>JAOBAS010000008.1:13616398-13652280 GCA_025311575.1 Elanoides forficatus | reverse complement strand
CCCCTCCAAATGAACAAACAAACAAACAAACAAACAAAGCTTTTTAAGATTATAACATGAGCAAATAATCTCAGAAAATATCCTTGTTGCAACTGGTCAGAGTTTGTATGCATGATATATGATACATGTGATGTATCATATATTCTTACAATAAATTCTTACTTTGCAGTGGCTTTTTATGACTAATTTATGAGTTTATTTTTATATAGTATGGCTATACAACTTTTTGTCATATATAAAAAGAAGAGAGGGAATAAAAATGCTACTATTCCTTAGACAGGTAAAACAGAAACATTGGGTAAATCTCTGAAATGTAATAATATAGATTACACCTACACTATAATTGTATTATAGCAATGTTCTCATGGAAAAGACAGTTGCCATCCCTGTCATAATAGAATATATTTCTTGCAGGGCCTATTTTCTGCTTTGCGAAGACAGTAGGTCTAGAATTGGAATTACACTTTAACTCACAGGAAGAGCTGGAAAGTTAGCAAATTACACCTTTCATAGTCAGAAGATATTCAGATCTTCTGTTTATTCAGCTAAATACTGACAGTGTTATATGTTACCTCTGTTGAGGTGCAATTTATTAAGAGCTGGATAAACACAGTAGAAAATAAAACTAAAGATATAAACTTTGAAACAACCATTATGTTGCAGAGAAATGTCTTGGCAGGTGATATTAATCATTTATAGAGGATAGCATAATAGTTTTTGTTCAGGATCAGAGTCAGTATGAAGTACTTCATCAGTGGCAAAAGAGTAAGAAAAATATGAGAATACCTACACACAGTACAAAAAAGCTCCTGGAAAATTCAGTATTTCATTAATAATTGTTTTTAATAATTTTGAAGTCTGGAGTTGAAAAGATCTTGACATCTGATGATAAAAGAGACCCCACAAGGTATGAATACTGTGGAAAATGTCATGCACACTCCAGAATGTAGTGCTGGGAAGGGCCAATCAGGCAAAGGGGTTGGAACCTAGAAAGCTTAAGTGAAGGAGATGCATACACAGGGGAGACAGAACTTTGACTGGAATAATCACAAAACCTCTGAAATGACATATACGTAAATCAATCTACCTCAGTAGGACAATAATGCATTTGCAGTTGCTTAACTATTTCTTTTCCTTAAACGCTCGTTGTCCAATCTGCACTGCATATGTAAATGTGTTAAGAAATAGGGGAAATATTTATAAACTCAAATCACACAAATACCTTTTTTGATCTAAGGTAATATATCCTCTTCCTAGTCATAAGAATGAAAAATATGTTTAGGGTTTCCAAACAAAGACCTCAGGGTTTTCAGATAAAACTCACTGTAACTCTTATCCATCCTGTGATGAAGTAACACTACGTCCAGTACCCCCACTGTGAATTATAGAAAGTTGCAAAAGTATCTTTAGAAGTTTTCATGTTGACTGAATCTTCATTTCCTGGGATACATATGAAATCCTCTTGGAGGTATGTCAGAGGACTTAGGCAAGTATCAGTCAAAACACCTCTGGACATTCTGGGCAATTCATAGAGGTAATGATGAATTGCCCAAGTGATTATTTTCACTTTCTCATAGCTACAAACACGAATAACATAATGGTAGAGCACTGTTCAGAAACACATTTTCTAAATGAAATAATTGCCAGAGTCCATGCAGGTGCATTCACTATCAGCCTTTCACATGATGAAGAGAACAAGGATAAATACAAAATGTTTTCAGAACAATTCACAAGTCGATGGTATTGCTGCAACATCTGATTTATAGATGTCTTTGCTAGCTTCAAAGCATGTATATTTTTGTTGTCATGTTTAGAAAGACGGTACATGCTATTTGTGGACAGAATTTATTTTTGACACAAGGAGAACACATGCAAAACCAACACTAAGAAGAGATGAGTATTTCATAAACAAAGCAGGATGTTAATCTGAAAGTCAATAGTAACAAAGAACCGCTTATCTCATTATGCTGCAAAACATGAGAAAAGTTAAGCAGATATAAATTTTTATAGCTGTATTGACTTCAGAGTATTTTTGTGAGACAAAAATCTAGTCTACTCATTATATATTTTTTTGCAATTGCTATGTGAACTGCATCTTCCAAATATATATCCATCTTATTTCCTGTCCTGGAAAACATAACATTTCAACAACCTCTGTGGAATCTTTCTTCTGAAATGGACTCTGAAGTTGGACATGAAAAATCAAACAATATAGAAGTCATAATGAGCATGAACCATATCTGTTTATGTGCAGTAGTGGTGTTTTGGTTTTATGCAACATTTGTTAAGTACTATTGATCTAAGCTTTACTAGATTTTATTATTCGGCAGTGAGCAATGTACAAGAAAAGGAAGAAAAATATGTTGGTTTATGGTTGTTTTCTATGGAGGCTAAATTTCTGTGTGAAGGCTAAAAGCACAGGAAATGAGCACTGGAATCAGAAATTGCTTGAAACAGGAGAAAAATAAGAAAAAAGGATTAATCGGGCAATTAACAGTATTTTATACATGTAAGCAGATATAATGTCATTTAAGAATATGGAAATAGGTGAAGACATATCTGAAGGCTATAATTTTGTCATTTTGCCTTCCAGCAAGCCTTGAAAATGTTTTCACATTTAATGATATGCAGTATGACATCTTAGAGAAAGGAAAAGTGAATGGCCAGACTTCTCTATTGCCATATTAGTGGTCTACAGCAAGAATTCATTTGAACTGTAAGTAGGCTAAAACTGGATTTTTTGCACTTTGTGAAATAATGTTTCTGGCTTAAAACAAGAGGAAATATCTTGGTTTTATTTGATGCAGTTACCGCAGGGGTAAAAAGATGAAGGGCTTAATAGCACTAATAGCAGTGAATCTATACCAGGGCTTTTTGGTCTGCAGTCTACAGGAGGTTAAAGTAGAGGTCTATAAAAACCAGAGTGTCATGGACAATGTTGTTTACTCTTTCCTAGTGGAAGAGCTACAGTGCCAGGTTCAAAACAAATAAAAGGAAATACTTCTTCACACAAAACACAGTTAAGCTATTGAACTGTTTGCCACAGGACATTTTGAGTGCTCTAAGTTTATGTATGTTCAAAAGAATATTTGGACAGATTTTTAAAGAAAAATCCTTTGAGGTTTATTAAATAGAAAGAAATCACATCTGGATCAGGAAGACCTTGAGTCACAAATCATTATACACTGGAAGAATGCAAGCATCTAGGAAAACATCATTACACGTGTCCTGGTTTTATACTCTTTCATTCAATCTGCATTGCTCCTGTCAGAAACTACACATGGAATTGGAAGGATTTTAGTACTGATTTTCTATGCCATTCTTTGGCTATATTCTTAAACATGCCACTTGTAAATAGGAACCTAATGTGTGTGTGTAGACTTGCAAAGGGATTAAACCCCAAGTCAAGAGCTCTATAAAGAAACAATAATGAAAAAAACAATATAATAGTACATAATGCGTGTTTTAACATTTATTCAAGTCAAATCAACACCAAAGCTCTCTTTTAGTCATCTTGTAATTGCTGCAAATGTACTTTGAGTTTGAGACTCCTAGTAATCCCAAGACTTCCTCCTCTTGTCAGCCTTCCAAAGAGGAAAATTTTTCTGTTTTGAAGTCAGTTGAAGGTTGTAAAATTGTTTGAATGTATAATCATGTATTTATGTATTTGAAATATAAATATTGAAACTGAAATACCAATATAAGCATATCTGACAGCTTCATCTAAACTTTTCTATTTTTTTTCTTAAATAATTCTGAAGGCAAAATGGAAAGATACATTGCCATAATCAATTTCATGATGCTGCTGCTGCTCATGGTCAATTTATTTTATGATAATGTGATGAAGAAGGCTTATTTTTATATATTTAGTTGCTGAGCTTGGAAATGTTACAATGGCAATTCGTGATCTTATGACAAAACTAATTTTTGTTTGATCAGTATTGTTATCATATCTTTGTTATCCAGCTCAGATAAGAAAAAATAATAGTTCTCCATGGGCTAGTAAAATTCCCATGTTAGGGTTTTAATACCAAATGTGTCTGAGTTCAGAATAGAAATGACTCATTAGCATGAAATAGTTTAACTTTGCCAAGTGTGTTGAACAGAAAATTGAAAGTGTAAAAATACAATTCTTAAATTCTTTTTATGGATCCTTGAACTGATGATCACATATGGACCACTGACAGGGATTATTTTATATTTGCCCTGAGATCTCAGAGCATATATCATTTTGCTTGGTTGTGACTATGCTGTTATTTCCAATGAAAATGGAAATAAAGGCTTGTTAAGCTATGACCTCACTGTAAGATTCACAGTTAGTATTAAATTCAAACCCTGTATTCTGCAACCATAACAATATTTTAGAAGCAGCAAAATGCTCCAGTGCTAAAGAGGTAGATGTTGAACTTTCATGTGGCTTACTATATAGGAATAATGAATTAAAACAATTTAAAAGAAATACCTACCTATTTTTGGAACTATACTGTTTTTCTGTTTATTAATCTAAAAATAAAGCCGTAGGCTTAAGATCATGGATAATAAAAACAAGTAAAGCTAGTAAAAACAATTTAGAATTTACTCTTTGCATATTTCACACAAAAGTACCGCAGTTTCAGTTTTCCCAAGTAGTAACTTCTTTAATATTCAGTTTTGCTGAATTCTTTTCTTTAGATGGGTTGGCTCAATATTTATTTCCAGATTCAGACAGATCATCAATGCAGCTCTGTACTGGTTTTGCCTCTTACAGAGTTAATGTTTTTCATAGTAGCTCACACACGGTGCTATGTTTTGGACTTGTAGCCATCCATTGTGGTCCTCCACTCATGTGTGTTTTCCTACCAGTTTCTGTGATTCCTATGACATCATAAATCCCAGACTGGTCACAGAACTCCAGTTCCTCCTGTTTGTTGCCTAGACTACATGCATTGGTATATATGCACTTGAGGTGGCTGGACTTAGGGTTCTTGCCTTTGGAAGGGGTTGGAGAACATTCCTCACTACTCTGGTACATGTGCTCATCCACTCTGCTGCTTATGAATATACAGGTGTCACAGCTTTGAACCCTACCTCCCAAGTTTGTTAGTTTAATGCACAATTCATTAAGTCAGTCAATCTGCTAGCAAAGATTCTCCTGCTTCTTCTAGATAGGTGGATCCTATCTCTCCCCAGCAGGCTGTCTTAGCCAAAGAACTTGTGGTTGTGGAAACCAAAGCCCTTGGTGACATGACCAGCCACAAATCCAGGTATTGATCTGCATGATGCATTGACTTCTGCCTACACCCCTACCTCTGACTGGCAAGAAAGAGAATTTTAAAGTCTGAAGTAATTTTTAAATCTTCTGTTAATATTAGCTGGATTTTTTTTCATTTCCTCCCTCTGAATTCACTTTCACTTATCCACTACTCTCTGTGGCTCATATCAAGACATGTATTAGAACCACACTGTGTCTAAACATTAGTGATGACAAGATGTCATTTTCCAGAATTCAACATTCAATGTTGTTCTTTCAAAACACATTGCTCATCATTCATCCTTTGAACACTTTTAGTGTGAACATAAAAACTCTAAAACAAAGTGAAAGATGTAACTAAAAGGAACTTTCTTTCATAGAGAATATAAGGATGCCCAGGTTTCATTCTCAACGTGAATGAAACCACATTTCATAATCTCCAGACTGATCTTTCTTCAGCTTTACTCAGTAAAAGATGAATGAGATATAATCATAATGCAATTGTGGAGTCATGGTCAATTTGACCCAGCAGCTATCTAACATACTTAGCATCAGAATCTTGTGTGATGGAAATCAGTAAATATTCATCAATACAGAAACAGGTATAATTTACAACAAGCAAGAATCTACACCTACAAGTGTCTTCTTTTGGAAGAAGGAAAAAGATAACCCTTCAGCCGTTTCAGTAATTAGCCCAATTCTTCATACACAATTGTTCCATTTTATAAAAGTTCCATGAAAAAGCTGTTAGGCCAGCATAGCTACTGTAGATTTTCCTTAATGAATAGAGCCTCAAGTGCTATAGTTAAGACCTTAGTTAATTAAACATTAATCTCTTCATTTACTGTATGTGTAACTTAATTACAGAACTAGTTTTAGAGTCATTTATCATTTATGGAATATGAAATAAAAATAAATCCGTTTAATCATACTTTAATCAAACAAGCAATTCATCAATTAATTCAGGCATATCACACCTACTCCACAGCTTCCTAATTAAGACTTTAAAATTTGCAGTTCAGTGTAAAATAACAATGCCTTCAGTGATATCTTGAAGTCAAACTTCAGTATCTATCTCTATGCTTTGACAAACTGATTGTATTTCACAGTTAAGATGAAAAGCTTTTCAATATCACTAGGATGCTATTTTCTTCCTTAAGAAATTAACCAGAGATATACATTTTATTTTATGTTTGTATTTTTTGTGTTTTAATTTCTCATTAACACCTTAAACTAAGCAACCATGTCCTTCTGTCGTTAATGTTTATGCCTGATTTCTTCCCAGTCCACAAAAAGAGGCTGAAAAGTTCCAGCTGGCAATAGTTTTTCATATTCTAGAAAACTATAAACCCCCTTTTTGATTCCAGCTTAACATAGTTATATCTCTTAGAAGGAATCTTTAGTCACATTTCACAGCCTCCTGATTTACATTCTGCTGGCTGAAGTGATATATTTCAAATGAACAAAAATACAAATGTAGAAAGCAGTCAGAGGAAAAATGTTGTTCTGATGTACAAATTAGGTACTTCTTCGGACACAAGTTAAACTAAAAATAGAAAACCCACAAACAACCCACTGTGTAAAGATTATTACTCTGATTTTGTGATATTTTGGGACTAATCTTGACTTTGGCAAACACAGAAATTGCAACTGTTCTGTACCAGATTCAACACTGTATAACATTTAATTTCACTATATATGATGTCTAGTCTTCTTTCTCTGATAGCATACTTTAAATTCTAGCTTAAACTGCAGATGTGTTTATATTTTATATGATGTTGATGATAATAATGAGAAATCAAAAACTCTTCAGAGAAGCTACATAATTTTTAATCAGTAAAGTTTCTTAAAGACTTTCTCAAAATGTGTATATGTACATCAGCATAACTTCAGTTGCTCAGGAAGCCATTTTGCAACAGCTAGATTATTAACAGACATACGTGGAAAGTTTTATTGTGGCATATTTGAATTCTAAAGACATGGTCAAAGACAAATGGATTGAGGCCATGAGCTGGTTTTTATGTGTCACTGGAAATGAAAGCCTATCCTTTTTCATTTGACACATTTTGCTTGAGACACCAGCTTGGGTGATTTCTCAAAGGCAAGTTGAGAAAGATTATTGAACTTGATATTTTCTTCACAAATCACACATTTGCAGTTTTTCTAGGTTGCTAGAAGAGCTTTGAATTCAAGTAGAGAACATAAAGACCTCATTCTATCAGCATCATCAAAGGGAAAACATTTTGTTGTCCCCTGACTTTTTTCCAGTTGAATATTACTTCTAGTTCTCAATTTCACAGTTCCGGTAACAGTGCCTTCATCTCTTTTACCTTCAACTATCAGAAAATGCTAAAAAAGAATGTAAATTGGGTATTTATGAGAAATCCTACATAAAGACAGTGGACCAATAGTCTTTTTTTGGGAAAGGGGAGGTGAGTGGAAGACTTATGAGCCATAATGAATTGGCAGATGTATATATATATATAGGATTGCTTGAGCAATATCTGAAATCTGTAAAAAATTTCCCTTGCAGAATCAAGCTTCTAGAATTGATGAGTTAATAATAGACCTGTGCCACTATGTCTTTTAATACCTGTGGTGTTACTATCTTTTGCTTGTTTAATATGTGTAAAGAAGTTCTGAAATATTCCTTGAACTGTTGGTCATACAATTGGTAATTTCTGGAATTACAATAAAGTTGTAAAAATACAAATTTGTTAAATACTTTAAGCAAGGAAGAATATTATTTTAAAAGCAATTTTAACACTTGCTTATGTTCCACAAACAATATTATGTAAGGGAAAAAAATGCTTCTGATAAAGATCCATCTACCTAATATTCTCAGTTGAACTGAGAATTAGCAATAGAAGACAATTACATAAACTGTAAAAGTTAGTATTTTAAAATTATGATTTTTATTACTACTGTTTAAGAATAACAGTCAAATTGGCATGCATAGTTTAAATTGCTAGCCTGTAAGGGTTTTCTTTGTCCCTGCATTTTCATAACAATTTAGCTTTTTGTAACCATTTGGAAGAGTCCTCCCATTCCCCTTGCCTTGCCTGAACGATCACTTTGCCTTTGTCAAGTATTAAATACTTGATATGAAAATGGTCAAGCATTACGCCTGTGTAAAGCAGGGAGAAGATAGATTTGGTATGCACATCAGTATGTGGTATTAAGATTTATAAAGGCATTCTTATTTTCATCATAAACTTACGGGAACAAAAGATAACCCCATTCTTATATAGTCTCATTATTACCAAACACTTGCTATTAACATGTTTATAAATAAATAATTTAATTCCTGAAGCCAAAAAATTCTTATTGTTTGCTTCTATTCCATTCAGTGATCCTATTATGCATTTTGCAGATGTGCTGTACAAAGTTGCTGTAACAAATGTTGAAGTAATAACAAAACCTGAAGTAATAAATCTTGACTGATATACTGCTTTGCTGATGGGAGTTGAAAAACTATTTCTTCAAGGTGCATTTGCATTAAATCTCTCAGTTTCACTAAGCTGAAAAAGCTTATTGTTTATCTTTTTCTGGAGAAAGGAAATGAGTGATAGATTATTTTTGTAAAATAATATTGTAAATGTATGTATTTGTATTTACAAATATGTAAATATTTGTAAAATAAAATTGTAAATAAAGAGAAGTGGTCAAATTAACAAGTAATACAAATACAAGTTCAAATAGATTGGAAATACGCTCAGCTGACATTTTCCATTAAAAAATTACTGAGATACTGAAGATTCAGCTGGTAAGTAGTTCTCTGCTTCTATGGAATTGTTATTTCAGATTTCAATTGGAAGTATTGACTAAATAAGGAAAACATTAATCTGCATTTGTTATACAGAAGAAACTGTTCTGTTTCAAAACTTCCTGGGAGAAAAGGAATTAGGATGATATAGATATACATTTGCTTCATGAATTATTCAAACAAGGCCCAATTCAGACCCTGAATAAACATTGATTTCAGTAGAGCTGCACCTGCTTACATTAACCTGAAATTATGCCCCATTTGCCTTTTGCAAAGACTACCAATTAACATATATTTAATTAAACAAAATTAAAAGAAGGTATAAACCTACATTATTTATGACTAAAAGATGAATAGCTGCTATACCCTACTTTTCTCTACAATAATACAATATCTGGGGTTCTACCCAGTGCTAATGACCTACTGTTTTCCATGCTGTAATACCATCGAAAAGTCATAAATTGTAGCTCTACAGCCAGCTAGCCTGTCCAACTGAAAGGTCAAACTTCTGCAATCTCTTTCTTTTTGTCAACTGGGTCAGGGATGCAAAAATACATTGAAGAACATTTTTGGTAACAAACCTTCTATCAAGTCCACTGTTGTCACTGTGACATAGCCCTTTCCTTTTGGTGCAAGAGGTTGATTGGATATTTTTCCTTCCTAGAATGCTTGCTGGTTCCAGATAAGAATCTAGGTAGAGATTTTTACACATACCTTATAGGATTTCAAGCAATGGATAAAACACACAATTTGAAGTTGTTTTGCATAATACCAACAGCAAAACCACAAAATTCAAAATTTAAGAGTATGTTCAAAACCCAAACATCAAAAAATTTGCTTAGAACTGAGAAATATCCCCATGTTTAAGATTTCCACTTGGCTGTCTTTACTATATCTAGGTAAAGTCATCAGCTGCCTAGTATCTGGTACTTTTAAAAAAGCAATCATCATTTAGTTTTTGAATGCATCTTGTATTGCTCACTAAGTATTAGTGAGGAACTGGAACGCTGTAATTTTATCAGTAGTGCCTGTACTATAAATGGTAGTTTGTTTCCAGAACTACCTGCAAAA
Source organism: Elanoides forficatus (assembly GCA_025311575.1). NCBI lineage: Eukaryota > Metazoa > Chordata > Aves > Accipitriformes > Accipitridae > Elanoides > Elanoides forficatus. Next base: position 13,642,213 of record JAOBAS010000008.1, on the reverse strand, counting down.
ACTCTGTCAATGAGCTGGAGGAAAGGCTTGCTCTATCATTACAAAAGCTTCTAGGCAGTTTTGGGAGGAGTATTTTCTCTTATTGTAGCCACTCCTTCTATACAGCTTTTAGATAGCTGTGATCTCTTTGCCTCAGCACTTCACCAACCACATAAAACCACTGAAATGAAAACACTGATATTCTCCTTGAGGCCTCTATTTCCTTTCTTTTTCTGTTACAGCGAAGTGTTGTATTTGTTCCTTAATTGTGTTGTAAGCTCTCTTTGGCAGAAATGACATTTTACTTTGCCAAACACTTTGGCTCTGATCTTGATTAGTACCTCATATGGCAACAGAGATACTGTTATAACAACTGTGAGCCATAGGGTTTGGGATGCTTCTTGACATTGGCAGATACTCTCTTTGACATGGTAATCTTTCCAGTGATGTGTTCACAATGTTTTCTCATGTTTGCTAGACACACATTAAAGATGATAGTGTTAGTAGACATTATTTTTTTTTTTAACTAAAAGGATGAAGAAGCTATGCAGATATTAGTGGAAACTGTAGATACATACCAACATGAACATAAATAATGAATTCTTGGTGTGTTTTCAGATTGGTAGAGTCTATCTTGCATATCCAACATTTGCAAAACTATCCATAATTTGCAGCAATTTTTGTTGATAGAGGCTGGTTGTGTTTCTGAAGCATTTTATCAGCTTCTGATAAATCTGAAGTATAATTTAGATTACAGTCCTCTGGAAATTTAGCCCTGACAACTTAAGAGAACACTGTGTACTTTAAGCGGCACTCATATTTCCTAATTTTATGCATCCAAAATACAAACATTTCATGTGAGTTAGACAACTATGATATGTCTAAAATGGTTAAATAAAAGAGGACAGAGGGAAAAATCAAATGCTAGATATATGACCATCTCTCCTGATTAATTTCTTCCATTTATGGACTTTGATTTTGAAAGAAGTTTTTTGTACTGTCTTATAAGCTAACAGCCATCATTAGGTTTTAAAATGCCACTATGTGTTTTTCCATTTTTTTTTAAGAATGCCCAGAATACACTTATAAGAACTTTCAAATTTCAGTGAAAAAATAACCACTATTTTGTTTGAGAGGATTTTTTTTTTTTTAAAAAACAGGTATATAGAAAACTAAAACACCTCAGAGCTTAACTACTGATTTGTGCACTAAATATTAGTTTTACCAGTCATAAAAAATTTGGTGTGAATAACATTGCTTACTGAGGTACTTTGGGAGCTTTTCTGACTGAGTTTTTGGATCTAAAACCCTGCTAGTTTCTGAAAATAGACACAAATGGCTGCCCAAATAAATAAGCTACTAATGTATATCAATGATGAATTTGTTTTTTGCCAATTAAGAGCATAGAGATATAAAAACCTTGCAACCATGATTAAATATCTCTCTCCTTAGTGGGAAAAAAAAAAAAAAAAAAAAAAAAAAGACGTACATATGACTTCTGTTATGTGATGTGTTGCAAAGGAAAAAAAAAGAAAGAAGGAAAAAAGTAACTGCCAACTTCAAAACAAAACCAGCCCCCTCAGCCCAAAACTCAGTGAAAATATTTTTTTTTTTTCAATCTCCACAATGAATCTTAAGGATGAGTTAGTGGTCTTTAAAGAGATGCAGTGTTTCACCAAAATGAGTGAAAACAATACAATGCACATCTAATTGGACCTCCTTCATGGGAATAATCATGGTCCCGGAGCGTGTGTGTGTCAGAGAAGGATTCATCTCCTGCTGAGGTATTTGTCTAAAACAGATCGAAGGAACTGCTTCCTAGAATTTTCTGTTTATCTTCATTGGTTATTAATGGAGGCTAGGTGTATATTTCAGATATAGTTGCCTACATAATAGATGTTCAAAGGTTGGTGAAACAAATCTGTAACTCCTGCAGAGTACCCAAGCGAACGCATTGTTATACAGGTAGAAGCCTCTCTTCTGAGGCTTACAGGAAGATATTTGTCTTCAAGAGAAACAAACTTTTGTGCTCTGGATCCCAAAAGAAGGTTATGCATGGTTACTCAAACATATGTACTGAATATTGAGACACACCTTTTTGCTGTCAGTCTAGTCATGACGTACTGTTGCTCTGAACATACGTTATCAGGAGGTATCTCACCCTTCCCTAAGATTGTGAGTCTGGGAGCCACACCAGCTATAGTATGGCTGAAGTCAAGCACTGAATAAGTTCTGATGCTTAGCCAAATGCTTTGGATCTAATTCAGATTTTTATTGCAGGAAACACATGAAATACTATTTCTAATTAATTACGCTTCTTTCTTATTTGGACATACACCTCAAGTCTATATAATTCAGGCAATGTTTATATGTCTAATTGGATCAAAGTGTTCTTAAAGTCTTTAAATTTCTTATGTTTTACTTACAAAATTCTATTGCATGGGAGATATAAAAAATTTTGCCGATGAAGTTGGTAGCTTAATGTGCACTTCAGTATATAAAAATATAATAGATTACCCATAAATTGTAATTTCTATGACTCGACAAGGAATTTTTTAAATGGGAAAATTTCAAAAAAATAATTGTGTATCACAAAGAAATTTATTTTCTATGAATTATAAAAATATTCCCACTGTATAATACATATTCTGAAAAATCTATCATTCATTTCCTGCACCCTATAAAAAATAAATATGCCATTCAACTGATTTTTATTAGCTATAAAAATATGGATTATGTAAATAATTCATGCAAAAAAAATAAAGGTAATACTTTGAAATTAATTTTTAAAAGTTTGTAATAGAAAAGTTAATAATTTTACGGTGTTTCGTGTCAGATGCTTTGCAAGCTACCAAAGATTCTGAATTTCAAATAACTTCCAACTTCAAATCCCTATAGAGACACTGAGAGAACCATATAGCCCAAGCATTAGAACAGGACTGAAATCCTTTCCTCATTGAAATCAAATGGAAATTTTGATATTGATTTTATTGGGGACAGCACTTCATGTGTCATAGGTGAAACCTTCAGAGTTCCAAGAAAATATTGAGGGACAGACTATGACTTTCCTCTGTGATGATAAACCTGCTGGATCAGAATGTCACATGGACTACGTTTTCTGCCTCCTAATGTGAGACAATTAATCAACTGAACTTCACAGTTCAATAAAAGAAGAGAGTTACTAACTGCATCTTGCAGTTCAGGTCTTATATGGGAACAACTGGGTAATTTTGAAGTACTTGCAAGAAAGTAGTGCAGAAGCATTTTCCTTGTGGGTCTTTCCTCTCACGTGCCTCTCTAAAAGCAACAAAGCTAAAAAGAATAACAGACATTGCATTAAAGCTGCTTTTATGATTGCTGAAAAGCATAGAGAAAACTTACATGCATATAATTCTGTTGTTTCTTCTGCACCACTTGTAAAAATCTCTCTCTTATGTCTGCCAAGTTTGGAAAGACATGGATTGCCTTTCAAAATACAATTTGCTCCTGTGTCAATGGCTGTGGAGACATGTAGAGCCTGAGAACGTCAGAAAGGATCACAGTTGTGCCTCTTGGGATTAGGACGCTTTGAGTGACACTTGCCAATATCATTAATTTCTTCCTATTTGTTGAAGGCTATTGTCCAAAACATATATCTTTTTTGAAAGAACAAGTCATCTCAGCACACATTTAATTCCTTGCTTTCCCATGTGACCGTCAGCATTTTATTCCCTTTCAATAAGAAATGAACACTTTTTCTTTTTACCAGTGATAAGCAGACATTTGATGTACAGGTGTAACTCAGAGACAAAACTTACATTTTTTTCTCTACACATTAATTCCATAACTTTTAGTGTGTGACCATTATCCAGGGACCCTGGGCAGAATAGAACTGCTTCAGTTTATTTGGAGTGCAGCTGTCTGATTTAGCATCACATAGCTAAGAGCAAGCTCTACACAGCATTAAAATTGCCACTCTGTTTCTTTCTTTTTAAAGCCATAGATACAAACTATGTATAATGTACAGGGAAAAGTAAACCACAGAAATCTGCGTATGTTTCACATCTCAGACATGCGTTTCAGTAATAGTGGGTTCACCTTTCGATTGTCCATTGGCTGTAATTTCTTGGGGACAATGACTAAAGAAAGCGCAACACTTGGCTGCAATTTGCCATTCTTTGAATTGCTAATTGCTAAAAAGGAAGTTGATCTGATATATTTCTAAGAACCAACTCTGGAGCAGAATGTTCTTGCATTTGAGGAAACAAATATACTCCCCACTCCCCACCCCCCGATCCATTTACCACTAAATATTGAAGTAATTAGTCCACATCAGTAGTAATAATCTACCCGCTAGTGACAACTGTCAGTGGTCTTGGTTACATTTATTCCTCTTATCAGGATATGCTACAACAGAGATCTTATTTCAGGCACTTATTTTACCTCTTTTACTATTTCTTTATGATTCTCTATTTTGATAGAGATTAGGGTCCAGTGGGGTAGATTAGAGTCCTGAAGAGGTAAGGTATGATTAGATGGTCAGTACATTGACAAAGGGAGACCTATATATTAGCTTGTAGGAAACAGCAGGAAGGGCACTGTCTCCCATTGCACCTATGCCACTTGGAATACTAACTGGGATGAGGACACTGTGACTGATTGTTGTAATTCAGAGAGCCTGTTAATGCTTATTCTAAATTAGGAAATCCAGAGCATATTCCATTGCTGCAGTATTAATCTAGCTGGTGGGAAGTCTAATGTTTTTTTGGATAATGGGGATCTCAGCAGAAAATTCTGGAGTAGATCTTTGCATGTGTGTATGCACATGAAGGTCTAAGAAAAATATACTGTACAAAGTAAGAACAGTACAGGTTATTCATATGGAGGTAATGTTAGAGAAGACAAGAGTATTTATTCTTGTACACTGGAAAATGGAAAAAGAAGGCCACACATTTAAATGTCTAATTATGCACAACTGATCACTTTTTAGAAATACATCTTTCTTACCAGCATTTGACAGTGTCTTGTAAAATAAGAGATGTCAAGCTGTTCTTCAGCCTTGCAAGAAGCACAGAGGCTTTGGTGGTAAAGTCTGGGGTAGATTTCACTGGTTTATTCTCTCTTAATGTCCCTGATAGAGCACTGAGTATTTCTGTACCTATTGTGTTCCCAAAATACAGTTCCACTCTTTTCAGTGTAGAGAATAAGATTTATTATTCTGATATTGTTATGGATGTTGTAATAATAATTTCAAAGAGTTTTGTCATTTAACTGAAAATTTCTGTTACATTGCTTTGACTCAAAGAAAGCAGCTGTGATGTAGTAGATTTTATATCACTTGAGAGCTGCACATCTTTGCAAAATAATTACCTGCCTGATTTATTTTTTCCTAAAATCAGATAGCATTTGACTGAAGTGTTTAATTCATCCAGGAAAACAGTACACAAATTCTTCTACAGTCTCCATCTGCCACGTGGATAACTATTGTATCACAGGCTTTCTCCATAACTCAGATGAGGTCAGTTTGTGTCACTTCTCTTGCCTTGGCAGAAGTGGATGTGAGGTTGTTTTTGTAAAGAGCTGCCAGTTCGTTGTCTTCCTCCAGGTTAGCTGAAACAGCATCTTTTAAATTTTTAAATTTTTACAATATGGAGCACTGCTATGCCTATATTTCTCATCTGTAGTGTTTTGTATGGTATATCAACATCCAGCATAATGTGAGGAAAGAAAGCAAAAAGGCAAAAAATTGTCCATCATTCAGAAGACTGAGTAGTCCATGAGAGTCATTAATAGTTGATGAACCCCTCTTCCTGAAATTTATCCATACACCTTCTTAACTCCATACATTCTCTTAATTCTTTGAAGTTTCCATCAGCAGTATTTACAGTTCTTTCTCCGAAATTCCTCTGCGATACCTTTGGTCTCAGCACACCCTTCATCATTATTTTTTTCCAGAGGAACTATATGCTTCAGAGAAAACAAGGGAGATACAGACCAATACACAAAAAACACTCAATTTGTGTGTGCTATGAAATATAGCTGTTGCACAAATATATTAAATAGGCAGCGGTGCCATTGCAAGAGAGAACAAGAAAAGGGGACAACAAAAATTATTTTATTAGTGGCTGTACTCCATTCAATCTGCCCCTTACCAGTGCTTTGCTGTTTTACATTTGTGTTCGCGCATTTTTCTGATGAGATGCTGAACTTTGGATTCTTGTGAGTCTTTCAGTCAAATGCTTTAAGTCTTTCTACCCTGATTCAGACCATTCAGTACTGCCACCAAGAAAGCAAGAGCAAACAAGGAAAACAACACAGACTTTTCCTTATGTATGTTGGCAGTCAACCACAATTGTCAATAGAACCACTTCTGCTCAAGTGTCAACTTGTTTTTAGGTATCTTAATTTTGCTTTCATTGTTGACAAGTGCAATGTCAGCAGGTTGATATGGTCCTAAATGCTTCATTACTGACTTTTATTCAAAAGTCATTATACTGAACTTGCTTTTCAGCACAAAGAGATCTTCCTTCTATTTCTTTGTAGAAAAGAGGTTGAAGTTACGTATACATACATATATAAAATATATATATATACTTATACAATAATTTCTCACCACACTTGACATAAAAAATTACAGGATCTGAGGCACTGGCATCTTTTCATTTTCTCCTACAAGCCACTTTTCTTATTCAACTATGTCTGTCTCAACAACTCTGGGTTATTCAAGGAACCCCCTGCTGTTGGCCATTATGAAGGTGCTGTATATTTGCATCCTATATTTCCTTATCTGGTGTATCATGATGTGAAGGTTGGTGCAGGCATGTACCCTGTCCATGCCCACTGCAAGAGGAAATCAAGACTCAGAATAATTTTAACAAAGTTTATAGAGGTCTGGTGTGAAAGGACTCCATTATTCTGAGTTGTCTCTGAGTCTGAGCATGTATTAATCGTTATCATATCCTGTTTCCATTAAAGAAAAACCAAACAGCTTACTTGTTCAGGCCTGAGGAAAGCGGTGATACATTCTGACAGTTTTCTGATCTGGTTGACTGAAGGTTTATACTGAGGAATGTTTCCATACAAAGTTCAGATACAGCTAAATCCTCTAAGTTTCCAGTAAATACTTCGCTGTTTGAAATAAAACATAGTAAACTTCACAAGAAGTATAGCTGAAAACTATACCGTTGCTTAGGGTGTATAATTGGAATATTTGATCTCAAATCACAATTCTTGCCTAAAGTGTTGATCTTTCTAGTTGGTACATTTGTCTTTGCAGTGATGCCACCTTCTCTTCTGTTCTTTTTGCAAGAAAAGTTAATGTGCCACAAAAACTTGTTTCTGAACAATACTCCATAAATCTGAATGGGACAGAGGCACTTCCTTGTAGAATGCAAGTAACCAGTTTCTTAAAGTGAGTATTATTTAAATTCTTAATTTCTTAGTACTTCCTTTGACTTCATGTCTGGGCAATATCTCATCCAGCAGAATTGTACACATCCAGTTACAATACTGATCTTTTCTAAGTGTTGAACCCCTAGAAGAAGGAAAGAATTCTGGGAGCAACCTGTATAATAACATTCAATAGATCATCAGGCTGTACCCTCCCACTGTGGAAATGACTGTTGCTTTAACTAGTAACCGATTTTTCATAGACAATTAAATGTTTCAAACTTCCCCTACTATTATCTCCTTATTATCCTAAAGAACTCAGCAAAGTGCTATTTCCTTCATTTATTTTCCAATGTGTGTGTAAAACTACTGTAAAATTTTGCTGAAATACCTGGCTAAACCGTCAGCAGTGCAGATCACATACCTGTCTCTTCTAAAAAACACGTCCTCTGTTATTCTCACAGCCTTATTGAAATCAGCTGGATGAAAAGTAGTTGAAATCTGAACTCAGACTGGCTTAAGATGACAGTGGAAGGACAAGAGAAACTTGTGAAAGCATATAGCTTTCCTACAGTCCTTCAGAGCTTTTAGTCTCCATTCAATCCCTCTCTCTTAAGTTATTAAGTCCTCCTATCCTACTGGATTTCTCAAATCTGATAGAAAGTAACTATCATAAATAAAAAGGAAACAAAACCAACTAAACAACAACCTCTGCTGGTATATTTAGAAAGAACTTTTACTTCCACTTATTCAACTAATGAAATCTTCAACAAAAGATGTGTTCGAGAGATTTTTATTTTTATAACCTATCTAATTTAAATCTAATTTGCTGTCCGGATAAAACTTTTTAAAAACAAAATCTTCATCACAATATAAATTGCTGAATATATTAAGCTTGTAATATCTGGAGTTGACAAAAAACACATGAGAAAAGCTCTTTCAGCAGTGATCCGTTACTTAAATGAAATTATAGTAACTTTCACAATTAGACAACACATAACAAGGCGTCATTGCCAAAAGAAATTATGAGAGAACTGATAGGTCAGTTGCAAGCATGATCAGCATAAGATATTTAATGAGAGAGACTGAAGAAGTTGTATATATTCTGAATATTACCCTAACTTAATAGTGACTTAACTTGCTTTTTGCCCTGTATTTAGCTTGGTCTAAAAATAATGAATACACGTTGGCCTACAGATATATTTCTACAAAATTTCAAAACTTTCAAAAATAAGCTCTGATAACAAAATGTGAACTGAGCTAGATAATTTGATCGATTTTTTCATTATTATAAATTTGATAGGAAATATGAACTGTTAATCTGTTGCCTTGCAGCAATTTCCACTATTAAATACTGCTGAATGCCTGTATTAAGTCAGTTGATTCTGCTGAGTGCCCATGAAGTAAACTGTGAGAGCTATTTTTCCTTCTCACAGATCACATATGTGCTAGTATGTGATGGAAAAAAGTGAATACAAAGGGAATCACTAATGCTTTCATTAACATTTTAGAAAAAGTTGTGATGTTTACCTTTAGTTAAATGGTATGTATAATAGATCTATATGGAGATGACATCAAATGATATGTGTGATTGAGTTACTTTGGTAGTTTTTTATATGTATAAAAAGAAAAAATAAGTAGGTAGATAGGTAGACAGATAGGTAGGGATGGATACAGAGACAGGTAGATACACATTTATGGACTCTGCATTTCAGGAGAAAAACATTAGAAATTCTATCCATATACTTTGCTTAAAAGAAATAGTAAATGAATGGTCATAATTCAATCCCACCTGACATAATTAGTTTGTTCAGAAGAACATATAGCTAACACTTTCCAGAAAAAGGGTCATAAGATGTCATTCAATATAATATAAAATCAAATTAATAAAGCTTTCCATAAAAATTTGAGTCATTTGGCTATTGTTTATACATTACTATTAAATCATATTATGCTGCATTTAATATTATTGATTTTGTTAGTATTTGCAGTGAAGAACTCTTGATTATATAGCAATTTGATAAAACATATCGAAAATCTAAATACTGTTTAGACATTGATATACAGTTAACTATGGACAGGTATCTATGCAGCTGCTACATAACATAAACTCTTGGGGTAGAATCTTACTGTGTCTGAAAACAGAAAACTTTCATAAATGGCTACTCATTGTTGCAGCTTCCACTAAAATTAAGATCTTAGGTTGGGTTCACCATACCCCGTTAAAATAATCTGTTTGAAAACTGTAGCATAGGTGAGGTTTTTTTCTCATGGAAAAGAGAGAAGTATTTCTAGCCACATTGACAGTAAATAATAGAACCTCATTTAATTATCAAAATTTAGTAGACATAAATTTGTCTTTGGTTGTTTGGGGTTTTTTGTTTGGGTTTTTTGTTTGTTTGTTTGTTTGTTTTTATTCTTCCGCAAGTCCTCCATTCTGGAGAAAAAGAAATATTTACTCTTCTGTTAGTAAAATATTTATTTTTCAAAGCAAGGATGAAAACTCTTAATCAAACAGCAGTGCCAAAAGCCTGAACTTAGAACAGGTTGAACTGAAGGGAGTCAGAAGTTTAGACAAATGTTTATGTCTGTCAGAGTATAAATAATGCCTCCTTGAGTAGGGTCTAGTCAAAGAAGACAAATTATAGCAGGCATTCAGAATAATAGGACTTGTAAACTCATCATGCATTTACAAAAAAAAAAAAAAAAATTTTCTGATCCACTAATAACATCTGTCTGCCAGTCAGAATATAAGGATATGAATACTGTAAAAGGCATCGAGATACCTATTGTGATCCAAAATTTTTGTTTTGAAATTAAGAAAGTCTATAGACACTTTGGTTTTATCAGAATGCAAGGAACTAATAAATGAGAAACAAACATATTGCATAATTGGATTAAAATAATTTCTCTAGCTGGCTGTGACCAATTTCATTCCTGTGTATTATAAAATGGAATAAAACAGAAGCTTTACAGATTACCAGATTTAGATCTGGAGGCTTTTCTTTCATTAGTTTTTGTGTGTCAGTGTTTTTTCTGTGCAAATAACTTTTTGTTTATGGAAATTTCTGACAATACCACATAATTTATTTATTATCCCAAGGACAACAGGAGATAAACATCCATGAAAATAACATATTGGAAATAAAAACAAAGATGATAAATTAAGCATTTAACATGAAAATCCCTTGATTAAAAACTCTATCTTAATAAAAAGAAAATTGTTTGATCCTGTTGTATAATAAAAAAAAGATTTCTTGGCATCTCTATTCCATTTGCTTAATTCAGCTTTCTTTCAGTCATATGAAATAATTGATTCTTGACATTCTTTTTAATTTTGCTCTATCCCTGTGCAACTCTTTAGCTTTAAAAATAATTTCCTTTAATGTCATTATTTATTACATATCTTTTAAATTGGAAATTTTTGACAATACGATGGTTTTAAAATTATATACAATTGCATGAGGTGCATTTTGTACCTATTCTCTTATCATTCCTTCAACACATTCTTGACAGCTAATAAATGAAAAACACTGTTAAAGACTTTAAAAAATGTCATGAATAACTTTGATGAAAGTATTATTAACATTCTTAAAATATAAATATATTTTCAGAAGCAAATATTGGAATGAGTAAATAATTTGATGTGTGTTGTATAATGATCTGTACAAAAATAAATATATACCTTAAAGTTAATTTATAAGCATTTTTATTATATAGATATTATACTGTTTGTGAGTATCATAGATGGGAGTTAAGGATAAGATCTAGAAAAAAAAAAAAACACAAATTTTTGCCTTGAGCAGATTTCATCTGACAACAATTTTCTATTCAAGGATTCATAATAGTATAGTACTATTAATAAAACTGAATATTTTGGAAAGTTTTAATAAAATTATTTTAACTATTTCTGAGTTTGTTTAAGGAATTCATACTAATAGTATTTGTCTGTTACTTTTTCTGTGAACTACTTCAGCATGTAGCTGAAACTGACAGAGACACTCTTGATGTTTGGCTTCATATTCTTGCTGCTTACTGTGTTTTCCATTTGAATGAAATCTAAAAATTAAGATAGGTTTTAAATTATCTTTTGTCCAATAGTCACAGCAAATTAAAGGGAAATATCACAAATTCACAAAATGTGTTTAGCTTTAGTTTCTCTGGAAAAGCCATATATAAGAATACTAAGCATTAAAGTCTAAAATCTAAGAACTAAGTCTACAAAAGATAATAAACCCTGTGAGTTTTCTAGCAACCCAGTAAAACAATGACCTTTTTGTGCTTAAGTCAATGTGAGCAATTTCCACAAGTGACTGAAAGGATACAACTCTCTCCATAAACTGTTGTCACATTAGCCACGTATCACAAAGTTTGCATTATCTCCACCTTAATACTATTTGAAAAAGAAGCTGGTTCTTTATAAAACTTCCTTTTGACTACAGTCAACAGATCTTAAGCTCCCAGAGTGGACTTCATCCCTGTGGTGAGAGCCTACTGCTGAAGAGGCTTTAAGCACTTAAAATTTCACTGGCATCAGTCACTTCGGATTTATGCTGAATCCAGAGGAAAGTCAGGCCTGCAGAGTAAAGCTTATCTACTTCACTCAAAAGAAGGTGGATGAATGGCAAAATGTGTGTGATATTGCAGATCCTGCCCTTAAGACTGACCTGGAAACACGTGGGAAAATGCTCTTTTTTTTATGGTACTTGCCTTGTGAGCACACAGTACTTAAACTGCACCTGTAACTAGAAAGATTGGATGGTACCGGATGGAAATATTGTTTGGTGTTTATCGGAGTGCATCAGAAACCAAGGAATGGCTTCCCCTTAATGATTTGTATTCATAACATTGAATAAGTGTTTAACCCCTGTGAAATATAAGCAAGAGTTTGGTTTCTTTTTCCAAAGCTCACAATGTGCTGAAGAACCAAGGACAAAAAAAGAAAAAGAATTAAATCAGAAATTAACAATGTTTGGTTTGAAACTCTTAGCATTTCTTCCTCTGTTTCTTGGCTTGTTTGGCAATTGGTGAGCTTAGTAAATGTTGTTGGGGTGAGTAATTCACAAATTACATTTTATTAGGGGTGTTTTGGAGAAAAGGGGAGGCAAACTGCTGCTCAAGTGACTGAACTGGTTTGGGTTTTTTTATTATGTATGTTAAGCTCTGAAAGCTTTGGAAGGCACACAGGGAGGCAGCTGAGTACCTCATTATGCAGATGTACCAATTCATATCCCATAATACAAATAATGGATGCATTTCAAGCATGAAGAAAAATAGCAGAAAGAGACAAAGGCTTAAAGACTTAAACAAGATGAAAACTATGTATCCAATTGTGTAAATGCTCATAATTAAGATTATGGCCGGTATGCCAACAGAGTGGGAGAAGGAAATGAAGATGAAATGTAAGTAGATTTCTCTGTTTGATATGTCAGACTTTTTCTAGAAATATAGCTTAAAACCTAGTAAGTGCAGATATGGATAAGTAGCTATACATTATCCCCAAAAGTCATTAGACTTTTTGCTCAACAGAAAAATACATCAGCTTTATTCATGTGTCTTTAAGGATTTCCCATCACTAGCATATATAGAGTCACTGGAGTTTTTGGAAATACATTCCAACTATAAAGGTAAAAAACAGAAGTAGAATAGCTCATAAGATACTTGTTAAAGTCACAAAAGGCCAACAGCAGTATTAATGCAGAATAATGCATATATTATTGACTTTCCATTCCCAGTCTACTAACCAATTCAAAATTCACTGAGATTCCATAACTCAGAATATAATTCTTGCAAACTGTTTTCATCACAAGGATATGGAAAGGAAACATTAATATTAAAACTGAAAAACAATGTAATTCATTCAATGAGAGGGAAAATGGCACATACGTATATAAGGAAGCCATTGAGAATTCAGACAGCTAGGTCATACGTATCACCTTTTACCAACATATATGTTTTAAAAGCAAAATAATTCCCAGAGGTGCACTCTAAAAGATATCATTATAAGAAAAATCAAATGTTTTAACACTGAAAATCCTTATCTATGTAATGTGAATGGTCCTGTAGAAGTCCCATGCATAAATTAATGCATCCAAAACAATACAAAAAGTTTTCTATTTCCAAGATGTCCCATAGATAAAACAAAATAACAAATAAAATCAAAAGTGGTGAATGAAATAGATATAAAATACATTCCTTGCAATAAAAAAAAAAAAAAGTTAAATTTCTTTCTCTTGAATTAGTAACAGTGCTGGTCAAATGTTTAAAGACTGTATCAGATTTAAAATGTAACTACCATCTAGTTGGTCATTTAATATCCACACAAAGTTTAAGTTCTAAAATAACTCACCTTTATAAGGATATAGGCGAATTAATAAAGCTCCTCATAAACTGATGAAGATCCAGGTTATAATATTTTTCAGCTTACCCTGTGGACATTTCTTTATGTCTCATTTTTATGGCTAGGTAGTTTTTCAGGCTGTGTTCCCACTCTCAATTCATATGTGCAACACTAAAACTGTATATTTTAAGGGAAAGCTGAGCCTACTGAAAGTACACAGAAATGTCTCATTGCATTTAGCAGGTACTGATTATCCTTTGCAAAATTGTGACAGTCTAGGGCTATGTTCTCTCTTCATTTAATTCATCTACTTCATTCTCAACTCTGTTCCTTTTTGACTCCACAGCTGTCCAAGAGGAACTTATACAAAAACTTTGTAAATTTATCTTACAGTGAACAGAGATGAGTAACAAGAAATAGATAATGCAGTTAATGAAGTTTTTTTGTATTGCATGAAAGTTTTTCTTATTGCAATGAAAGTTTTTCTTATTGACTTTGACTGGCTTCCAGGCCCCACCAGCAAGGGCACATCGCTGGCTCATGTTCAACCTGTCCACCAGGACCCCAAGATCTTTTCTGCAAGGCAACTTTCCAGCAGGGCAGCCCCCAGGCTGGAGTTAAGACAGTAGATTGAGTTGAGTCTGACGGCAAGAGGCAACATATATTTGTGTTTTCAGGATCTGGGTTTATACTGCTATGTGGGAGATTGTTTAACTCTGAGGAAGGTAAATATGCTTTATTTTGTAAAGGAACTCTATTTTGTTCTGGAGAAAGATATCCCACATATATTGTCAAAAAGAAAAATAAAGAACAAGACTGATTTCCCTCAAAGCTTAATCTTAACTCTTTATTCCTTAATTTTAATTTACTTGGATTTCAAAATGGGACCAGCCACATAAGGACATCTACTGTGGCACAGAACACATCAATATTTTAATAAACTCTTGTCTCCTGCCAGTCCTGAAATGATGTCATGTATTCATAGCAGTAAGGAAAGCAACGTAAAATGAAAATGAATGGTATATAGTTCTATTTCATTTTACTGGTAAATTTATTTGATTCATAAGTAGAGGACTGTTGATGCTTACCTCTTCTGTGAAATGAGATTGAAGGCCAGGCAAAGAGAAGGAATACATTTCTGTAAATAAAAGTCTTTGGTTATTCTCTTGTGTCCTTTTTTGAGGATGAATCATTCTGCAGACTTCATTCCACAAAGTTTAATGGCAGCCTACTTTTTAAAGCACATAATCACACTCATTTTTAGCTTACTTTCTTCTATTCTGATTTGGTGGGTTTTTTTTCTGCAACATGTGTTCCTGACATTAGTCTTCCTTGTAAAGGGTTGTTTATTTATATAATAATCACCCTCAAATTTGCCACATTCAATGATATTCTTATTAAAGAACAGAGAATGAATGTACCTTTAATGCAGCGAAAGTTTTTTTGGCACAGTTTAGAAAGTGTCTTTAGATAAAGATATTTCAGTAAGGATTTTATGTTACCTTCCATGGTCCAATGTGAACAGGAGATAACTTCAAAATGAAATTTTCCAAAATAAGTAACATGCTAGAATGACGTGTCTATTTTTTCTATGATATATGCAGTATTTTATCAAGTTGCAACAAAGCTTTCAATAAAAATAATATTTAGAAAAAAATCTGTATGCAATTTGGCTGCCAGCATATTAAAAAAAAACCCACAGACACTAGATATGAGATTAATATAGAGTTTGGTGGAATTAATTTTGCACCAAATGCCAGGACCTACAGTTAGCTTCAAACTAGGAATGACCTTGGAAATTCTTTAGGAGATGAATTATGGGTACAGATAAACCAATTGTTAGCAAGTTTATTTAACACCAGAATATGCCATTAGTAAAATTGAACTCTCTCTCTCCCACATCACAGTCCCTACAACTGAAAAGTCAATTTGACATCAAAATCTCTAGACCATGTTGTTGTTCGATTAACTTATTTGCTGTTCATTAATTCTCTTTGCTATTAACATATGTTATTATTAACAAAATACCTTAGATCTCAATTCTTTCACCAGTTACAGAAATGTCTTCTATCTGAGAACACAGGAAAACTGCACTATCTATAAAAATAGGAAGTCCTTTCTCTGCTAAGAAAAATGAACAATGCCAATAAAAGTAAAGACATTAAAACAAACAAACAAACAAAACCTCAAGAAAATGCCTGGACATCTCACCCCAAAGCTTCAGTTCCATAGTTTTTTCCTCATGTTTCTTATGCCCAGTAAAGTCTTAATTTCCATCCTCTATCAATTGTGGTTTTGATTGCCTAGAGAATTACTTTCTCTTTGCTTGCTCCATGCAGAGTCAGATTCAGAAAAGCTGTTATTCTCTAAAATTGGAAAAAAAAATCAATATACTCACAAGAAAATATATGTTAACTGCTAGGGGTGTTTGCTGCAGAGTGTGATACATTGGAAAGCTGGGGATGATACATTGGAAAGATGTTATAGCATGTTATTTACCTTGAGAAAGAGAAAGGCAAAAAGTAAAACCTTTGCCTTTAAATTCACTATTCCCTTTCTGTGTCTGTGATAAACTCTGACGATGGCTGCAAAATTCTATCATTCTAGCATATATCACTTCTATATATATATATATCAGTATTCTGGCAAATGCTTGTCTTGGGATATAAGAGAAGATTCTAATTAACATGAGTTGCTCTATGTCACAATATCTTAGACAATTTCCTAATTCAAAAATGTCTTCAGAACATTTCTGCCTGCCCATAAGTGCAAAAGCTGATACTTGTTTTCTGGTAGCAGACAGGGGAATCATAGCTTTCTGCCGAGCAGAAAAGAATCATAAAAATTGCAACGGAAGAACCACACAAAATAATCTCTAATGGGACATATGTTTATATATCCAATGTTCATTTGAGTTTTGCATCTCTGATGCAGGATCCTTATGAGACTATTTCTACAGTGAAGAGGTCTTTCTAGAGCCTAATTCTTATCAACTGTGATGACTATTTATGATTTCTTTCTGTGTATTCCCTCATGAAAGGCACAGCAGGGAATAAGACTATTGTAAGCCTGTAGCTCAAGAAATATTAGTACCATCGTTGAAATTGTCAATACCAGGGAATTGGGGACCACTGTGATGAAAAAAAGTCTGAGCAACTGAGACACCAGCAAAACCTTGGGTCTTCAAATAAGCATGTATTTGTTATGTGTTCAGTTAATACGTAATCTATCTTTAACAACTAAGAATCAAACGTTAAGCATGCATATTAGTGAAGCACTAGTTATATGATAGGTTGCTGGTTCTGACGGCTGCAGTCTTCGCTGACTTTTAGTTTCCAAGGCCGAGAGAGTCAGACTCTGGGTAGCCAGGCTGAAGGAAGCCAAAACCAAAAGAGTTCTCTCCTCTGTGCCCCAAACTCCGGTGTGTATCACTGGTATTTATATACACTTTTCCATAGGTCAATATCTGTCTTGTCTGAAGAACTACTTGCTGTTTTCATAGGTTAAAACCCAGATGGCTCTGATTTCTGGGAACTGGTTTGTATCAGCTCATTTGGATGCGTGTTTGCAGCTGAGTGCTGGTCATTTGATTCCCTCTGGTAGCTACAGGCTGGATACTGTTATCTTGGTTTTACTGTTCTTATGTGACTATGCCAAGCTATATTACAAAATATGCCTGGGTAAAAGGCAGACAGAATAAAATCTCAAATAGGCCTGAACCACTGCTAATTATCAGGCTGCAGCACTGACAGTAGCAGGGCGTTGGAGACTCTGTCAGTTCTGCCAGGCCTCAGGACTGGACCTTGAATTTGCTTTGCCCAGGCTTGTTTTAAGGTTTGTTTGAAGCTTTATTTTAATTTTTTTTTAGCTGTAAAAACAATTGTTTAGCAACTACTAACACACATCAGCTGTTCCATTTTCTAATTTGGACTATAATTGTGGATTCCCATCCACTGTTAGAGCAAATCTCCTTTGACAAGCAGCAGGTACCTGTGGGCCAGTTAGACTTTAAAAATCGTCTGCTTTGATCACCAAAGGAACATAACTTCTTCTGGCTCCATCACAGAGAGGAAGGGGACTTGAAATCACTTTCTGAGCAAAATGTCCTGTTTAGTTTCATTAAACACACCTTAATTTCTCCTTGAATTCAAATTGTTCTGAGACTAGCAAGTGGTATTTTTCTAGACTAACAAGAAATTTACCCGAATGAGTTTTGCCATTGATAGGCATATATAAATGAATCACTTCATAGGCTATAATGAGAAAATATACAGTATGATAAAACAATACATGTTTCCTTATAGTTGTATTTAAATTCTCATGTATAGAATTACGTCAGAAACTATGATGTTCAGCACAAGTTTTCAGCATAACTGTATCAAAGAAAGAATGCCCTGAAATTTTCATTTCTTAAAAATAAGAAAATCTAATTAATAACAGGGCTCATGGACTTATTATTGTGTAAGTATATATTTAAATATATTTATTTCATAACAGTATTAGTAAGATAGAAATGGCATTTGAAGTTTATATTTACACAGAAAATTTAAAATACAAATTATAGCTCACATATATTTTGGATATATGTTTTATTCAACTGATACTGTTTGAAAACAAGAATAACGTGCCCTAATATGAATAGCATTAGATAAAATTGCAGAAAATCAGCAGAAAATAAATGAATTTAAGAATTGCCTAAATTAACTTGCTGAAAGTATTTGTGCAGTTATAAACATGATCAAATAGAGGCCAGGCAGGTACTGAAGTTCATTTCTCCTTTCTTGTAACTGTTAAGACAGATTCTTTATCCTAAGCAAGATGATCATGAGTGTCTAGCTATATTTACTGTAGGTTTTCTCTGAACATGTCCTGAGATAAAGGTAGTGATTAATTACATCAGTATAGTTTTTCCCTAAGAGGTAGATACATAGTTTAAAATAGTTGCCCAGCTTTCTTCCATAGTCAATGAGGAAACAGTTATTTCCAGAAAGTATTTTGGTTAACTAATTTAAAGGGAAGAAACTGTCCTCTGAAAATTCCTTTTTCTTTTATCAGGTTATAGAGAGAGTTTAAAACAGTTGCTAAAACCATAAACTTCAAATACATTATTATGTGTTCACTGAATCTGACACCAAACATTTTATAGTTTCCACAAAAAAAAAAAAAAAAAAAAAAAAAAAAAAGATACAGCAATGTTTCTATGTATTTAGAATCATAGAATCATTTAGGTTGGAAAAGACCTTTAAGATCATCGAGTCCAACCATCAACTATGCCCACTAAACTATGTCCTGAAGTGCCTTGTCTACACGCTTATTGAATACCTCCAGGGATGGTGACTTAACCACTTCCCTGGGCAGCCTATTCCAATACCTGATAACTCTTTCAATAAAGAAATTTTTCCTGATATGTTCCCAACAAGTGAGGTAGATTTTAAAAATAAAATTATTTTTATTGAATTTGATTATGAAAGTAAATTACTGACTAGCCAAATAAACTTTCTACAGAAGCAGAGTTAATGTGGTAATATTAGGGGTAAGAAAAAAAAAAAAGACCCATAGAACTTTGTTTTCAGGCAATTTCAGCCTTTCTAACATAAACCTTAGAGATAAAATGTAACAAATACAATTGACATGATAAACAATTGCTTTCTGACCCACTAAGCAAATAGATCTGTACAAAAATAACTCGTGTCAAGAGTAGGGTCCAACTTACAGCCATTGTACTATTCTAAGAGTAAATTAAAACACACTGGTGGTAATAAATGTCATCTGAGTGCAACTTGATAAATGCAATGTGTCTCTGAAATCAAAATGCTTGGCTGGAGAAACAAACAAAACAATAAAAGTATGATTGTGAGTGGATTGACTTCAGAAAATAAAAATCACAAAACCGTATTCAATATCGTACTGCCATTACACCCCTGTGACCCACTATGCATTACATTTAGAAGTGACTGGGAATGTTTTAATGGAAATGGTCTGACTGCTTTCCTATTCCATGTTCGTAATTCACTATTCCTATCAACCCTCTGTCCTATATATCTTCCAAAAAGCCACTGAAACTCCCTTAGAATGATGAATGACAGGTCCAAAGCTGATCAGAGCTTAGTGATCTGCCTGCAAAGCCCTTTCCTTTTTGCCGAGTTTGGTCAAAAAAGACAGGAATGATTTTTTTAAACTCAAAGCCCAGATGTAAATAAAATGTAAACTAGAATGACTGATGATCATTAATTTCCTTTCCATCTCCAAGGCATCTTACATTTTCAAGGCACTGAAGCTATTAGTTTTTGCCAAAGATAGTTCTTTTCCATATCAAGTTTCATAATTTCTACTTTCACCCTTTTTGACATCGCTGTTGTCTAGCAGCTAGAGGTCTTGGGATTGTAGGGACTGAGTGGTGCAGGATGTCCAGGGTCACCTGAATCATCCATTAAAATATAGGCATGGGCTCTCTTCCTCTCAGCAGACTCTTCTTCAGGTGAGACTTCCAGCCCTCTTCTGTGATTCTTTTTCTTCTTTTCTTCCTTTGCCTTTTATTCCCCATAGTCCAGTAGGTTCTTTATATGACAATGTTCAGTAACTCACCAGTTAAGGAAACATATTCCTGCTCCTTTTGGATGATTCCCTAACTCAGTCAATGCCTTTTTAAAGGTACATGACATACAAATTGAGAAGAGATATTGTTACTCAATGCAGCTTTTATGCATAGATGAAATGAAAAAATTCTGAAATACAGAGTTTTATAGGATGATAAAACAGCATCTGGTATTTACCAAGATTTATTGTTCTTTAAATTGTTTGTCAGGACATTATATATTGATTCCTTGCCTAATAAAAACGGAATGAAAAATGAGTCCAGCAACAAACACTGGAATCAAAACAGAAGATTTGAAAAGGAGGTACTGAAGGGGTTTGAGTATGCAGCACAAAACAGAAATTACATCAAATTAGTTGCAGTCATTTATTTTTCCTCTCTTTGGAAACAGACAAAAACATTTTCCAAAATAAGACTTCAGAAAAAGTCTTTAATGTTTTCTTTAGTGTAAGCTACTTCATTAACATCATAGTTCTTATTAGAGGCACATGCATGGCCCATGAATTATCTATTTCATACTTACTATCCTGATTGAAGGCATAATTTCCTCCTTGAGAGAATACTAATGAAGAAGATGCTCATTCCAAGGGCACTCCACCAAATTTATGTTTGGGGTTCAAATTGAGATATTTAAGATCAATAAAACATAATAAAGCTGTAGTTTCATTTATATAAATAAATTTATATATTTAGATAATAGCGTTGTATTATTACAAGAAGACAAACAGGAGGAGTTTGCATAGCTACCTTTTACTTTTATTAAAGATGTAATTGTTCCTGTAGCTTTTTCTGCTTGGCACCATTATATGCCTCAAAGCATATAAAATTACCCAGAAATCCTAAAAATTGTAAAGCTTTAGATCCTGATCCTAAAACTGGCTCTTAATATATTGAACTTCTATAGACATGTAAGTCAAGAGACCATCTTCTAATTCAAATTTCTTTTCTTCTCTACAGTTGCACATTTTGAATGACAACAGAGGAAGACATTTTCTCTTTAAGTTTCCCATTGGTATCTTGCAGCCTGTGCAGATATTTTGGATATTCCAGAGAATCTCAAATGACATTAGATACCTATGTTTAGGGCACTAAGCCCTACCTTTCTCCTGACTGTTTATGAGAGTTTAGAAACATAGTTCACGTGGATAAATTTAGACACCTAAATTTAGATATCTGAATTTGGAGCTGAATCCCAGTACAAAGTAAGTAACATGCCAAAATCACTAACTAAACAAACCTTCCCCCAAGTCCCCTCTTCCCCTCAAAAAAAAAAAAAAAAAAAAAAAAAAAAAAAAAAGAAGGAATAGTCCACCTTAATTCATTATTTCATAAGATGTTAAATAGGATTTTCAGGAAAATAGGATGTACATAGAAAAAAAATAGAGAAACTTAATATTTTACATCTCTGAAATCCATGATTAGGCCTTACACATATTGTTTCTATGCCATGAGAAGTTCCCATATCCTTCACCCGACTTACGTACTGGAAAAAAAGCTACACTATGTTTAGGAGGTATTCCTATCTCTCTAGTAGCTCATGAAAAACAGAGCTTTTGTTCTTGCTTAACATAACCAAATTATTTAAACTCGGATTTAAAAAGGTTCTAATAAAGTGACGAAACTTTATATACATTTTGATATTGCTTTAAAATTGATTGTACAAGTTTCATGTCTTTATGTTTTTATACAAAAGTTAAACTGCTAGGAGTAATTTTAATAACCTGTAACTATTCACTGACAGATAGATTGCCTAATAATCATAATTTTCATGTTTTCAGCAGTTTTCTTGAACATACAGACCAACTCTAATACTTCAAAGACTGCTTTGCTATTTTCTGTGTTATATTCCCTTCACCCATGCAGGTGATTTTTAATATGCCATTCTACTATGTCTGTTATTTTTGAACAGCTGATGTTTAACCATGCTGTCATTTAATCATGCTGAAAGTACATAATAGCCTTTAGATTAGCATATATACAGTTTCCTGCTTACCTAGCTTTTTTCATTAGGCAGCTGGTTAAAAAAAAAACAAGCACACAAAAAAATAAAACAGTATCAAGTAGGAGTGTTAATTTCCTTACTGTTTTGACACCTTTTGAAATCATGTACCTGCCTGTTTCTTCTGGCTTTGTTTGAGATCATCTCTAACTGAAAACAAAGAAAAGGATCCAGGTCACACACACTTGCCCAAGTCGTGTTTCCAATGATCTAAAAAGCATTCAAGTAAGTAACAGAAAAATAAATTCCAACAGACTCCAACAGGAATTTGAAGACAATATCACAAGTGCAAAACTGTTTCTCTGCAGCTGCTGAAGGAGTGCATACAGGCAAGTACAAAAGAAAACTAAAGTAAATATATTCTGTACTCTGTAAACAGCTTAAGTATCACTGGCATTGTGACAATAGGTTTACTTTACTACCATTTTTATTTCTCTTTGTAGTGCAAATTATTCAAGAGTGAGTATTCCTTTTTTCCTTAGATATGTGCAATAACATTATTTGCTCAGCCTAAATAAAAGAGAAGAAAAAACCTTTTAGTTCCTAGTATGGGACACTGCCAAGTATAGCATTGACTGATGTGACTACTTCTCAGTAAATATCATTAGAAATTCCAGAGCCATGAAGACAAACCATTGAAAAACAAGTTTGAAAAACTAACTTTTGAGATCTCTGCAGGGGGGGGAAATGAAGCAGTCATCATAAGGAAGTCAAATATTAATCCTAAATTTTAGCAATGACCAACTGTATGAAATTTAACAAGGAGAAATGTTGGATTCTGTACCTGGGTTGGTGTAATCCTGGATGTACTGCTACAAGGGGGACAAGAAGTTGGAGTGCAGCCCTGCAGAAAGGGATCTGGGGGATTTGGTTGATGGTAAGCTCAATATGAGTCAACAATGTGCCCTGGTGGTCAAAAGGGCCAACTGTATCTTGGGGGCATTAAGCACAGAGTATAGCTATCCATTCGAAAGTTTGTCCCACTGTATTCATCATTGGTGCAGCCTCACCTCAAGTACAGTTTTGGGCTCCACAATAGAAGAAGGATATAAGAATACTAGAATGTGTCCAAAGGAGGGCAACAAAGATGGTGAAGGGACGACAGAGCATGACTTATGAGGAGTGGCTGAGGATACTAGGTTTGTTCAGCATAGAGAAGAGACTGAAGGGTGACCTTATTGCTGTCTACAGCTTCCTCATGAGGGGGAGCAGAGAGGGAGGTGTTGATATCTTTTCTCTGGTGTCCACTGATAGCACACAAGGGAATGGCTTAAAGCTGAGTCAGGGGAAGTTCAGATTGGATATTAGGAAAATGTTCTTCACTGAGAGAGTAGCCAACACTGGAACAAGCTCTCCAGGTGTGCTGGTTTTGGCCGAGATAGAGTTAATTTTCTTCCTAGAAGCTAGCATGGGGCTGTTTTGGATTTGTGCTGAAAACAGTGTTGATAATACAGGGAGTTTTTGTTACTGCTGAGCAGTGCTTACGCAGAGTCAAGGCCTTTTCTGCTTCTCCCACCACCCCACCAGCAAGGAGGCTGAGGGAGCACAAGAAGGTGGGAGGGGACACAGCTGGGACAGCTGACCCCAACTGACCCAAAGGATATCCCAGACCATATGATGTCATGCTCAGCATATAAAGCTGGGGGAAGAAGGAAGGCATTTTTTCTTCCCAAGTAACCGTTAAGTGTGATGGAGCCCTGCTTTCCTGGAGATGGCTGAACATCTGCCTGCCAATGGGAAATGGTGAATGAATTCTTTGTTTTTCTTTGCTTGTGTGCACAGCTTTAGCTTTATTTATTAAACTGTCTTTACCTCAACCCATGAGTTTTCTCACTTTTACCCTTCTAATTCTCTCCCCCATCCTGACATGGGGTGAGTGAGTGAGTTGCTGTGTGATGCTCAGTTGCCAGCTGGGGTTAAACAACAACAACAGGGAAGTGGTCATGACTCCAAGCCTCTTGGTGTTCAAGAAATGTTTGGACAATGCTCTTAGATTTAGGTTTAACTTTTAGGTTGCCCTGTGTGGAGTCAGGAGTTGGACTCAATGGATCCTTTCCAACTCAGGATATTCTATGATTCTCTCATTCTATGCATATAAATCTGACCAGCAGTCCAGATGATATCAAGTTCAGCAACTAGGATAATGACCAGAAGTTTCTATGAAGTAAGTTTGAAAGAAAACACAACTGAGAAGTTATTTAAATAGAAGAAAAACAAAATAGTGTGTTGTATTTCTGCCCTTGGATGACATGACTGTGTAGAAATCATATATATAGCAAAAATTCAAAATAAACCCTAAAAGCAGATGTCTAAACAATTCTGGTACTGAACTAATAAGTAAATATACAGAAGCATATGCCAGTATTCCCTCAAGAGATTCCTGCAGAAATTTATGCAGTGTGCATATACAAAAAGACCAAGTAAAACCTCAGCTATATTAATGAGACAGAATCTCACAGAAACTCACACTGAGTAAAAAGAGTAGAAGGAAAGAAAAGAATCAAAGCAACAAAACTCTTTGGTCATCTTCAGCTGATGCTGTGATTCACTGACAAAAAACTGTTGGACATGTCAGCCCTAGCTTCTGTCCACTTCCTATAGCTTTTTATTTCCTTTATTTGATTTTATGTTGTTTGACTGCTCTTATCATGTTAGGAAGGTAGATTTGTTTATATTTAAAATAAGATAGGTATCTGAGCAATATACAGCATCCGTATGGATCTACACTGTTTACAGCAGTCAGCTAAAAACAGCTACAACATTCCAAAAGACCAAGGGTATTTTGAGAGAGTGGACACTGGATGCAGTCATATATTTTGTAGAATTTAGTCACATGCTTGCAGAATACTAAAGCTTCTGCTGAAGGTTAGACACATGGCATCTGGTTAATACAGTCTCATAAGATTCATTTACAACTTCTGAACTGCTGCCAACAATTACTTAGGATGCAAATTTGTACTAAAATGAAGGCAGGAAAACACAGATGTTTCTACATTCACTTTCCTCTTACATATTTTGGAAATAAATCAATTTATTTATTTCTTTCAAGAGTAAAACAAAAAAAAATTTACATGAAAGAAGGTGACTTAAGTCAAGATTAGATATATTTCAAATATTATTCCTTTAACGTACTTGCCCAGAAAAGCATATTCTGTTGCATGCCAGTTAAGCAGCTTGGTTTTGGAAGATTTCTCAGAAGTCAACATGTTAACTTAGTACTTTAGAGGTCTTTCTGTTTCTTGCTACAGCTGAAAACAGATACATGTGGAGGTAATAAGAGCAATCCTCAACCTGTATTCTCAGCTGATACAAAATTTCATAGCATCAGAGAGCTATGCTAGGTAGATATTTGATCTTGTAGATATGTAAAGAAGAAACAAAATGTTCAAAATAATATTTATGACAGCACACATTATTTGGGGGAATCATTTTAATCAGGCAATCTAATCCTTACAAATATCTTATCAAAAGAAAATATAAAATTACAAGTCAGTGGATAATCAGACTGAAAAAACCCAGCTCCCTCCCCCCACC
>JAOBAS010000008.1:13578998-13589057 GCA_025311575.1 Elanoides forficatus | reverse complement strand
ATCATCCACCCCACCAGTGAAAACTTTTTCAGTGCACACCTCTATATATGTAATTTTTTTTATAAATTATACATATACTATGTACTACTGAAGTTCTAATATTTTCTTCCAAAATGCCAATGAATCATGCTGTGCAGCCTTGCCCACACCCCAGTTTGAACAGCAGTGGTCTAGGTAGGGGTGGGGAAAAGAACAAAATTTCTTCTTTTGTGAATTTAGCTTGACATTTTTCTCCAGGACCAGGAGAAAAAACAAACAAACAAACAAACAAAACTTGGCAATGGTTTTGCAATAACTATGAAAGTCTTATTTTACATTTTTATTATTTGCTTCTGCAAAAAAACCCTAAAATCCATTTCATATAATTAAGTCTTTCAGCTCTGTGTGAGAAGATGAGAAAGTCAACATAAACATCTTTGAAGACTTTCCCAATCAAAATAATATAATAGATTGCATCAATTTAATCTTTAAAAGACACATTTACTGTAGTCTGTCTATCATATTCCCATACCAAGGCCTTCATTGACAAACATTATCTGTTCTGCAGGAAGCACAGTATTCATCCCTTCCATCTAGAAACATGATTGCTTTTCTTTCTTATACACAAGCATTTAACATATTTCAGAAGATCTTCAGAAAAATCATTTTAAAGCTAAAATTATTTCCCCTATTGGCATCCTAGCTAATAATGGCAGTCTGTACTTCTAAGATTATCAAGAATTCATTGGTGCAAACATTTGTCTCAGCTTTTGTTCCTCAAGCTCCTTGCAATTTCAATAGAAGAGATGACTATTGTTAACATCACTGCTCCTATTTTGTAGGGTTAGATTTATTAGTTCAGGTAACCACATTTTTAATGTATTTGGTTTTGGCCAGGACTATAGAACTAATAAGCAGAAGACAAAAAATTATCACTATACTATAAACAACTAAAATAATGTCTTAGGTAAATGAAAAAAAAAAAAAAAATTAGGAGATGAGGCTACAATTAGGAAACCATGATTGTTCATTAATTCCTATATGTCTCAAATCTTTGATATATTACATGAAAGTTACAGTGGTTACGTCTCATATGTATTTAGTTACGTAATCACGAGACTGTTCTTTGTGAGATTACATGCAATTCAGAATCTCAATGTATTTTATAGATATATTACTGTTAATGGATATTTTATCACAAACTTGGCTGAGAACATGTTAGGCTTCACAAAGTCCTTTCAGACTATCAAACAAAAGTCAAAACTGTACTAAAATATTTTAGAATATCAGCTATTTTGAAGGAGGAAATTGATAAACTGTTTCTGAATCTATTTGGCAACCATTAAACAAATGCATCTTAATTTAAAGTGAATACTATAAAAAGTTAAAAAATAAATATCAGTTCAGCATATTTTAAAATAAATTTATTTCATATGTTTCTTTGTCAATTTTTTCTTAATTTTCCTCTTCATCCAAGCTCTCTGTCTGTAGGACTAATCAGTATTGAGAACCTTCATATTATACTTATGTTCTTAAAAAGGTACATGACCTTAAAATGTCCCACTGAATGAGACTGTGTGTGCTTGTGAGTGACTTTTACTCTACTTGCAGCAAAGCATCCACTTTCAAATTTTTCCCTATGATTAAGAATTGCCTTCTTGTTAAGCAAAAATTCAGCCAGGAATGAGAATTTTACATGACCAGACTGTTGTTTTCTTGATATAAATACCAATTTCAGTGTATATTATACATTTATAAATTTATATATAAACTAGCAAATTTATTAATTTATAAACCATATATTTTCATACATAATGAGATGTAATGTAATGTAATGAAATATAATATAATATAATACAATATAATAAATATAACACAATATAATATAATTAATATAATGTCATATAAATTAAGATTTTGAGAATTGTAAGAGTATCATCATAATTCTAAGTCTTCTCCATTTCCCAAACAGCAGGTTGGAAACATATTCTCAGATAGTAATATAGTAATATAAGAGAGTAAGTTTACATAAAAACTAGAACAATCTAACAAAGAAAGCAATAAAAATGTCCACACGTTTTGCTTGTTGTTTAAAATAATTTAAGGACAGAGTGTGGATGCAATCAGAATGAGTAGTGCTTTATCCATAAGCATTACTACTTCTTACAGAATAAGATGTGTTACTGAAGATGAGAGGACCAGGTTACAAGGAACAGAAAGCTATACTGTGCTTCACAGAGTTACTCTGAATTGAATTCCATTCTTCTAGAGGGAAAGAATGATACTAGAGCTTTATCAATCAACCAACAAATATGGACAATAACTGTGAAATCTTCAAGGCCATTATAAAGGATTTAATACTTAAAAAAAAAAAAAAAAATCAGGGCAAAAGACTTTATCTACTCTTGTGCAAAATAAGTAAATGTCATGTCAGACTGAAGCAGAGAAAATATTTCTAGACTCTTTAAATGACTGTTTCATGGAGCAACTGCCAAGGGAATCAGAAGCCACTGTTTGAAGTTTTCTGATTACTGTGAGGGATCTGGTAAAAAAATCTGCAACTATAAAACACCCATACTAGTGGCCATAACGTACTCAAATTCTCTATCCTTGTCAATGGAAGACTATCATACTGAATATTCATTCTAACATTTACCTTTAAAAAGAGAAAATACATAGAAATAAAAAGCGATAAGCAGAAAAGCACATCCAACAGGATAAAATTCTTGCAGACTCAGTGAAGAGTGTTTAAAGACAATATGTTAAAGGTTCAGATTAAATGTATACTATCAGTTAGACAAAATCCTAAAACAAGAAAGAGGATCTTGGTGTTTAAATAGCAGAATGAAGATGCGT
This sequence comes from Elanoides forficatus, assembly GCA_025311575.1. Lineage (NCBI taxonomy): Eukaryota > Metazoa > Chordata > Aves > Accipitriformes > Accipitridae > Elanoides > Elanoides forficatus. The sequence goes on along the minus strand of JAOBAS010000008.1, from coordinate 13,586,222 downwards.
ATTTGTATTAGAAACAAATGACATCCTTAAAGTGCAAGCATCATGTTCAAATGGGACTGTGGAGCAGAACAAAAATTTTCAGACCTAAGTGTATAAAACCCACAATAAAACTCAACATAGCCAGTGAACACACCAAGAAATAGGTGTAGGTGAGGTGTGAATCATGTGTAAAATAACTGCTTGGAGAATTCAAGGCCATAGAAGAAAAAAATAAAAAGCGTTATTGGCTTTGATGTTTATTGAAAGCAAGTATAAACAAGTTTGTACCTGAAACCTATTATTAAGATGGGAAATATCCGATGATCAAATTTTCAAATGAATTTCAGTAGGAGGGTGATTACAATCAATAAGTTATCAAAGAATCATGACAAGATTATATTCAACACCAAAAAGTTAAAGAAATTAAATTTGAAACTTTTTATGCTATCTATAACATGTAGCCTCTTGCTTAAATCCATTCCGGTGACAAGAAGAAGCTTATAAAATAGGGCTAAAATCTTTACACTGACTTTTGGAACTACAGACCCACAAATTTGGGTTTCATAACTGATAAATTGAAATAACAGAAGTGAAGAACTGAATAAACAGACATGCAGGTTAATATACATTTGCGATATGTATTTTATAGCAGATATTCATGCTGCTGAAATACGTTCAAGTATTTGATGCATTTGGACAGGCAGCCTATAAAATACACTTTGCTTTTCAAATATCTACTAATAGACTCCACCACAAAAGACTTTAAAAAATACTTCACAACTCTCTAGTAAAAATAATAAGCTCTTCCATAAAGTGAGTACTGTTGTGACTTAATAATAGGTTAGGAGATAGAAAACAAAAAGATAGAATGCTTTGCTTCATAATAAGGGAGGCATATAGATTTGATTTCTTGAGGGAGGAAGGCATAATGACATCATAAAATTTAAAAATTCTTGATAATCAGACCCAAATGTAATCCTGAAAACTTTTGGAAGAATGGTATAATTCTAAGTCATTCTGAAATAAAACAACAGATAAAATTCATTTTCAAAGGGAGAAAAAAATTGCTTTAGAAGCCCAAAGTGCTAAATCAAACTTACAAGTTATTGCAGCACTGCATATGCTGTTCACTGTATCTTACAATAAAGGCAGAACAGTAAAAACTGTAAGGAAGAGTAATAGGAATTATTGAAAACACGGAATGGTTTACTGATCACACACTGACTACAGTCTTTCAATCTGGGAAAGAAATGCCTGAGGGAGATATGACAGACATCTAAAAGACCTGGAAAGATGCTGAGAAGAAAGATTTATTATCTGCAATTTCCCATCACAGAAGAATTGAAAACATTAAGTGAAACTGTTAGGAAGCATGTCCCTTTATGTTATTTTTGACTCTTTCTGTGTATTAGTGAAGGTTTTCACCGGCAGTTTTGACTGTGATTTCTTTTCTTCTGAAGCATGTCTACTACCTTTGCAGGCCTTGTCTAGAGTATAATAAAAAGAATGTAGATTTTAGACAATTGAAGGGGTTTTTTTGTTAGTTTTTGGTGTATGAGGGGGAGAGAAGAAGGAAATTGCCTGCTTGTTGCTTTGCAAATAATTATTAAGACACAGGTTGGAGAGAGAGGAAAGCTTTATAAGGGTTGTGAGAGAAGTGACTGTAGCTCAAAGGATGGAAACTTGGTAATGGTTTGGAAGCAGAGGTTGGAGCATTGGACAGCCTCCAGGAAACGGCTGCCTGGGAACATGCTTTAGTGGCTCTGGGGGGACAGAGGATTTCTGTCTGGCATCTAGTAGATCAGCCCTGCTGAGTATCCTGCAGACACCTTTCCATCATAGCTTTCAGGGTCCCCCTCCTTCCTTTCTCCTCTTGCCTCCAAAGCAGTGGCTTAGCACTGAGGTGCCAGAGAAAGCCCTGCAGGATGGTGTATACTCTGCCTCTTGCTTGCAGCAATACAAGCATGAGGTGGCGGGACAGTAACTTTGCAGTCCCCTGTTCATTAAGGATTCCTGCAGAAGAGGAAGAAAGAAACTTGTTAGTCTTTAAGTCTATGTAAGGACCCAACATGCTCTTCTGTTACCAAAAGCCAGCTTCTTTTTCAGTATGCCTCAGGTTTCTAGGGACAGCTTTTTTTTGTTGGTTAGTGGGATGTGCACTGACGGGTAGTGAGTAAAACATAGCAGGACCAGTCTGTAGTGTTTGTATGTCTGTGTTTGAACCCACTTCATATCATGCTTTTGCCACCTGCATTAAGAAAGTGCACTGATTTTGTCTAATAATGAGGTTCCACAAAGAATGAGGTGTTAATCTACTGAGAACTCCGCTAAGTAAAAAGTACATACCTGTCAGTCATCATCTCCATCTCTGTCTCCGTCTCCATCTCCATCTCTATCATAACATTTTTCTCTATTTCTGCTATCTCTATCACTACCCCTGCCTCTTACATCTGTCTGTATTCTGTCTGCTAAACTCAGGAAGGGAGATGGTTTCATATCCTAAATGCTGTCCACCTAGACACTCTCTAAAACCAAAGTGATTCCACAGTCCCATGTGGGATCTCCAAAACCGAAAAAAGTCACAAGAAGTCTGCCAAACACGAAGGTGCACACAACATTGGTGCCTTTCTTTTGCTTGGGTATCACTTTAACATGCTGCAGGAACTCTGGATGGTAACTTTTGTGCCCAGTCTCCTAGACGCTCTCTGGAGATGTTTGTAGTGGTGCATCCCACACACCAACTCAGAACATAATGATTTAATTAGACGCTGAAGTGCACTTGGAGAGCTTTGAGAACGGAAGTGTTGGTTAAAATGCTCTGAAAGGAATCCAGTTTATACCTGGAAAAAGTACTCTGAAGATTGAACAAACAAGCAATAAGTGGAAAGAATCAGTACGCACTTCAAAATTTCATTGATACTTCAAACAAAATTACTAATGAAAACACAAACAGATGGGTCATGCGTTTGTGTTCAACCAAGGACAAAGAAAGTTTGGAGAAAGCAGCTTAGGGATCTGTTACATTTTGGTTACTTTCTAACAGAAAACAAACCTCTAGTTTTAAATTAATAGAAACTTGCCTCTGAATCCACTTTCATCCACAGGTTACCAGAGAATCCTGCAGATGGTCTGTATTGCTGATAACCTGTCAAGAGGTGGGTGTCCTTAAGGTCACTCTGTGCCTATTGCGATTAAAACCTTACCTGCAACCTGGGATGCTGTATAGATTGCTCCAAGAAAAAAAATACTGCACTAAAGTCTTGGTGAAAACACTTTGCCTCTTGCGCACCTTTAGAAAGTTTGAGAACCTTACTTCAGAGCTCCTTTGATTGTAACTGTAGCTACCCCCTGATGGAAGAGGGGTTTAGTAAGATGTGAAAGCAGTAAGCACAGCCGTAGGAAATACTTTTAGCTTCTTTTTAAAAAAAAAATCTTATATTGATAAGTTTGTTGTCTACGCTTATCCTTTTAATATGCTTTGAATTTTATACTTATCAGAATGTCAAGATGAAGTGACTCACTAGTGGGAGACTGCAAAATAGCAACTTAGCTATCCCAGTTTTCAGAAGTTTAAGGAAATTTAATCTCTAGTGTATTGCATCAGATAATACCAGCAAGGGATGAAGATGTTTACTAAGAGATATAAAATATTACTTTAATCAATCAATAATAGCAGCAGACTAGTAGTACTACAAACATTGAGATAGTTTGCTACCGTATAAAATTTAATAACGCAAAGCTTAGTTTGTATTTTTCTTTTCATACGGCTCATTATCTTTATTTCTGCATGAACAGTTGTTCATTGGTAGAAAAAGATTTTATTTTTTTTTTTTAGTTCTAAATGTGACTGATTATTAAAAAATATCCTAAACGTTTGAAGTGGATCCCATACATACCATAACCAATTTTTGTCAAAAGCAAAATTTCCCTATTATGCATACTTGTCAAAAATATCTTTCAGAAGAATGAAAGAATATGCCTGGTTTATTTCTGAATGCAATTATTTTCTGAAAGACTATGTGATACTCCCTGTTCCTCAAAACCTCTTACTGTCAAAAGGAAAAAAGAAAGAAAGAAAAAAACCCAGGAGGGCTTTTCTGTTTTAAAAACTATGTAAGTGGGTATTATAAAAGATGATAGTACTGTTCCCACAGATTTTCATGGCAAATTTAGGACTTTGTGGCAGTAAGTAAAAGTGAAAGCCCTGTGGCTAAGAATGGAAAGGGAAGGAAACTAATGTCAGAAGGTGACCTTGGTGAAATTCATTTCAACTAATTTTAGACAACTACAACTGTAGATACCTATGTTTTGTCAAATGCAATCTAATCCCTGTATCAGTTTATATGAAAACATGCACAGATGGTGAGTGCAAAACCAAGAAGTTAAATGAAAAATTATATATCCCATCTCATGGGCAATTCTGTACCTCTTTGTGGTGGGTTGACCTTGTTATATTTTCTCTCCCCTGTCCAGCTGAGGAGGGGGGAGTGATAGAATGGCTTTGGTGGGCATCTGGCGTCCAGCCAGAGTCAACCCACCACACTCTTCCAGGCAAGATGTCTACGGGAAAGCTGGTAATTTTAAAAAACTACATTGAAACTGAACCTTTGCTAAGCAGACAGACAAGTGACAGTTTCACACAGTGAAGAAAAAGGTGAAGTGAAACCTAATATTTATGCAAAATGGAACAAAAAGTAAAAACAAGCAGCTGAAGTAAACCAATACATGGAGGGAAAAAAATAATTGGAAAAGAAAAAACAAAGCTATGCCTATTAAAAAAAAAAAATTACAAAATCAGTAATTAGTTAAAAACACATGTTAATCAAAGTGGTATTCAATGGAAACTTATAAGTTGCCAGAAGAAAATAAATGTAAAAATCCTAGTCAGGTTTCTGCCTGACAGCATTAAAAGTAGGAGAATAAACAAGACATACACTAAGGAAAGCATTCCCCCTGCCTCCAGCCTTTGAGCATGAATGTAGTTAATGAAATGGCTATCAGAAGAAGCAGGTAATGTAAATACATTCAGAATTTGTTTAAGTAGATGTTCTATATAAAATCTTCTGAATTCCATCAGAGGCATGCATTTAAAAGAAAAAAAAAAAAATAAGAAAAAGAAAAAATATTTTTCTTTCATCCTATAAGTTGACATTTTTAAATTGGTTTTTGGGGTTTTTTTGAGGTTTTTTTTCTGTAAGGGGTGTTATAATTTAATTGCGAAATATTGGGGGGAAAAAGGCTGAATGGGTTTGAGATACATTAAAAAATATTAGCAGAGTATGATCACTGTATGAAATAATTTATCAGTGTGGCAAATAATTCGTAACTTCAAACATAGAGAAGACTATAACTACACCTAAGAAGAACTATTTTACATGAAATGTAAATGTAAATGTGATAAAGGAATGAACTCACCAGAAAGGACAGTTAAGACATTTTCTTCCCAGCATAATCTACAGACTATATTAGGGGGTTTTAGGGTAATGAATTGCTAGGCAATACTGAAAAACAGAATAAAATAACATGTAGATTTGTACATTAATTATTTTTAACTGAAATTCAAAGATTTAAGTGTCTTGCAAAATAAACGGTAATACTGGATCAATGTCAAGAAAGTAAGTTTAACAGGTAACATGTTACTGTGCCATAAAGCAAATGAATCTTAGGAAGTGAAGGATGAGGAAGTGATGTAATGATGAAAAGTGTAATTGGGAAGATATATGTATATATTATGTATACATATATCTATAAATATATGTATATGTACATGCTTATGTATATGTTTATGTATCTTCTATGTATGCAAACCCAAGTATCTTTCCAGAAAAATCTAATGAGGTGTAGACTAGTGGATACAACAGTACACTTGAAATAATTTTTTCACTTTATTACTGTATGTATTCACAGGTGACAGGAAAAAGTGATTAAATAAAATCTAATAATTTAAACATTCTAAATAAATTGCAGTTGTAACAGAATTAGGTTTGTCATCACATACAGGGTTATTTATTTCCAAAATCAGCAGATACTAATAAAATAAAAAAAAATATTACTGATCTTTGTCTTTATAAAGAAAAAGCCATGATACAAATTCAGGAAATAGTCATGACTTTTCCTGGAAAAGAAGAATAACTACACACATAGAGGAATCATGGTTACTCTGTGGCAAATGTTCTGAGACAAAAAAATAAACCTAATGGGAAATCCAAAGACAAATTTCTCTGAGACTACTAAAAAAAAAAAAAAAAAGAAAAAAACAACAGAAAAAAAAATCCTAATTCATTCTGACTCAGCAATACTTTGATTAAAAAATAAAAATGTATGTCTTTTTAGAATACAAGTTATTCAAGGGGTATTTCATGGACATGGGGCAGCATGCCTGTGGATCTAGGGACTTACTACAAATTGTAGAATATTCAGCTAAAGAAAAATAATGCATCACAAAACTGAATGAAAGGGAAAAGCATACAAAAGGAGAGTAAAATTCCAAATAAAGTATTTTGCATTAGGTATTCTCTGAATTGAGTATGTGATTCATTCCTTTATGTCTTATTGGAAAATTCTATGTGCCTCTCTAGAAGACATAAAAATGGAATTGCAGGTATCCACACCTAAGAGACAGTCATGAAAACAACTATCAGAATGTACAGTCATTACCTAGCCTCAAAATCTTGATATTTTGCAGACAGCTAGGGTTTTGATTTTTATGCTTCTCAGGCATCTAAATATTCTCTTCACATACCAAACGGCAAAGAATTCTGGAAAAAGGCTCAAGCCTCAAATGTGTTCAGAAATAAGACATTTCTTTAGGCACATGAACTTAATTTGGCAGGCTTTCTTAGAACATGCTTACCAAACAGAGCTTTGGACAAAATACTGCTGCATTTAAATGTAATTTCTTGTTATCTTCTTGTTGAGGAGTCAGTGTACTCATCTGAAAGTAGACAGAAGTTTGATTCCTACTTCTGCTTAAATAGGAAATATTGGATCCCAGTATTTCCTTAGATCCAGCTGTCTTTTTGTACAGTGCACTGTGGAAATCCCAACCTGAAGTGTACACCTCTTGTATATATTTAATCTTTAGATCTAGCCCTTCTTCCCTTCCCCAAATTAATGCATGTAGCATATTGTATTGTGTGCTGGTTTTGGCTGGGATATAATTAATTTTTTTCACAGTAGCTAGTATGGGGCTATGTTTTGGATTTGTGCTGAAAATAGTGTTGATAACACAGGGATGTTTTTGTT
>JAOBAS010000008.1:13525383-13549074 GCA_025311575.1 Elanoides forficatus | reverse complement strand
GGAGAGGGGGACGACACACCTGCTGCCCTTCTATCTTGGACACCCAGAAGGAACAGGCAGGGGTGGGGGGGACAGATGACATTTTGTCATATGACGTAGCAGATTGCTTCAGACTAGCAGCAAGTCCAAACATCCTTCTTGCACATCTTTTCATGCCTGGACTTCCTTTATGGAAAGCAGAATCCACCAGAAGTCAAATTTGGGGCCTGCCAAATATTGCCCAAGATATTTACCCAAATCCAGCCTGGCCCCAGCACCAATGCCAGGGACTAGGAAATGCTTTCAATTATAGCATAAAGAATGTGGCCTGAGTCCACCTCTCCTTCCACACCCCTCCATGTCCATGACACATTTTGAGTGGGAGTTCTAATTACCTGATAGTTTCAAGAGCTGATAAGCATTCTCAGGTCTAGAAGTTAGATCCTGAAACGCTCTTCTAGAGAGTATCTGTGATTCTTGCCTTGCATTATAAAAAAAAGGCATGAAAATCTGTGTTTAGAAATCAATTCTATAAGAGGTGGAAGAGAGGAATTATGAACAACAAAAAAGAAATTTGTGGATTTACATCACCATTAAAATACATGGGATAAATAAATTCTAATTCAATAGGTACAAACCCTAAGAATCAGGTTAAAATTTATTTAAGTTAATTCTGTTTGATTTGAAAGTTTGCCTTGGTAAGTCAAACTGATGAAACAATGATTTGTTAGTTTATCTGACTCTATTTAACACATAACTATTTTTTTACTAGGTGATTTCTATTGACTTAGGTGAATTAGTATAGCTATGGCCACCATGCTAAGCAGAAAAAAACAATTCTCTTGACTTTCTCTTGACCTATAATCCTCACAAAAGTATACCTCATCCCTGACTAATAGAGAAAGCAGAGAAGTTTCTGTGGTGTTGTCCCTTTGCCACATCATAAGCAATGGATAAGTAGCAACCAAGGTGTGGGCTGCCAATAAACTGGATGCTTCTCTTTCTCATTTTGTTCTTACTCTCATTTAATTTACCTCACCTGAGTCTAAAACACATTAGAGCAGTTGAACTATAAATGAGTATTCTGTGACTGGCAAACACTTCTTAATAAATTCAAATCTTCATAGATAAATGTGGGAGAAAAAGAACCTGTGCTGGGAAGAAGGCAGACACCAAAAAGTGTCAGTGGAGTCCTTAGTATTTAGCTAAGGCAACCAAAGGGAAAGGACACTAAAAAGCATATGATTGCTGAGGCATTGATCTCAGAAAACACAGAATAATAGTAGTAACTGTATTTACAAGGAGGAGTTGGTGTAGAGAAAAGCAAATGGCATGCAGCGAAAAAATGGAAGGAGAAGAAAAAAAGGGGTGCTGTGGTTGTTGCAACAACTGAGTATGTTTTTTTTGCCACAAATGAAATAACAGTAGAAAGACTTCCCCAAGTACAATGTAAAACTAAGTAGTCCTGGCCCTGGAAGCCTGCTGCCATAAAGGAACGGAATGAATTGGGGAATAAGCCCTGTATAAGCACCTATCTTTTCTGCATTGAGCTTCTCTGAACTGTTCATAAAGTCCAACCTAGGAACTGTTGAGTATGTGTATACCACTATGTAAATGAACCCAAGGAATGAGCCCAAGCACTCCTAATTTTCCACAGTTCTCAGCTGGTAGCTTAATCCCTAGTTCTGTTTTGAACTGATTTGAGTAACTGTTTGCATGTAAAGCTTGGTAGGACTAAGTCTAGTCTCAAGTATAGAATCATAGAAACATTTACGCTGGAAAAGACCTTTAAGAACATCGAATCCAACCATTAACCTAACACTGCCAAGTCCACCATTAAACCATGTCCCTAAGCACCATATCTACACGTATTTTTGAATACCTCCAGGGATGGTGACTCAACCACTTCCCTGGGCAGCCTGTTCTAGTGTTTGTTAACCCTTTCAGTGAAGAAATATTTCCTAATATGCAACCTAAGCCTTGCCTGGTACAACTTTAGGGCATTTCCTCTCCTCCTATTGCTTCTTACTTGGGAGAAGAGACTGACACCCAATTTTTTACAACCTCCTTTCAGTTAGTTGGAGGGAGCAATAAGGTCTCCCCTTAGCCCAGCCTGGTGTCTTCTGCAAATTTGTTGAGGGTGCACTCGATCCTCTCATCCAGATCATTGATAAAGATATTAAACAGAATCGGCCCCAATACTGAGCCCTAGGGAGCAACACTTGTGACTGGCCACCAACAGGATTTAACTCCATTCACCACAACTCTTTGGGCCTGGCCATCCGGCCAGTTTTTCACCCAGCAAAGAGTACGCCCATCCAAGCCATGAGCAGCCAGTTTCTCCAGGAGAATGCTGTGGGAAACAGTGTCAAAGGCTTTAAAAAAGTCCAGGTAGGCAACATCCGCAGCCTTTCCCTCATCCACTAAGCTGGTCACCGTGTCATAAAAGGAGATCAGGTTAGTCAAGCAGGACCAGCCTTTCATAAACCCAGGCTGACTGGGCCTGAGCCCCTGGTTGTCCTGTAGATGGCCATGTGGTGGCACCCAAGATGATCTGCTCCACAACCTTTCCCGGCACCAAGGTCAGGCTGACAGGCCTGTAGTTCCCTGAATCCTCCTTCTGTCCCTTCTTGTAGATGGGTGTCACATTTGCTAACTTCCAGTAAATCAAGACCTCCCCGGTTAGCCAGGACTGCTGGTAAATGATGGAAAGTGGCTTGGTGAGCTCTTCCATCAGCTCCCTCAGTACCCTTGGGTGGATCCCATCTGGCCCCATAGACTTGTGTGTGTCTAAGTGGTGTATCATGGATGTAAGCCAACCAAACAAAATGGTGCTTGATTTTGTAGACAGGGATTCATAAACATGGCTCTCGTATTCAGTACTGCAGTAGAACTAACATAGACATTATGTTTTTATAGGAAATATGAAATATTAAACATATAAAGGATCCAGACCTTTGAGAATCTCAAAATGTAACTCCTAAATCAACCTCAGATATTATCTTTTAGCTGGTGAGCTCTCTACAAGAGTAAGGCACAGCTCCATATTTAACTGCTGTGAATCCAGACATAAGCACATAATAATGACATAACTAGCGACAGTGTATGAGTCTTTTGTAGTACTCATAACATTTTAGCACCATTAATAACCACAAGCACAAAGTGACAAGCGGACAAAAGTTCAGAAAAATATGTGCAAGAAGTAAAATCTGCAAGAACATACAGTGTGTATGTCTAGTAAAAAAAAGCAATCTTGCAGAGCGGGTACTGACAGCGTGCCTGATAGAACCAGAATTATCCTGTAGAATAATCAAACCCATAACAAGTTCTGATCCCAAAAATAATATACCAAGACCGGATAAGATCATTCCTTTCTCTTTGGGGGTAGGGACAGAAGAGTATAAACCATCAGCATTGGGACATGAAAGATGGGTGATAAAGAAGACATCTCAGCTTCAGCTCCAACTTCCCTGTCAAAGAACATGATCAACTTGATCTTGGTGACTAAGAATGATCATGGACCACAGCCACCAGTGCTAACTAAAAACATAAGTTCCATGGTATTGTATATTTATGGCTAGCTTAGGACAAGTTTGTTAAGTACTAACTGTTTTGTCTATGTGCTGATAATGTTTAATAGTTATTAAGTAGCAAATGGTAATGTGTATGGTTAATGAGTATCAGTCCAGTAAAGGATTGCCTTCAAGTTTGAAACAGCCTGATTTATCAATCCTCTAAACTCTGCCCTCAGAACAATCTCCAGTTCCCTAACTGGCGTATAAATCTATATACTGAGCTGCAACAAACTCTAGTGACCTTTGTCTTTACTTTAACTAAATGCTCCAGTGGTTAGTGGGAGAGAATTTATGGTTACTATGCAACCTTTGCTAAAACAGCACATAGCAGTGTAGTTTCTCATCCATTCATCACATGGTTGTCTCACAAATGGCCTATTAACAGCTTGCATGGTTATGCCTAATTAACCATCCAGTGCCATGTTAAACTTTTGAACATCTAGGACATTATGCATTTTAAAGAGCAATCCATAATCGCATGAGGGTCAACACTTTCAGATTGACTGCATGAACTTTGTCTAGAGGGTTACTTTAACATGGCATACAAAGGGTGGTACAGAGATACACTACAAGCCGAACATTCTTCTATTTCGGCCTCTACCAGGAATATACTATAACACAAATGTTTCAGTACTGTTTAGTTTTCCTGTCATTGATTCTTACAGGTTGCAAGCCAAAGTACCTTTTTATTAGGCAGTTTCTACTCTGACTGGTCTACCTCAGTATATTCTTTGCTCTAAGGAGTACCATTCCACTCTTTTTCTATTAGAAGACTTGCTCTCTCCTCAGGAAGCAATTATTGTCTTTCATTTAGGATGCCTTTCAGTGTATCATTTTATTGCTTTGTCAAAGGTTAAAGGAAATAAAATATTTTAATAAAATTAATGTTATTAGGTATAAAAGAAATGTCTTTACAAATGTGAATATCTGCCAAGATCATATTGGTTGGGATTTTTTAGTATCTGCTGACCTTCATTGTTCAAACAAGGTAACTAATCCCTCTCATTCATGTATGGTGTCTTGGAAAAGACATAGAAATATGAAATAAAATTGATATGATAGTGTGATAACCAGATTGGAATTTAATCACAGTAAAAGCTTTCTTCTATTCATAGAAATATTATTAAGATGTAAGTGCAATTCTGTCAGAGCATTATGTTCCTTCACTTGGAGCTGAAATGCTATTTTGTAGTTAAAAGTATTGTGCAGTACATTTGATTTATGTGTTTGGTAATTATGGCAAAAAATGCAAACTATGACATCAAGAATACTAAATTTATACTGAACTTTGTGAAGGGAATATGAAGAGGTCTATAAGCTTTACCAATGTAAGAACTATGTTTCTGATTGTACAATAATTTAAAAAAAACCCAAACACCTCCTAAATTAAATTAGTTTTAATTAAAAATTATGTATTACAAGTCTTTTTCCTTGGCCTTTCTTTTGTGTTTACTCTGCTATAATATGATGTCTCCTGATTGAGCTATACCGCAGACTGCCTGCTAGTGAATTGTTAGATCAGAAGTATTGGCTGGCCAGAAGACCTGCCTGACATGCCGTGCAGAAAAACAACTTTGAAAGTAAGAGGTGAACTCTTGAAGACAACTGCCAACACCCTCCTTTTTTGAGTATGTTGTCAAAAGCCAGGCTGCCTGGATAACTATGCAAAATTCAGTGCCTTTACTGTAGAGACACTTCAGACTTTGAAATTATTCATGATAGAAAGGCTAATGGTTTATGTCAGCCAAAACTCATAATATTGCCAGACTATTTCAGAGCATTTTTCTTCCCTGCTCACGTATTCATGTGATGCTGGGATGCCAAGTTCTTATGGGGAAAAAAAAAAAGGAAATCTAGTATATGTTTTCAAACCAGCAACTGCAAGCTATAGAAAATACATAATAAATACAATAGGAATTAAATATTCATTGTCAGGATAACCATGCCAATCATTTGTTTCTTTTATGATTTAAAAGTATCAGATAAACAAAACTGTTTAGTTGTTAAAACTTTTACAACTCTCTGCTGAAAAGCAGTTACAGCATTTTATCAGATGTCATTGAAAGAGAGACATTTTTAATACCTACTTAATCTAAAGAAATGTTGGGAGATACTGGAGGTCTTTTAAAATATTTTTTACAATTATTTTTTTTCACTCATATTAAGCTTCTTCATGTGTGATGTGAGCATAACACTAAGAGAATGCATTGTGATTATAATTTACATGGAGGATCGAGGGCCTTAAAAAGTATGTTTGCTTATGAGTATCTTTAGATCTCAGTATTAATTTCAAATACATATAGGCAATGAAGAAGGTGACCTAAAATTCTTTTGTGGAAAAGTCATTAGCAAAAATTAAAGGATCATTGTGTGTCTACTTAAAAAATTACATGAACTTTAGAGCTGACATTGACTAGCTGCCATTAAAAAAATTCTTGAATGTTGGCTCTAAAAAAGGGATAGAAAGCAGTTGCTTTGGAAAAAAAAGTAAATCTTTGAGAATACAAGTAAAATTATTAAGTCTTCAAAGTTATGACTCTAATAAGTGATTTTAGAAAAATTAGAGTCATATTTTCTCCCCAAAGCCAAATATCCTACTTTTATTTTCAAACTGGTATCTAATATATTTTTTCTCCTTGTCTCTGTGTATGACCTAAAATATTTTTTTAAAATTAATAAACTCCTCACAGGTCTTTGGGTTAAATAGGAAAAGAAGCCAAATGTTAATGTAGTGTCGTTTTTTACTGCAGAGACAAATGTCCTTCAGGATCTCACAGCATTGAGTGCTAAATTAATAAATAAAGAAACTTTTTTTTTCCTGCGGTAATAAACATTCTCGGTATCATTTTATATCTAAAGAGATGACACAAATGAAGGAACAAAAAGTAGACTAGTTCTCACAACATTTGACATTTGAGAGAGATAGCTAATTTCATTCACTTCTTTTCCTTGGAGATTCTTAAATAGCTTTCTTTTAGAGAAGTAAAAGGTAAGACTTTTTAAAATCACATGTAATTTTTTTTTTTAAATTCCTTATCAAATTGTAGAGTCTGCATTCTACAAACCTCCTGGCATGTTTGACTAGTTACATTCAAACTAACATTTAAAATATTAGATTAATACTGGCCTTGGCAAGAATATAATTTCTATGTAATGTACAATAATTTGGTGACAAATTACAACATAAATACTATGTCTATGACTGACATGTACTTATAATTAGTGAGATTTCATTCCCATCCTTAAATATTGAAGAAAAAAAAATCAATTTTTGTTTTGTTTCTTTCACCTTGACCCACAGAACCCTTTCCTTTCCAGAATTTAATACTATTTCAGAAGTAATGAGATCATCAATAAAAATACCTTATATCAACTAAGAAAAAGAACAGTTTAAAGCAGTAAGAATTAGGATTTAATGCTTGGGAAAAGGTATGAAAGGCAGCAAAGGAGTACAGGAGGAAAGCTGCTGTAGCTAGCATGTTACAGGAAGGATTTTTTTAAATATAATAGCTGGAAGAATATCCTATATCTAACATTGCTCCATTGCTAGACATATATAGTAGCATAGTCAATAACAGTAATAATAAAAAAGGGGTTATGTGTATTTAGAAAAAAAAAATCAGATAATTGGCTAATATCGTGCAATAATGAGGAAGTATTTTATTTTTCTAATGTAACTCTGGAGAACCTAAAACCACAGTTATGGAGTGCAGATATTTTTATGTTGCAAGTTCACTCAAATTGGCATCCAAGATTTTTAGAAAAATTGGACAAAGAGCAAGAGAACTTATGGTGGTTTTTTGAAACTCTTTTAACACTCGAAAAGTTACAGAATACTGCCAGAAGTTAGTCTTATCAGAGTACGTAAAAGGGCAAACAAGATGACATGAATAAATACAGATCTAATACACAACTTGATTGAAACAACAAAAGAAGGATAGAGAGATGTTAGTACAATTAATGAAAATCAAAATGAGACTAAGAAAAGCAGATCTACTCAAGTAATTTGCTAGCCTTTCTTTTAAAGTAACACATCTGGTGGCTAAGTTTAGGAATGTTGACATAATATATATAGACTACTGTCACACGTGCTACTTCATATTGTAATGCATTTCAATTAAGAGACTAAAATAATGCAAAATAAAATGGTCCACCATAGATAGCTTTAAAACTATAAAATCTGAAAATGCAGCTGAAAACAAAACATTGCAATTGAATTTAATTTCTCTGGAATTAGTTTTTGGCCTCTTGGGCCTTTTTGTTTTGTTTTGTTTATTTTCAAACTCCTGAAAGAATATCATTGACAAGGTCTGTAGATCACCCAGCCATTAAGGAAAGCAATAAATAACATGAAAACAATTGGCTGATTTGATAAGTATTATTTTGAAGCAATCAAATTAAGTGATACTTTCATAAATGCAGAATATATGTTACACTTTCCTTAGGGAGGACCTATATCTTCAGTATCAATGAAATGGCTTCTCAGTGTGATATTGTCACCTTAAGTGGTTTTAGTGGAGAGCAGGATTCAGCTGCCTATGTGGGTTCTTGTAGGTTCATAGTGTCACTTTACATTCTGTGGTAGCCCACCTCAATTTCAGCTGTAGCTGCAGAAGAGACTCCCATTAACTGTGTCTTATCTACCACTCCATCATGGATATCTTGTATTTGTTAGGGTGTCTCAAATAGCATTACTTATTTCTGTTGAAGTAAGTAGTTCCTTCTCAGCCTCTTAAGGCAACATTAATTGTGTTGACTGGATCTGCATGGAATATAATGGGTGCTTAAACACGTGGACAATGCTGCAAGTAAAACAGTAGTCAGCACATATATTCTAATACCTTAACTCAGGCTGAGAAAACACAGGGTGGCAAGTAGTCCAGCTGAACTGAGTGGTGTTACTCAGAGTGTCATGATTAAGGTTTCAAGATTTCCTCTTTATAAAGGAAAATCTAAGTATTATCGCTGCTTTGCTGGACAGAAACTGAAAGTAAACATTCTGGTAAACCGGTGCGATTAACTCCAGTACTCTTTGATGGGCTGGGGTTAATCAGAAGTGACTGTCAAAACAGAAGTTACTTGATGTCTGAAAGACAGAATCTTTGATAAACTTAGGAATCCAGCAGCAAAACATTTTCACCCAAGAAAAGGCTAAGCTAGATCATGATCACTGCTGACAAGTGTGAAATTCAAATTATACCATTTTTGAAATGTTAGTTATAAAGGCATGAAATTGCATCCTTGTTTTGCAATCGGCTGTGTGCTGTACAGGAAGAGTCTAATTCATCACACAATATTTTTCTTGCATAACTGCCCTTTTATAGATTGTTCCAAATTTATCCAGTTACAACTTGAACAGGCAGCTAGAAACAAAACTGAGAAAATAACGACTAATTTACAATAGGTTCTGATTTTTTCTTTGCCTTCTCTATTGCAAATTATGGCAGGAGTACATAGACACTGATTTTGCCATCTGTCATTGTGCTAGATCACTACAGTTCCTACTCAGTGGAGAAAAATAGGAATATTGTTTTAAATTTATTTTGAAAAGCAAGTACTTACTGTTACTTGGAAATTAGAAATAGTCCAGTGGCTAATAGACAGTATAGGGATCAGACAGTTATGGTCTCGGCCATAGGTAAATTTTCTTTTGTTCCTTGGTTCAAACTGGCCAAAAACTGGTAGGAAGAGGATGTGCCTTGTCTTGAATATGCTTATTTTTTTGTTGTTAAGAGGTGTTAGGAGGAAATTCCTCCCCACCAGCTGCTGGAGCCCATCCCAGTGTACCCAGGGACCCAGGATCTGTCCCAGGCTGAGAGAACCAGCTGCTAGACTAGTTTCCCCAGCTCCGTTACTTACTCTTACTCTGTCAATAACTAAGTATCAGCCATTTGTGAGACACAATTCTCCTTTAATCAGAGGAAGAACTATGAAGTGAAAAGCTTCATGCCCTGTTATCTCCTAATACTTTTTACTATTCATAAAACATTTTCAATAGGATCAGTGTCTAAATCTTGGACTATCTTTAAATAAATATAACAAATTTCATTTCTGTTAATTGAACTGCAGGAATTAGGACTCATTTGTTCAATTAAAATAATATTAATTTAAGAAACTAAGTAGTTCAAACTGAACATTTACTTTGAATTCCCTATTTTAATTCATTAGCTCTATATGAGTAGTTCTCACATACAGTAAAATGTGTACACCTCTACATGAGAGAGTTTAGTTGCCAATAAAAATATTACAAGTGTATCTTTTCAACGTATGTTCAAAGAAGAAATATGATATCATTTAAAACTAGCTAGGACCTCAAAAATCATTAGGGTTTGTGCAAATTACAGTCGTTTAGATCTATCTGTTATGTAAGATGTTTTTAAGCTTTTTAAAAGCAACTTGCCATACCTTCACACAGTAATTCAAACACTTACAGAGATGCCAAAAAAGATAGTTAAAAAGGTTTTCCAACCTTGCCAAAGCTTGTGTTCTTTTTCCAGCAACCTACCTAAGAAAATTTACTTCATTTGATCTTCTTTAAACTATGGCTTCCTGGTTTGCTTTCTGATTTCTTTCTGCTTCTGAAACAGTTCTATATGTATCTAGTTATTGGACTTGTTACATTTTAACTGAGTTGATGAGTTTGATTTTTTTTTTTCTTTTAGTAAAAAGACACAAAAATAAGTGTTCAGCAGAACATTATTGTTCTTCTGCGTTATTTTTGTTATTAAGAAGCTGGTTTTTATGCTTACATTTGTAATAGTTAACTCATTTCAGTACAAATATATGTCACAATTTCTTAAGGGGAAGAATATGTTACAGAGATTGCTGAGACTGAGAAATAGTGATTGGCTTTTAGATATCAGAAATTAACAGCAAGCCTAAACCTTCATTGATCAAGGGTCTCAGTCTGTTTAAGGATATGTGTTACAAGAAAACTCTAGAAATCCTTTCATTGCCAGCAAGCACAGACTGGTACTTTTCAGGTTGAAATGATTCTTACGAAGTGCTTTGTGTGTATTGGTTTAGTCCATCAAGCACCACAGCATTACCACAAAATGTATATTCCTATTCATGAATAAATGTGGTGGGTTGACCTTGGCCAGCTGCTAAATGCCTACTCAAATGCTTTCTCATTCACCTCCTCAACAGGACAGGGAGAGAAAATAAGATGAAAAAGCTTTTGGGTTGGGATAAAGACACAGAGATTGCTTACCAATTACCGACATGGGCAAAACAGACTTGACTTGGGGAAAATGAATTTTATTTATTGCCAATGAAAATAGATTTGGGTAGTGAGAAAAAAAGACAAAAAACCTATGATACCTTCCCTGCAGCCCTCAACCCCCTTTTTTCACAGGCTTAGCTTCACTCCTTCATACCCAACTCATACCCATCTGCATCCCCCTGAGCAGCGCAAGGGGGATGGGGGTTTATGGTCAGTTCATTACACTTCCTCTCTGCCACTCCTTTCTCCTCACATTCTTCCCCTGCTCCAGTGTGGGTCCTCTCCACAGGCTGCAGTCCTTCAGGATATGACTGGTCCAGGATATGACCTCTCCCAATTCCTGTCTTTATCTGGACCAACAAGCTTTTTTATCTTATTTTCTCCCTGTCCTGTTGAGGAGGGTGACTGAGAGCAGCAGTGTGTGTGTCTGGCAGCCAGCCAAGGTCAGCCCACTACTGAGGACAATATTTTGTATTCCTTTATGTTAAAAGGTATTTTGTTTTCAACAAGTGATTCACAAAATTGAAATAATTTATAGTAAAATAGCTGTTCTTCAACACAGCTCTTTTAAAAATGAAAACTAATGGAAAGCAAGCAAATAATATTCACTAGTGATTGTCCTGCATGAAGGTTAATTTCCAGAAACTCAGCCTCAGATATGGTGGTTATGTTTTACACTCTCAGACAAAACTGCAATAAAGCTTCTTTCATGACAATACTTCTAGATTCTCTAAGACTTACTTAGAACAGCTTTGGCAGCTTGAGTCTGTCGAAACTCTTTTTTTTAAAATGAATTAACAATACTAGCTTTGTTCAAAAGAACATATATCTAAATATATATTTTTATTTGACTATTAATTAGATACCTCTGTACTGCTTTCATCCATTTCAAAAGGATTTTCACTCATACAATTAAGAAGGTGATAGAACACAAATTCCTAACATAGTAGTAGTATTTTCCTCCATTATTTGAGATAAGCTTTTGACCAATGGAGTTGCTGAATTAACAACATTGAAAATTAGCTACTGCTAATCAACACAATGGCAAACAAATTTTATTTCCTCTTTGATTATTGACTGTAAAGCCTCCAATGGTTGGGATGATTAAGCATCATAGTTTTGTATGTAAACTGCTAGTATCTAAAGATCTTGACTTACAAACCTAGATAAGATGTGCAACATGAAATCTTGGTTACTTCATTTTGCGTGTTTAGATCTACTTCAAGTTATACTGAAGAGAAAAATGAGTCATTTAATTAGATGATGTTGTTGAATATCCAAAATAATAAAAAGTGCTGGTTTAATATTTGCCTGCATTTTGTCAACAAGTTTCAAATTTTGTCATCGTCAACTTTTGTGGAGTGAGGTGAATTGTACTTATTTAATTTTTAATAAAGAGAGGCATTAAAAAGATAAAATAAAATGCAATTTTAAATTACAATGAAACAGATATTTTTATTAAATTAGATTGCAATATGGAAAGTCAATATTTGGACTACTAGCCAAATGAATGTTAATTATTTTTCAAAGAAAAACAATCAGCACAGTATCACCAACACAGGCAATCAAATTATTCTGTGCTGAAGGTGCCAACACATGGGGGTTGATGAGGCTTAAAAAGTGATGATCTAGTCCTGTAAAAAGGCTTAAGAATTATCTATGTAGTCAATGAAGAGATGTAGACATTACTGAAGACTTTCATGAATAATCTGTCTCTTGCACTAAGTGGCCCAGCTCTGTCCACTGACTCTATAGGGAAACAAGACTAGGGACCTGTACAAACCTCAAATACGTAACTGTCTTTGAGCAGAGGTATCTAGCAACAAAGATATTAATCTTTTAAAAATAGCTAATTTTCAGCAGCCTACTGGTTAGAAGGAAGAGGCAGAGCAGCATTAGACTAAAAAAGGAAGATCAGTAGTACCCAACTATTGATAAGTACAAAGTAGATGTGAAACTCTGAGATGGTAATTTTAAGATCTTTCTGTTAATATAGGAAAAAAAAAAAAGATAATTTTAAGATTTAATTAACCTGACTAAGGTTAGATGTTTATCTTAAGATCAGGTGAATTGCATTCTGTAATTGCTTAATTTTAAAAAAAGAGGACTTGAGAAGGACTAGCTCAGGTCTCTTTATGTTCAAAGAATATTATTTTGGCATTAGAAATTTTAAACTCTCTGGCACTGAAAAATCCCATTTATCTCACCTTATCATTAACTGGATTTTAGACAGATGTTTTTTGAAGTGGCATCAATAACATTTTCAGTGATGTTAACACCATACTGAAGTGGAATATCAAAGTAATTTTAAAGAAAACTATAGAAGTATTCGAAAGTAGGGTTCAAGTTTTGTTGTAGAAGAAAAGGGGAATTTCATTCTTGCATAGTCAAGCAAATGCAGATCAAAAAAAGATCAGAATTAAACAAGCTCTCTGTAAAGAATATACATAGAGTATATAGGTTGTAAATTTTTCTATATCATTAACATGAATCTTTATCATACAAAGAAAGAACACAGAAGCATGCTGATGAGAGTAGTGAAGATGGACTTTATTTTTTTAAAGATTATTCTGTTTATGATTTTTATTCTTATCTAAAAAGAAATGAAAAGATCATTCTCTCATAGGAGAAATGCCGAAACATATTTAAAAACAACAATGTTGTTAATGAGTCTGTTCTAACTAGCCTCATACTGACATTAAAAATTTAAATTGCATGACATAAGTTTATGTAGACTGTATGGAAACCGCTTTTTATATATTCTTATCTGAGTTACAATAGTAAGTACTATTTGACTGTTACGTGGTAGATACTTAAATTAGGTTTCTGAAGACATTACTTTAATGGTAAAGTTCAGAAATTTCTCGTGAGGGAATAAATATAACTATTCAGGTATGGAGAGACTTCTTTCATGTTAGAGAACCAATTCCTGGGCAAGTTGGTAAAAACCACAGGATTTGTAACATCTACATGTATATCTTCTGCATTAGATCACAGTCCTCGTACCTACCCATTTTGTACACAGTACCCCCTGATGAAGCCAAAATTGAAGAGCAGTCTAACTTCACTTCAATTTTATTTAGCAAAAAAAATTGCAAAGTTTATATGATTAAATAGGATGTTTTCAACATTTTTCAAGTTGTTATGTTAGCAATGACAATCTTTTCCCCAAGAAATGAAAATCACGTACTTCTTTAACAAGACATAACAGTTTTGACAAACTATAGTACAAAATCCAAACCCATATGAGGACTTAGACATTTATCTTCCAGTCAAGATAATTAGGGCTGTCAAATAGTCTGATGCCAAGGGATTAATGTCTAAAGGATTCCTTGTGTCTGTGTTTCAGTCTTTCATGTTTAGCTGTCAATATACAGGACTCATCAATGTCAGTGTCAGAATCTACATCAGTATTTGTGGCAGACCAAACACCTGTAGTTTAATATGCTTGTGTTATAGACTGTCAAACTTTTCACAGTCTTGCAATTTTGAGATTGCTGCTAAGGTTGTAATACTAAAAACATGCTCAAAAGACATCCTGAATATATATCATACTCAAAGGAAAATGGTTTATTATGTACCATGTTACACAGGTTGTTTATATTTCACAAATTTCAGATATGGCTTGTACTTACCTTATCTGCAGCATCTTTTTGCTATTAAAGTATTCTCTGGAAGAAAAAAAAAAAGGGAAAAAAAAACCTGCTGTCTTGAATTTTGTAAGGCTTTTGACATAATACTAAAACTTAGAACTGAAGGATGCTGAAGAAAGGTTATTCAGATAAAATGATGTGTAAAAAAATGACAGAATGTTTCTTGTAACATAATAGAATTTGGAAGTATGTCAGGAAGAATTCTACAGAGTATTATCAGCCTTGGTCAGTCTGTCATTCATATTAATATAAAAGTAAGTTTCAAGTTCCCAACAAGGTCAAATTGAGTAGATTGATCATCCTATATAATTTAAATTGCAATATAAGATGTTACAGAAAATCACATTTGATACATTTGGGGTTACAAGGAATTACTTTGTTACAGTTAGGGTAGTCCATGAAATCTGTCAACAATCACTACTCTCTGTAAAAGAATTTACAATTGTTTACACATTTCATGAACTTAACCTGAGAAACAGTGATCTTCATCTTTCCCTTCTTCCTGTTCTTTTACCTCTTTGTTTGTTTTTTTTTTAATCCATGATTTCTATAAATAGCACCTTCTACTGGTAAATCATTTGTAATTTGTAGTTTCAGTGTTTAGATGAATCAATAGAAGACAAATTTTACTGGAATCTCTTGATCAAAATAGTTAAAGAAATTATTTAAATAATTTCATATTAAAAAAAAAAAGAAGGAAGGTGATGGATTATTTTCATTATAACCACAGCACTTGTGAGATGTATAGTATTTTCATAGTATGAAAGCATCATAAACAATTATGATCTTCACCCATCTTTTAGTTTGTTCTTTTATAGAGGTATATGATATGGACAAAGTCTCCATTTTGAACTCATATGTATCACCAAATTTGAGTGTAAGGGCCCTGAATGCACTAATAGGCCTTAATGACTCTCACTAGCCTCTCCTGGGGCCTTCACCCATACCCTCAGCCTAGTACTCTAGGGAGCTCTGTTGAAGCTCAGGTATTGGCCTCTGGTCCTTGTATGAGCTATATTGCAAGTGTAATTGTCTCTAGCCTTGCCTTGTCAGCTCTACTCTATGGTTAGCTTGTTTCTTAGTTCGATCCCTTGGATATATGTTGTATTTGTCTCCATACCTGTCTTCTCAATGGACTCTACACCACTGTCGTATCCGTGTCTCCAGTGCTGTCTTCTTTTGCTTCTGCTGGACAACACAGATGGACCCTGGATTTGATCGACCCCCTCCACTTCTCTGGGACTCTTGGTGGATCCTATTACTGATCCCCAGGAAGCAGCCCCGCTCCTGTTGCTCCCTGTCTTTGCATAACCTTGTGAATTATAACTCCTTCCCAAGAGCAATGCACTGACCCTGAATGGGAAAGATAAGAAAACTGACTGTAGATTTTAAAACCTCTAGGAGCTATTTGTTTAGACACTATGCAAACATAAGGTGAAAAAAAACCCCACAAAACCAAACCTGTCACTCTCATATCATATCATATAAGTGAAAATGTATACAAAGAAATGCTGGAAGGTAGGAAGGTACTAGTAGAGTTTTGTGGATGAATACACATTTCTAGATTTTTTCAAAGGAATCTGTGCAAATTAAAATTGTAACCTATGTTCATCTAAAAAGACATTTCAAGAGAAGAACCAAATAAAATGAACATACACAAGAGATAGTAGAAGAAATTAACTTCTCATCTGCACTGCTAGAAAGAAACAACCAAAAAATAAAAAAAGCTACAATAAATGTTCTTACATACTAGACACATTTTTGCATTTTACAGGTCATGCCTACATAGGAATAGGATGGTAAAATAAGTACCTCAATTTAACATATCTGTAGTAAAGCAAACTAATGGTAGTGATTACATAATAAAAAAAAAGTTTGTCTCCTAGAGTAGTATATCTCTGGCCTTGAATTCCTATCTATGCTGAGATACCTGCATGCTTTTCCAAGCTGCTTTTACAAATGCAGTATGACCCTCTCTTCTTGCAATCTAACATCTGCAGTATTGGCAAAATTTAGCCTTATTAACTGGATGGCTTGGTATTTTGCGGTGTTATTAAAATATACAACTTTAGCATTAAGTCTTTCATAATTCTATTAAGTTTGTCCGCATTAACATTTATGTATATTTTTCAAGCAATATTTGCATTATTCTACTGCTATTCATTAGATGTGTCTGTAATTCGCACTTCAGTTGAAGATACATACATAGATATAGTATACCTGTGTATATATATGTAACTATATACACATACATATAGCTATACATACTATACAAATATATTTCTGCATATAGTTCTTTGGAATACTTTTTTTTTTTCTGAATGTGGTTCTTTGAACTTTTGGTTTATAACTCACTTTGATAGATTAACACAGCTTGCAAAATGAGGCTGCAGCCAAATCCAGAAAAGGCATCTACCTAGATCTTTCTGCCCCATGAGGGATTTTAGTGTCTGAAGAAGTGAAGTGCAATTTTCTATATCAGCAATGTTGGTTTATAAGTTTACTTCTTTTTATAGCTATTACTATGATAGTTTAGTCCAGGAAAGCATTCAAACAGGTGATATGAGAACTGGAGTGCCTTATTTGCTACTCAAAGATAGTTAAAATAAAAGGAAAACTTTTATGTATTTATTATTCTTGATATTATTACTCCAGCTGTTTCTGAAGTTAGTCATTGCAACAGAGAGTAGGGAAACAGCATACGGCGTGTAGAGGCTAAAAGTGTTAACTTCAATGGAAAGTGGAGGGGGAACTGGGGATGCATTTTGTGAAAGACTTCCATGTTTCTTTTCCCTTCCTGGGATTTTATACTAGCAGCTATTTTCTGACGTAATAGAAAGAAGTAACCTTTATGCAATTTGTGTAATCCCAAGGTCCCTTGGCTACAACAGAGCCTACCAGAAACTAAAGATTTCAACAATATCTGCCCTTACAAACTCTTTCTTCTGTTCACATGAATGATTATTCTAAATAATGTACAGGAATGTCTTGGATTAAAAGAAAAAAAAAAAAAAAAACAACAACAAAAAAAACCAAACCAAACCAAAACAAAAAAACCCCGACCAAACTTATTTGGAAAATACAACTGTATTTCAAGTTCCGCAGAAAATTTACCATCAGAAAAAAGAAGGTTATCCAACATGTTTTGCAAGATTCATTCAGTCAATATATTGGAGATGTTTACTTTAGGATGAGCTGAATCATACTTGTCACTAGCTGAACCACATAGCAGAAATATACAATATTATTTCTCTTTCACAGAGTGCCCAAAAAATTTCTAGGCAAGAGTCAGTTTTCAAAAGAATTAATTTTATCAAAACCAATAACTAATAATCACATATTTGTTTTGTGAATAACTGTTTACATAAAAGCTTGTATGACAGATAATTATATTAGTCAATAAATCTCAAGTATCCTTCATATCTTTGGATATGGCTTCCAGGATTATTTGCTCCATCACCTTCCCAGGGATCCAGAAAAGACTGACTGGCCTTACTTCCTTGGATCCTCCTTCCTTCAAAGTGACATTTCCTTTCTTCCAGCTCTCAAACCTCCACTGATTGCTATGTGGGCTTTGGCTTTCCCAACACCCTACCTGTATACTCAGAAAGTGTTTCTATATTCATTCCATATCACTTGTCCCTCCTTCCACCTCCTGTATGCTTCCTTTTTGAGTTTGAGTTTAGCCAGGAGCTTTTTGTTCATCCATGCAGGCCTCTGGCCACCCTTGCATGATTTCCTGCCTGTGTGGATGTGAGCTTGGAGTATGTGGTCCTTGCAAGTTAACCTGCTCTCCTGGACAACTCTTCTCACCAGGGCTTTCTCCCTTAGATTCTTCCAAGCAGGTCCCCAAACAAGCACAAATCTGTTTTCTTGAAGTTTGGGGCTGGGATCCTGCTTTTTCCTTTTATCCTCTGCTCAGGATCCTGAACTCCACTATCTCATGGTCACCACAGCCAAGGCTGCCCCCAGTCTTCACATCCCTGACCAGTTCTTCCTGGTTTGTAAGTGTGGTGTCTGTTCCTCCCTTACTGGCTTGTCTTCTCACTTCGCCTTATTTTCTTAACCTCTCTGTCCTGAGATGGCTTTTTAAACCACTGAAGTTTAGCGACATGGTCTGAAACAGTTAAATACAGCTGGAAGTATACTGAAATAACATTTACTCTGTAGCTCACCTGTTGAATGGATAGAATATTGTTATGTATTTTATGACATCAGCTACTGTTTTGTCCATACACTGAAATTAGGTGGAGGAAAAAATAGATGGAATGTCCTACAAAACACTAAAACCACTGGGTTTGTTCTGTGCCATATACATCAAGCTTATTTAACCAGATCATATAAGCTGCTATTTCATACCTAATTTCTAGGGCTTGCTTATGTATGTCATGAATTGGAGAACTCCTTTCCTTCTCTGTCAATACATTTGGTGCTTGATCAAAACTGAAACCATGGGAAAACCTAAAGGGATGTTTAGAAAAGGATCAATACTCAGATCCTTCCCCAGCTAGTCTCATTCAGTAAAGGATCTACACTGTGCAACCTAATACTCTATTTTTGTCTTTTCCATTTGAATATCTTACTTTTATGCTTTCTCTTTCTCCAGGACCCCATGTGAGGATAACAACATAAGATAAACAAAACTAGAATCTGTTTTTATTATCCCAGAGAGCCTTGTTCAGAGTAGCTGAACAGTATAGCATTGAGTGACCTTGCCTATATTTTCTTATAGATTAGCATATCTAGAATTAAATTAGAGTAGTTAATTGTTCACAGGAAGCTATGCTCACAAACACAGACCAGACACATGTTCAATGGGATAATTTCTTTCACTCACACAGGCATCGATACTCTATGTTAGACCAGCAGCTCATTCCCTGCTCCATGCAAAGGAAAGGGTCTGAACGTGTGTGTGAAATGGATTGCCAATGTGTTTCAATTTGCAGGATTGAACGCCTGCTGGCAAACAAGGTACAAGGAATGTTTACAGGCAAAGCGTAGGAGTGATCACTCATAGGGGATGAGAAGTATAAAAAATAATCTTGCCACATATTCCCAGTAGCGTCTACCAAAAAGTACTCTGTTAAATGGATATGCAGACTATATCTCTTGAAAGCATGGACAGAGATTGTAGTTCATTTTAAATGTTTACAACTTTACAAATTAAAATTTACCCTTTCTGATTCCCCGCTGCTGAAGATAAACATTCACATAAATCTGCACAGAATGCCTCAAATGACATTTTCCTTCTGGTTTTCCTAAGCCAAGGTGGAGCATTAAATAGATTTCTAGGTCAAAAGCAAAGGATTTTCTAGTGGTTAAGGAACTTAATCTAATATTTAGCAAAATTGGATTCAACTCCCAATTCTGCTGTAAACTCCTTATATTACACTGACCTAGACATGTAAGGCCAATTTTTCAAAGCTAATTGAGCATGTAAAGACACAGATAGACATGAGTGGGATTTCTATAAATGCCTGATATATTTAGCTGCTTTGTGCTATAAGCTTACTGTTTTAGACAGCAAGCTATCTAAAAATCTGAGCCCTAACCACCTCCTCCCCTGCTATGGCCTCAGTTTAAATGCCTGTAAGTGTGTATAATAAAACATTGTGGTGGATTGACCCTGACTGGACACCAAGTGCCCACCAAAGCTGTTCTATCAATCCCCCTCCTCAGCTGGAGAGGGGAGAGAAAATATAACAAAGGGCTCGTGGGTTGAGATAAGGACAGGAGAGATCACTCGCCAATTACCGTCAGAGGCAAAACACTCAGGGAAAATTAACTCAATTTATTGCCAATCAACCAGAGTAGGGTAATGAGAAATAAAATGAAATCTCAGAACACCTTTCCTCCACCCATCCCTTCTTCCCGGGCACGACTTCAACTTCACTCCCGGATTCTCTACCTACTCCCGCCAGCGGCACAGGGGGACGGGGAATGGGGTTTACGGTCAGTTCATCACACGTTGTCTTTGCCGCTTCATCCTCCTCAGGAGCAGGACTCATCACGCTCTTCTCCTGCTCCAGCGTGGGGTCCCTCCCACAGGAGACAGTCCTCCACAAACCTCTCCAACGTGGGTCCTTCCCACAGGCTGCAGCTCTTACGAACTGCTCCAGTGTGGGTCCTTTCCACAGCGTGCAGTCCTTCAGGAGCACACTGCTCCAGTGTGAGCTTCCCAGAGGGTTACAGCCTCCTTTGGCATCCACCTGCTCTGGCGTGGGGTCCTCCCTGGGCTGCAGGTGGAGATCTGATCCCCCGTGGACCTCCCTGGGCTGCAGGGGCACAGCCTGCCTCACCATGGTCTTCCCCACGGGCTGCAGGAGAATCTCTGCTCCGGCGCCTGGAGCATCTCCTCCCTCTCCTTCTGCACTCACCTGGGGGTCTGCTGGGCTGTTTCTCTCACATGTTCTCACTCCTGTCTCCAGTTGCCATTTCTGTGTGCCCTGCAACATTTTTTCCTTCTTAAATATGTTATCACAGAGGTGTTACCACTATCGCTGATTGTCTCGGCCTTGGCTGGCAGCGGGTGCGTCTTGGAGCTGGCTGGCATCGGCTCTGTCAGACATGGAGGAAGCTTCCAGCAGCTTCTCACAGAAGCCACCTCTGTAACCCCCTGCTACCAAAATCTTGCCACATAAACCCAATACAAACATAGATATTTCACAAAGAGGTAGGAAAAGAAATGCATTAGGAATTTGAAGGTGCTCAATATACAGTATTAGGAGCTACATAAGTTACTTTATGTAACTGATTTTAGTCGTAACCTGCATCAGAAGGTTACATGCAGACTTTATTGTTTCAGTCTAGAGCCACAAAATGCCATCAGTTAGGAGAAGGAAACCTGAGCAATACAATGGTTTTTCTGATGCCAACATGCTTGAGTGACTGTTGCTTTACTTCTCCCTGTTCTTCTAGGAGTTTTAGATATTTTTATTGTGCACATTTGTAGCTAACTAAATTTATTCTAGTGAATAAAAATACGTTGCTAGTGAACAAGAATGGGAAGTATTTGAATCTGTCTCCCATGTACTATGAAGGAATCTGTAAGTATCTAGAGAGGTGACATCGCCTGTTCTGCTCACTTCTTTTTTACCTATCCATCTCTTTTTTTACTTTAGTTGCTTTAAGTACTCAGCCTTTTCCCTCATCACATTAAAAAAACCAAACCCCACCTAGAAAGTGTTCACTGTACTTAGGACGAAGTACAGCATATGGTCATATTTTGTCTTCTGACTTTTTTTGTCATAGTATTTCTGGGGCCTGTGGCATAGTGGAAATTGTGGAAGAAAGGGAATATTTGCAGTAGCAAGACACTTGAGACTTACTGAATAATGCAAAAAGACAATAAGACACATATATGTGGGCACATACACATGTATATAAAAAAGTACTTCCTATATACTATGTATCTAAAATCTCTGTACAATGTTTACTTGTGCTAGACCCCCAAATTGTCAGGAGTTTTAAAATCTTAAAAATGAGATTGATTTTAATGACTCACTGTTTAATAAAATAATTCAATATAATATGTAATATATCTTACATTATGTCATAGAAAACACAGTGCATCTAATTTTCCTTCAGTAACGACAAAATCCCAGAGCATCTAACATTAACTGAATTAAAACAGATAAGAATGGAAGTTTAATGGTATGATCTTTAGACAGGTTAGAGACATACTGTGCTTTCCATTTTTAAGCAGAATTCCCCCTTGGCTTTGGAGACCTAAATGAGTCTTGCCTAGAAATGAGTACCACAATAACCCTCTGGGATATCTGTCAGACACCTTCACATCAAGCAACAATATCCTTTCTCTAATTGTATAGTGCTTAACTGGAGTTGGCTATCATAATAGCTATTTTTGTAATAAAATATAAATTATTATATCATATATAATTATTATCTTGTATTATGTATAATAAAATATTATAATTTATGTTTCTGCTATTCATACTGTTTTCAGGTTAGGGAATAAAAAAGAGTGAATAAAGCTGTATTAAAATGCAGAGCTAGAATAGGATTACTGATTGTCAAGGGGATTTTATCTGTTGTTGGCCAGTGGTTTAATCCATTACATAAATGGACCATGCAACAATTGCACCAATCAAATTCACCATTTCTTAACCTGGTTACTTACTTCAGTGTCATACCTACAATAGTTACTTCGTCTCCCATGCAAGGATGTTTAATCTGTATTGATGAATGGTCACCAGAGGCTGTAATTCTTGGGTTTGCATTTTCAGACCAGAATACTGCTGAGTTTTCTCATATCTCTAAAAGAATTCAGCACAAAAAAGAATCTGCAGTCATGCTTTGAATATATGAGGAAAAATATCAAGGTCATATTACATGGAAATGTAACATATAAACTACCACTTGGTGTTAACTGTTATATCACATAAAATATATATTATTATGCCTCCTTACACTCAAGAACTTGAACAGTAGTGATGCCAGATAGAAAGTGTGACATCTCTACTTCTGTCTTTGCTCAGTCCCTACCTCAAATGCAGAGTGCATGTTTAACTTTGATTATCTGAGATGGAATTCAGTTCAACACAAGTGTGACTAAATGTAGATGCCTTCTTGCAGGTACAGGATTCAATTACTTATAAATAGGCATCTAGTGTCATTTGGACTGTGAAATAGCTTTCTGTGAACTCCAGCTGACAATATAGAGGAATATTGTCCTCCTGTAAATCCTATGTCATATCTGCCAACCATGTACAGATGCTTGGACACCCAAAAGCATGGACTGAAATGGACTAAATGCCCTTAAGCAAATGTATTATGCTGTATGTGAGTAACTGTTTGTGTATGCAAACTAATATCACCCATGGAGTAGCTTTCCTGAACTTTTGTGTTCCTCTCTGTAAAAGTGTAGGTCTACAACTTTTGTGTCTGCCAATCACATGGTCATGTCTCAGGTATCCTAGTGCATCTCATATGGTAATACATGTTTTTGCACAGCCAGTTCTTTTAAACTCATTGCAGTTTATTGCTTACGAATTTTGGAAATATCTGTTTAATCTGACTATATATAATAATATTGCATATAGTTGTGGGCTCTTTTTAAACCTGACTGATTTCTACCTGTCTTACTTCAAATCAAGAAGACTGCCTCAGATACTAAGGGTGAGGGATGAAAAATCCAACAGCACTGACATTATTTGTTATAGGTAATCATTCGCATCGTTCATCATCCTTTACACTTTGTCCACTCTTACACACTTTGCTTGTCAAATGGACTCGTATT
>JAOBAS010000008.1:13509154-13522795 GCA_025311575.1 Elanoides forficatus | reverse complement strand
GGCCGGGAAGGAGGGAGGGGTGGGGGGAAGGTCTGCTAAGGTTTGAGTTTACTTGTCATTATCCTTGGTTTGGTTTGATTGGTAGTAAATGAAATTGATTTTGTTTTTCTCCAAGTTGAGTCTGTCTTTTACCCATAACCATAAGTGGTGAGTGATCCCTCCCTGTCCTTGTCTCAACCCATGAGATTTTCTTTATATTTTCTCTTCATCCCGCTGGGGGTGGTGGAAGGAGTAAGCGAGTGGCTTCGTGGTGCTTTGTTGCCAGCTGGGCTTAAATCACGACAGTGCTGCAGGTAGGTTGCATTTCATGCTGTTAGATGAAGCCAAAGTAAAGAAAGTCTCTGCTTGTATTTTGGAGTTGCTGAAGCAATTCTGAATGGATAATTTTAAACATCCAAAACCTACTGATTTTACAAAGAACCTCCTATTATGTTTGTGATGACTGACGTAAGAATACCACATTTTGGTTTTTTTCTGTTTCAGAGGGAAAAAAAGTCAGCTTCATTTTATTCTATCTTTGCTTGTTCTTATGAACATATAATTTGATCAAATTCTCACTGTCACAGAGTAATGACATTGGAGGAGCTAAAATCAATTCTCCTGTGAGTCTGCCCAATCAATTAATTCATGTCAGTGAAGCTATACTAGAAATAATTTTAATCCAGGTACAAAACACCTACATTATCTATAAGAGCAAAAACATGCTGAAAAGGCTATTACCACTATTTAACCTATCGTTGTATGTCATTGAGAAAAGGTATAGTTTTGTGCTAGTTAGAGATTTCCTGTAATATATTAAGCACTAAATTGTCTGATTTCTTAAATGGCTCCACAGATTTGCTCACTTACATTTGATACAATGTTCTGATAATTTTGCTTCAGACTTACAAAGTGATACTTGTTAAGGTGCAGGAAAGAAAACTAGTTTTCCAGCTACCTTTCAGAGACACCGAGACAAAAGAACATTTTACATGGGGAAAATTTAATAGTTTAATACATGAAAACTTTCACATTCATTTAAAAGCATCACTGCAGCAAGACAGAAGACAGCTTGAAATGGTTTTCACATTTTCTTCTTACCAGTGTGCTAATGGGTTTGAAGTTCTTTTTTCCTAACACAAGCTCTCCTTAGCCCTGTCATTATGGTTTCAGCCCTACACTCTAGCCCTTTTTCCCCTTGCAGTAGAAAGACGCCAATGTTCTCTTTCAAATAATCCGGAAGAGTGGTACGCTTTATTTTCATCTTAGGCTCAAGAGAAGCCCCCTGTTATTATTAAAGAGACAGCACACATAAAAGACATGCAGTACTGATACCTGCTATTAGAGCATGCATACTTCTGAGTGGGAGGTCCTGAGTGCATTAAGATGCAAGACAATTAATTTCTGTCAGTGCCGTCTGTGACAGATTCAAGCTGACTGAATATTCATAGTTGCTACGTGAATTATAGTCTGATCATGTTTTCAAGCTTTTCTTTGAACTTCCAAAGTCTGTAGGGAAAAAAATACTTGGCACACATACACATATAATACATATAAATATATTCCAAATAAATGCCGAGATAGCAACATGCATCATATGACCCATGAAACTATGTTTGCTGTCAACTAGTAGCACATTTAGTTTATCCAAATCTGTTTACTAAATTAAAAGGTAAAAAGGGTAATTTTACAACTCCTGTAGAATGACTTCTAAGTGTTGTAGATACTACAAGGCCTGGCATTAGCCTTATGAAATAGATTAGACCTAAGAAGCCCTCAAAACAAGGTCTTCCACATACAAGGAAATTTCATAGAATCTTCAGTACAAAAACTAATTTCATTCAATAACAGTGTTTTGTTTGTTAGTAGCAGTTCTAGCTGCTTTTCGTACTTGAAACTTCTTCACTGAAGTTTCCTATTATTCAAAATATTCCTATTGTTTTGTGGAAGAAATTTCTGAAGGAAATGCCTGGGTGTCTTGGAAGAAGCATATGCCAATCTATACCATCTATTTCTAGAAAAACAAAGCATAGAGAATATTCTGAGAAGGAAAAGAAAAAACACAGGAATGCACTTTGTTTTACCAATCCTGAGTCTGAATGGTTTCCAATGACTGGCAACAGAAACCAAGTGAATAAATAATTTATGTACTATGTCATATGGAAAATTTAAAACTTTCACCTGTTCTTTCCTTCATCTGCAACCTCAAACTATATGTCATTTAGACTGTATTTTGTCTTAAATATCTTAAATATTTAATCAACTTTTGTGGAAACTTGAATATTTGCAGTACATGTTCAATATTTACAAAATACATGAAAAAAATAGAACATACAGTAACTGACAAAACTGAAAAAATAATTGTAATGGTTATAATTCAGAATCGTTGCAATCAAAAATATTTATATATCAGTTAGGGAATTAGACATCAGGGTGGTGGGAGTGATTAGAAAACTGACAAATCAGTTGTAAACCTTGAAATAAAACTTCATTAAATTAATTGATTTACAGTACACTTTTTTCTAAGAGCTCTTCCACATAAATTGTTACCACAACACAGACAAAACCATTAATCCTTAACACTTATATTCTGTATTAATTATGAGTACACAATAACACAGAGGTGATGTTTCCAGCTCTGATGGCAACAGTCCTGGGTGGTTCTTCTCTGTGAAAATCAAGGAGATCATTCTTGAGGCTTCTTCGACGAGGGAAGCCAGAACTGAAGTGAGCTATCTTCTAACTTCTCCGGTTTGCCTCACTTACACCTAACACTTTTGTTTCTTGTCCCTCTCCCAAAAGAAGGGTCCCATCTGCTGCTGATACTGCTTATCCCTTTTTTTTTGTTTGTTTTCTAATTATCCTCCTTGAGTGCTTGGCCGGACATTCTGCCTGTTTGCAGTCCCTTGTGTTTCTCTTATCCTTGCACAACTTCTTTGTTGCTTGGTTCCATGTTATGTGCAGCTACACATCTCTTTGCTCCTTTGGTGATAGCATTGCACAAATACTTGTGTAATGTTCTTAGACGTTGTGACTGGCCAGGCCATTAGAGTGTTACACTGTGCTCCTATACTGTTGTTGCTTATACAAGTTTAGTCTACTTTTATTTGGGTTTGAGGTTAATTCATCCTAATTATTTCCTGACAAATGCACTTTAATTTATAGCTGTCACAACTGTATCTTGGCAACAGAACGAAGGGCTTATTTTACCCAAATATTTCCCCCATTCTGACAATGAATTCTCTCTAAACTCTTGAAAATATGATGAAAACAATACAGACTTCAATTCCTTTAAAAATGTGCTGATTAACTCCACCCTAAGTCTATTCCATAGTTTATGTGTGTGATGGTAGTCCAGATTTACTTGTGATAACACTACAAGATAATCATTAAAATATTGTTCAGTGTTAAATCATCTGCCAAATTTATAAAAAAACCTCAAAAACTACTGGGGACAAATTATGGTCTTTAATTCTTATTTTAGTACCAGAAGGTTGTATGGTGGAACCAATACCATTATTCTTATTTCTCTCTCCCATACACCTATCTTTTCACAAAGGTAAAAAGTTAGACCCTTGAGTTGACAAAGCCCCATTGTAAATTGAGAATGACAGAAAGAACAGGAAGGAGCTAAAGGTTAGAATCAAAGCATAGCCTTAGAGAGTGTTTTTCTCTTTTGCAAATGTGACAATTTAAAAAGGAAATCCAGGTTTCAGATTTTGCCAAAATCTAAAGCCTTAAGCTGCCTTTGACCCATTTGAATAAATTTTGGAACTTATTACTGCACTTCCAATGTGCTCAAGAATAATGTGACATTATTTCAAGAGAGATTGTGGACATGAACCTACAAATATGTTTTACATAAACATTTTTAACTATTTCAATTAACATTTAATATGTTTTGAAGAAGTAGATTTGAACTATTCATATCAGTATTTGTTAAATAGAAAGACCAACATAGTAAAACTATGAATAAACAGAAGGGCAAGTGAAATAAAACATACTTTTCTCTATGAAACCTATAATTGAGATAAAGTTTAATGGCAGTTGGAAGCTTTTTAAAATCATTAGAAACTATCTAATAACATTGGCTTACTAGTTACTAATTGCCGGTTTCATCAAACCTAGTTCTCATGTGTGAAATGACAATAAAAACATACAGTTTCAGACCATTAAAGACCGAAGAAAATTTCCAACAACCTCTTAAAAAGGTGTTAACTCTCTAGAAAAACTGTAGTTGTGAGGCTGGTGATCTCTTTATAGGACTTTTCCATTATCAAAGGTTTGGGGTTTTTGGTTGTTGGCAGTTTTTTGGCTGGTTTGTTGTTTGGGGTTTTTTAATGTTTTGATACTTTTGTTTAAGCAATATAAACATACATTTTGAAATTCAATGTAATTATTGCCTGCCAGTCTTTCTTAGACTGGTGTGTGTAGAAGAAACATGGAGAGTTATCCCTTAAGCTTCAGAAATAACAAGATTACTGGAGGGAAATAAGGTAGAGTAACTTCTTAAAAATGTTCTGAACCAAGTTCAGAAACACTGTGAATACAGTTCACGAATGCTTGTTTCTTTTGACAGACTCACTTCAGTCACACAGAGGTATCTGGTGCAATTCAAGCTGCCATAGTCTTTATGTGAGATGCTTGGCCTTCAGAATGGTTACCTAACAGTGTATGTACCATATCATACCTACGAATTCCTTGAGGATGTCTCAGATGTCCTACAGTATGTCAAGTAATACTGAATACTTAGGTACACATGATAAAATTGAGCCCAGAGTGTCTGTGCTCTCACTGAAAGAATAATAGGATTCTGTAGACTTTTTTGGCTTTGTCAGCACATCCACATCTGCATACATATCAAAGTAGGGTAATCTTTACTGATTTATCAATGTCTTGTTCTGTGTTCATCTCATTTGATATCTTCCACATAAAAGTTACAGGTCTATTATTAATTGGCTGTCTAGGCTTTATAGTCTCTCTGTTGTTGAAGGAAAAAGATAGGCACTTCTTGACTAATTCAGACATATTTATTCAGAATGAATAAATTACTTTATGAAGGTGCCTACAACCCCTCATAAATGACAAATGAACTACAGATTGAAAAGCTAGCTCACAACTACCTTTTAGGTAAATAAAACTGAAAGAGATTAATCGAACCACTGATGCATTAAACAAAAACTTTAAGAAAGGACAATAAGAAGTACAGAAAGGGATATGCTTCCTTTTTTAACTTGCTCTAAATCTTCCTAAAAATCTGACTTTTGGACACCTGTTACGCATACGTATTTCCAAATTTACATTAGAGTTACACCAATAAATTAGTGGATCAATAAAAAAATTAAATTAGTCCTCTGCTCTGCAATTTATTATTTTTAGTGCAGAGGGATTTCACGGAATGACAAAATCATTGAAGTTGGGAGGAAACTGCGGAAATTGTCTAGTCCAGTCCCTCTGCTGAAAGCATAGTAAGCTAGAGCAAGTTGCCCCAATATGTGTCCAATCAGGGATTGAATATCTGCAGGTATGGAGGTCTCTCTGGTCAACATGCTCCGGTGCTTAGTCACCCTCACAGTAAAAAAGTTACTGTCTTGTGTTTAAGTGCTATTTCCTGTATTTCATTTTGTTCCCATTTCCTCTTGTCTCATAAGTGGACACCACTGAGAAGAGTCTGGCTCTGTCTTCTTTACTCCCCATCCCCATGTATTTATACACACTGATAAATTCCCAATGAGCCTTCTCTTCTTTGGGCTAAACAATCCCAGCTATCTCAGCCTCTCCTCGTATGGCAGATGCGCTAAGACTTAAATCACCTTCATGGCCCTTTTCTGGACTCACTCCAGTATACCCAGGTCTCCCTTGTGCCTGGGAGCTCAGACCTGCACCCAGGACTCCAGATGTGGCCTCACCAGTGCTGGGTAGAGGGGAAAGTACCTCCCTTGACCTGTGGATGATGCTTTTCCTAATGCAGCTCAGGATACTGTTGGCCACCTTTGCTGCAACTGCTCATTGATACCTCACGGACAATGTGTTGTCCACCAGGATCCCTGGGTCCTTTTCAGCCAAGCTGCTTTCCAGATATTTGGCCCCCAGTGTGTACTTGTGCCAGCCTATTTCAAAAGAGTTTTTTTCTACAGCCCCAACTATTGTAAACTGATCTATATAATGGCAGTGGGGAAATCCACTTGCAATATTTTGCTTTGCATACAGAGTGAAATAATGAGTTCTAGGGGTTTGGTTTTGGTTTTTTTTTTTCTATTTTACTGAAGTAGATTTTATCAGAAAACAAAATAATGCATTTACTTGAAAAGAAAATTTTAAATAATCAGTTAGGATAAATTATCCATAAGATTAGCAATTAATTACTCTAAAAATAACTATTAATAACAGTTTACAGAAGACACTGCAATTGGAACAGCCAATACAAATAATTTATGATTTCTTTGATTCAGCATAGGATGTAAATTAATACAGAATTTATTTCAGACAATTTACCACACTTACACAGATTATTGGTTCATTAGCATCAATATCCTGTCTTTGGCAGTGTTAACTGAATGATGATTCACAAAACCACTTCACCCAGCAACTTTGCTAATTTATCTAGGCAGCTGTGCTGTGCTTTTTGTGAACTGCAAACCACTTTATACTATATATAGAGACGAGTTAATGCCTTGCCATACAATGTTTAAGCCTCATCTTTTAGAGCGCATCACCACAAACTGCAATAGTTCATACAGTTAGTCAAAATACCATATAGTAAGCTATATTCCTATCTCCCAGTACTTTGAGATATATGTTAAAATACATGATGTAGATTCAGAAAAGAATCAATAGCACAAAAGAATGTTAATAAACAGGCTTTAATGTGAAAGATTCAAGGAATCGTCTTTATCTTACTGTAGATAAGGATAATGAGGGGAGAACACGGTGTCTTGATTACTTAATAGATATGTTAGAACAGGATATTCTTAATACCACTATCCTAGATGGCATGAAAATCAAAGGCTTGAAGTTTATGTTTACTTTAGGCTATGGAAAAGTTTCTACCTCTTTTAAAAAGGAAACCCATAACTCACAAAACACTTCATAATGCATACTTATTACTGGATATTATTGAAATCAAGAACCATTGGCATTTTTTCAACAGATAATTATCATTTAAATATTAGTACAGGAAGCAAGAAAATAGCACAGGAATGTCCTGTTGTCTGTTTTATGTAAAAAAACCCTTTCAAAACAAATCAAACAAAACTCCACAGAATAGAGGACTAGAAGAGACTTAAGACTCTTTTTTCTTTTCTTGAGACTTTGATCTTAAAAAACTATATCTCTGAAATGCTGCATGGTCTCCTTCCACCAAAACTGAGAAAAGTCAAAATCTCCATGTGGAAAAATAAATTGTTTGTGTCCACACCTCATTCATAGTTACAGTTCATGTACAACACAGAGAACACAAGTACCTAGAATAAAGAGCAAGGAGGTTGTTTTCTTACAACATAGTTGAGAATATTATTGGCACTGGTAGTATGCTTACATTATAAAACTGTACTTCAGATTTTCATTAGATCAGCTGATTTTCCATGCAAAGTGTTGTTTGCTGATGATGAAGGTCTCTCTTTTACTATTTATGCATATTTGAGTGCATATTTGTACATATAAAATTTTAAATTAAAAAAAATCCAGAAATCATTAGGAAATTATATAATCCTTTGTGAAGTTTATGTATCTGAAATAATTGAGAAAGTGCATTTCAGATACATATAGTATGTTTGTGATGGTTGTCAAGCAGACATTGTCTGAAATAAAATGATTGACTTCAGCCGTTTTAGAAGATTAGTTTTCTCTAACTTTAATCCCTTTCATTTAATTAATTTTCTGAAACATTAGTGATGTAATTAAGTATATTCACAGAACTATGCATTTTTCATTTAGAAAGAATATATTAATTTCTTATGCATCTACTTATTTACAGTTAATTTAGATATCCTTAAGTCATGCAGTATGGTCTGTAAAGAGCTATTCTACCATATAATAATGTCAATTTTACTTCAAATCTAGCCTCTATTCTAAAACCTGAACTGGTTTATTTTAACCGTTTCATACAGAATTGTTCAGGATTTTGAACTGTGAGGAACAGGAAAAGCAGGCAAGATGAGGATGAATCAATGGCAACAATAAAGTTTGGATTCCAGTACTATGCGCTGCTGCAAATTAAGGCGTTAAAAGGTTTTCATTTGTGCAGCCACTGTACCCACCAGGAATGCATCTCCTAGTCCTTCAATTATCCATCTACAGCACTTCCACCTTTTACTATGATGGCCTTTCAACAGTGAAAAAATAAAACAGTTCAACAGCTAATTTAATGTAAAAATAAATGCACATTTATGTACAGATCATTCAGCATTTGCTAGGGTTTTTTTCCCAGTTAAATGGATTACCAATTTTTCCATAAAATTTAATTTCCACGCTTTTGAATTTTTCAGGTACTATGATTTGCTCATTTATTAACAGTAGGGGAAAAAAAAAAACACCCCAAAAAAGAAAAAAAAAAACAACAACCAAACAAACAGGAAACTTTGCACTGTTGAGACTGTAGACAAGGAGGAAATGCTGTCCACAGCTGGATATCTCTTAAAAGACTAAACACAGTTCATGTAATACAAATATGGAATAAATAGCAATTAAAACAGTTCAACTTTCAACTTCTTTTGCATTATAGTTTATGAAAGAATGCAACAGATTAAAATTCTGATATAAGAAAAATAAGTATCTAAAATAATAGAATATTACAAGTTTTAGAGATAAAATCAGAAACACAATAGAAAGAAGAAAAAATGAAAATAAAACAATAGGTAGAAAAAAAAATGAATGCTCTAAAATGTGAGACAGAGGGAAGGAAAATGAGAGAGTGTAATGTACAAATGATGGTAATTTTGCGACTTTAGTCAGCAATATTAGATGATGAGTTGTAATTTTAAACAGGAAAGAACTCACTGACTTGAAGCTGGTGGTAAACAAGTTCACTTTTAAGTTACAGGTTACAGATGGAACGCATAAAAACACAGAATAAACCTCAGATCACCTGGAGGTTGAAATATACTGTACACCCAGTATTAATTCTATCAATTATAATCCAAAATTAAATTTATTTAAAGGATTTATTATATTTTGTTTGTTTCTCTTGTTATTGTGGGACTTATGGTCCAGCACTTCTTTACTCACACTAATGAATTTAGATTTGCAACATTCCTGTAAAAAAGGAAAATATTGTCACTAAGACTTTTGCAGTGTCAGTCCCATGGAACATGTTATAGAATTCTCCATTTTCACAGGATTTTAGTTTACTGAAAAAAACCCCATATATCTCATATTAGTGTATATAA
Organism: Elanoides forficatus; assembly: GCA_025311575.1. Classification (NCBI taxonomy): domain Eukaryota; kingdom Metazoa; phylum Chordata; class Aves; order Accipitriformes; family Accipitridae; genus Elanoides; species Elanoides forficatus. Next base: position 13,513,430 of record JAOBAS010000008.1, on the reverse strand, counting down.
TATTCTACAAAAGAATCAAATTGAATTAGATCAGTGATGGTTTCTTCAACTGTAAGCATGTAAAAAGTATGTACATTTTTTTCTTACATATTAGTGTTGTATCTCTTTATTGTTTCTATAATATTTTAATTGGAAATTGCAGAAAGAGCCATGCATTTATAATTTATTAATTGAACTCCATATGAATTTTACTTGACTAATGCCTGACAGCTGTATGCCTTTGGAACCTTCTCCACTTGATTCATCCTGAGTCTGCTCTAAACCAAGAAAAAGCCTCCCAATTTCAGCTTGCAAAATGGAAGCCAAAAGACACAGTAAATACTGAATGAGACAAAAACTAGGCCCTGTACTTCTTAAAAGAAATCCAAGTATTACAACTGATAGTCTATCAATAATAAAAGATAATGCTGTGAACATTAAAATATCTCTCCTGCAGAACTGAAAATTCTTGCTTATTAGTTTACTTTGTCTTGTAAATATTTTCTGTTAGATTTAAGATTTTTTTTTAAAGTTAAAACTCATATCTTTTAAAATACAGTTCTGGAATACAATATTTGTTTTTTTTTCCTTGATGCTGGAATGTGGATGTTTATCCTAGGGTTTCAGGCCAATGGCTGGGGCACTGACTAGGCACTCACCTGAGATTAAGCTAACTAAACAGGGTATGAGAAACTGCTAGATGTGAGATAAGAAATTGCTGGATGTTGTAAGTTAGAGAATGAGAAGCTTACAAAACTTACAGATAGCACTCTGAGGCTAAGGTAGAGGTTTGAGAGAAATGGCCAAACATCACAGGCAGCTGAATGGGAGCACCATGGACCTTCAGGGAAGCAGAGTCCTGCAAGGCCAGCAGTGCCTGAGTAACCCCATTCGTGATACTGTGTAGGGAACAGATAGTCCAAGTAACAGCATCAGATAAACCAAATTTGGATACAAATGTAGCAAAGCTGGAATCAATGGGCTGTTTATTTGGGAATAGACAAGGGCAGAGAAAGGGAGATATGCAGCAATAGAAGGCAAGGTCAAGAAATGGGAAAAGGGATAGTAAGGTATGCAAATCAGGTGACTGCGGCTGTCTGGGGATCCCTGCAAGCTAGTCCTGTCTTGCAACTGATCACCACAATATAAATCAGAACAACAAGCCAAACTCGTGGCTATGATCATACAATATGTGTCAAATCTGCTTCCAGAGCCAGGATGACCCAGGGTGCTTTCCCTAGCTAGCAGTAGGACACCCAGACAGACAGACAGAACATCCTGGTATCACTTTGTCAGTGTCTGATTTGGGCCAGATGCCATCAGCATCTACCCATCACTTCTGGATAGCTTATATAAAAGATGCTGAGAAATAAAATCAACATTGAAATGTTTATGCATAGTAGTGTCATAAGAATGGTCTGTGTGACTAGCCTAGCTTTAATATTTTAATCTCCCAGAGGAAATGATAATTACAAATCCTATTTCAAATATCCACAATGAGATCAAGTACTGCTTTCCTATTCTATTACCATGTTAAATTATTATCTCTGGATTCATCCAATAAAAAATACATAATATATATCAGCACTAACTGGTGCTAAATTGCCCCATGTGTAAACCATGCAATTCATTCCTTCTAAAAAGAAAAATAGTCAAGGATAGCTTCTTAGAATGAGGAAATAGTTGTAGAGCCACATTAAAATGAAATTAAAGATCAGAAAAACCTATCAGTGTAGCTAATAATGCAGTGTGCTAGAATGACTATTTTTTGTGCAGAAATGTATGATATATTTCATCTGAAAGGGGTAAAATTGATAACTATCACTATATGTCACATTATTGTTCTATTGTTGTGGAGATTTAAAGGAATTTCTGTGCCACAGATGCTATACCAGGTAAGACTGGCATTCGTTTCAGTGTATTGACCTTATGGAAGCTTATGTTAGAAATATTGCACTTAAAAACACCCTTAAACTTCATGCAAAATTGCCATCATAAATAAGGGTTCCTCTTGGTTTTTTTTAGTTTGGGTTTGTTGGTTTGGTTTTGGTTTTTTTGGTTTTTTTTGTTTTTTTTTTCATTTTCTTCAGGAGGTTTGGGAAAGAGGACCACATGAACCCTATCGTTACCACTCTAACTACTATTCAGGGGTGCTTATACCTCCAGTGTAAAAGATCTTCATCATAATTCCTGTAGCACCTGTCCAGGAAACAGTGAAGAGAAGCTTAAATTTAAATAGATATCTATTTTGCCAACTTTCTGAACTGGGGACAGGAATTAAATTTTGTCCTGAGAATAGAATATTTCCTGTTCCACATGTAGTTTCCTTCAATGTAAGGAGGAAACCTTCAGGAATTTGTGAAGACCCTCAAAAAATGAAAGCTGCATTTATTAAACTCAATGGTTTTTACATGGAAAAAACCCCTAATTTACTGTGTAGATACAGAACACCTTGACTTTGGAATCATAAAGAAAAGAAGCTTTTCTCTTATTTTTTATGGTTAATATCTGTGAAATATAGTACATGGTACATTGATATCCGGCAGAGATCATTGTCTGAGTAAAGAAAGCATAGACCAGGTATGAAGAAAAACAAGATTTTATAGGAAAACAAGGAGGTATAGAGATTGTCCAAACAGTATCTAAACCCTCTGTCCGCTTTTCTAACCAAACTTTCTCTGTATTTGCTTAGAAAAGCAGAAATTCTCACCAAATTCCTATTCTTCAGAAGTTAATTATATACTTATGTGAAGAGGACCTTCACCTGAATAATGCATTTCATTATAACAAACATGTCATTATTTATCGTTATGTTTGGAAAATACACATTAACCCCATCCCTCTATATGATTTTGTTACTGTTAGTTAGCAAACAACTGTTGCTCTGTTTATACACAAAATCAAGGAAAAGTTGTGAGTTAATTTGGATGTTGTCACTCCCTAAATTCAGGGGATGTCTGGGAGCTATTTAAGTTGTCAAGGTGGATGATGTTGTAGATAAAGTTCTTACTTTATTGCACAACCTTTTGACCATACTTATTAAGGGTAATATGCTTATGAAAAGATTTAAGACCTTGCATGCACCGCATAAGGATTTCCTAAAACATAACTCAGTAGACTTGTGGTAAACATGAGATATTATTTACTATATATTGTCAAGTACTTTCTCAAAAAGGAGATGGGAATGTGCAGATGATTCCAGATCTTCTCCCCTGACATTAGTCAGAAAAAACTGGTTGCATCCATGAGACTGTGTTGGCTTTTTTGAAAGCATATCACAAATTCTTCTGTGCAGCAACTCAACAGTTGGAAGCTCTCGCTGGAGCTGCATGTCAGTAGCCAAATGCCTCCTCCTGTCCCTTCAGGGCTGTTGTGCTCTGCATCAGCACTTAGCAACAACAGTCTTTGCTTTAAAGCACAATAGCCCTTGTTTCATATATATGCAGTTTGTCTGTTACCAGCAGCTATTTTGACCGCATGATATAAAAATCCTGAATAAGAAAAATTGATTGTAATGATTATAGGAGTGCTGCACAAAATAAATGATTTAACATTTGGAAAATTAAATATAGAGGTGTTCACCCAGGCAGTGTAGCTTGCCACCCTTAGGCTAACATTTTAGTATAAATGTCAAACTCTCCAGTTCTATATATTTGTGAAAGCAAAGTAAAGAGATAGGAGAGAAGCTAACTAATAAAAAGAGCACAGGAATGAGGAATGGATTTTTTGGGGTGGAGGGAGACAATATGGTATTGAATCAATTATTCTTTTCCAAATAAGACCAAAATGCAAAAAGATCTATCAAATTATGGGGACATGTTTATAGCACATTTATCTGTACCTTCAGTTTCAATACACTTTGAAAAAGAAAAGATAGAAATATGCTTTAAATGCAGGTAAGTGTATATTTTTAGACTTTATAGCATGGGAGAAAAAAAAAATTAGAAATGAGAAAGTGATTTAAATATGCTCAACAATGTTTCTGATGAACAATTACATTTATTTAGAAATTACAGATGTCCCTATTTCCTTGACTTGCAAATTAGAAAAAGAAATATTGATATACTTTTTCCATGCTAATGAGTTGGACTATCTCCACAGGTGTCCAGAAAGTTTTCAGATGAATGAGGAAAATATCTTATGGCATGAAAGTAAAAATGATTCTTTTGCAAAGCCTAGGAACATAAAGATTGAGAGGTGATATGATCACTGTTATGAATACAATCACAGATTAAATACTAGGGAGGGAGAAAATTGTATAGTATAATAGTAATAGTTCTACACAGAAGAGTCACAA
>JAOBAS010000008.1:13493406-13508861 GCA_025311575.1 Elanoides forficatus | reverse complement strand
GGGACCTTGACAGGCTTGAGAGGTGCACCTATGTGAACCTCATGAAGTTCAACAAGGCCAAGTGCAAGGTCCTGCACCTGGGTTGGGGCAATCATCAGTGCCAGTAGAGACTGGGGGATGGATGGATTGGGAGCAGTGCTGCAGAGAAGGACTTGCTGATACTGGTGGATGAAAAACTGGAGCCGGCAATGTGCACTTGCAGCCCAGAAGGTCAATTGTATCCTGGGCTGCACAGAAAGAAGCATGGCCAGCAGGTTGAGGGAGATGATTCTGCCCCCTCTACTCTGCTCTCATGCGATCCCATCTGGAGTACTAGCTCTGGAGCCTTCAGCACAAGAAAGCCATAGACCTGTTAGAGCGGGTTGAGAAATGATCAGAGGGCTGGAACACCTCTCCTGTGAAGAAAGTCTGAGAGAATTGGGGTTGTTTAGCTTGGAGAAGAGAAGGCTCCAGGGACACTTGATTGCAGCCTTTCAATACATAAAACAAAGACTTTTTACCAAGTAGTAAATAGGACAAGGGGTAATGGTTTTAAACTAAAAGAAGGTAGATTTAGATTGGACATAAGGAAGATATTTTTTACGATGAGGGTGGTGAGACACTGGAAAAAGCTGTGCGGAGAAGTTGTGGATGCCCCCTCCCTGGCAGTGTTCAAGGCCAGGCTGGATGGGGCTTTTAGCAACCTGATCTAGTGGAAGATGTACCTGTTCATTGCAGGGGAGCTGTACTAGATGATCTTTAAAGGTCCCTTCCAACCCAAACCATTTTATGATTCTATGAAATAAAGCATGCGTAGAGTTGGACAGGAAATTTGGAGGACCTTTTTAACCATTAGTGGTATAACATTCGTAATGGTCTTGAATGTTTTTTTAATATTTTTTTCAAAACACTTGTATTGTATTTATCCTGTGCTTCAGACCTGTGAAGCAAAAGCCATGCAAGGCCCAAAATATTTTTGTGTTCTCTGTTAGGCCATAAAGAGACTTCTGGGAATACTGGGCTGTTCACTGTCTGCTGAAGCATGCAAGGTTGGCCTCAGGAAGAAAAAACAATGTTGGACAGATTACATTTGTCATCGTAACGGTTTTGCAAAATCTCTAGGGTGGCTGGTGTTGCTCACATGTCTGAGATTACTAGATCATCAGTTTTATTACTAGGAAGGACTTTCCATAACGTCAGATTGGCACAGAATTTTCTGGCTATTTTCACATAATACATTTCTTGCTAGAATTTTTTTTTTCCTTCTTCTTTCCCTGTGAGAGAGCTTTAGGCTTCTGATCTTTTATAAAAATCTTAAATAATTTGAAGTAGAAAATTTCTAAAACCCAAGATAGATAAGGGTTGTGACTTGTAGCTTTTGATATCTTAATATCTTTGATATTTTGATATTTTGAGCCACAGGATGCACAGTATATGAATGGTTCTGAGTTATTGCAGGGAACAAAACTCAGTTACCACTAAACATCCTTATAATAAATTATAGATTGATCTCTACATCCTAAATACACCCAGAAATTTTGTGGAAACATGTTAGCTGTCTCAGATAAAACTGTAATTTAACAATTTAACAATACATATGTTTTAATTCCAGTCCCAATAAATGGTTCCTGGCTCTGTTTATCATGTTAATACAGCCATGGGCATATTCTTCTGTTCTCAGATTTGCCACACTTGATGGCTGCAAAAGTCTAGCCCAGGCACATTATTATAAAGATATCTCTTATTCAACATTTCAACCATTAATTAAAAGAGTGTAATAAAGCACATGAAAATAAAAATAAGTGTCTATCTGTCGCAGGTGGAAAAAAATCTTCAAAATATGACTTAATGCAACACTGCCTACTAGTTATCAGAGAGCTTGAAACAATAGATTAAAGTTAAAATTAATTATCCCATTAATTTCTAAAGATTATTGTAGGTATCTGGTGCTTACAAATACTATACCTATAGAGTAAAAATAATAATTTAAAAGATAAATTAACTACTATAATACACATGATGCAGAATTTTAGACAAGTATTTAACTTCAGGAAATTAACTGAAAGTAAGATTATCCTTCTGAACCTGTTCTTATCAAAGAATAATAAACCTATCCAATAGGACATTATTTTAAAATTAACTTGTAATAAATGGAAATTATGTGACATACTCCTAGATGTCCATTACATGGGACATAACATTAAAGAACCCAATTTCAATTTACACTGAGTGATTTTTTGGGTTCGTTTGTTTGTTTGTTTTTAAGAGGAGTTTGATTTTACTGTTTTATGTGAAGAAACTTGTGTGGAAACTACCTGTATATTAGAAAGCTGATCCAGCAGAGAAGTCATGTATAAAAGATGTGACCCAAATAAACATCAGAAATTCATAACAAAGGGATCAGTGGATAAGGAGATATTTCCACATTTAGGATGTTCCTTTTCCATTATTAGCCATTTATTTGCCCTTTATTATCAGCAGTGGTTTTTCAGCTACTTTTACAGTAAACTTCCTCCAGAGTTGCCTTTCAAAATACTGTCTTTTGCTGTGTTAGGGGTTTTTGTCATTCCCTTATAAGGGATAGGTTGAACAAATCGGGAGCTTATTTTTTATAACCTTTTGCTTTTATTTTTTATAAACTTTTGCTTTTATTTTTTAAAATATATGTTAAAATGCTTGAAAAAATCATCTCTCACTGGTGGTGAACAAGAAGATTTATTAGAATAAAAAATTATCCCTAACCAGGCTGATTTTCATTTCTCTTTACGAAATATATCTGTCCATAATTTGCTGAGTTATTTTTCACCACAATGGTTTGATGTTTTTTAATATATCTAACTTTTTAAGACCATTACACATTGTCCACTGAGCAAGTTCTCAGAATGCAGTTCATATGACACCAGCAGTCACATGGCTTAGTCCCATGCAGGGTGTTCCTGACATACAGAAAATTCGTCTTTAAAGGAAATTTATTGACTAGATCAGCTTCAGATTAGCTGATTGTGAACTTCTTGTAAGGGGTGCCACCATTGACCTTAGGCCTCAGTTATTCTATTTTGTGGTCATGGGTTTTATCATTGTACTGGAATGAGCTGGGATGGAGTTAATTTTCTTCGTAGCAGCCTGTATGGGGCTGTATTTTAGATTTTTCACCAAAATAGCATCAATACCATGTTTTGGCTATTGCTGAGCAGTGCTTACACAGTGTCAAGGCATTTTCTGTTTCCCACTCTGCCCTGCCAGCAAGTAGGCTGCGGGTGAGAAAAGGCTGAGGGGAGACACAGCCAGGACACCTGATCCCAACAGACTAAAGGGATGTCCCATATCATACAACATCATGCTCAGTAATAAAAGCTGGGGGGGGGGGGGAGGATGTCCAAAGTAGCCATCGCTCAGGGTTGGCTCAGGATCAGTCTGCTGGTGGGAGGTGGTGAGTGATTGCTTTAGCATCACTTGGGTTTTTTTCTGGTTTCGGGGGGGGCAGTGGGGTAACTTCACCCATTAAACTGTCTTTATCTCAACGCATGTGTTTTCTCATTTTTGCCCTTCTGATTCTCTTCTCCATTCCGATGGGACAGAGTGAGCAAGCGACTGGGTGAGTGAGGGCTTACCTGCCAGCTGGGGTCAATCCACTACAGTCACAAAAGGGTAACTATCTGACTACTATTTCCTAGTAGCTGTTTAAGAAAACTTCAGGTATTTGTTCTTCTTAGATCACTTTAGTAAGCATCACAGACAGTCTGCACCTGCTCTTTTGGAAAAACAGTACTCCTGTCTCACTGTTGGTACCACAAAGCCTTACAAAGCCCCACAAATCTAAAGTGAGTGAGAACCCTGTCACTGATCAGCACCCTGAGATGCTACTTATCCATCTATCTGTCTGTCTGCTTCTGTCAGAAACAAAGTGAGATAAGGAAAACACAGATGTCTTGGAATATTTCAGAATAGACAGATAATTTTCTCCTTGAATTGAAAGTGTCTTAGCTGTTTTGATTGTTGCCATTAAAGTCATGTTAGCTAAAATCTGGTACTGTCTGAAAATCTTGAGAAATTTATTCAGTTTTGTATGACTGAGTATAGCATGCTTTACTAGAGATTGTGTCTTTAACTGCAGAAAATTCTACATAAATGTAGTGCTCTTCTAATTACAAAAAACACCTCCCACATTGGCATGTGACAAATAGAGAAAAATGCTTTCTGACAATCAGTGTAACTCATGAGCAGTGGCTGTTACGCTTTCCACCTTTCCATTTAAGTATTACAGTTAGAAAACTGATTCTGATTTCCATCAACCATCAGACTACAAAAAACAGTGCTAGAACTGTTCAGTGAAAAAAAGTTTTCTTATTATTCTAGGATTCAGAATGTAAATCTAAGAATACACTAACTTTTTCTCATGTTTTTTTTTTCCCTCTCCTCGATTATAGCCTGTCACCTATTTATCCTTTTCTTGGTTTTCCTTAGCTTGCACCCTTTTTTTCATTAATATCCAGCTCCTTTATGCTTTTTGTTTCCCGTTATTCTTCTGCTTCCTTTCCACTCTCTTTATTTAAAAATAAAGGTAATGGAAGACAGAAAACAAACTGAATTATCAATTAAGATTTAAAAATATACATTTACTATAAGTATATAAGACTTTAAAAGATATACCTCCCATATAAAAAAAAAGTTGCATTTTCAAATGCAGTACAATCTTATTGCTAAATTTATGCTTGAGTGATATACACACAACAGTCATAAACATGGATAAAATGGTTAAACTATTAATTTTTACATAGTGATCAAGACATCAGGAAAGAATATATATGCTTTTGTACAGCCATTAGACCTTACTAAAACAGAAAAAGAAATAATACACAACAGATAGAAAAGCACTTTAATGAAAAAAAAAAGAGAAAAAGAAAAAAAAAAGAAAAGATCAAGTCTTTTCTCCCTTTTTCCTTGAGTAACAGTACTGTTTAAGAGGTGCAACAAACCTGTCAGGATGCAAAGCTGTCCACAGAATTCACTGAAAGACACTATCCATAATCTCATCACAACCCCAGAGGCAGTGGAGGTCTATAATATATTACAGAATAAACAAGTTATAAAAAAATATGACAAACTAATAGACAAAGATTTTGAAGTGTGCTTCGTTATCATTAGCAAGAATGTTCCTGGACTGGTTAGTCTGTAATTAGAAAAGATTTTTGCACCTTTTTATTCAAGCAAACAATAAAGTCAATTATCAGACAAAATTATATTCAATACCAGAAGATTACTTCCACTCTGTTCCTGTGTATTCATTTTAGAAGTGGCCATTTGTAAATTGCTGTTCTAAATTTGTATGCTGACAGGGGAATTTAGCAGACTAAGCCTATTCCAGAGCAAATTCATAGCCTTCTCAGAATGACATAGCAAATTCAATTTAAACTAGTGACAAAGTCTGTCTCACATGCTGTGAGAAGTTAGCTCTGTGAGAAGTTAGCTCTATGAGAAGTAATCACAGAAATAAACTTGGCTTGGAAAAAGTCAGTCTATGTTCTACTTGAAAAAATTTAATTTGAAGGTACTTCTGTTCCTTATTTAAGTACAGAAAACTTGCTATAAACAGAAATGTTGGTAGAATGAGCTGTCTTTCCCTTGCTTAACTGTATTGTCCTTTCTGCCTTTCTCTTACAAAATTAGCACATGAAAGCATATGAGATTTGGTCTACTCAAATGTGATGACGTATATGTTTTCATTACATAAATTTCCTGTATTTTTTCTAAAGAAAATGATATAACAATAATTCTAAACTGATTGTAAAACATCTTGTTGAGATGCATTAATTAATCCATGAGAGGAAAAGCTCCAAATGAGTGTTTTTATAAAGCCATTTAATTTGTCTTTAGGATATATCTGAACAAGCAGTGACTAATGTTAACTGGAGGGGAAGAAAAGGGGCAAATTATTGAATAGGAGCTTATATTTTATTTTATTTGCTGCCAACCATATTAAGTACATTATTCAATACACTCTGAAGCATCAGTGTCTGGCTAAGCAGAGTAAAATGCTTAGTTTAAGATTCTAGTTCCTCAAACAAAGATTGCTACAAAAAAAACCCCTGTATAGATAGTGTATAAATTTCCAGTGCTCACATTAATCAGTTCAGTCAGGATGTGGGTCCTAGCCCTTTCTGGATGACTAGAGGACTCCCCTCCTGGTGTCTGTATGAGTGATGCCATTACAAAGCTGTCCCTTGCTTTGCCCATGCTTGTGCCTAGCCCAGGAAAGCAATGAAGCACACAACCCTTCAATATCTGCTCTCATCCTTGTCACACAGCAGCTAAAGCTCTGCCTTTTGTTACATAAATCAATAATCCAACTGCTATTGTTAGTCTTGTTAGTAATCCTTCCACTACACAGAAAGAATGTCTAACCTAACACACTGGCAGCATGAACAGTCCTGTGTCACTCAGTCAGATATTTACTCATTCACCTCTCCATGATTTTATTAAATTATCAATAGTCTCAGGGAGACCATGCCTTTCTGCTGGGAGTTTCAGCCAGTCACCTTAGCATTGCAGTCAGTTTGCTTTTTACAGCACTCATGTTAAGGCTAGAGTTTACACATTTGTCTCTGGCAAGCTTCAGGTGTTGAGGGAAGGGCATGTGGTGGTGGAACGCAGCGTGATCTGAGTGAAAACCTCCTTTCTTTCTCCTCCATCGTAAACCCTGGGAAGCAGCTTATGACTGCCTGTGACTGATGCACCACAACTGGGAGAAACTGCAGCAGGTTGCATACCGAAAACGTGCACAGGGCTGGAGGGGGTCAGTGAGTGGGAAAGAATGCTCCAGCTGAAGGAGGAGGCATGTGATCCAGCAACATCACAGAGCCTCCTCCTGCAAGTTTAGGAAGGTTTTAAGTTCAAGAACCTGCCAACAGACATCCAGAGCTCTCTTTGGACTGTGCTGATGAAGTGGGCAGACCAGTGTCTGAGTGAGCTCTGGGGATCCTTTCCCAGTGCTCAGTCCTCCAGGGATCTGTACAATGACATTCTGCTCAATGGCTGGGATAACATGGCCATGGTGTAGAACTTCGCTAGAATGGGTGAACTTGAACTACAGGATCTTCAGTCCTGCTGGGAACCAAAATCCCCAGTCATGTTTGAAGTCTCTCTTGGTCAAACTGTAAGAAAATTATATTCAGTGAAGCTTTGTGGCTATTTCTCAGTTAAACCTGTGTGGTTTTGGCCAAATTTCCCTTTCCTAGAACATCCTTCAGGTTGGTTCTTCACTAGCAGGTCACTTCTTGCCAGCTCTCCTCTTCTGCTCTCAACAAGCTGTGGATGGTGCTCTCTCCACAGAGTGAATGTACTGCTGTACAAGACAGTCCTGTGCAGTTCATTAACTTCTGTATGGGAACAGAAGATGCTAAACTTCCCCTGCAACTTACATTTTCCGGCATTTTGTGCTGTGACAGGTTTCACAATATGAATATAGCAAGAAGAATGTACCATATCAAAACTATTCTGGAGAGTTCTTCCTTGGAAAAGATCCTACCAAAAATCAGTAAGTAGTTAGTGTCATCTTATCTCTGGCCATTCCACAGCAGTTGAAGAATGCTGGCCCAGATTACTATCTAGTATGAGTTCGCATAGAAGCTGGTGAATTTATTTATTCACACCAGCTGAAGAGCTGACCTATATGTTTGATAATGGACAGCAATTATTTAAGCAATTTGCTGAAATAATTCTTAATGTTAAAAGATACTCTTAGACATTTCCAGATATTTTATTTCAATAAAGTTATGATCTTTATTTAACAAATCAGCTCATTAACATTTATAACATATTTTTTTTCAGCAGTTTCCACTGCAAAAAATTTGGTCATGATTTCTGACTTGTAATTAACTCTGTCATTAGTATTGATCATGCAGTTAATCCCAATAAGTTTTAAACATTTTATGAATTGGAAAATGTTCAGAACAACTCCAGCAAGAAAGTATTTTGCCTACCCTTATCATAGTATGAAAAAGACATAGCAGGGAGTTTTATATTATTTAATTACTGTGCAGTGTTTCTAACATAAAAGCACAAAAACACTGGAATGCATCAACCTAGCTGATGAGAACTCAAAATGAGGAGAGCACCAGAGATTGAGACAATCTTAGAGACAATCTTACAAGTGATTAAGTTCTTTTCAAGTTGATCTAATTTTATCCTTCTTCTAATGTCTCTTTTTATCTTGTTATATGTTCTCTACTACCTTCTTGTAATTTTTCTCCAATTTGTCAACTCAGAAAATTTTGTTGGCCATTCTGTTTCAAAAATTATTCCATTATGTTGAATCACTCTCTTTTTTCTCAGAACATCTTCCTACAAGTATTCTACTACTTAATTTTTTTTTCTTCTATATCTACTCTATGGATTTGCTTTCTAAAATATATAACATTTTTATTAAAGAACATCACCAATTTCTGACTGTCCCATCTCATCTAAAATGATTGTGTATCACCATATACCACCAGTCAAGAATGTTTGCAATTACCTCTTGCACTATGATTAAATTAATTCCAGTTCTCCAGAATGGATATCAGACAAACAGTATAAAAAAAAACACCACCAAAAATAGTAAATTTCAAAATGTATACTCTTTATCAAGTGAATAATGGTAGGTTTGTTTTTTGGTTGTTTGTTTTTTTCCCAAAAAATGTTAAATTATGAAAGTTTTATTTTGAAAACCGTCAAAGAGGTGGCTCATGTGTGTGTATACATACATACATATGTGTGTGCCTGTGTGTGTGTATATACACACGCACATTCATAAATGAATGTATGACTTATGGAAGTTCCAGTCTCTACTCAACATTTGAATCATTCCAGAAAATGTGGGAATTTTCCATTCCTCAGTAGGCAACGAAAAAGAACAGTGGGTGGTAGAAAGAAATGTTCTACCAAACTTTAAGGAACTCATCAATATGGATGATATGGATAGCAAAAGACAGAAGAGGGATTTAGACAAGGAAGATATAAGAGGGGAGAGATTTTAATATCTTTGCAAGGAACCATTGGAAAATCTCCCAAGTCTTTCTGCCTACCTGACTACACTGGATCTTACTTCTCAGGAGAGAAATAGCAGGCACAAATGTGTTTTATTTTCCCCCCAAAAATGGAAAGGGAGATTCTCATCTGGGTTTCTGCTCATCAAACTTACTGAATCCCTCTAACAACTAAGAAAAAAAATCCCATTTTGAACAGGCCTGCGAGAGATAATGAAATCTCTAATTACTTTATGTCTTTATGAAAGGGATACACACACCAGATCTTATATATGTTATTTTATATGTGATTTATACTGAAGAGACCTTACAAATAATCTTCAGTAGTCAGCTTTATTCCACAGAAGTTATTCACCAAAAGGGACAGCTTAGGAGTATCAGAGACTTCATAACCTTTTAAAAGGTCTTCATGCATTTATGAACTAAGGACTCTCCAGTTATTCTATACTTCTGTTTACTAATCAGATTTGTTGAGCTATGCACAAGAGATCCATGTGAATGTGCAATTAGATGTTAAGACATGATTAATTATTGTTTTATGTTTAATGAGTCAATCACAACTGCATTTGTGTAAGTATAGTCTAAAATACCTCACTTATATTCTGACAGATATTGATGGAATAAGAAAAAAACAACTTCAGAGAGTCTGGAAAAAAGTTATGTAGTTTATCTATTGTTCTCTACTATGAATTTGTCTCTGGAAGTTAAATAAAAATTGTTCTGAATTAAATAATTTTTAAAAAGAAGATGTTTTAAGCCATCTCATCTTCAGTACTAATATGTGTTTGTTTTTCACATAAGAAATGATAATTTAGTATCAAATTTAAATTTAATTTAGTCTATTGATTTGATATTTATTATCAGATGTCTGCCATAGTTCATTTTAAGATGTTTATAAAGCAAAGAGATACTATTTTTTCTGAAAATTATATGAAGAAATCTTATTCTTGATCTTAACTTGGTTTGATATCTATTGATGGGATAATCTCTATCAACAGAGATTATCAATAATTTAACAGTATATTTTCCTCCAAATGCAGTTTAGGATAACTGAAACTATACACATTTGGATCAAATGTTATAGCAAAAATGGATAAATATAAAAGGAGGAAATACTGAAATGTGGAATGTTGATTTTTCCAAATGAACTGTTTACAACTTTGCATCCTGAGTTTCCTAATTTTTAAGAAATTTGAAAAAATCTGCTCACAATCTGTAGATAATTTAATTATTAAATTGCAGATTGGCTGAAGCATTTTGTAGTATGCAAAGCATTCTCTGAGATAATTTTCATCTTGTCTCAGGAAAATATTTTTTTAGACTGTTCCAAGACTTTCATTATTGACATTTTCTTCAACCATAAATAAAAGGAAACATATTATTTGCACAATTCTCATTAAATATTCTTAGGTAGGTAGATAGCTATCATATCATATCAATAGTTATCAATATAACCTCAGAAGGACAATCCATGACAGATGTTTGTGCCTAACTTCCCTAAACAAAGCATGGTAACAACTACATGCTTCAGACTATTGACATAACCAGGACTCTAACCAAAAGGCATCTTGGATATATCCCATAGGAAAATACTAAGGAGGCAAAAGTGCCTTCAGTCTCATTTCTCTCAATTATTTAAGCCTTTCAGCTTGAGAGTCCTCACTAATCAAAACCAACCCTAAACCAGTTTTGTTTCAAACCCAAAACTGACAGTGGTGATTTCTTTCCTTCCATACAATTTATAGGAAAGCCTTCCTTTTATACAGTTTCCAAGATATGGAAAACTTTATTTCAATGCTTCCTTTTGCATGAATGGGTAAAAATGCACATCCCTGAAAAGTGTGCATCAACTAAAATGTTTTAGACTAACTTGAAGTGGTAAGAAGGAATAAGTGAAGGGGAGAAGAAAACTTTCAACTGCTCTCAAGCAGGCTATACTGTTGAAATAAAAGATGATATCCCCAAAGGGTGATAAAGGAATGAAGCTCAAGAATGTGATCAATTTCGCTTTTTCATTTCTAGGGTAGTGAATTTTTATTCGTCCTAAATGTTGTTCAATCACAAACCATTCTGCATTAAGCAGTTATTAAATAAAATACAGAGTTCTTGGAGGAGGAACTGGAATCAAGGTTTTATCTCTCTCTGACATTTAACGAAAGTTCTAGTAAAAATGTCACATTTTCTTTTTCTGATCGAAATAATTCTCCTATCATGGGTGAAATTCAGCCCCATATTGTAGACTCTTTAATTCAGATTTTACACTTCAACTTGATTCTGTCCATGAAATCTAGAGTATAGCTCATTCTAGAGTAAATGCCTACATTTATGTCTACATCTAGGTCTACAGTCATTTTAGTATTTTCAGGATATTAGAATAGATATCTTAGGTACTGGAGCATCTACACAGAGCTGTCTTTTATGATACAGGCAACTACACATGGCCTGAATTCACCTTCAGTATCAACCAAAGGTTGAGTACCATGCCTAATGTCTATGTGGGAAATGTCATCTATGTTCAGACATGCGAGTCTCTACCCCAGTTTATGCATCCACAGCATGGTCTGGAAAGCATGGACAAAATAGAGAATTACACTCAAGTCTAACATATCTTGGGCAAGCACATAACCAGAAAATCATTGTCTCCACCTAGGGCTTAAGATAGATCAGAAACACCTAATTATTCCACTGTATCTGATACTGTATTTGTGCTTTCCTCATGCACTGAGACTGCCTAGCATATCAACCCTTCAAATGATCCATCTAAAATAAATTTTAATTCCTTTAAACCTCAAACTGCTAAGTGATCAGCAAGCCTTTTACCATTCAAATTAAAAAAAACCCAAACAAACAAACAAACAAAACCCCAACAACAAAAAAAAACCAAAAACCTCCAAAACCCCCTAAAAAAAACCCCAAACCCAAAAAACAACCAAACTTTGGCAATCCCAGAAAATAAAGTTTAAAAGACTGATTGTTTTATTGAAACAAAATAAAAAACCAAAACCAAATCAAAGCAAAAAACAACAAAAGACTTAGATATGGAAGCCACTTCCAGACATAAGTAAAACAAGGAATGGCAAGATCAACATTTTAGACTAAGGATGGGGTTGATTCTTAAGTCCAATGCTGTGTTATGATGGGGAGACAGGATAAAAACCTTTAAAATAGATATAAGGTGTATTTGGCAGGAACATACATAATTTGTACACTTTTAAATGTCTTCCTAATTGCAACATTCAGAAAAAAAAAAATTAAAAAGGAAGCTAAGAGTAATATATTTTCATTTCCAGTGAAAACTAGATTTTCTGGGGGCTATGTGATAAAATATGCCTTCTTCAATTTTGGTACATTATTTTGAGTTACATTATTTGGGTGTAAGCACTAGTGAGATATGGAGTAATACCATAAAACATTATCTATTTTAGGCTTGGCTCTATCTGTGATAATGAGTGCAAAAAACATTACTAATCAGCCTACTTTGCTCATAAATTTATTGGCTATTTTCCAAATGGTAAGCAGGAATGAAGAAAGAGAGAACAAACAAAGAAAAAAATCACACATAGTGGAAAATGGCTACAATTACAGCAAAGAGCAATTTTTCTTAACAGTTCAATTAAAAACTTTGGTCCGGACAGAGGAGTGGAAAAGAGCAGTAGAAGAGGAAGGAAGAGTTCAGCCTAAAGGGAGCATCCTAAGTAAAGATGACAGCATCAATGCCTGATTGCATATCTGTCTGAGCTGTTTTTAAGATTCTTCTTGAATCAGCAGAATTAAACTATCCCACTAAGTAGGTTTTTGATTGGATTCAGATAGGCAAGTTCATTAGGGAAAAATAATCATAAGCAAAACCAAGCTGTGAACAGCTCTGTAATGTTCATTAGTGTTAAAAAAGTATGAGGTAATGCTAGGTATTTCGTACAGTTATGATAACTGCCATAGTACCTAACCAACATAGAAAATATATTTGGCTGCATACCTAAACATGTAAGATATATTCATTAGCTTTAAGAGAAAAATCTTCGCCTCATGGCAAAACCTGATTTAACAAGCTTTGGACAAAGATTCTTTACAATAAATGCTGAAGCTCTACCTGTAGGCTCTTTTTTTGTTACTTTAATGGGGGTGTTTGTTCAGCAATGATAGATTCTGCTCATTATTGTCGTAGATCAGTAAGGTTAATCTTGCACATTGGACTGCTATAAAGGAAAACTTCCCATGCAAAAGGGGTCAGGTTTTCTCTCTACCCTGTATCTCTCTGTACCAGCATGACATCATGGAAGATAAATCTTGCTGGAGCCTGATAAGCATGGACATTTACATCGGTATTGTTAAATGCATTTGTTCCGGGGAATTGTCCATGAGTCCCAAACAAAAGCAGAGGAGCCCTTGTATGCTGAAATCATCTTAAACAACAGTAAAGCAGACTGGCTATGCCCACACTTGGACTTGAATCTTTGCTGTCAACCATATAATGTCTCTGTAAACCTATGACATAAATAATGTTTCATGAGTAGGGCTTTTTATCTTCTCAGTTCAAAGTGTCTAGAACAGTGGGAGGAGTGTTATGCATATACAAGAGTGATGATTTTCATACCACAACACTGAGATTACCTCCTTTAAGGCTGGAGTGCAGCTTGTGTATATAAAAGATTGTTTGAAGATGCTAAGGTACCTGGGACAGGCAAAGAATCATATTTGGTGCAGTCCCATTCATAACACCTCTCAGAAGTGATCCCTACAGTGAAATAACCCCTGAAGCACACTTGGCCATTATCTTGGACAGATGATTGTTGGAATAGCCCAAGACAGAGACAGGGAGTGAGCAGGGAGTATGTGATAAGGAGTCCATCATTCAGACATGATTGCTCAGTCTTCTTTTATTTAGCAAGGTAGGCATGTTTACTATACATCCAGAAAAGTCTTATGAGTAAGAGTGTTCAAAAACCATTGCATAGGATATTCTTAAGCAATGATATTTTTTCTCATTTTGTGGAGGAAACAAAACCAAAAGACATTCAACGGAAAAATGAAAATTTAACAGAATTTGTTTGAGAACAACTGAGTCATTTTTTTTTGCAGTTGTTGAAATATTACAACACAGAAGACTGTACATTTTGTTCTGGAATAGTTTTCTGTTATGAATTCTGTATACACCATTTTCCTCATTTTATTTACTTAAAAATAAACAACTCTGAATTTATAAAACAAATTAATACAATAATTAAATTAATTACAATTTAAAACTTCAATTTGATTGTAAGAAAAACAAATTAAACAGGCTAGAATTAAAAATAAAACATTTTGAGAACACCAAAATCAAATCAGATATACAAATGAATCCTTCAGACTTAATCTGAAGGGAAATATTATTTAAGATCATTATGTCAGCCTATATTTTTATATTAGGGAGCCATCAAATCCAGCAGCCCACTGGAGAAGAGACTGCTTCAGCTCCACATCCCATATCAAAGCAGGAGGGAGGCTGAGCATGTGTTGCCAATAGGCATGCAGAGTGATAGACATGTACAGCACATACATACAAAAATACACAGCTGTCCACACCAATCGCAGACACACAGAGAACTCACATGGATGCAGCACAAACAACCTCATCCTACTCCCCTCTGTGGCTGGTCAGGATAAAGGCAAGTTAGTGGAATATATATATATGTGTATATATACATCCGTGCAACATGGATCCCTCTAGCTCAGACGCTTGGTCTGCCCAGCAGTTGTCCCTGGATCCCAGTGTCTCCAGTTGCTGGCACCTGCACTGAGCCCCTGCATGGCAGCCCCACTCCAGTTGCTGATACAGCCCCCTTTGCACACATGCACCAACACAGAGACACACAAACACACACACACTTTGGATCCCTCCAGGAACAGGGATTCCATGCACAGTTCATCCATCAGCTGGTCCTGGATCTTTGCTCTCCCGCTGTTGCCTCAGGCACAGATGGACAGACAGACACACACACACACAGACACACAGACACATGTGCATCTCAGCTGACTCTTGGGCCAGGGCAGTGCTTGCCTCTCCAACTAAGTTATTGGGGTTCCTCTGCCTGCCCTGCCTCTGCACTCCTGCCTGAGTAGGGAGATGAGCTTTTTATCACATAACCAAACATTTTTCTGGACTCGCTTTTTTCAGACACAAATCTTCCTTTTTTTTTTTTGTTTTAACAATTTTAGTTATAAATGACATGTCAACATTTTGATGCACTTAAAATAGCAGCCAAGAATTTTTGCTAGGACAAAGACTCTTATCGCATTAGTTTGAACTTTACTGATAAATAATGACGTGTTGTACTTCAAATGAAAGGGGATGTCCCGATCCAATGTCAGGGAAGGTTTCGATATGATCCCAAGAGCAAGATTAAGACACAAACAAGGTCAAATGCCATATACCCAAAAGAGTTTTTATTATCAAAAGTATCAAAAGTAGAAAAT
>JAOBAS010000008.1:13477012-13493306 GCA_025311575.1 Elanoides forficatus | reverse complement strand
GGGCACAAGGAGTTGGGAGGGGACACAGCCAGGACAGCTGACCCCAACTGACCCAAGGGATATCCCACACCATAGGATGTCATGCTCAGCATATAAAGCTGGGGGAAGAAGAAGAAAGGGGGTATGTTCACAGTGATGGCATTTGTCTTCCCAAATAACCGTTAGGCATGATGGAGCCCTGCTTTCCTGGAGATGGCTGAACACCTGCCCGCCCATGGGAAGTAGAGAATGAATTCCTTGTTTTGCTTTGCTTGTGTATGTGGCTTTTGCTTTACTTACTAAACTGTCTTTATCTCAACCCATGAGTTTTCTCACTTTTACTCTTCTGATTCTCTCCCCCATCCTACTGGGGGCAAGTAGGCGAGTGGCTGGGTGGTGCTTAATTGCCGGCTGGACTTAAACCACAACAGTCCTTTTTGGCACCCAACATGGGGCAAGAAGCATTCGAGATAATGACAGATTTGATTGGAATTTGCTAGATCGGATTTATAGCTGTTATTGCTGTTTAGCTATTAATTGACAGGCTCCTGTGCTTGCCATGGGGCTTACTTGCCTCACTGTATATTAGAGTCTAATGCTGGTTAGTGGCTGCTTTTTGCTTTCACTACTTGCCATACTGCTGTACTGCTTATCATCTTAGCCTGCTGTGCCTGGAAGCATTTTGTTAACAGCAGTGGCAATGTGCCTGGGCTGGCGGATGGCCAGGGCATCGCTACTGTTTCTGTGCTGCTGTACTGGACAGGTTGGAACTCCAATATGAACTCAAGTGAAAGGGACTGTGACCTGTGGATGAGTCCACATGGGAGCACGACATACCGAAGCATCTGTGGCTGTGAATAAGTCCACGCTGAAGCACGTACATCTGGAAGCGTCTGTGGCCATGGTTATGTCCGTACCACAGCAGGTATACCTCTAAAAGGATTGTGGCCCAAGGATAAGTCCATACTGGAGAAGGTACACCTTGAAGCATCTGTGGTTGTGCATGAGGTCATGCTGGATCACCTCAAAGTGTATGGCCATGGATAAGCCCACGGCAGAGCAGGTACACCCTTGGAGGGACAGCAGCTGTGGATAAGGCCGTGTTAGCACAGGTTCACTCCTGAAGGGACTGTGGCTGTGGGTAAGGCCACGCTGGAGCAGGTATATCTCTGAAGGCATTGTGGCCCATGGAGAAGGCCATGCCGGATCTGGTGCACCTCAAAGTGACTGTGGATAAGTCTATGCCGCAGCAGGTATACCCCTGAAGAGACTGTGGCTCATAGATAAGGCTTCACTTGGAGCAGGTACACCCCTAAGGGACTGCAGTCTGTGTGTAAGTCCAAGCCAGAGCAGGGGCAAAGGGAGGAGGAGTTCATTGCCATGTTAAACCCACATGGTCTGGTCCAAAGGGACCAGGGGCAGAGATTGTAATGGAAATACCTTTAAATTGTTATAACTAGGGATTTGAGTTGCATGTTTCAGGAGTTATTATAGCAAGAACCATCCGAACCAGTGGAAGACAAGCCTTACAAGAAGCAGTGCAAGTGCAGCAGCAACGTGACCTTAGTTGGCTTTGGAGCCCAATAACTCCACACAACACGTGACCTCTTGTGTCCTGAGTGACCACCATAACAGACGGAGCCTGAAGTCATGGACTAAATGAACTCAATGGACATTTTGTGGACATTTTACAGGGGTGGTGCATAGACTAGGGGAATAATAATTGTCTATTGTATCTGTCATGTCCCAATTTCTCATGACAATGACTCAGATTTGCCAATTCCCAGGTCAGGATTAAGGTGAAACGACCCCAGGGATCCTTTAACTCACAAAACTCAGTTTTTATTTGCTTACAACAAGAATTGGCATTCTCACGACCAAAACTGGTATGCTCACAACAAAATTTGGCATGAAACTATGGCAGTAAACTGTGTAACGTGTGCTAACCATACATCACCAAACATATACTACAGGCCTTGCTTATTTGGGAATCAGTTCAGGGAAGACAATAAGGAGAGCCCTCTCATTGAGTCACGAGGTTCAGAGTGGACCCCCTTACTTTCTAGACTCCTCAGAGAAGGGCCCAGGGGCGGCTGGATCCATTCCTAGTCCCAGACTTGGTCAATGTTTTTTGTCTAAAGGGATGAGGCATAGAGAGTATGGAAAAGGAAAAGGGAAAGGGAAAGAAAGAGAGACAGAAGAGAAAGATTTCACCAGTCGTGGATCTTGCATTGGTGCAGTCAGCTGATGGGCCCAGTCAGCACAGGGATCCAGTTCCAGTGGGCTTGCACTCCTGGGGCTTCACTTTGTGTCCTTTTATCATTCTTGCCCCTCCTTCAGGCGGGCACTCGAACTCATTAGGCTAACTAGGTACCCTTTGGGCCGTGGGCTTAGGGGTTGTTTGGGAAGTAGCTTCCTCTTCCCTGCAGACCTGAACTTTGGCCATCCATGGTGAGCTGCCCTATTCAGCACATCAGAACAGCACAACAGATCAGGGAGCTGTGCACCCTCCTGCACACCCTCCCTCTCCTGTTGCTGATGGGCGCTGATGGGCTTCTTTTCACCTGGGGTTCCTTGCTAGGCAGAGTTCCTTGTTATGCAGAGTTAGTTGTTAAGCAGAACTTGCCCCACCACAATGTTTGAGACATTAACTCCTTCAGTCTCTTACAATATCAAAGGATGGAAAGAGTGCTGGTGGGTAATGAGAATGTGTTAGATAACATGGGACCTGAGCATGACTTAAATGGTATGGAATAAGGGGTGGAGAAGGTGCTGGTTTTGGCTGGAGTAGAGTTAATTTTCTTCATAGTAGCTAATATGGGGACATGTTTTGGGTTTGTGCTGAAAAGCGTCAATAGCACAGAGATGTTTTAGTTACTGTTGAGTGGTGCTTACACAGAGCCAAGGCCTTTTCTGCTCCTCACCCGACTCCACCAGTGAGTAGGCTGGGGGTGCACAAGGAGTTGGGAGGGGACACAGCTGGGACAGCTGAACCCAACTGACCCAAGGGATATGCCAGACCACATGACAGCACACTCAGCAATTAAAGTTGGGGGAATAAGGAAGGGGGGATGTTTGGAGTTAGGGCATTTGTCTTCCCAAGTAACCGTTACACATGATGGAGCCCTGCTTTCCTGGAGATGGTTGAACACTTGCCTGCTGATGGCAAGCACTGAGTGTATTCCTTATTTTGCTTTGCTTCTGTGTGCAGCTTTTGCTTTACTTATTAAACTGCTACTATCTCAACCCATGAGTTTTCTCACTTTTACTCTTCTGATTCTCTCCCCCATCCCACCAGGGGGGAGTGAGCGAGTGGCTGGGTGGCTCTTGTTTGCTGGGTGGGGTTAAACCACGACACACTGTCAACCTTGAATAATTTAAAATCACCAGCTTAACATTCATTTTAGTAACAGAAAAAAAGCAAGCACAGATGTTCAATACAGGTCCCATTTGCCTACAGCCTCTTTTTGCCTACAGCCTCCTTTTGCATGTCTTCGTTAAAAATAGCAAAAATATGGTCAGAACATCAGTCTTCATTGCCATCAGCTGTTTCTTAGTTTAACCTCATTAAAATAATAGTTTAAAAGGTTCTTACTTCTCAGCTTTGCAATGTGACAGCTGGACAACCTGCATTATAGTCTCCAAATCCAGACCTGTAAATCTTACACTTTCAAATTCCAGCAAGATTTCTTTCAGCACTGTAAGACAGTTACAGTATAACTCACAAAACTGAAATGCTAATGCATGCCATGCATATGCAGAAAACAACTGGGGTAGCTGGCTGCATTCTCATAAGCTATGTTTCACAGATCAGCAAGGGAAAAGGACATTGTGGTTAGAGGTAATATGATGAGGCATGGGATAAGAAAAATATTAGAGGATTAAGAATAATTTTATCTGGTACTTGAAGCCTGGCTGTGACAGCCATCAGTCTTAAAATCCTGACAGGGATTTTGTTAATTATTTGTGATGATAATGATTTAGTGGTGGATATAGCTGGCTGACAACATTTCATCTCAACTTTTTTTGAAAGCAGAAAAAGTATATTTTTTTTAAAAAACGGCAGTAATTGTAAGAAATAGAGCTATATTTTTTCTTAGAAAATGTTAGAAAAAGAGCACTTCAAAAATTTGAAAGTCTAAAAGAGAGTGCAACTATTCTCATGGTATTATGTGTACATTACAAGGCACGTGGTGTCTGGAGTTACACATATATGAGAGAAGAATGACTGTGCAAAGAGGCTTTGGTGTTGTTAAGGTATGCAGACAGGTTATGGCTATGTCCTGAAGGTTAGGTGACAGAACAGAACATAAGAAATTACAGAACATGAAATAAGAAATTTCTGGGCATAACAAATAACAGAGTGATAAGCTCACAAAAACAGTTTTCAGTGTAAGAATAGGACCATGAGGGTGAGGAATGGCTGGATTTCTGAGATAGTTAAGGGAAAGTTGGTCAAATATCATGAATACTTAGAGGAGAGCATTTGGGAGTCACACAGCACCCAGGCAACCATATCAGAAATTCTATCTATGTGTGAGATTATGTAAGTAACTTTAACAGAAATAGCAAATTTGGGTACAGAGGGAGCAGAACTGGGAGCAATATGAAGAAAGTAATTAGGGGCAGGCTTTTTATCTGGGTAAAGATAAGGACAAACAACAGGACAGACAGGTGAATTCGGAAAAAGCAAGCATGGGAAAATGGAGACAAGTGGGGATAAAAGGGACTGTTTCAGACTGTTTCAGTGTAAGCAAGCTGCTGGTCAGTACATTTGCCTGACTGAGGTGTACACCTCGTTACTGCAAACTATCCTACCTCCTTATTAAGGTCTATTCCTTAAGGGGATGTGTGTATGTGTGCATGTGTGTAACCACCAGCAAACTACAGACTAGCTGAACAGAAGGAACAAGATGGGTCTGTCTGGTGGCTCACGTGAATGCTGTTCCTGCATATGTGGATGCTGATAAAGGCATTGCTCTCTGCCTGTGTTGGTCTGTGTGGCTGGCTGGCAGTGTTGGTCTAGGATGTGTATCTGTTTCTTTGTAATTTGTGCTTGGCCTTGTTGCTACTCAGACGTAAGACCAGCAACTACAGCAACCACATATATCTGACAGGGACTGGATAAACACCCCTGGGTGTAAGCCCTCCTAAATCTGCACCAGGGACCTGAAAGTAGAACTTCCCTGGATCCCAAAGACCCCCAGCTATGGTTTCTTTTAGAAGCTGTCTTTCTTTCTTTTATAAAATTATGAGAAAGTCAAGAGTAATATCTTCTTATTCCTTGACAAAAAATCAAGACCACTATCACCTTAAAAAGGAAATGCCTATTGTCAGGTGTATGTGAATAGGACTTGTACTTATTTTTCCAGTAGCTGCTCCACCTAATCTCACAATGATTGTTTCTAAATTTCAAGGACTCAGTCTTCATGAGTGAAGTTCTGTATGCCTCTTTCTTAAGGCATCTTCTGACATGTAAAAGCTGATAAATTGATCAGCCAATCCTACCACATTATCAATTGATTGGTTTTAAGGAAATTAGTCTTTCATGTGACAAAGCCTCAATTACTTCACTTTTCCTGTCAAACAAGGTACAAAAATATTGTGTTGGAGTCATACTTACAGGTTTTAAATAGATCTATTGCTGTTTCTTCTCAATAGCAAAGCAACACCTACCTTGTGGTCTCTATTGGAAAGCTTGTGTATGGGTAGCATATAAAAATCATAGAAGAATAAAAATCATTAACAAAAGCCAAGTGAATGCAATTATAAATAATATCTTCCTTAAACAAAGTATTTGAAAGTTCCTTCTGATATCATGAAAACAGGGAATTACAGGGAAAAACCCTCATATGGAGAAATGCTTCTAAACTGAGTTACATGAGTCAGGATGAGGTAGAGAGGGAGATCAGTAACCCTAAAGAAAGAAAGATTTCTAATGATGACAGGAACTTCTTAAATTACGGCACAGCTAGAAAGAGATAGACAGATGTAATGTGTTTCTTTTGGGGGAGGAGGGGAGGTTTTAGAGATTTTTTTTTTAAAGATTTCATGCACTTGTATTTCTGTTTACTCTTTTTTGCAAAATGGTTTGTACACATCATTCTGTTTATTTAGAACATACTCTACAGCACTATGCACAAGAACACATATTTTGCAGGTCACTGGAGGAATAAACTTGAGCTGGCATATGACTACTTATATGCCTGCTCTGCTTTCTTTCAGAGTCAGTATTTGCTGTAACAATAATACGAACTGAGGAAAATTAATACTTTGACATTTTATTTTAATCTAGTTTCTGTTTTTAACAGTGGATTAGAATCTCTGCAATTACATGAGGTCTTGCTTTTTATGGAATTCTTAAACAAGTTTGTTTTTTTTAAATTTATTTCATATGTATCAAACATACCAGCTAGAATTGTTAGATAGAAGTCAAAATAGATATTCTGGAGACTAAATAGTAAGAAAACAGACTTACTTAGTGTGAACAGTAACTAACGATAAAGACAAGTCTGTGCTAGATTTCTCTCATGACACCAAATAAACCACGTATTGCTGCAAAGGGCAAGGTCTAATATTTGGATTTGTTCGGGCAAAGACAGTTGCATTTTATTCTTTGCTGGGTAAAAACTGGCTGGCTGGCTGAGCCCAGAGAGTTGTGGTGAATGGAGTTAAATCCAGTTGGTGGCTGGTCACAAGTGGTGTTCCCTAGGGCTCAGTTTTGGGGTCAGTTCTCTTTAATATCTTTATCAATGATCTGGATGAGGGGATTGAGTGCACCCTCAGTAAGTTTGCTGACAGCACCAAGTTGGAAGGGAGGTGTCCCAATCCAATGTTGGGGAAGGTTTTGGTATGATCCCAAGAGCAAGATTAAGACACAAACGTGGTCAAATGTCATATACCCAAAAGAGCTTTTATTATCAAAAGTAGAAAATAGTAGTGATAGGATAGAATGGAAGAAAAGGCAGAAATCAAGCAAGCAGTCGGGACAGAGTTGCAAGGATAGTCACCACCATGGATCCAGTGGCATCCCGTTGGTCCTCAGTCTTCAATTCTTCAGTGGTGGGTGCACACCATGGCTTGTCTCCATGGTTTTTTATAGTGCATAGTCTGATGATGCATGCACATACATACTGTTCATGCACTGTTCACGCGCTGCAGGTTTCATCTATCACATGACCTTCATGTGATCAACACCAGAAACCAGTATCTTATCTCAAAGACTACAGTTTCCATGGTAGTCTCCACATTCTTGCATGCTTCTTTGGCTCCAGTCCCGATTCCTCCCCTGGATGCCTCAATGGCCTGGTAATCGTCCTTATGGACAGAGGAGTGTCCTGCTTAAACATGCTATCTCAGAGACAAATGGCTTGAGATAAACAGTTCACAGTTCCTTGAGATGAATGGCTTGAGATGACAGTCCAGTCCCTCACACCTAACAATCTTTGAGACAAACTGCTCAAGATAACAATTCAGTCTCTTACAGAGGACAATAATTTGTGCAACATTAAAGTGGAGAATCTGTGTAAGTACAATTATTACAAAAAAAAGTAATATGACTTTTAGGGAGGTCCAAGTTAATACTGAAGTTAAAAAATTGCTGAAAACTGATATAAGTGATCAGGCAGCAGTTCCTGCAATAATTGTATTTGAGAAACTCGGTTTCTTTTGCACTTTTAATTATACCTTATTCCCAGGATCAGATCATCAAAAGACAGATAATGTACAAGAAGACTCTGTATGCTGGAAAGTTAAAAAAAATCCTATGCTTTGAAAGGAATTTTTCTGTAAAACAGAAAAAAAGTGTTTAAAAGAATATACAGATGATTCACTATGGAATACTATGGAAAATTTCAGAAAACAGCAGCCTAGTTAAGCCTCTTTTGTGCTGACCCATGGGGTGCTGTACAGCTTTCATTCCTGTGAAAAGGAAAAGAACAACCTACAGCTCTCAAATGAACAAATAAAAAATGCAAGTAAATAAAAGTCTCTGAAGGAAGAAGGAATACACAGAACACTACTGCAAATGAAATGCATGACGGTAGAACAGGTGCTGATGCAGAGAGTATCTAGCACACAACAGAGGTGTCTGTGCTATGTAACAGTTATGGTAACAAGAGCACCTGGATAATTCTGTGTCTTCTTAAACTTAAGCAGTGTCACAATACTGATGTGAAAGAGATGTTACTGTTTTATTATAGAGGGGAAGTTTATTATAGAGGGGTGACTAATGTGGCAGAGAGGACAGGCTGTGGAATACTTAAAGGGGCAAAGGGAACATCTCTAGGATAATGCCTATGCAAGGAGAAGCCAGCCTGATGTTAGGACTTTTGGTCTTCTTCCCATACTCAGTCTTAGGCAGTAACTCTCACAGCATAAAATTCAAACTCATACTGTTGGACTGAACAAAGTCTGTGGATGGCAGTCTCATAAAGTCTAACAGATAAGTTTTTGTGAGTTTAACATGTCTCCAGCCTACAGGAATTGAAATTTCTATCTAAGTGGCTGCTGGTTCACAGTAACTTCTGTAAAAACCCTCAGTCACTGCAAGCAAAGGTGGGTATATACTTTTGTTTCCCATGAGGAGAGATTGAGGTAGCAAGTGACTTTGACCTCTATAAACTACAATTCTGCTTCTGTGCAAGGACACAGACACACAGGAAAGAGTAAGGTGGTTACAGAGCTTCCTCCAAATGGCACTGAGCAACTCTGGTTTCCTTCATCGTCCCTTGTGCTATCCCCTCTCTCATCCTTCATTCTCCTAAGGAATTATATGAGCACCATCTGAGCTACAGCAGAGTCACAGCATCTTCAGTACCTTGCAGCATACCAAAAATGGGAAAAAAGGATGGGTAGACAGAATATCTGGAAGGCAATTGGAGGCAGCTCGCCAAGGGTCACTAGACTGGAACTTTCTTTAGGGCATGAACTGTATGATGATGGACTTGAACTGGTGGTTGTGCTCTGGAGAGTCTACTAAGGTAGAGAAGAAAAATCTTAGTACTAAGAACTTTGTACCACAATTACTTCTCAAGGGAGAAATCAAGAGAGCTGGCATATGCTCAGGACATTTTCATAAGCCTGCCTCTCTGAACATCAGGCAAATCATCCCACAGTCTGTTTCACTGGCTATCATTGTTGGTTTCAGTGGCAACAGGAAAAGAGCCAACATATGACACCGCATGCCTGTAAAAGGCAGGCATTGGATGGCATCCACAGCAGCAGGCCCACTAAAGCTAGGGCTCCTGAGCAGCTATGTGGAAAGGGAAGCACCTGCTCAGGGTACAGATAGTCAGAAGAGACCAGATCAGGGTTTTAAAAGATAATAACATTTTATTACTATGTTTAAATTAGTAATGTAGAAATATATCTACCTGTTTTGGGGATTTTGTTGTTCTTATTTTTCTTACTATTATTTAAAGGTTGTTTTAAAAGATGCTTGGGAATTAAGCCCTCCATCTTGTGGACACAGAGTTATGTTGGCCCCTGTTCACTTTTTGTACCTTTTGGGACAAGAACAGAGGCAGTTCTTTGCTTCTTACCTGTTTTTTTCTGGGAACATTCTGCTTTTGTTCCACCTAGGTATTGTCTGAACAGAAGTGCCTTCTGGGGATTCAGGGTATTTTTAATTGGCTCCAGAAAGAGAACCCTCTAGCTTTAAATTTCCCTGCATGACCAATACACATCCCTGGGGAAGACAGGGCTTTTAGTGTAGGAGACTGAGCTGGCTTGATGCCTGCTAATGACCATAAGACATCTGAAGGATCTTGTGAATACGTGTACCAGATATACAGTGATGCATATCCAAGGTGGCAGCCTACTATATATGATATACTCTGTAGTGTTTAGGTACCTGCTGTAAGTTATACTGAGTGACCAGCAGTTCATAACATATAAAAATTCAGCATTTTGAAATGCAATACTGATCTTATTTTGTGTTTTCATACAAATTCTGTAGTGATGCTGCCTCTTGCTATAACCTTTTGTTCTGCTACTTTCACAATGGTTACATGCAATTTCTTTTACCAACTAGCATTCTTGGGAAAGTTCAGGTGTGAGTCTTATGATCAGTGTTGGTACTGATATTGCAGAAACTTTGACAAAAAGTTTCCAGCAGGGTCAAAAATTCTACATAAGCCAGGCAAGTCAGGTACAACACAAATGCTGAAGGGGCATAGGTGAGCTAGTAACAAGGTTTTACATGACTGCTGTGTAATCCACATGTTGTACTTGATGTGACTGTTTGCTTTCAGGGCATATCAAGATTTGACCACAGGCTTCCAGACCCAATACCCAGCACAATGTTCCAGTGTAGAGATGGCTCAGGAAAACCCTACAAGAATACCCAAGATACATACTTGTCTTCCTGTGCCCAGAATTAAAACTAAAATGTAATCAAGTTTTCTTGATTGTAGGTAATTTTTTTTCTTTTTTTTTTTTTTTTTTTTTTTTTTACTAAATGCAAAATCTAGTAAAATTAAAACTGGTAGTCAGAATGCTCATTAGTCTTGCAAGTTTCAAAGTCAAAGGTCTCCTCAACTTGAGCACAATCATGTTTCCCAGGGGGGGTGCCAAAACTAAAAGCTATGACTAGCAAGGCATACTTCTCTTGAAAATAAATTCAAAATCTGTCCATGGATCTTAGGAAGGACTATGAATTATTGTATCTATACTCTTTTCTGATAGTTTACTTTTGGAGCTACTAGACAGACTCCAGCAAAGGACCATGAAGGTGAAGGGACTGGCACATCTCTTGTATGAGGAAAGGCTGAGAGAACTGGGACTTTTCAGCCTGGAGAAGAGCAGCTTCAGGGAGAGGTCTCATCAATGTATATATATGCCTGAAGGGAGTGTGCAAAGAGGATGGAGCCAAGCTCTTTTCAGTGGTGCTCAGTGGCAGGACAAGAGGCAATGGGCACAACCTGAAATGCAGGAGGTTCTGTCAGACATCAGGAAACAATCCTTTATTGTGAGGGTGACTAAGCACTGGAACAGGTTGTCCAGGGAGGCTGTGGAATCTCCATCCCTGGAGATCTTCAAAAGCCGTCTGGATATGGTCCTGGACTACTGGCTCCAGGTGGCTCTGCTTGAGCAAGGATGTTGGACCAGATGACCTCCAGAGGTCCCTTCCAACCTCAACCTTTCTGTGATTCTATGATTTCTACTGGGGATGGAGTTTAGTTCATCTCACTTTAGCTACCTAAAAGTAACAGCCAAAATCTGTGGTCTGAGTTCAGTGAATAAGCAGCAAAAACTCCACCAAAGATCACTCACCCCAAATATCTTAGACAGCTATCATAGCATGGAATTCCAACCCATGTCCCTTATGTATGCATGTCTAAGTTTAGATATCTGTCTTTATCTTTGAAATCCCAGTCCCATGTATCAGTTTAGAAATGTGATCATTACTTACAACTGCAAAGCAGAAAGGTGTGTTAATGCTCAACATTTTAATAACGTAGGCTCAGTTCATCAAGTTGATATTTTCACTATCAAAAACTAAATACTTATTAAATTTTTCTTCCATATAGTACTGAACATAAAATATTACTGTACCAACTTGCCTTTACAATAGCAGTTATTGGAAGACTTTGCCAGCCATATGAACTACCCCAAATATAGTTAACAAGTATAGTTTTCCAAAACGTCTAATGGAAGTTCAGTTGGAGTGAAATATTTGGAAATCTGTAAAATACTAAAATGAAAATAAAATCATAAACTACTCCTTTGAGATACATAGAACAAAATAGACAATGTTAAGAGTGAAAATATATTGAAAAATCAATCATTTTCTGCTGGACAAAATATGAAATCTGAGCTTGTAAAAAAAAACCCCAAATAAACAGTGACGGACATGACAATAGTCATTATAGACTATAGACAATATAGACTACAGACAATAGTACAATAGTTTCATTCCAAGAATCAGGAAGAAAGACAGAATGAGAAATAAATAAGCTATGAGAAAAATTCTGCATCAACAAGATCTTTATATCTGAGTGTACCATGATGCATACCATCTGTGCTTTGATGCCAGAAAACAACTTAATGTGAGAATGTATGGGGTTTACGTGGCAAAGTTTTGGTAGCAGGGGTGCTGCAGACGTAGCTTCTGTGAGAAGACATCAGGACCTGCCCCCATGTCAGATACAGCCAGTTGTAGTCACCTCCAAACTGGACCCACCACTGGCCAAAGCTGAGACCATCAGCAGCACTGGTGGTGCCTCTGTGATAACATATTTAAGAAAGGGGGTTTTTGTTTGTTTGTTTGTTTTCCCCTGGAAAGGAAGGGAATGCACAAATGAGCTTTACTGACCATCTCACAGGGCTTTCATTGATTTATTTATTTTTATTGTGTTCCTGCACAGTATGATGACAGAAATGTATACTTGGCATGAAAATGTCAATGTATGCTCACATATGTCTTTATTTAGATATGCAGTCTATTTTCACATAAAAAATCCTGACTTTTCTTTTTTTTTGTACTAGTAAAACAATCCTTTTGTTCACAAAAGTGAGTAGTCATGGTAAAAATATTGGGAGAACAAAATTCACCTGCTTGTGTGCATCATAGTTTTGTTACTCTTCTCCTTTGTTTGTTTGTTTTTTTCTTCATGGGAAAAACTAGTAACAAGCAATACCAGTTCTGTTTTTTGATGCAAACATCTTCAGGTTCTAAGTCACTTTATGTTGAACAGTTGCTCCTGAATAAGGGACAGTTCTAATAGTCTTTCAACAGTTTATCTTGCAGGAGATGGGCTTCTAGAACATTGATCCTTCAGTTTACTATTTAAATAATATGAAAGAGGCTTTGCTTTAGAACACTTTTATTATTAAAACTAAGAAGCAATAGGACACTGGTCATCTATAAGTTATGATGATATGGAGAAATAAGTTCTATAGCTGGCTTGTATCGGCTTATTTGCTGTCTTACAAAAAAAAAAAACCCAAACTGGGATGCTCTTGCAACAGATCCTCATTTTGCCTCCTATTTTCATAATTTCCCACAGTAGTTCAGATTTTTTCTGATTTGTTATATGGCAGAAGGAATTTTTACAGTGTGTTATAGAACAACATACTTCGTATTATTTACTTTGATTACACATCTATGTTGTAGATGCTATGAAAATTTCTTCAGTTCTATAAATTAATAAATGCAATCTAGATAAAGACTTACAAATTCTGATTATAGATTCTGCTTTATAAATGTCACAATTAGTCTCTCTTATAAATCAATGTAACCATACCAAATTTCATTGCTGTTATTCAGTTAGTTCTTAGAGATAATCCTCATCTGTTTCATGTGGTATGACACCTTAAGCACCACATTTTCACAGGAACTTACTCCAGGATTTTCTCACTCATCTAGATGAATAATCACATTATGATCTTCAAAACACTTGAGATCTCAAAATTGGGAATACTCTTTTTCTACTAAATAACAGTTTGTAGGGTAAAGACTTATATTAGGAAGAATATTATTTTTCTGTTTTATTATGCTGTTTCTTTTGCAGAGACTGCATGATAATCTTTAGACAAGCAAAATACAAGTAAGTGTTAAGGTTTATGATTATATAAAACTACTTCAGGGATTTTTAGCTTACTGTTAAGGTTTTAAATCTGCCAGACTAATTTAAAGACTTCTAAAATTCTGCAATTTTATGTATATATATATATATACACATAGACATACATACAAATACATATATATGTGTTAATATTAATACAAGAATACCTCTACTCTTATCAGTTCTAAGACTTCAGTGTACTTGTGGATAAGGAGTTTGAGAACTGAACAAAAAAGGAAATCAGAGAAAGCAGCAATGAAATTGCCAAAAAAGAAAAGTATTTTTATGTAAATTCATGGATGCAGAAGGGAAAATAGACCGGCTAAATTCAGAGCGTGAAAAAGAAAGATGGAAGAAACATTTGTCATTGTATCCTCTCTGTAGCAGGCCGTCTTTTTAGTATGTGTTGCACTGGGAACTAGGTTTCATTTCTCATCTTTACAATGTTTATGTGTTTCTATCAGTAATTTTCTTGTCTTCCCTCTCCGTAAATTCAAAAATTGGAGATAAAATCTATTTCTTAGGAAATTCTGTGATTGACAAATTTATTTTTATTCCAAATAAGAAGATAGAGAAGCTTGAAATGTCCACCACTGAGAGGTTTTTAGAAATCTCACTGTTTATTTTCCTTTGTAAGCATAAAAATATTTTTGAACATACTAGTTCTGAAGTGCCAGCATATTGTAGAAATGTGAAGAAGAATGAAGGAAAAAAAGTTGCTCTATACTTCCGCTTTCTGGTCTTACGTAAAATGCCAGTGTGTGGTTGTGTGCTGTTAACAAATAGAAGCATCAGGAATTTGGGGGGGGAGGGAGCTCTAGACTAAGTACTAAATAGTGATCACTGTGATTCTTTAGTCAGCTGTAGGTTTTGTAATGAACTAGTTCTTTCAGGACAATGGCTCATACCTGTGTGTGGACACAGACACTTCAAGTGGAGTCCCATGCTGTAATACAGTTAGGTATTCTGATGTATTCATTTACACATAGTCTCAAACTTCCAGCACTTTTCAGTATTTCTGCATGAGCCTTGCAGATTAGGGACTCAAGTCCGTTCTCACATTTTGACCACAAAGACTGTGCCAGGATTTCCAGGCATTAGGGTCGTAAAGAGTTATGCGGCTTCACAGGAAGTAACCTAGGACTCCTGATTTTCCTAGTACAAAGACAGTGTTGTATGGATGCATTTTTGGTTTTGTTAATGATCTTGATGTATTTTGAGAAATATTTTCTTCTGACTCATTTTACCAATGAAAACTGCCTTTGCAGGAAAACCTCTACAGATTCCCTAATTAGCAGATTAACATAACTGATAACTATGACTACAGCAGTTTCTGCAAATCTTTTTGCACAAGTTCCTTTAAAGAATGACAGTATAAACCATATGTGACTATATTTCTTTCACTGGCTGTCTTTTCATATTCTTTTTCTCTCCCCAGACTTTTGGGAAATGAAAGAGGGTACAGGTTTTCCTGCATGGATGTCTTCAAGTAACATCTCAATTTAAGATGAGAAATGCAAAAGGGACACTGACTTGTAGTACTAGTAATTATAATGGCAGGTCTAGAAAACCTTCAAGCATTTTGCATTGCTTGTTCTTCACAAAGGAATTATTCTCAGTATCATTTATGTTCATTTTGTGAAAAAGAGGAAGGTATGCAGATGAGAAGCAGAATGTTTCTTCTAGGGAATCTTTAGATGTTGATCTGATACATATTGGATTTGCTGTAATTTGAGGAATGATCTTAGATGTTAATTTGCTTTTTTTCTCGAGGTGGGTTTTGATTAAACATTGTAAGAAATCAATTCACTTTTACATAACTGACTCAGCTGACTGTCATTTAAAATACATACTTAGGACATGAGTTAAGGTAAAAATAAATTAACATCTTTTTTTCACTTTCATTTGGAGTCATCTGTGGCTCAAGGTCCCAGAGTGTGATACCAAAATTAATTTTTCAGTTGAGCATAATAATAAATGGATCCGTTGAAATCACTACCACTAGTTTTCATTTGCCACCAGCCCTTGACAGCAGTCTTCCTCCACTTTTGGAGATGCAGTCATGTCATTCATGGTTAGCCAATATCTGCACAAGATCCCCTGATGTGAAAGTCTGATGACTCCTCTTAGAATTTTTGAAAGGTGCTGCCTCTGCTTGTCCATTCAGCACAGGTAGAGAGCAGATAGCACCAAGTACCTTGACACTTGGCTACCAGTAACAGAGTTGCCCTTTCAAAAATCATTCACAAGCCAATGCAGGAGGGTAGGAGCACCTAACAGCCTGGAAGCTGGAAGTTTTCAGAATGTCTCCTAGAGTACTATGAACCAGAGTGGGAAATACAGCTGTTCTGGGTTAGCCCCAGTAGACAGCTCAGCCCCACACAGCCGCTCACTCCCCCCCAACGGGATGGGGGAGAAAATCAGAAGGGTAAAAGTGTAAAAACTTGTGGGTTGATATAAAGACAGCTCAATAGCAAAAACATGCAAACAAATCAAATTAAGGAATTCATTCACTACCTTCCATCGGCAGGCAGATGTTCAGCCATTTCCAGGAAGCAGGGCTCCATCATGAATAACAGTTGCTTGGGAAGACAAATGCCATCACTCTGAACATCCCCCCTTCCTTCTTCTTCCCCCAGCTTTATACGCTGAGCATGATGTTGTATGACTTGGAATGTCATATATATGGTCAGTTGGGGTCAGCTGTCCCAGCTGTGTCCCCTCCCAACTCCTTGTGCCCCCCCAGC
>JAOBAS010000008.1:13464231-13476956 GCA_025311575.1 Elanoides forficatus | reverse complement strand
AACATGCCTGTGTTACCAACATTGTTTCGGTCACAAATCCAAAACATAACACCATACTACCTACTATGAAGAAAATTAACTCCATCCTAGTCAAAACCAGCATAATAGGTCATGGTAAGGAAATATAAAATGCTAGATGGCTGGAAACTGGTCTGATGAGTAGTGAGGTTGGAGGTGGAAGGGAGTTCAAGGTGATGTTCAAGACTGAGGGAAGTTTCATCTCAGAGTGGGAAAATGGAAGGCTACAGCCAATGAAGCTGAGGCTGCTTTTGAGTAGTAGATAAAGTGTGGCATTTGAAGTGTCTATATTTTTATTGCACATTTGAGATTTTTTTTTTCCTTAGGTAACAATGAATGAAAGCAATGCATTTATGGTTTCTAGTTGTATTGATGATGAAAGATCCTTGAAACATCAAAAGCTCGTTTTACAAAAGAGTTGACATATACTATATGATATAAATTCATCCTAATAGCATTGAATTTCTTGTAGTTTCACGTTATTTACACAAGCCAATCCAAAACCAAACTGATCAGCTACGTTCTCTATGGAGGAATCTATCCCAGGTCAGGTTTGCAGTATGTTTTAGGGTCTCAAAAAAAACCCCCACAAACCCAAACCAAAACCAAAACTGTACCAAGACGGGAATTTTCCTTAAGACAGAGTAACTGATATATCACGGTATTGTAACTGACTTGTAGGTGATGAAAAGTTTTGGACTTGCAAATCTATTTATTTATTTATTTACTATTTGTTCAGATAGCAACATAATGTCATTATTTGCCCATTGCCTGGCTACAAAGGATAAGAGCAAACCAACTGGAAGCCCATCAAAAAGTGGTGATTCATAGACATATCTAAATCA
Organism: Elanoides forficatus; assembly: GCA_025311575.1. NCBI lineage: Eukaryota > Metazoa > Chordata > Aves > Accipitriformes > Accipitridae > Elanoides > Elanoides forficatus. Next base: position 13,476,093 of record JAOBAS010000008.1, on the reverse strand, counting down.
TCTTATGTCTATGAATTTTCAGGCTTCTTAGATATGACTTCTATAGTTTATAGATGTCTGACTTTCATACTGAATGCCTGTAAGTTGCTTTTCATGGTATTATAATAGCATTGCTGCAGCTTTGATCTAAAGACATAAACCAGAGGAAGTTTGCACAGAGAGGCAATAGCTTTATTAGACCAATTCAATTTAGCAAACAGATGAGTTTTTCAGTAGATAAACCTTTTTTTATATGTGAAATAGAAGGCTCTGCTTTCAAAACTAAATGTATGTACTGCCAATAGTAGTTTATGTTGAACTTGGTTACTTGACTCTGTAAGTATAGGTTAGAAAAACTGGACAAAAAAGCTGTGGAACAGAGGAGGGGTTACAAGTATAAAGATAATAAATTCCTTAGAGATAGCGGGGGTGGAAATCTTTTCCTGTGAGGCATGCAATGACTAAATGTTTTGATGAAAATTGCTGTATGCATTGAAGCCAGTGCATGAAGTTTAGTTGCTTGGTTGATCCCTTCTGAAATTGGTTTATAAAATTTGTCTTGAGGATCAGCACTGAGATGTCAGAGACAGAACAAATGTAATATGAGTGGTTTTGTCCTCTGGTAGCAGGGAAGAACATTCCCATCTGTCTTTAAGCATCCAGATTTGAAATCAGTTGTGTAAAAATAAGTTCCTAATGCTCTTGGAGATGCCTTGTGATATAAAAACCGTCAGCTTGGGACAGGGAGGTATGAAAGAGAACTTACACCAGTCTGGTAAGGATTTATGTGAAAGCTTTTGGAAAAGCAGCTGTAAGGCTACACAGGATATTTTATATCCCCTAGATACATAGGTATAACAGAATACCTACAGAAGAGCTACGCAGGTAATGATTGTTTGGTCTCACCAACAGAGTGTGTTTGGCATTTGACACACTAAATGAAATACATTACATCTGAAGTATAAAATTATATAATTCTAGGATTTTAATACACTGGTCATGGAGACATTTATTGTGGTGTCAGGAAGATAGCTCAACTGTGTACATTTGCATCTCTGGGAAGTTCATTTCTGGTGAGGCTGCTTAGAGCTAGAACAACTGGGAAAGAGGAGCTCTGAGGAGACAAAGATATAGGCATCTTCCACTATGGACTGTCATTCCATCTTCCACTATGGATTGTCATTATTTAATGATTTAATTATGTCATTGGTTAATGATTCTTAGTGATTATTTAATGATTATGTCATTATTTAATGATTAATTTATGTCATTATTTAATGATTCTCCTTCTAGTTTTCAAGCTAAGGAGATATGCAACAACTAGCGTTATGTAATCATAGGAGGTTCTTTTTTGTATCATAGTGAATTTGTCCACAGTATTTTGAGGTTTCTTCAAAGATGCATGTTATTTTCTTAGTTGCGTAGTTTTTTTGCATGGACTAGACTGTCTGAAAACTATTGTGCTCTTTGGGTTATTGACAAGTTCAGTTTGGCTATGGGACTAAAAGCATGTCGTATTCATCATTTGCCTGATACTTCATTATTAAATCAATAGTGCTTTTATCTGGTTAAGAATGCTGAGAGGACATACATTTTCTGAATATCTTTCCTAGTATGTTTTCATATAGCTAAATAATAGATTAGGTGTTTTGATTTGCTCCCACAAATTTCTTTCTTTGTTTTCATGAGGCTTTATTCTGACTAAACACTGCTCATTTGTCTACATATATCTACTAATACATACATATATATTTATATTTGGTTGCTATTTGGATGAAGTAAAGTTTAAGATCATTCTCGAATGTATATGAAAAGTTTTGAAAAAACTTAACCAATCATTATGGAACTACATGAAACGTGAAATAACGTGGTAACTGCCAAAGAATTTTGGAAAATAATGAAAATAAGGTTTTTGTCATTATCTGTAAAACAAAGGCGTAACAGTGTTAAGAAAAATGGGTAAGCAAACAAATCTGAAAATGGAAATTAAACCATTTTAAGACTTCAAAACAATTAAAATCCTTTCAGAGAAGTCAACATTTAAAATAGGTAAGGGGTTTTGTGTCTTGTTTTGTTGTGTTTGGTTTTTGGGTTTTTTAAATTTGAAAATGCAATACATGCCTAGAAAATTGGGATATGTAATGAATATGAATATAAAAATATAATTACAATTGCACGTGTCCAATAGGTATGTTCTTTAGTGTCTCTGTGTGTACATTTTCTACAACAAATAATGCATTACACATACTATAAAGCAGATATATAAAACCAAATTTCTGTACATGTGCTGGAATTAAAAGCAAGACAATGTTCCATTGCAGAAACAGAATTAAAATATTTGATCCTTAATGAGCAAGTATGTGACATTAACCAGGATATAAATAATTCTTCTGGTAGACGTCATTGGTTTTATAGAGCAGTATGTCTTCTGTGTAAATGTGCAAAAGGAGTGATTATGAATAAACTTAAACTTTAGGGATTCTTACAAACTCTGAGCAAAATGTTTTATTTCTGAGTTTGTACATAATCCAAGAAAAGTGTTTTAATTAAAAAATTGGAAAACACCAAACCCCATGAATTTTAAAGGCATAAACTATTGCTGTTATATTTTACATATTCACAGAAAGATTAAAGAATGTGAAATACTCATGTGGAGAATAGAAACAGGTGCAAATATATTTTAAATATAACAGTTAAATGATAGGCATCTATTTAACTGCAGGTGACATGCAACAGAAGATAATGCATTATAATAACTTTCAATGCTACTAGTTTATCACTGTTTTGTATATCTTATAGCAAAAGAGACATTCGTAGGTATGTAATCCCTAAGAAACAGTTTAGGCAAAACTCCAAGAAGTGAGTTCAGCAAATTTTAATGAGTTGTAAAAACAGAAACCATGCTGTAACTAACGTGTAGTTAAGATCCCTTAAATGAAAAAATCTGTTTTGTCATTTAAAATGAAATTTGTATTGCAAAATCATTAAACAGGATTTCACAACTGTTTAGTGAAGGATTTTGGCACTGTATAGACTATACCTCTTCAATAAAGGATTTTGTCATTGTTAAATTTTATTTCATCCAAAAAGCAACAAAATATCTATATACTAGTAGATATGTATAGAAAAAATGAGCAGTGTTTAGTCAGAATAAAGCTTCATGAAAAAGAAGAAAGAAATTTGTAGGAACAATACAAACCAATAATACAGTTAAATTTATTTAATTTTTTTAATTGATTCTGGTCTCTTCATGTGATAATTAACACAGGGCAGACCTGAAGAATTTAACCCCAGTGTATGAATAATGTTTCATTACATTAGATGAACCTCTTAGACTAAAGACTGTCTTTAAAATAAGTGTGCATTTATCCAAAGAAAATTTAACACTGAGTCCTAACACAATATATTGGGTTTGTGTGGCAAGGTTTTGGTAGCAGGGAGAGGGGCCATTACAGGTGTGGCTTCTGTGGGAAGCTGCCAGAAGCTTCCCCCACGTCCGACAGAGCCAATGCCAGCCGGCTCCAAGACGGACCCGCCGCTGGCCAAGGCTGAGCCCATCAGCAATGGTGGTAGTGCCTCTGGGAGAACAGATTTAAGAAGGGGAAGAAAAACCTGTACAACAGCAGCCAGAGGAGAGGAGTGAGAACATGTAAGAGAAATACCTGTGCAGACCCCCAGGTCAGTGAAGAAGGAGGGGAAGGAGGGTGGAGGAGGTGGAGAAAATCTGGAGTAAAGTTGAGCCCGGGAAGAAGGGAGGGGTGGAGGGAAGGTGTTTTAAGATTTAGTTTTATTTCTCATTATCCTAATGTGATTTGATTGTCAATAAATTAAATTAATTTTCACCAAGTTGAGTCTATTTTGCCCATGATGGTAACTGTTGAGTGATCTCTCCCTGTCCTTATCTCGACCCATGAGCTTTTTGTTATATTTTCTCTCCCCTGTCCAGCTGAGAAGGGGAGTGATAGAAGGCTTTGGTGGGCACCTGGCATCCAGCCAGAGTCACCATACCACACACTCTCTCCTAACTTTGACCTTTCATACTGATTTGTAAGATACTTTGTCTACTGCAAAGAAAATTAAATGAGTCACCTTTGAATCAACATGTTAGTTTATATGATACAAGCTCATCTGCACACCCACACAGGAGCTCAGAGAGACAGTGGCAGGAGGGGGAGCCCAAATGATACCCTGCCAGAGTACTTCCAGCTCCATCACCGTGGGAGTCCCAGCCAGCTCAGCAAGTGAGAGCAGCTGTGTGCATCTAAAGGTGAGAGCACGGAGATGAAATGTCTTCTAACTTCCAGGTAATCCTTTATTTGTGATGTATCATTGTAAAATTTCCTTTAAAATATTTTCAGTACATTTGAGGAATGACAGAAATTAATTTTATATTTAAGGTTACTTTTTAACAATTGAAAAAACTTAATAAGTAACTGAGAAGAGGACTGATATTGTTATAAACAGAGCCACGCAACATTGTATTTTGATTTGAAAAACTTCTGTATAATGCCCTCTCCCCAGTTTTAGTTCATCTGGCTTTTATATTCCATGACTTTTTCTTTGAGCTTCAGGTTCAAATGAACTTCTCACTTCAAAGCAAAATTCAATCAATCCAGCTGAGTTGCTTAAGCTTTCATGTCAACACCAAGTGAAACTGCAAGTACCTAGTTGATACAATTGCATAATAGACCCATTTTGTTTCTTGAAAGCTTTGTGTGCATTAGGAAGTCTGCTGAAGAGTTTCAAGTCTGCAAAAAAATCCCAAGTCCCAGAAAACTAGCGAAGTTATATAGTTTGTAGCAAATAGCACGAGATGCTGAAGCATGGTTAAAGACTAAACTACTGAAAAAAACCACAAAAACAGAGTAAGAGGAGCTTGGCATTGCAAATGGTTCAATGAGTGCAATTTACTTCTCATAGGAGCTGTTTGCTACTTGATTATACAAGCATTTTTGTATGTTTTTTCAGGCACTTTTGAAACTGATATTTCCTCCTGCTGCCATACTTAGCCTGATTTGGGGGAAAAGTCTGATTTCTCACCTTTCTTTACATTTCATGTTCCTCCTCCTGCATAATTTTTTCCAATATTTTGAATCAAGTGCAAAGTGACATTTTTGGCTTGTATAAAATTATTTCAGTAATATCTTTTGCACTGCCTTTGTTATAGGAATTACTTCTGAGTGTGCACAATTCATTTTTTTGAATATAATACCAGTAAAGAGATAATAGCAGTTTCTTTTCAAAAATAAGGGTGAGGGATGACATATTTGCTTTGCTTATTGCTAGCTTTATGTTATTATTCTGCTTTTTTTTAAAGGATGTGGCTGGGCAGCAGGGAATGATGATCCCTGTTTTACTTGTCTTGACTGCTGTCTGTTGGATCAAGTAGAACTTGTTGAAGAAGAGTCACTTTGGTAAGTAGTGGGATAAGGAAGCAGTGGGACAAAAGACTACAGTTTATTTCCTTTAAAAAAACTTACACTTGGAAAACTTGCTCTCTCTTTGTAGTAGAGGGATATTTGACATACTGTATTCAGAATTCCAGGTTTACTTTTGTAGGTGTATAGTAACTGCTGCAGGAGCATCCTGCTATTCCCTAGCCAAGGGAACAAATTTGCACATGCATATTTCTTTTAATGCTCAGGAATATCTACAGTATGGCTATACAGCACATTATGTTAGGAGCATGTAAAAACATGATATCTAACCTTTCTGTCACGACAACGTGAGGACACCACCCAGCAGACCAGTGTCCTCTAGCACTCATTTTTCTCCTGAGTTACTCAGGATGCCACAGACTCCTAGTCTAACCTTGCGAGACTGCAAAGGGCGGCAGAGTCAAATCTAGCCTAACTTGCATTTATGTTATATGGAGGGCAGAGTCTGCCAACAGGACTTTTCTTTATTCTATACCTTTGCTTCTCAGCCAAAAAGAAGTCAGATTCACACAGGAGCAGACTAACAGGACAACCAGGAATTAAGGCCTGAATGTAAAATAAGGGTGAGAAAGCTAAATTTAGCTAAACTCTTTTTTTTCTATGAAACACTTGTTTTTTCTGTATTTTTTGTTACATTCCATATTCATTGTCAGATTTCTGTTTTGATTTGGGGTGGGAGGAGGGAGGTTGTTTTTGTGTTTGTTTTTTGTTTTTAAATCCTGAGTGAGGTTCTATTACATAGAAATTGTGAAATCTCTTTATCTTCACTTATCTCATTTTCTTTAGGAATATGCAACCCAAAAGATTTAGGATAATTGCTTTCATAATTGAATGAACTGCCTCTGAAAATGCATGCCAACAGGGTCTGGAAAGGATCAGATATAAATGTCTGGAAAGGATCACATATAGAGGCTATGAGTAAGAGTCTTCTCAGAACAACTTCACATCTTGACTTACTACATCTCTGACAGTTCATTCCTATGTATTTCTTGAGTAGCAGCTGACATCCTTGAACAGGTTTCTGACAATCCCTTCTCTCTTAGTTATAGTGTAGCTTTACCTGCCTCTACTCCTGCAGCAGTACCTTAGAGAAATATTTTTGCCTTTGCCATTTTTGAGTCCAAAATCATTGTTGGTATTTAAAACAGTAACTTAAAATGTTAATATTAACTATTTCCAAATACTCTTAAAATTTACATCTGAAAACTCATTAAAAGGAAGTAAGCTAGATGAAAGACTTTCTAGCTTCTGGTAAATGTCATTTGGATTAAAATACTTAAGGTTTAATATGACAAAGCAGTCTGCCCTCGTCAGTGTTATAACACAGTACTGTTACTGTGAGTTTACTTCTTCAGCTTGTTAGAAAGGGCATATTTAGGAATCAAAAGGATTAAATTAAAAAAAAATCAAACACATGATTTTTTTTTCTGGTTTTGCATTTCTTTTTGATGCGGTTGAAAAATCTGGTTTTATTGTCCTTTATTGTGGTTGCTTAATCATTAGATCTACTTTGATTAGGGAAAAAAACAAACAACAATCGCCTGTCCCTCCAACCACGTTACACACAAACGAAAAAAACTCTTATGAAAATTCACAGATTCTTTGTCTATCCTCTGATACAAGGTTTTTATACTTAGTGAACTGGCGATCCTAATTTAATTAGTGAGCTAAAATAATTACTTTTTTTCTCTTCAATGCATGGCACAAAGCATGTATATGACACTTCCCTCTGTAATGTATGTCATAAAAAATGTTATTTTCAATTAACACAAGAATGAGCCCAAATTGCTAAGGCCCCTCATGAAGATCACTTCAAAGTAGTGAGAGGTAGAGGCATTCTTTTTGTCTGAAGATAGATAACAGCATTCCTTTCAAATAATTTTTAATTACTACTTTTCTCTCCCTTTAGTAACTAAAGGCTGATTGTTATTATAAGCATTGCTCTGCTTAAGAAAGAAAAAATGGGAAAAAATAAGCAAAGGAAAAAAAAGCATAATTTAGTCTTGCCAATTTGGAACTAATATTCTTTGGTTTAGAAAGATCTTTAGCTCTTTCCTTTTCTTTTATGAATATAATGACTACATAACTGCCTAGCATTCTATGTGGGTCTTGTTTTGGATGCCTGCATTTTTTTCTAGAATATTAGCATTCACATTCTTGCCTTTTAGTACTTTATACTATTGACAGGCTCACTTTACTAATTTCAGAACATAATTTCAAATTTTCCAAAGTCAAACTTAAAAGTCTGGCTATTCTTTTTACAGAAAAATGGTTTGTGAAAACATTTATATGTAGTTTACTTCAAATGGTTCATGAATTAGATATGTGTCTTCAGATATACCCATTTCTGGTTTTGCATCTCAGGGATTTTTCCATTAGAATAAATAGTTGTGCAAGTGATGTAGCTGAACTTTTAGTTTTGTCTCTGTCATTTTTCTTCTCATAAAATTAATTTCACTATATTCAACAAGTGTTCCGGAGGTATTCAATTCTGACAGCTCAATTTGCCAATTAAAAAATGGCTTTGTAGATTGGTTTCCTCAATGGCCTGTTGGGTGGTTTATATATATACAAATAGGAGCTGACATAAATTACTTCTTAATTGCCTCCTCCTAAATGTATTCCTAATTCTTCATTATGTTACAGCTTGCATGTCTACTTAAAAATGCTACTTGGATCCTCTTCTGGCTTGCTCCTTGTATTTCTTTTACTTTCAGGTCTTTACACAGTTCTGTCTCTACTTATGTCACTCTGATTAACAGAATCAAGTTAAAATCAAGGTAATTGTTCTCCATTGTATTTGGCTTTTAATGCTGTTGCATTTATTTTAAACTCAAAGCAGGCCTAGTGCCTGGAATTTGTCTGTTCTTTTTTCTTGTGTCAGTTAAACAGATTTTTTCTTTACTGTTTCTCATCCGTACTTATGTCTTTCTCATATCTCATTACCATTAAACCCATCCTTTTGTTACTTTTCTTTCATACTTTTGGCACCTTTTTTTGTATACCATCTTAGTAAACTTCTAAACTCATTGAAGGACAGGTTTTGTCTCTCTGGATGGTGTATATTATACAGTAATAGCAGTTATTCAAAGTTGAATTATAAAAGGGTACTCTCATTCCACAAACAAGCACTAAACTGAGAGTCAAAGCTCTAAGTGGAGGAAAGGTATGTAACTCATCCTTTTTTTGGAACAATGAGAGCAACGTTCCTTTACAACCTTTTTTTTTTTTTTTAATTCTGTGTGCTTTTTTTTTTAGTAACTGGGAAGTGATCCATTATTTATTTCCTGTATAGAAAATGAAAAGAAAAAAAAAAAAAGGTCAAACCTGTTTCCTATGCCCTAATATCCCTAATCTTTAGAAAAAACATACATATATTGTACATTTTCTGTACAGTTTACCATTTACAGTGCTATTTTTCAGTCTTTGCTAAAAAACCCTGCCATTTAGAATCTTAATGTATAAAAGAAGCTTCACATATATTTGAGAAATGTACTGTCAATGACTGTAATTTCTTGAATTTAAGATCTGTTGCAATCTGTGAAGTGGATACAGTTCTGAAACCAAGCTGTATTCACATATGCCTATACACGAGCTTTTCAACAACCAGAGCCCAAATTGGAATCTAAATATTTCAATAGTCATCTTAATATTCTGAGTCTAACCACAAAAGTACTTCAAAGATTGTTGTAATCATGTCTCTAAAGAAGCTTGTGTGCTTTGTGTAAATGATAAAAAATCACAGATTAGTTTTATGCTTCCTTTAGTATTGCTGTTTATTTTCATTTTTCGAGAGAAGTTTTTGTTTGTTCTTATAAATTCAGCACAACACAGATGAGTAAACTTTTCTTTTAGTATTTTATTTCATTCAGGATACCTTCATCCTTATTTGGGGAAAAAGGCATTTCTCAGGGTAACTTTCAGTATTCCAGGATACTGGGGTTTTTACATTATGTCATATTGGATCGACATATTGGATCACAAAATAATGATGAGAGATGGCAAGTAGGGCAATATCTGACTTGAACAGGAAATTGTAACATCACTGTTTCTTTCTGATTTTCTGAATACTGAAAGAGAAAAGTAAGTCAGTAAATTTATTCTTGGGCTCATCAAAAATCAGAAAGCAGAAAACTTTGGAATCTATGAAGTCTTTTGAAGATAGTTCTTTTGTTCTTTTGACTGAACTTCCAGAAAATGTTAATCACAGTCCAAAAAAGCTTCTAAGAGATCAACCAGACTAGATTAGTAAGACAAACTGCAGAATTAATTGAATAAATTATGGGTATATTAAACAAGGTAGCAGCAGTAATCACAGTTATTCAAATTTGCCACCTGCTAGGGATTAGCTTCCTATGAGCATCATAACAGTAATGCTTTAATAAAGGCTTTGGATGAAAGTAAGGTAGTTGCTTCATAGCTTTTTGTAGGAATTCTTTTCCTACTGATCATGTGCAGCACTGAAGAAAATTAAATGTATGTAACAGTATTAAGGAATTTTTTCCATTGTAGTTGTCCTGTGTGCTATTTCAGCAAGGTGAAGCTCCTCCAGACCTCCCAGTAGATGGTCTTAGCTTTCATAAAGAATCCTAAGTAGGGTTAAAGTGGATATGTAGATATCTAGATTGGAAGAATTGCTTCTCTAATCAAGACTTGGATGCTAGTTAGGTACTAGTGTTAAGTGGACTGAATCCTACTCTGCATAGTTAACTTGAATTCACTGTTGTTGAAATTATTTCAGTGATAATTTATAGAGATACAGACATTTTCATACACAAAACCACATTGTTTCCTACAGCAAAAGACTAGCTGAATAAAACGACAAGAATAAGTAGGGAAACATTTTATTTGTTTAGCTACTACATGAATTATATTATCCTTGTCTTTAAAGGTAAGAGGTCTGGTTTTTACATATATTTCATAATATTTTTTTCCTGTTGAGAAAATATGATCAAATACCTGGTTTAGGACTTTTTTGTGATGACAGACATTGTATGACAATATGTCAAATATAAGACAATTTTTTAAATCAGATACAGGGATAGAGAGACGTGGCTCATTTTGGTCTTTTAAAATAATGTCTCTGAATATTTTTTTTTTCCAAACCAGCAGTAAAATTGCTCAGTGTGGATTAAATTGATGGAATGAAATTAGCTCAGGGTTTTTGCAACTGAGTATTTTACTGAATCTCTTGTCTCTTAGCAACTTCAAATAAAATTCAACTCCACAAAGAGAAGCCTGATGTAATTAGCACAGAAGAAAGTGTTATTGAGAAAACAAATTTCTGAGTGAGAAGTTGCTCAAAATCTATATACACTCATTTAGCATAGTCAGGTTCTAATGCTGAGAAATGTCATTTCCTGTGCTTATGGTCAGGCCTTTTTATATCTTGTCTAAAAGAAATTACATGAATTATCTTTTTCTTTTGGTTATACATGACAACAGCATATTTTTCCTGGCATTTTTTTCATGTTTTATTTGAGCATTTATGTAGTAGTACCTACAAAAGAATGTATTTTCCCATCCAGGAACAAGCATATTCTACAAATGATAAACAGAACTCCTCAGGAAAAAGTCGAGTAGTCAGGGAATAATAGTAATGTTTTAATTGCTGATAGTATGTATATTTATGGCTCTAATGTCTTCAGGTAAAATGAAGGAAAAAAAAAAAAGACAATCCTCTTAATCAAGAATTGGTTACAGCTGATTACATCTTTTATTGATAAAAGGTATGTAAAGACAAGAAGTCAGCTTCTTAAATAAGCTTTATAAGCTCCAGTTGCGCTTTGTTGGTTTCAGTTGCATCATATCACTTTTACGTCAAACAAAAATCTGCATGAACTGATCTATTAGAACACAAAATTACATTACTAAGTTCTGTGTAACATCCAAAAAAGTATTTTCAGATGTGCCTTCATTCATGTTAAGTACTCACTGTCATGTGGTATTAAAAAGCTAAACAGTCCTTGGTAACCGCAGTCAAAGGCTAAGATGTTTGCCAATAGTTCACAAACATGTAAAGGAAGTATGCCTTAGTGAGTTCTTAAGAATTAAATACTTAAAGATCGTAATGTTTCAAAATTTTTGTCTATTTTTGGATCCCAGATTTTCCTGATAGAATATTTAGTATGAAATGGTAAATACTGTAAAAACACACAGAACATCTAACGACTACATGATCAATTACTACCAGAATGCATCTCTGTGCAACAGGAATTTTCTTCAGGGACTGTAAACATCCTCATCAGGTTTTCAAAAACTAGGAAACAAAATTTTGAGGACTTGTCGTTTTTTAACCCCAGCCAGCAACTAAGCACCACACAGCCGTTCACTCACCTCCCCCCCAGTGGGATGGGAGAGAAAATTGCGAAAAGAAGTAAAACTCGTGGGTTGAGATAAGAACGGTTTAATAGAACAGAAAAGAAGAAACTAGTAATGATAATGA
>JAOBAS010000008.1:13426453-13448486 GCA_025311575.1 Elanoides forficatus | reverse complement strand
CCGGCTGTGTCCGGCTCGGGGCAGCCCCGGCCTCTCCTCACAGAGGCCGCCCCGCAGCACCCCCCAATGCCGGCACCTGCCACCTACACACAGTACATTGGCAGAGGGTACTGAGATAAATTTTGCTTGGTGACTGTACTTTTTCATGAATTAAACATGAATAATCTTTTTAATTGCATGTATCAACAATAAATAATTACATTATAAACTGATGGTCCCATGCTAAGTTCTTCACTCAGTTACTAAATGGATACTGACTCATTTAATCATAATTTGATATTATTATTTGTCTCATTGGCTCTGAAAAAGACAGACTCTGAGGAGACAAATCTGAAAAGCAAGATATCATTGTACTTCTAGTCTGAAACAGAAATGAAGCATTGTAAAATGTATGATTTCAGCCTCAGGGTATTTTTGTGTGTGTGATGAATTCTTTTATTTCCAATAATTTCATTTTAAGGGCTAAGCAATCAAGACATAGAAATCAAATGATGCACCAAACAATGTTCATATAACACCCATAAAATATATATGCCTATAGAAAGCAATGAAGTAAATATAAATCCTTAATATACTTCAGTGAGTCCAGCCGATGTAAGAAGTTGAGCAAAAGCAGTGTAACCCTAAGAACAAATCCTCATGTAAACTATTGATGTTTGTTATGTTTTTGCTTATTCAATAATAATATTTATTATTTATTATTTATAATATTTATTCTTTATTAATAATAATATTCATTACTACTACTACTACTACTATTCTTCAGGCTTGCTTTTCTAATACTGAGATTGGATGGTATTCTTATGACCAACATAAAATGCAGCAGTAATATATGGCTCACATCTGAAATTAAATTTTTAAGTGAAGCAAAGCATCCTTATGCCATACAGTCTGCTTTATTTCACAGGTCAAATTGTTCTGTTTAGTTTAATTCATCTTTAGATTTTCAGAATTTAAGAAAAGGGAATATTTACCCCGTAATCCTGAGGGAAAAATATTCACATGCTTCAAAAACCGAGTTTCAACATGGTGAGTTCTCAGTGTTAAGAAAACATAAGTATGAGAAATCAGTGTTTCAAAAAGAAGCAGCCAAGAATTTACCCTGTAGAACCAAACTAGTGAATTTACCCTGGAGAACCAATCATAGTGAGAGTCTACGTGAAAGAATATATGCAAAATGTACTTTCCAGAGACCTACTACCAATGTGGAAGACTCTATATAGATTAAGTTATTTGTGAAATAATGAAGAGAAAAACATCCCAAATACCATGAAAGTAAGACATCTTGACAAATTTTAATATAACCCAATAATGTAATTTGCCTCACCATGGTAAAAGGGGATCTTTTTAGATCCTAAAAATAGATGTGGATATAACAAGAATATCCTCTGCACATTCTCTCACATGCAAATGCAGTCATAATATTCATTTCTTAAAAGCTAGAAGTATAATGTAGTATGTGGTGCAAATGGTGGAAAATAATAGATATTGTTATGCCTACACTAACATCCACTTTTTTCTATTAATATTATTGTCCTTTTTGTGAATGTTTTCAATTATATTTGAATAAGAATTCTGAATGAATGCTGTTTCTGAAAGTGTTCAGCCACATACATGCAGCATTGATGTGTGTATCATACATTTGTTTTACATTGGAGAAAACAACATGTAAGAAAATTTTATATAAATATATTCACATCTGGGGAAAAAAATAAAATTAATACCTTCAATTTCTGTTTCAACTTCTGAAGTTTTTTGAAGTTTCAACTAAAATGATGGTTCAGATAATCAGATGACCAAAAATGATAGGGCTGTTAGGTGTTTACTGAAGGATGAAATAAAACATTACTGGAGTTCCTTTGTCTTTCCTATATTTGTTAAACACAGCCCTTCGAATAGCTTAATTCACTTGTCCATTTACTGGGATCCAGTGATCTAGTGATGTAGTGAAAAACCATTGACAAAAATTTAAAGACATGTTGACACTTCATTAAATATTACTGAAGAAACTAAGACAAAAGTTAGTGGTTTGGGGTTGTTTTTTTTCCATTTCTCTAGTTTGAGAGAGTATTGTAATGAAGCAAAAGCTTTACTTACTACAATCAGTAGCTGCTTCATTTTTTTCTCCATTTGATTCTACCCTGCTCCCTCTGTTCTACCATAATATTCAATGTTAAGTGGTCTATGGTATCACAGGCAAGATTTATGATTTAAGATGAGTTTTACACAGTTTGGAATATTTTTTTTTTATGGAAAAAAGAAAAAAGTTTACTATCTGGATATTATGTTTAATTGTGTGTAAATACTTACTTTTTTCCCTTATAGTCAGTTGTTTTTCCTTGGGGATATGGAGATTGTTACTAATTTCATTCTGTGATTTCTAAAAAAAAAAAAAAAATTATAAGTATTACAAAGCATTGTTTTTTCATCATTTTGTACTGTCGCTATTATTTACATTTTCATTGAGTGCTTTAGAGGACATAACAAGTTCTGTCATAATAATTATTATGCACTAATCCTGAAATATAAAAAGAACAGGTGATATTTTGATACTCAGAATGTTTCATCAATTTACCTTAAGGGTTTTTTTTCCCCTTTCCAAAAAAAATATGAAAAACAACTACAAAGAAATACAGATAATATATTAATCTGAAATTATTGTAACTTTTCTCTATAATGAAGAGTGAATGAATTGTGTTGTGAGATCTGTTACTGAAAAGAAAAGTAGTGCTAGCTTTCAGAAGTGAATTCATCCTTTCTGATACTGGTCATCCCACATAACTTGGTTAAATTAGACTTATATTTATGGGGATATTATTTTCTTAATCTGAAAGAACATATCAGTTGACTCAAAATGCCATAATATCCTGTCTCATGATTTTATAAAAACTCTGAGTTTTAATTAGCTTTCAGAAATATAAACCAGAAAAAATCAACAGACTAAACAGCTGAAAATAAGGATCCTAGTTTGTAACTGTTAGTAAAAACTAAATAATAAATAATAACTCTGGAAAAAAATAATCTGGAAATATGAAAGCTAAGCTTTTAATTTTTCTTTTTTTAAAAACATGTCAGAAGTGCATCTTTCTGTCTAATCTCAAAGCTCTTTTATTTTTTTTATATGTAGTGTTATTCTTTCTCTGGCAACCAATTTTCACTCATGCTATACTGCCTTCCTTTTTGTTGTTGAGGGTTTTTTTTGTTTGTTTGTTTCTTGCCTTTCCTGTTTAATTTTCTCTCAGTTACTGACTGATTTGCTGCAGTTGCTGTTATTAGTCTCAAAGGGTGCATGGGGCTGTATGATTTCTGCAGGGTTCAGCTCACAAAAGGGTTTACAAATTAAACACAGCAGTCTTTAGTTTCTGGATTGGAAAGTGGTTTTGAAAGTTTAAGTGGAGATTTGGGTTCCAACCCTTTAAACTCTTAATCAAGTACTTGTTATTTCTAAATCATAGTAATTTACATTGTACCTCTAGAACACATGGGATGGTCAAAACAAGTGAAAAATATGCTAAAGTACTGACAATAAAAGAATATGAAATGTAAAACCCACAGACAGGAAAAAACACAATAGAGAACCATGTAGCAGTGCTCAGAAGTTAAGGAACAGAATCTCCAACACATATATTATATATACATTTAACAACAATTTATCATTTCTGCTTTCTTCTGCAGCATGTTGTGGGTAACAAGAAAAAATTCTATTTATTTTCCCTAATAAATAGGGAAAATCCTACACTAAGAGTTACTCCTAATCCTAGGAGTAATGTAATACTTCACAGAATTTGGACACATTGAAGCTTTGGGCTTTAGTAAATCTCTGACTGAACATGCCAAACTGTTCACAAGTGATATCACAATGCTTCTTTCTTCTTTACCAGCCCTGACACTCGGGTAATCCATCTACCTTCAAAGCAGATCTGTCTACTTCCCAGGATGTATGTGCTTCATCAATTGGAGGTAGAGCCATGGTAGAACAGCTACAAGTGAGGTATGTACTAGTAAATAGACCACTAAAAGAAGGAAAAATGCAATGAACCAGTCTGATACCATCTTAGCTGCAAAAAGGTCCCAAATTTACAGCTTCTAAAACAACTGCTGAATAGGGATGGTGAAGATTTAGAGTGTATTGACAATGTTAAGGAACTAGAGTTCATTTATACAGAATTTATTCCTGTCTTTCAATTTACAGTGCTATCTCAGCTCTCCTATAAATAATGTCTGCTACTGAGGGGAAGAACCTTATTGTGGCCCTTCAATACTTAAAGGGGGATTATAAAACAGATGGAGAGACATTTTTTACTAGCACTGGTACTGATAGGACAAAGGGTAATGGATTTAAATTGAAAGAGGGTATTTTTAGATTGGATATAAGGAAGAAGTTCTTTACTATGAGGGTAGTGAGATGATGGGAAAGGTTGCCCAAAGAAGTTGTGGATGCCTGGTAATAAGAAGTGTGGGAGGGGGCTTTGATCAACCTGATCTAGTGAAAGATGTCCCTGTCCATGGCAGGGGGTTTGGACTGCATGATCTTTAAAGGTCCCTTCCAACCCAAACCATTCTATGATTCTCAGATGTTTGCTAAAATAAGCAGAAATTTTGGAAAGAGCATGAGAGTGAATACAGTAATGAAACCGAGGTCAGAATGCAGTTTCAGACCTATCATTATCTCCTGTAATGAGGACACCAGGCAGGTCAAGGAAGTTAGCAATCGAATGCTTATAGATGTTAAAGTATCTAGAAAGAGATCATCAGGACCCTTGGCAATAATATTTTCAGGTATTTCTTTCTTAATCTATAACAAAATGCATTACTTATTAATAGAATTCAAATAATTCAAAAAGATATACAACATATTTTACGAAGTGTTATTAATCCTTGAAGGATCTGGTTCAGTAGAGTATTTTACAGAGGGTGGTAATGCACAGTTCTATGTCCTTCACTTGTTGTATCTCCCAAGATAAACTGAGAAATGAAAAGGCATATTGAACTAAATGAAAACCACTGCAAGAAAAAAACTAAATGAAGAACAGTACTATCTCCCTGCATGTATGTCTCTATTTAAACAGTGTTACTAAACACTTTGCAAATAGAGAAGTTATTAAATTACCATTTTAAAACACAAAACACATATGTTAATATTTAAGATCACAAGTAGTCATCACTAAACATTGTTTTACATAAGCCTATTTCAAAATAACCTCTAAACACTATCAATATTTTATACCCACATTTATTACAAATCTTGCATGAGTTTATTGAAAAACAGCTTTCACACTTCCAAAATGCAATAAAAATATTACACAGCATAATATACTGGGTAGAAAATGACAAATATATCAGTTTATCTCTATGGAAATATATCCAAAATTATTCTGTACAAAACAAAGTCCCTGCTGCTTTCACATGTATAAAAAGATGAAAAATATTCAGCGTTGTTCTTCCTTGTTTAGATGGTGGGGTTTTTTTAATTGTACCATTCTGAACATTTTTTCTATGCTTTCAATGCAGATGGTAAATCAGAGATTTAACTTCACATATGCACACTTTAAAATATCATGCCAGATTTTCTTCCAACCATACAGCCATAGAAATCATCAAATAATATCAACTACTATCTATAATTAGGTGATTAATTATATATTGTTAAGATTGACTGGTACTGTAAAAAACAATGTATAAAGTCTTTATGAGGACTGACTGCATCCCAATGACATGTAGAAACATAAATACTGAAAACTTGTTGATATATTTTCGTAAGAGGAGGATCTAAACAATGTGCTTACTTTTACCTGTCTTTATATAACATGCACATTTTCTCATACACCTCTTCCTAAGAAAAGAAAAGAAAAAAAATTTCTTCACTGTTAAGAATCTTGTATAATCACTTATATCAGTAAAAGTGAGGTAGGAAAAATTAGCAAGTTAAGTATATTGATCACAAGCCTCTCTTGTTTATGTTGTAGTTGACTAAGCAGCACAATTGCTGTTTCTTCACCTCCTTCCCGACACTAGCTGCATCAAAATAATGAAAGATCTTTAGAATTTTATTTTTATATGAGATTTTTTTAAATATTGCATTAAATTATGCCTGATTTTTTTAAATGAATATTCAACTAGTAAAGTGAGCCTGAAACTTTGGTTTGTAAAATAGTTACTTAAACTACTGCAATCTCATATCTAAGCTTAAAAAATATTGCTATCTGTATAGATATGAATTTGAACTTTTCTATAGAGGAGAAACTCATTATACCTCAATTAATTTTCTGTTGCTCGAATTTTTTATTTTCTTTTTTCTTTCTTTTCAGTTGTGATTTTGTCCACTTTAATACATATGGCTTGTGTGGAAAGACTAAATTTTCATTAAATATATTTTAGTCCACTTAGTTTCAGAATTACTTATAATATTAAGCCTATTAATCAATTTGAACAGGAAATAGGAAGAAGCTAATTGGCATTACCATTGATTTTGCTAGGAGAAAACATCTCTGAATGTCATGTACGGCATGCATTTCAACCAACAATATATTATATGTTTTTGCTGGTGAGTTGCTCAGCACTTTGTCCACTTGAGTTCAGAATATCTTCAAGGATACACATTCCACAACTTCTCTGGGTTACCAGTTCCAATATATGGTCACCTTCCTTTTGAATAATTTTTCCCCTACATCTGTTTGAAATTTCCCTTATTGCACCTTGTATCTGGTGCCTCTCATCTTTTCACTGTGCATTTCAGAGAAAATTTTTGGTTCATCTTCTCTGTAGATAGCCATCAGGTAGCTGAAGGCTACAATTAGAGTCTCCTTAGTATTTTCTTAAGGCTGAATAAATCCGTCTGTCTGAACCTCTCCTTGAATGTCAAGTGCTCTAGCCTTCATAGGATGTCAGTGGGCCTCCACTGAATTTGTTCCCGTTTGTCAATTTTTTTATTGTACTAAAAAGCATCAGATAGGACACAGTACTCCAGATAGTCTCAGAAGTACTGAGTACAGGGGAAAAAAATACTCCCCTCTTCTTTTTGGATAATTCTTTCTAACATAGCTAAGACGACTACAGTAATATACATTTGGCCTTTATCATCTCAGGAGCATACTGCTGACTCAGTTTCAACTTGCTGTCTGCCAGGACTTTCAGATCCTCTCCTGAAAAGCTGCTTTCCATACAGTTGGAATCCATCCTATACTGTGTATGGGGTCACTCCACCCATGGTACAGGACTTTCCATTTGCTTTTACTGAACTTCATGAGGCTTCCGCCAGCCCATTTCTCCAGCTTTTCCATGTCCCTCTGAATGGCAGCTCTGGCTTCCAGGATATCAACTGTTCCCTCTAACATAGTATTTTCATGCTTAGTGGTTGACTTTCTCAGATTGCGGCATTAGGTACTGGCACCTGGGAGACATCAAAACAAATATTATCAGTAAAAATAGAAGCAAAGAAAGCCTGAAGTACCTCAGTCATTGCTGTGTCCTCTTTTCTCCCTTCACTCTTTTTTTTCCAAGCTCTTTTTTTTTTGCTGCCTATTCACTTGCAGCACTGCACCTGATATTCTCACTCTTAACAATGGACATGAAAACTAGGAATCCACAACAGGTACAGACCGGTCTATAAAAGTCTTTGAGAGCAAATGTCCAGGCAATATGTAGTATTAACTGGTATTAACTGATAACAGCTGAGTTTTCCAGATAGATCAAGAATTTCATCTGCCTAAAGTTATCTGAAAGAGAAGGCCAAATTACATGTAAGATTCATAAAAAATGTCATACCCAACTTACAAAATAAAATTGTGTAGGATACAATATTATGTAACAAGGAACATGGGTACAAGGACAGCAGAGACATTTTTGTGTCCAAAGTAGGTTTTTCCTATGCTATAGCACACAAGATTATTCATTAGGAAGAGGAGCTTAAAGTTCCTTCTGGTAGATGTATTCTATTTCTATTGAGGGCATTTATTAATTTTTTCTTGGACACTTTACTTCCTTTTTTTTCCCTTCCCTACATTATTTTATACGCCTTTGAATAAGTGTCCATATGAACAATTATTACTATTCCAAATGAATACATATAAGTAAAAATTTGTTTAGCTTTTATTTTGCTGCTCAACATGCATATCAGAATATTAAACTCAGTGGGTTATATCATAAGAAAAACAAGCAAACAAAAAAAACTCAACATAAGGCTACAATAAAGACTTCAAACTTCTACCAGTTAAAGACTTTGATATCTTTCAAAATCTTTTTTTTCTAATAAAAATATTAGCATTAAACTACTAATGTTACTTTCCATTTCAGAACTTTTACTAGTACTATTCTTCTACTTCTTTCCTTGTATGTCATTAGGTTATTATTAATAAAACTGGAGTATCTAACGTTACAACTGGAAAAAAAAAATCAGCTGGGGAATTAGAATTCTCTGTGATGGGAGTGTTTAAAAAACTGAAGAATAAATCTAGCTTTGAACCTTAAAATGAAATCTTAAAACTACAACACAACTATCATATCTTACATTATGTTTGAGTATTTAATGTCACATAGTTGATGCTGTATAGATAGCACTGATGACTATGGTCTTTGGTGTTTCTTAGGCATGGAGGTCAAGATGATCAGGCTTGAGAGGTTTAACTTTCCAATAAAGGTATTTGGGGGAAAACAGACAAACAAAAAACCCCAAAATCCAAACCCAATCCAAGCCAAAAAACCCCCCCAAACAAAAACAGTAGAAGCTCTAACAGCATCTTGGACCAAAGCCTAGAAATTTCTTTCACCTACAGTAGCATTATAGTCTATTATTTCAGGAGTAAAGATCTATCTTACTTTTTCTCTTCTTAGTCATATTAATTGTGTTTCATTTTTTCCCAGGTTTCACCAAGATGCTTAGAAGGAAATCTATTCAAGCAGCTTGACATTTTGCAGAGGATTTCTTGTTTGGTTTTTAAAAGTATTGGTATTAATACGTTGTCTTAAAAATGTTATGCTTTGATGTAATATAAGATTTAACGTTCCTATTCTGGAGAGAATGCAGCTCAAAAACATTAATCACATACTTTCACAAGAAGATTCCATTTTCCCAAATAACAATGTTAATAATTGTATGACTTACTGCTATTATTAAAGATTAGTTAAATACTAAATTTTTATTTAAAATTAAAATAAAGATCCACTCCAAATCCAGTATATACTCTACATCATTGTATTTAATAGAAAATTTGCTATTGACTTCACTAAGCTTTGTCCTAAGCCTCATTAAACACAGTAAGTAATACTGTAGTGGTTAATAGCATTGCTTTAAATTAGTAAAAATGAATACTCACTCTTTGTTAAGCATGAACAATTGCTTTGTATAGAACAGAAATTGAGGCAAAATAATAAAAAAAAAATATAATTAAAAATGGAGTAATAAGGACTTGAGAATAAAAAGAAATCAGAAAATATGTTACCACCTTTGTCCCTACTGAGATGTTTTCACACTGATACTAGACAGTGTTCAGCCAAAAGAAATAAGGTTCCTGGGATAATCTAGACTGCTGAAATAGCTTGGTGAAGATTATGACTCACACTATAGAGAACTATTCACCCAGGCAGTGAACAGACAGTGTGAAGAGAAACTATACTGAATTCTGTAATGGAAAATGTGGTAATGTACTTCCCCGAATGACTTTAGAAGAAAAACACCAGTGATTACGATGAAAACAGGAAAACAACTGGATACAATTTTGACAAGAGAAAAAAAAAATCTGTAAAGAGAGAATAATTTTGAGAAAATTCATTTATGGGTTTCAGCACAACAGACTTAGTAAAAGTTGAAGTACAATTTACAATTTGTAACTCTTGGAATTTGGTAAAAACAGAAAGCTTGCGCAGGTGAGTATAACAGATAAAATCTAAAAATATGCTACATTCAAATTAAAAAGACATTCCTGCTTAAGTCAACAGTAATATGTTTTACTGACTTTTGCTTCTGTACCTGACAGCTCTTAGCTTTCAGTTGGGATTTTACTATTTAACAGTACAGACCTTTCTAGAAATTTTTAAGTTTAAAACCATTTTGCTGGTTTCAGCTGGGATAGAGTTAATTTTCTTCACAGTAGCTAGTATGGGGCTGTGTTTCGGATTTGTGCTGAAAACAGTGCTGATAACACACTGTTATTGCTGAGCAGTGCTTACAGAGAGCCAAGGCCTTTTCTACTTCTCACTCCACCCCACCAGTGAGGAGGCTGGGGGGACACAAGGAGTTGGGAGGGGACACAGCTGGGACAGCCGACCCCAACTGACCAAAGGGATATTCCAGACCATATGATTTCATGCTCAGCATATAAAGCTGGGGGGGAAAGAAGAAAAGAGGAACATTCAGACTGATGGAGTTTGTCTCCTCAAGTCCCCGTTAGGCGTGACGGAGCCCTGCTTTCCTGGAGAGGGCTGAACACCTGCCTGCCCATGGGTAGTAGGGAATGAATTCCTTCTTTTGCTTTGCTTGTGTGTGTGGCTTTTGCTTTTGCTATTAAACTGTCTTTATCTCAACCCAGGAGTCTTCTCACTTTTACCGTTCTGATTCTCTCCCCCATCCCACCGTGGGGGAGTGAGTGAGCAGCTGCGTGGTTCTTAGTGGCTGGCTGGGGTTAAACCATGGCAACCATTTGTAGAGGATATCTAAATATATACAAAAATGTAAAAGCACAAAAAATCTTAAATATGCTTCATAAATTAATGTTGAACTATTGAAGATTTCCTAGCAACAGATTGAATTCAATCAGATACATTTCAGAAAAATTCCAAGGACACATTCTAACCATCTTAATCAGCATGCCTAAAATGCTTGTGCTATCATCAGTTGTCAGGAAGATCCACTTTCTTCTACTGTTTTGCGTGTAGGTCAAAGTCCGAAAATTTACTTTATAAAATCATTGAAATATATCACACCAAGACATTTCAATCTCCAGCATAAAGGGAGAATATACCAAAACCTTCTGTTTCTATATTTTGGTTTTATATGATTTTTTATTTTTAAAACACTTAAGGACATTGCAACTATTCCTGAAAAATTGCACAAGAAAGTGAATGACACACATTCTGATAGGAGAATATATTTCAAGAATTGTTGTAAAGTCATTAGGCCCTAGTCCATTGAAGCACCTCAGGATGTACTTAACTGAAAAAAATTAGTAGTCTGGCTGAAGGCAGTAAGTCTAATTGTACAGATCTTCTATTTCTGAATTCCTGGGACATATTTCAAAATAAATAAAAAGTGTCATTCTTTTATTTTAAGAATGCTTCATACTCTCTGCACTGTAAATGAAACTGAGAAATGTAAAAACTGAAACTCAACCTTGTTACATTCTTAAAGTAAAAAATTAAGTATTCTGCCTAAATTTCATTTTACTTAATTTAGATACCTATCAAAGGTCTAAAATAGGAGAAGTGACCTTAGGTTCCTTTTACATCTGGTACACAGAGATAGGTGGAAAGGGCAGAAGTAGTTACATGAGTGTTACTACAAGTGAAAATAAGATAAATAATGACTAACTCTCCCACTGTGTAGCCTCAGCTGAGAGTTACTGCATTATCTGGTAATTTTATGACAGAGTAAATCACCACACTAATCAGTCAGGTCTGTTGTTCCTTCACTGAAATAAGCATTTGTTGCAACTGCACATATGTGCATAAACACAATTAGAGAATTAGAGATTGCTATGAAGGGAGTGTTTAGAAGACTGACAAATCAGGCACGTCTTAAAGTTTAAAAATCAATTTTACTCAATTAATTAATCTACAGCACACTTGGTGGAATGGTTAGCTCTTACAAATTATTAGTTAGCATTACTACATATACAAAACTGACAGTCTAACTCTAATAGCTTAAATTAGCAGTGAGTATATAGTACCATGCCATAAGGTCAACACTCAGGGCTACTGTCTGTGACAGTCCTCAGTTGCAGAGGATATGATGATCAGGTTTGAGAGCTCTTTGGTGAGAGAAATCAGTACAGAAGTGAGCTCATCTTGTTTCCTCTCCATCTTCGCTCAGTCATCCTTGGGTTTGTTTCTAGCCTCTTTCCCAGAAAGGGCATCTCATGTGCTCCCAGTGATGCTTGTCTTATTTTCAATTTTGCTGGGTATGCTTCTTCTGTGCTCAGCAGAATTTCTATCTGTGCCAAGTCCTAACCCCAAAGCAAGCCCTGTGCTTTTCTTGTTCTTTGCTCTTCCTCTTGCAATTTCTCCTACTTCGGTCCCTGTTTATATGTTTTCTCATGCTTCCTAAGTGCAACTACATGTTTTTATTTGCACCTTCATTGGTCATATTGCTCACATATATATGTAAAATGCTTATGCATTGTATCTGGCTATACCATCACAGTATTACAAAATATTTAAATACTGTTGTTGCTTACACTGTTTTAGCAAGCTTACATTTGATTTCAAAGTAAACTAAATTCAGTTATATGCTGATTAATGGACTTTCAATTTATAGGTATCACAGGCCTGTGTTTTGGCTACATAGTGAATGTTTCTAATTTTCAACTCGTTAGAATTAGGCTGTCTTACTTTCTTAGATTTTCCTAGTTCTTTCCTAAAATTTCTGCAATTCAGTAGTTTTACAATCTCTTTTGAAGCAGACATTGGCCAGTCATACATGTGTATATGATTCTGTGATACAAAACAAACATATTGTCCTTATATTGTTAATTAAATCTTCACATATTCAAAAGTGACGTTACAGGTGATTGCAACTTGTCAGACTATTTCCTATCCTTTATTTGTGTTTGTATGTCTTCTAACGGAGTGCATGTACATGAAACACAGATTTTCAAGGCCACACATCTCATAGCAGTCAAATTTGCAGTTCTCAAAGCTTGCAACTTAACACTACTTTCCTAGTCTTCCTTGTTGATCCCTGGCAGGAAGACCAAGCATAACATATGGATTCCCTTTTTGTGTCTTCTGCCACACGATTGAATCCCAGAGGCTTTCTAATCTGCACTCTGCTTTTCCTGTTATTCCCTCATCACGTTCAGAGACATGTCTGTTTTTGCAATTCAGGATACCTGTGCAGGGTTCTCCAGTCCTGGTGCATATTATCCAAATTCCACTCTCTTAAAAACTGACATCTAGAAAAAACTCTTTTACATCTGTCATGAGTTCTGTCAAGACGACATATCACAATACCTCTGCCCTGACCTTATATGCTTCCATTACTACCCACTAATCAGACTAAAGGTATAAATACAGACACTTAAATATTCATAAAATATAAAGGCTGAAGCTGTTTTCTTCTTCTCTGTATAACAGCAAATGAAGAGCAAATATAGCCTTTAAAGTGCACTGAACAAGGAGCAGAGAAACTAGAGTAACAGGCTTGAAGAACCAAACAACTTGTTTAGGTTGGGATTAATAAGGGTAAGCAATGATGAGGGCCCTTTGAGTCATCTGGAAGGAACCTAATTAATGCTTGACTTTAATTAAGCAATCTCTACCTAACAAGAGTGTACTCAATTATATGCTTAAATCCCATGCTTACGTATTTTGCTAAACTGCACAGTGCTAGCGTACATGTATTTGGCAGAGTAGACAAGGATATTTTTAACTAAACAGATTTACATCAGAAAATGCCAATTTATCTGAATCATTCTTCTCCCTACCAAGAACAAAACAGTTCTGATGAAACAGTAATTGGAAAAAAAGACACTGAAACAGTCCAAAGCAGCCTAGCAGATTTTGCTGTAGGCCATAAAATGAGCACAAGTGGAAACATCTTGGGGTGCATTACTTCCCCTCCAGCTCCCATCGGCTGCCTTCTGGGCTCCCAGCAGGGAGGGCTGCACGTGCCCCCCACAAAACCCCATCTGGCCATTTCCACCAGCATCAGCCACATCAGCCGGTGGGGAGGGGAGCAAACCTGCTCCAACTGGCCCCAACCAGCCAAGGCTGCACCAGCCCCTTGAGGGAGACCTGCCCTGCCCATGCCAGGCTGCACTACCACCGCCACTACTGGGACCACAGTGGGAGGGGGTTGGGGAGGGCTGGTGGTTTTAAGAATTCTCCAAAAGCAGTGTTTTTAAAGTTCTGCCAGTCATCCTTTATCCTTGGAGGTTTACTTAGACCTCCATTTTCCAAAAAGAGTTCTTGAAGCCACTCTCAGTGCACACAGCTGATGGAGTTCCTAATACTTTTGATAAATACTGCACTCTCAAAAATAAAAATAAAAAAAAACAGACTGAAGGAAGGGAAGATGATGAAGGGTATTTCCTGATACACATTATTCTTAAAAAAACTAGGGTGCATCTGCAGTAAATTTCTATATACAGAAAATAGCTGTAGGACCTTAAATGCATGGGGTTTTGCAATTAAAACACTAAAACCTTTAACAAATGTTCTGTCTCTGAAACTTGTGTTCTTTGGAGCTCTTCTGACTTCATGAATCAATTTATTGGTGAAGAAAGTGAACATTTTACTCTGTGAAGTCTTACAAGATGAATTAGTGGTCTAATTACTGAAGTAAAACACCTTGGGAAACGCAAAGACCAAATACTAGTATCCTCCAGTGATGAATCTTGCTTGTCCTGGAGATCCTTTTGATAATTTTGTAATTTGGATGCCTAGAAGTGCCAAAACACTTTCTACATATTTGGTTTTGATGTAAAATCTCCTTTCTAAACCACATCATTGGAGCCCTGATGAATATCCACATGAAGCTAATTGGCAACCATACTGCTGATTAAGAGATTTTAGTTTTAGACTTGGATAAAATTTCCTTATTTTCAAGTGGATATGATCAGTAATTAGCAAACTCATTCACTCCCTGAAGTTTCCAATTAGTCTTTTTTAAAGATGCAGAAAAAAAACCTTTCATATTTGTCTCTTGAAATAGATGAAAATGTCTGTCAATGTTTATGTTAAGAGTCAGCTCTTATAGAACAAGCACTTAGAAGATTTATATTTTGTCCCTTTGGATTTAAGCTCAGAGAATAATTTTACAGCTAAATTAAAATACTGTGTCAGTATCTTTGTTTGAAGCTTCATATCAATTTTATAAAAATGCTGAAGAAATATTATGCTTAGTTACTATGGTAGTTGGTAGTTTATAAATAGAGAGTGTAGGTTTTTGAAGACTTAAGTTGAAAAGACTATAATGAAAGCTATTAATCTCTGCCAGAAGTAACACAGAACTGAATCACAGAATCACAGAATGGCTGAGGTTGGAAGAGACCTCCAAGGATGGAGACTCCACAACCTCCCTGAGCAACCTGTTCCAGTGCTCAGTCACCCTCACAAAAAAGTGTTTTCCTGGTGTTCAGAGGGAACCTCTTGTGCATCAGTTTGTGCCCATTGCCTCTGGTCCTGTCACTGGGCACCACTGAAGAAGACTTGGCTTTCTCTTCTCCTCCTTCCTGCCCCCTTTCCTCTGCTTAGGTATTTTAATTGAGAGATGTTTAAGCCTGTTAAACTTAGCCTCACTAAAATATAAGTGAGATCTGATTTCCATTTTTTGGTACAATTGACAGATTTATTTTTCTTATTGCTTGGATCAACCATAACTGTCTCTAGTTATACACACACATGCACACACACTCACATGCAGGCACATATATATTTAATGTGCTTCCACTTCCTTTTTTTCCTTATTAGTTGTATAAGATTACATAAGCCGGTTTGATTTTTTCCAATTAAAGAGCTTCAGAGGTAGCCATCCTGTTAGAGGGAACAGTTCTGGAAGCTTCCAGGGGACCCTGCAGGTAACAGCTTCTGTTAGCTGTTTCTTGATTGGCAGGTTCATGATTGTAAGCTACTTCCTGGTAAGCTGGTTCTTGATAAAAAAAAAAAGACCTGCCCCACTCCACCCCCAGGTGGGTTGGATCAGATGACCTCCAGAGGTTCCTTCCAACCTCAAACATTCTGGGATGCCATTATTCAGACCATGGGATGCAGGGAGGGTGTTGGCCTCTCCCTGGGACCGAGGACAAGAGTGGTGTTGCTTATAGGAGGCATGCTCTGTTCAAGACATTGAGTCATCAGGTGCTGGATGAAATAAGCATTCTGTGCAATATCAGGAAGATAAACACGAGATCAAGTGTATCCACAATGACTCTGCAGAGATGAGAGCCTGAGTCACAGAATGCAGTGGAGATGGGACAGCTAGAAACTGCACCTGAATGAGCGATGGACAGGGACACACACTCACTCCAGCAGCTGACATCACAAGTCAGGGAGGGACATTTCCACCGCTGGTCTGCCTCCAGTAGCTGGCATCAGATCCATTCACACCCATTGCCCCAGTAGCTGGCACTCTGGGCACAAATTCTGTAGGACCCTCTCTAGATCCAGAGAGCTATGGCCCCTCCGACAACTGGCGCTAGTATCCCCACTTGCTCCAGTAGCTTATGCCACAGGCCACCGACAGATTCTGCTCACACACACAGGTCTTACCAGCAGCTGGCACTTAGTCTTTGCAGCCCATGTACACACGGGATAGAGAGTGGTATTACACAGAAAGAGAGTTAAGAAAAGATTTAATAAGAAGATGTAAAAAGTCAGGACAGACTGTGGTGATCAGGTGCAGGGCTCAGCCAGACAAGCGCACTGATCGTCTCTGTTCACATGCAGCCAGTCCTTCCTACAGTCTTTCCTGTCTAACCACCCTCTTTTTTTCTCCCTGCTTCCCCTTCCCCTGCACATCTCCTCAGGGGTTTGTACAGCTCTGCCAATCCTAAACCCCTCCCAGCCTGGGGTACCCCTGCTTTACAGTCTTACTGGTTGCAAAGTCCGGGTTGATCTCCCTGGAAGCGGTACCTGTAGCTTCCTGATAGCCTGTCAATTTGTGTCAGTGGTGAGGTTTGTTTCTTCTTGTTGTCACCATGTTTGTTTTGTCAGGTATATTTTGTTTCTGATTTCCCCCCATTTTTCCTTAGTTTCCTGATTGACAAGGTCCCCAGTTAGCGAGCCTTGCTGGAATAAACGTACTCACACTCTCACATGCCCTTATCAATTAGTGTGACTGGCCATGTTTGGTTTTCATCACTGCCTCCTTTTTAATTTGTCAGTCAGGTTTCTGTCCCTGTATGTTCTTGTTTATGACTTCTTCCTTTTTTTATTATCCTTTTTTGCATTGAAAAACATCCTTGACCAGATACCCTTAAGGAAGTAGACACTCTCCTTCCACATAACCTCACATAATCCTTAGGAAAGCTTATTCATCAGAGAAAATGAATCTATTTGTGGAAAGATAATGCATAAAATCAACTAAGAGCATAAGGCAGTACTTGATCTCACAGGGCTTGTGTACTCTCCAAAAAGGCAAACTGTCAAGGCCACATACATGTATGAAGGGAACAGAAAGATCCCTTTGTAATGACACTATGATGAAACATAACCCTCCAGCACAACTTTGTTAGGGAAATAACCATGTCCTTATTTATCACACTGATGTAAACCTTTATGTAGAGTTACCTGGTAATGTGTCCTCTGACCACATTATTTCTAGAAATAAGATGCTTTAAAACCATTAACTACAAAATTGGTGAAAGTTAAGGTTTCATAAAGAAAAAGAGTTATAAAAAAAGAAAATTTGGTTTAAATTTGACTGCTTACTGACACTGATGGCAAAAGGCTGATTGTAACGTGAGTTATTTGCACAAGCTAGTAAAAATTTAATATCAGCTTAATTCTGTTATTACAAAGCAAATAAAATTTCACCTAGGTAAAGCACAGCAAAATTATTATACCATGATGAAAAGACTTGGCAGAGGTAAATTAAAGCTATTATGAGTCTGGATTATCCAGAGTATATCACTTAGAATTAATTATCTCCAGCTGAGGACTCCTCTACTGTCCCCTACCTCCCCCCACCAGGAAAACACGATTGCCTCACCACAAACATGCAAATGAATGTCTTACAGCATCAGGAGACCCAGAATAATTGGAGGACCACTTTCCCTAACTTGAATCACATTTTAATTTGCTTTCAAAACTGAATGCAACATAACATCCTACATGCATGTCTCAAGCACTTTGACTTCTGTGGTTACAGGAGGTGGCCAGTAATTGACAAAAATTCTGTTTACGATTTTCAAGTATGTGCTTAGTAAAACAAAATGGTCAGTGTTTCACAACTGTTTCTTTCCTTTTTCCTGCTTTCCATGTATGTATAGGATGTGCTTGAAATATCTGGTCACTGCTGGATATTTTATCAGAAACAGAATAGAGTTGAAAAGCGAGTTGACAGTCACAGTCTTGTTTGTTACGTGCAGCTATTATGATCATTTATGAGCTGAGACTGAAATAAACACTGCTGTTCTTTCTGGGTTGAGGTAGTGTTTTCATCTTTGTGAAAGTGAACAGCTTCATTATGAATATGCAATTACTGGAGTGATCAAGCATTTATCACTTTTTCCTCACAACAATCTAAACTCCTACCTTTTCCTTGTCTCTTCATTTTTGTTTACATAAATATAACAGTATCAAGACGCCAGTAAAGGCTAGTAAGAGTCTGTGGTTTATAGTTCTTTTCTGAAGGCAAAGAAATGAGTGGATCTAATCAACCCTTCTTAAACTTGAATTCATGCAGTTTGGTAATTTACATTAAAACATCATATTCAGACAGAGACTAGCAGAAGTAGAATATAACTAGGTCTCTATACACCGTATTAAAAGACTTGGTTTAAATCCATAAATGAATCAAATTGTTGCTTCAAACATGAATTTACATCTTGTTACCATGACCATCTGGCATCTTAAATTTAGGAGGTACAGACTTTTGAGGACTATTTATGACCTGCAGCTATTTTTACGAATAGAAAAGGCTTCTAACAACACTAGATTTTTTCAGGTTTAGAATTGTTTCAGTAAGAAATAAAAAATGAGATGTTTAGTTTAGATTTCTGGGATAAATACAAACAGATCTACTCTACCAAAAAAAAAAAAAAAAAAAAAGACAGCAAAGAAAAAAAATTTACTATGTTTTGCTTTGTTTGATTTTATGAAATGCAAATTATGTTTTAATCCAAAATACACAGTAGTTAAAGCAGCAGGAAGTCTTCAGATCTATAAGACTTAGAAAGGATAAAAGTATTTTTCATATTTATTGCACATTTACCATGTATAAAAATTAGAGTAAATCCACATCATAATACCAGTTCATGTAGATGAAATGATCCAGACATAATCATGTTTTATTTACTTACTTGCTTCTAGTTTAAAGTAATAATTTCAAAAAAGAAAAAAAAAATCTAGTCCTTAAGTAGTAGTCAATAAATTCCATATAGCATAGTAGCTAAACTCTTACAGAAGCATGAATAGCAATGTGTACTGAGCACAACTCAAAGAACCCTTAAAATGATTTAACTGCTTCTTAAATTGTTAGTCCAGACAAGAGAATTGCATCTTGTCTCCACCACGCTGCATGAAAATTTGCATGTACCTGTAGTAAAGGTCAAACATCATTCTGAAAACCTAGCTTGTATGGTGAATACATAACATTTTCTAAATGTCTGCATTTAGGCCTCATGAGTGGGAGCCCAACATGCCTAACTTCAGTGTGGGTATGGGAGAAGCACTCTTCTAAAAAGACTAGGGATATCAAGAGCTAAGTTCAGCTGCCTTGGCTAGCTGGTGTCCTTTGAGATGTGCTCGGTAGATGAGCTGTGTGAGACTGGCAGACACAATAAAGGTCCCAGAGAAGACCTTACCTTTCTGGAGTTGCGGCTGGAGTTCAACCGGGAATACTAGGTCACCTCAAGTGACTCTGGATCCCTGAGTATGTTCAACTTAAACAAGCCCCACATCTTTCTGAAGCAAACCAGTCAAATGCTTCTGGAAATATTCAGGCTATACTAGCAAACAATATGTTGCATGATTCATTTTTATCTGAATGAAAAGCTTTGTTTCTCTATTTCTGCTGTTTAATCCCTCCAGCAACTCTGAAAAATTTAGTGACTTTAAAGGTAACTCTTCCAGCTACCAAAGATGCTCAAGAAAGCTTGAGTCACCCTTTGTTACAAAAACTGTTGGATCTTTTAAGAACACTTTAAAAGGAAAAAAAAACCCCAAACAACAAAACCATGATTTGAAGTCTTGCAGCTTCAATTAAATCATGGATTTTCTTACCTGAATATGTAATCTGTTTTAGTACAACAGCAAAAAAAAGAAGATGATTTGAAAAGATTATTTATTATACCTAATGGAACATTAGACATTTCTTTTAAAACTCATTGCCATTATCCTGTCTGAATAATTCTACATATATTTGTTGCTGTTTTTTTAACATTATTATGATGAAATAAAAATGGAATAGGACTGTGATTAATGAAAAAGGAGAATAAAAATACTGATCTCCCCAAGACCATTGGAGTCAATGAAATCTGAAAGTTAATATCAGCCTGAGACAATTGTGGCCATCAATAAAACCATTTTTGAAAACAAATATATTTCAAACTCTGTCATGAGCTGTCAGTTTCCATTTAAAATTTCCATAACTGCAGGTAAAGATATACTGAGATGAAGGTTGACATAGTCAGTCTGCAACCTTGTTGTATCATTTCATTATCCAAGGCCAAAGTGATGTTAGTGTGGTCCTGTCAAGGCTGACCAGCAACCATGTTTTACACCAAGCACCATAGGAGGAGTTAGGTGCCTTCACCTCCTAAACAGAAATGTGGTGCTTTCCATTGAAGTGGGTTGAATAGCCAAAGGAATCTTAGAATCAAGACAACTTTGTCATACATGAACATGACTCATTTTCTTTCTGAAGTAGTGCAGTCAGCATGAAAAGAAAATTTAAATGAAGTAATAAAAACCTAGGTAAATCTTCACAAAGACAAGGATTAAAACAAGATCAATGAAAAGGAGATGCATGTGACAAGCACAGACTTCATAATAAACAAGTATTTAAGAAATAATACATACACAGAGAGCTTAGTCTGAAACTGTAGAGCTCTGTAACTCCATAAGTGTTTGTTTGTTCTGTAAGCAATAAAATTGACAGTCTCTTCAGAGTAAGCAAATAACAGAAAATAAATGTTTTCCTGAAGTTCACTTGAAGCCTAAAGGGATACAATGTTAAAACAACCTACCTTCCATTCTTTTCAGTTCTGACTTGTATTCCACAGAGAATTTTTGCTCAGTTGTGAGTACAAAATAAAATGTGAAGAGATCTCAACTTCTTCTCTACAGATTTTACTTACTATTACCAAGTGGAGGCATCCATTCTTAATGTAGAACATGCCACTTGAGACTAGTATTGTCCATAGAGTGAAAGGATTTCAAGAAAGTTATTTTGGGGCATCTCTAAAAAACAAAACTCTGGTTTTTCTAAAAACTCTTCTCTCAATTACGTCATTAGCTTTTTCTTTAAAGAAACATCCAAGCTTCCCAGTCTCTTTCAGCAACGACACTTATCAGCTTTGTCTCCAGTGGAGACAGTTCTGATTTTTATGTTATTTCTGTAGTAACTTTGAAGAAATATACTGTTTGGAAAATACTAGAAATGAGCTTGGATCAGAAAGAACATTTGTTACTCTACATTACAGTAAATGAAAATATACACTGTTGCCAGTTAGTAATAAATATAAAACAATGCTCCTAAGGAGGCATCTTGACAACTACATAAGGAAGGTTAACTATATTTAGAACTGTAGAATAAGACTCCACTGACAAAATCTAAATCTATCTTGTATTGCTCTTTTTTGTCAAAATAATTAGCATAACAACATAATACATTAACTTTTGAAAGGACCTGTGTTTCAGGAAGTAAAATGGGCTGGAAGTGGTAATGAATGTATTTTGTTAAATGTTTATCTCTATCTGTCTTTGCTAATCCAGAAAACATTTTAGCTAATGATTTTAAATTACCAGAAGGAAAGCTCCTACAAGATTAAATTACTCTCATTCATAAAAAGTATTTGAAGAATACAAGCAATTTAAAATGAAAAAAATTGCTAGAGATATCAGTCTGGAAAAATACAAGATTTTTAAGTGTAAAACAGAATCATGGGGATGAGGTACGTCCCTAATCAATTGAGCATGTGAGCCATAGTTTATAATTTTG
>JAOBAS010000008.1:13398506-13419452 GCA_025311575.1 Elanoides forficatus | reverse complement strand
GGAGGGGGGGAGGAGAGGGTGGTGTTTGTTTTGGGTTTAGTTGGGGTTTTTGTTTTGTTTTCACTTTCCTACACCTACATAATAGCAGGATAGAAAATTATCACTCTATTTCTATCACTCTAGAAAATTATTACTCTACATTTTAAAACTTTCTGGGTTATATATTGAAAGAAGTATTCCATAAAGCAAAATAGTATTATACTGCAATATTTTTATGTAAATAACTGTCTCACAGTATCAAAGGAAATCACACTAAATATGCCATATGTCCTATTCTATGTTATCATTGCTGCTTTGGACTGTGCTGCCACTGGAAAAATTACATTATTTTGGCTTGAAATGCTATATCATTCTGATGTGTTAAGAATCAAGAAAATGTATCCAATTATCTATGTAATACTGAAGAATGGCTTATCTTAGTACATCTCTCGCAGGTAAGTGGGATATTGCCAGTTTATATGGAGTTAAAAATATTAGCATCCATAGTACGACATACGTGATTACTGGTTACAAAGTATTGCCCACAAATTAACTGAGGAGGAAAAACCTCAACTCCTTTTTTACCAAAGGTTATAAGCTGGCAGGTTTGTGTTCTACCCTCCAGTGTCAGATATGGCCCCAGTTCAGCAAAGTGCATGTACAGCATGAGCAAATTTCTAATTTTAGAATATGTATTGTTTGCTTAATTAGACCTCTTTCAGAACATAAGTAAAATTTTTTACTTAAGTGGAGCTGCTTAAGTATTTTGATGAGGCAGGCCCTAAATAAGAAACAATCGATCATGGCTTTGAGCACACGGAAAAGCTGTTTCTGCATGTTCTGTTTTTGAAAGTTCAATGGTAAAAGAAATCTTATTTTATTACATTATTAAAAAAAAAAATCAAAAATCCTAGCCTTTTGGCAGGGACAGTCTTGAAAAATTGGTAGGGTTCTGAGGGACAAAAGCAGATACTTTTAAGTTCTGCATCACAAGCAAGGGAGGGTAAGGGGCAGTGTAGGTATAAATACATTGTCCTGACACCTTTCATAGAAAATGAGTCCATTAAGTTCAATACTGACTGTCTTCTGGGAGTCATTAATTGTCCTTATCTCCCAATGGAAAAAAAAACAACAGAAAACAAACCTTAGACATTAAAATCTTATTACAAGTATGACAATAGAATTCGAAGGTGTTATAAATGAGAATCTGTCAAACAAAACACACTGTAGTTAATGTTGGGCTGGAAAAAAAACAATGCATGTTGGTGGTCTAATATGCAATCAAAGCTTAGGATGCCATAGAATAGTTTGGAGGGTTTTGATAGTAACTAGGTTTATAGCTTTAACCCTTCTTTTGCCTGATAGATATTCAGAAGAAGTAGTAGAAAAACACTAAAGAAAAAATTGGATAAGAAAACAATCTTACGCACTATAAATTTGAAAATTGCACAAAATATGCAGATGTGAGAAATACTTGTTGTTCTTCTCTCCTTTATTTTTAGGCTGAAGCAAAGGTCACCACTTACCTAGTTATTTATCTGTTTATCTATAAAAATTGTTTTTGCAATAAAAAGCACTAGTATCAATTGGAAGAACACTACCCCATTTTTCTTCAGGAGCAAAGAGGTAATTATTACACATTCTTTTAGCAAACTACTATGTTTATGTTATCATCTTGAGGAGATATTTGTATTAGATACTCTTTTTCTCTTTAAATATTTAATTTAATTCTTAAGGTTATCTTCAATTGTAGCTTTGTCTTATTCTGATTTCAGTATTAAAAGAAAATTACTAGGAAACACATTCAATGTTACAGCAAATTTTAAGTAAATGTTGTGAAATACTACAGAATCACAAAATAGTTGAGGCTGGGTAGCATCTTGGGAGATTGTTTTGTCCAAGTACCCTGCTCAAAGCAGGATCACAGAGAGCAGGTTGCTCAGGGCCATATCCAGTCAGGTTTTGACTTATCTACAAGGACAAAGTTATCACAGCCTCCCTGGGCAATCTGTTCCAGTGTGCAATCACCATCATAGTAAAAATGTTTTTTCTTATGTTTAAACAGAACTTCTTATAGTTCAGTTTGTGCTGTTGCCTCCACTGGGAAGAGTCTGGCTCAATCTTTTTTAATCGTCCCTATCAGGTATTTACACACACTGATAAGATCCCCCCCTGAGCCTTCTCTGATCCAGGCTAAACGATCCCAGCTCTCTCAGTGTCTCTTTTTATGACAGATGCTCCAATCCCATTGTTGTCCTCATGGTCCTTCACTGGATTCTCTCCAGTATTTCTATATCTCACTTGCACTTGGAGGCCAGAACTGGATTCAGCACTCCAGGTGTGGCTTTACCAGGGCTGAGGGGAAGGACCATCTCCCTTATTATCCTGGTAACACTCTTCCCAATGCAATCCGGGATACTGCTGGCCACCTTTGCTGTAAGAGTGTGTTGCTCACTCATGGTCAATGTGCTGTCCTCTAGGACTCCAGGTCCTTTCTGCAGAGATTTCTTCCATCCATTTACCCTCCAGTCTACACTGGTGCATGGGGTTATTCCTCACCAGAAGCAGGGCTTGGCATTTCCCTTTGGTGAACTTCTGGTGGACCAGGTGACCTTTGAGGTCCCTTCCAACCCAAAGTACTCTATGATTCTATGTCAAGAGAATCTTACTTTGAAGATCATGTATGAATAGGAAGAGATTAAATTTAATAGGCCAGTTATTGAGTAGAAATATTCACCCAGTAAACACATAAATAGAGTAGTCTCCCTTTTATCATGTCCTTTAAATTAGTAGTTCTATTTTTCAAAATATAAGAAAGTGTCATTTAGTTCATATACCCTTCCTTGAAACATGTAATTTTCTGGTAAACACAATGTCAGAATACTAGAGAAGATGTGTCACTAATTCAAACTATTAAGGAAAATTATACTTTTTTTTTTTTTTTTCCCCCTTCTCTTCCATTTTGAGTGTTTCCCATCTTTTTGGAACTTCCACAATTATTTTAATATTCAAAAGAATGAAAAATCAGCTACCCTACTGTCAGGTTTAAAGAGATAAATTCACACTCTGTTTGGTATAAGTTAGGAAGCAAAGATATAATGTTCAGTTATTTAAGACAGTCATAGAAAAAAAAAAGTCCACAGAATTACTCAGTTGACCTATATTGGATGTTTTTCTTGAAATTAATCATTCCCTTTGATGAGAAAAAGAACTCAGCATGTCTATATCAGGCTTTATTTGCATCAGTACAGGCAAATCCTATCCTTACTATGTCATAGTTCTATCTTTTAAAATAAAAAATCTAACAAATTCACCTAATTTTGTTTAGATGGAGTTAAGCCAGGGTCATATTGATACAAGATTTTTTTTTTTCCCTACTAAAAGTTCTTTTATAATACTTGTATTCAAAGTGTATGACATGCTGGTAGTGAGAGAAACAGATCTCTGGCTATCTGCTGGAAAATAAATCTATCATAACAGTCTAAATATTCCTGGAAAAATGTCTTGATTCATAAAGTGGAAGAAAGTTTTAAGGGAGAAGCCATCCTAGATTTCTTTCTTTTTTTTTTTTAATCATTAGAGGCAAATTATTGAACATCTGAAGTCTGAAGGTAATATGGGTAAAAGTAATCATCAAAAAGTATTACTATGCAGGAAAGGAAAGGTGGGAGCAGCAAAATAAGATGAATGAACTAGTGGCAAAATATCCTATTGCTGAGGAAAGCTAGGAGGCATACTGAAGTAATGTAATGGTTGTATAATGAGCTCTGTAAATGACTTTAAAATGTCTTAAAAAAGGAATCATAAAAAACTGAAAATAAGGACATGACTGAAGATTACTATAAAGGAATAGGTCAAGCATGTAAGGATTGTATCAGAAAGATATAACCATGAAATCAATTACAGCTACACAGGGACATAAAAAAAGGAAGGAGGAAAAGTTTTATAAGTATATTTCAGAGTAAAAATAAGACTGAAAAGAACAGTTCCGTTTACAGAAAGACAGAAAGACAGAAAGAAGGCGAGGAGAGATTGTATACTGTGTAAGAGAGCAGTCTGAGTGAATGGGGTTTATCTAGGAGATTTCTAGACTGTGTCAAAGACAATTTCTTAACTGAGAAGACATTCTTGCTAACATTCTTGCTGAGAATGGCAACAAGGATTGGTGCCCTTCTGGAGTTATTTCTTGTAAATAGCCAAGAGCTGTTTGGAGATGTGGTTGTCAATAGCAGCTTTGGCTGCAGTGACCTTAAACTTTTAGAAGTTAAGATCTTAAGGGACATGACAAAGACAAGTAAAGGAGTAGAGACCATGGACTTCAGAAGAGCAGACTTCAGCTTGTTCAGGGAACTGTTAGGAGTGATCCAAAGGGAGTCTGTCTTGGAGGACAAAAAGGACCTCAGAAGTGGTGTGAGATTTTCAGGAACAGCATTCTCAAAGCACAAGTGTGATCCATCCCCCTAAATGGAAAAAAAAAGAAGTAGGCATACTACTAAACCATCTGTTGGGTTTGCATGGCAAGGTTTTGGTAGTGGGCGGACTACAAGAGTGGCTTCTGTGAGAAGCTGCCAGAAGCTTCCCCCATGTCCAATAGAGCCAATGCCAGCCGGCTCCAAGACGGACCAGCCGCTGGCCAAAGCTGAGCCCATCAGCGATGGTGGTAGTGCCTCTGGGAGAACAGATCTAAGAAGGGGGGAAAACTGCTGCACAACAGCAGCCAGGAGAGAGGAGCGAGAATATATGAGAGAAACAACTTTCTTGATGCAGACCCCCAGGTCAGTGAAGAAGGAGGGGGAGGAGGTGCTCCAGGCACCAGAGCAGAGATTCCCCTGCAGCACGTGGTGAACACCATGGTGAGGCAGGTTGTCCCACTGCAGCCCATGGAGATTAATGGTGGAGCAGATATCCACCTGCAGCCCATGGACAACACCATACTTGAGCAGATAGATGCATCTGAAGGAGGTTGTGACCCCATGGGAAGACCATGCTGAAGCAAGCTCCTGGCAGGACCTCTGGACACATGGAGAGAGAGGAATCCACGCTGGAGCAAGTTTGCTGGCAGGACTTGTGACCCTGTGGGGGACCAATGCTGGAGCAGTCTGTGCCTGAAGGACTGCAGCTCATGGAAGGGACCTACGTTGGAACAGTTCATGGAGAACTGTCTCTCATGGAAGGGACCCCACACTGGAGCAGGGGAGGAGTGTGATGAGTCCTGCCCCTGAAGAGGAAGAAGTGGCAGAGACAACGTGTGATGAACTGACCCCAAACTCCCCCCTCCCCCCCATCCTCCTGCACCACTGGGGTGGAGGAGGTAGAGAATTTGGGAGTGAAGCTGTGCCCGGGAAGAAGGGAGGAGTGGGGTGAAGATGTTTTAAGATTTGGGGTTTTTTCTCATTACCCTACTCTGATTTGATTGGCAATAAATTAAATTAATTTCCCCAAGTCAAGTCTGTTTTGCCTGTGACAGTAATTGGTGAATGATCCCTCCCTGTCCTTATCTCAACTCATGAGCCTTTCATTATATTTTGTCTCCCCTGTCCAGTTGAGGAGGGGGAGTGATAGAGTGGTTTGGTGGGAACCTGGCATCCAGCCAAGGTCAATGCACCACACCAGCCTTGTTAAACAGTGAGCTCTTAGGAGATCTCAAATGAAAATAAAATAAAATAAAATAAAATAAAATAAAATAAAATAAAATAAAATAAAAACAAAAAACAAAACCCAGCATTTGAGACAAGGAAAGACGGATAGATATCCAAAGAGGAATAAAAAAATATTGCCTGAGCATGCAAAGATGCAGTTAGGAAAGCAAAAGTTTAGCTGGAGGTCAAACTGGCAAGAGATGCTTCTGTCCTTATGTTTGTAGCAAGTGGAAGCACAAGGAAGACATAAGACTGCTGATGAATGGAGCTAGTAAGTTAGTTACAAGTGACACAGAAAAGGCTGAGGTACTCACTGTTGTCTTCACCTAGATCTTTAAGGGTAAACTCCTGAGTTTCAATGCCAAGGAAAAAATGACAAAGCAAATGGTGGACCACCAACAGTAGAGGAGGGTTGAGCTCAGGACGGTCTGTATAAACTGGACATGTACAGGTCTATGGGACCTGATGGGATGCATCTGAGGACAGTTGGAATGCATCATTGCAAAGCCATTTTCTTTCATTTTTGGAATATCATAGAGATCAGGGAAGGTCCCAGATGACCAAGACCAAATATTACATCCAGCTACAGGAAAAAGGAAAATGCAGAAAACTATAGACTAGGTGGCCCCATCTCAGTCACTGG
The DNA here is from genome assembly GCA_025311575.1 of Elanoides forficatus. NCBI lineage: Eukaryota > Metazoa > Chordata > Aves > Accipitriformes > Accipitridae > Elanoides > Elanoides forficatus. Next base: position 13,413,191 of record JAOBAS010000008.1, on the reverse strand, counting down.
GAGAATTATGCAACCAGTCCAGATGGAAGATATTTCCACACACATGAAAGACAAGAAGGTGATTGGGAAAAGTGTGAATTTACCAAGGGTAAGTTGTATTTCACTAACCTGACTGCCTTCTCTGATAAAATACCTTCCTCCGTGAATGGAGGAGACATCCATCTACCTCAAGTTTTACAGGGTGTTTGACATGATCTCTCTTAACATTCTTGTTGAAGATGGTAAAATATGGACTGGAAAGACTGACCACAGGATGAATGAAGACTGACTAAACTATCCTGGTGGTCATTAATGATTCACATTCAAACTGTCTCAGTAGAGGTACCTCAAGGGTTCATACTAGGTCCAATACTATTCATTATCTTTTTAAACAATCTGAATAATGGGATTGAATTCACCCTCACTGCAGATGATACTAAACTGAAGGAGAGGTAGATACACTGAAAAGAAGGAATATAAACATATCTTAACAGGTTGGAAGATATAACAGAGAATAATTGCATTAGACTTTACAAAGATAAATGTGAAATTCTTTCAGTCCAGCTGTCTTCTATACTAGATACTACATATTTATATGGATACAATTAGAGGACATAAAGCCTATCTTTGAACATCATCAACTGTAACATTTAGTGGAATTAATAGATTAAGATTGCAGACTGGTATCAAGAATTAGATGGAAGAACGCTGTGCAAAGTTATAGGTATCTAAGTTGATGGAGACTGACTCTGTTTGCTCTAGAGTATTTAAGGTGTTAACTGAAGCAGTCCCTGAATCTTTAGTGCTTGTCAAGGACAAAGGAGGCACAAAGGAATGAATAACAACAGGGTTTGGGGTTTTTTTTAGAAACATTAAGGGTTAAAGATGGCCAATATAATACAGCCAAGAAGAAACTGTGTTAAGTAAATGTCATTTATTTCTCTGATAGGATAACTAGGAGATAAAGGGAATATATTTGTTTTCTTGTTGACATGATGTTTTCTGTATCATATTTTTATTGCTACCTTTGCATTAAATGAGTAACACCTATTCAATTAGTATATGAAGACCTATAGTTAACCTATAGTCCTTAGCCATCTTGACATATTCTTCTTTTATCATCAATTTGGTAGAATTCGTTCACAGCACTACGCTTTTGGTCTTATACAACTGTAATATGTGGTAAGCAAGACTATCAGCCAAAAAATCTCCCATTGACCCAAACGTGGCATCCACTTCACATGCTTAGAAGACTGAACTGGCATTGTTTGAATGAAATTAGCAGGAGAAAATGTGAAGCTTATGAAGTTTAAAAAAAAAAAAAAAAAGCCCACACTTGTGGAGGAGTCTGTGTTCCTTCCAGAGAAAGGTAACTTGCTTGACACCACAGTGTCACTGAAAGTTATAAAACTGCTTGAGTGCTAGCATAAAACAGGAAGAGATCACCAAGTATCTTCCTAGAAACAGACAAATGGCAGCCTATAATCAAAACTTGTCTATTAGCCAGATTAATCTCAGTTCAATGGTACAATCCAGGACTACAATAGCACAGAGGATAATGCAGAGAAACCAGACACAGAGTGTCTAGTAACTACAAGACAGTGGCACCTGGCACTGCACAGCTCCTGCCTCGACGCCCAACCTCTGTAGGGCCCTACAGGTCACCGTCTTTGGATGCAAATTATGGACACCAGTACAAGAGTAAGGAGGCCTATCCATGGAAGCTTGGGAGATATAAATGCACACTTGTAGGTGGTTCTGGATGTGGATGTGTTTACATGTAAAACCTTGTGTCTGAAGTTCAAGGACAGGATTGTGTTTATAGTGTAAAAGAATCCCTGAGCTTTTTTGCAGTTCTGCCATGTCTCTGTTGCCCTTAGCCTTTTTTTTTATTATTATTTTATTTTTTTATTTTTGTAAAAGAAATTAAAAGCTATGAACATTGAAATTTTAAAGGTGTGTTCAGAGTTCATGCTTCACACATTGTTACATGTGCACTGAAATAGCTTTTTTCCTAGTTTTTTACAATTCTTGTACTACGTTGCTCTCAGTCTCTACTAAAACAATATTGGAATAGTGATGACAATATATCAGCAATTCAACAGTAATAAAAAGAAACTTTAGTCAGGACAATAATCCATAGATTTAGATTTCTCTGAAGCTTGCAGTGTTATGGGTCCAGTGACTACAGTTTAGTTAATTTTTCTTAGCAAAATAAGTTATTGTGTCAGGAGAAAGAGTATACAGGATTTACCTCTTTGAAAAAAGAAATAGTTTTTTCAACTTCTTATCATCTCTAGAGGTAATACCAGCATATGATGTCAGCAGACCGAATTTTGTATGAACATAGTCTTTAATGACAGATCAGTATGTGAAAGACACATGCCACTATTTATTACTAGAGCTATACTTTAAGAAAGCAAAAGCAGCAGTAGCAATATCATTGTGTACTAAATTTGTTGGCTTGCTTAATATGCATGTGGTCTGAAAAAAAAACCCTTACTGAGTCTCCACAGAGAACTCCGTCAGGTAACTTAGTTCTGAATGTGAAGTATGTATTAATTCTATTATTGAAATATTAAAGACAGCTTCCCCCCCCCCAAAAAAAGCCACAACCAAACAAAACAAAAAACCACAAAAACCCCAACTACACCCCCTCCCATAAACCTGACATCCAATAATAATATAAGAAAAAAAAATAGCATGATGTGTGTCAAGTAAAACTAGCCAAAAGTATACAGCTTGAATGTCAGTTTGATTTCTTGAAATTTATCTGGAACAAGAAAAGAAAATTGGTCAGGGGATATAATACAAAAGCTTTAAAGCAGAACAAGTTTTGTGCCATCTTCCAGATCAAAGGAGAGCCTTACCAAACCCCTCTCTTCAGAAACCCCTGAAAGGTAACAACTCTGCAAATAACTTCAAAATCTCTGAGAATACTCACCAAGGTGTACAGTTGCTACCAAAACCAAACCTACAATCACACAAGTCAAACACTTACCACTTCTTCAGGGAGACTCTTTTCCTACTACTCTTATGAAGCAAAGCTGTTTACAAACAGCTCTATTTTGTGTGCCCTACCACTACCACAGGACATTAAAAAATAGGAATTGAGACAGTATATTGTTTAGCCTACTATTTGTGTTGCATTGATTAGTATTACACTTCACCATTCCTTTGGGATTCTCTATATTTCTTAACATAGGTAACAAATTACAAGATTATTATTAATCTTACTCATGACTTCTTGGTAATTAAGAAAAACTGAGGAGAAATAGATTATTTATTCTAGCAGCTTGTGGTAAAAAGGACACAAGACATTTGGTTCAGTCGCCTGAACTTAACTCTTTTTACATACTCTAGGGGACTCCATCTACCTTGTCAATCTGGCACTACAGAAAAGCATTGGAATATTTCAGATATTCTATGGCATCTTAGAGAGCACTAGAAGTCTACATAAAGGCTACTGAACTGAGTCTTTAACTGTCACATCCTAAAGCATATTCTATATCTGGTCAGCTGAAAAGATCTCTAGACTCTATTAACTGTACTGTAGCTATGTTTGTAATAGTCATCTGAGTTTCCTTTATGATGACATATTGATATTTTAAAGCTATTTAATTGAATCTGAAGGTACATATCTAAATTGGGTCAAGTGAATTGCACTTCAGAAATGATTATTGTAAGCATCTAGGACAGGATGCAGTTGCTTAAACATGGGCATCTATTCACACTTAACGTGCTCTAAGGCACTTTATAGATACAATAATGGACCAACGGGACACTCATATGGTTCTTGAACAGCAGTTGGACACCATGCAGAACATGAGAGATTATGTTCAAATTTCACAAGTTGTCTGTTTTTCAGCAACTGGAATCTATTCATAAAGCTAAATGAATCTCAGCCAAGCTGCTTTTATGTAACAGCTCAAAATTCACCAAATCCCTACTTAAATTAATGTTTCCCAAGGTTGTATACTAAATAATAAGCCATTTTTTTAATATTTGATATGTTTGAAGATTACACAATAACACTCAGGTACTCATGCATTTGAAATGTGATAGCTTTCTAAATCACTGTGGGCTGTGACTGATGTATGTTCCTCAGTACCTTGATGGAGGTTGTTATGAAGGTGATGATTTAAACTTACTCTTTTGACTTTGACCTGAACAAGAGGACATGCACCCACATTCTTGTCATCTGGCCTTTGCTGGTAGTTGGTAATAAAGATCTAATAGTAGAGATTACATCTTCCCAAAGCACCTTTCAGCTGTAACTGGCAGTTTAAACTGCTGCTGTAAGTAGGGTATCAGGAGAGCGACCCTTAACTTCTGAGGCAGCAAGGAGAGATACCACAACCTCCTCTAATACAGAAAGGAAAGCGATCTTAGGGATATAGCGGGCTGTGAAGACCAAATTACCTCATTCTTAAATAAAGTACAAGTTACAGTGTCGTGGAAACAGTAGGGTGAATGGAAAAATATTCTTGAGGCATGTGCATGCCTCTGTGTGTAGAACAAGAGAATGCAAATTAAATCATGTCAGTAATGCAGAAAGTACATTCTTCCCTTTTCCAGTAAACAAGACTGCTTTTGTTCCAAGTTCAAGAAGCAATACAGAACCTGTAAAAACTCACGCTCTTGAAAGGACACCCTGGACTTCATGACTATTTTCCTCTTCTTTTTAAAAATAACAATACAGTAGTCAATATCTGTGATCAATTTTTCATGTACCAAAAAGAAAAACATAATAAATTCTACATACATTTCTTACCAAGTAAGCAAGAGATCTGACTCATTACTGTTGCTGATCTTTACTAAAGAAAACTTTTTTCAACTTTCACTAGCTTTTTAATGTTCTTATCTTTTTAGAGTTCTTACATTAAAGAGAAAAAAAGGAGTATTGAAGATTGTCACGTTAATAGTGTATTTTTAGGGTTGTTTTTGTTAAGTATTTCTTGAGTTAAGCTCCCCCTGCAATGTGATCAGCAATTTTCATTATTAATTATGCCTTGTAAACCTGAAATAATATCACACATGTATATACTCATGTAAGTTCAACATAGTTATTTATTACATACACTTTATTTAAGAACTGCTACATTTTATAGTGCAAAAATGATTGCATTCTGCTTACTCTAAAATGTTTAGAAGTAAAAAATGCTGATTCTTGTTTGGCTTTCTAATCCCTCTATTTAAACTATTATTTTTTAATAGTATTCCAAGTATAAACAATGTATTTCCAAAAGTATCTGTTTAGATTTTGTAAGAACTTCCATAACAATTGTTGTTTGATTTTTTTTTCTTGGCTTTCTTAATACGCAAAGCAAAATACTGGCCTTTCTGCTGCCAGTAGGATTTCATATTATGATCGTTATTTGTTATGATGTCTGCTTATGAGTGAGAAGTTATATGAGCCTTCTGTTAGGAAAGTAAAACAGCAAGATGGCCTTTTTTTTTTTAATTTTTCTTTTTTTAATCAAGTAAGCAAATTCCTAATGTAATATCTGTTCAGTTTTACAGATGAGGACTCCTTGGGATATAAAACAGGGGCTGCACTGCAATCCTGAAGCTATGTACATGACAAAAACCCCTGTTGGTTTGTTTCTTGTTTTTTGATTTGTTTTCAAACAGCTACATGTATTACAAGTAGAAGTGTCATATATCACAAAAGAACTTTTTCTGCCTTCTAGGCAGCATACCTATTTCATCCTTAGTCTTGTGAAATGCAAGAGTCAGTGGAAACTAACAACAACCAAAACTTCACAAAAGATGTTAAATATCTGATATGATCAGACCACTATCTATCATAGCAAGAAACAACACAGGCAACACTCCTAGAGGTCATCTATCAAGCTCTTCTCCTATGGATTTGTCTAGGCTAGAGTTTTAAACCTGTTTCAGCTTCAGTTAATTAATTGCCAATTAACTTAAGTTAAATTATAAAGCTGTGAATGTTGGTGTAGGCATTTTGAAAATGTTTGTTCTAGTAGTATTTTTATTATTTTTTCCCCAGGATTGAGAAAAATACCTGAATTTAGCAATAAATAAAATTCTAAAAGTAGGACTGAAATTACTAGTTCAGCTATTCAATATTTTGCATCTGTGTGCTTCCTGCTAAGTATAACACTCTGTACTTGCCTTGATTGAATGGCATTTTGCTGATTTTGGATCTTAGTGTTTATAAAATTTATAAATTATATAAATTTATAATTTAGAAAATTATTTTTAATACTGATCATCCTAGTTTTACACCTTCTGCAAGCTGGCTAAATTCAATCTCTGTTCCAAGTGTCTTCCAAGTTCCCAGTAGTTATTACAACATGGCTGACATGGATTGATCTTGGTAGGATTCCATTTAGCATGTCTATCCTAACTGTATTAATTTTATCAAGAAAAATATTCTCAGGACACAAATAGATGCTTAGTAGTAAGCTCTAATGTTTGGAGCTGTGATTTTACATCACTAACTTTGGACTTTGTTCTGAGAAACTTTTAATTAGAGGAAATCTGAATGAGTCAGCACTTTTGTGTGTTTTATTGGCTCCAGTTCTAAGAATTAGATCTCAATAGAGAGAATTAGGTATTTCATTACTTAGAAATGCAATGAGTAGCAGAAGTGTAATGAGACTTGACTTAGGTGAGGAATTTAGGAAGCTGAATTGCGGTTCTCAACTTGCTGTATAGTCCCCATTAACAGATAGGTCCCTCAGAGTATATACAATTTTAGTACTAAATATAACCTGATACAGACGCTTTTGTTGGTTGTTTTTGGTTTTGGTGGATTTTCTTTGTTTTGTTTTGTTTTGTTTTTTATTGTTTCGGTTTGGGGCTTTTTTTGTGTGTTTATTTGTTATTTTCAGAGTTTTTTCCACAAAAAGTGAATAAGCATGTCACAACCCACTCAGAAGAGGACAGTGAGTGACTCAGATTCGCGAATCCTCAGTGATGTGAACTAAGGTGAGACAACTCTCAAGGTCCATATACAAATATTTATTAGATTCCCACAGTGATTAATATATGTCTTAAACTAGGTTTTCTGGTAATTGCTTAGGTATATAACAAACTATGGCAAGCAATAAGGTATGCCTTGCATTACTTAACAACTCTAAGAGAAAAGAGAAACAGAAGGAGAGAGGGAGTGAGAGGGATAAAGAGATCCTCGTTCCTGGTTCCAGCGTTGGTCCAGCCAACGGGGAGGGGTCTTGTTGGTAAGAGCTCTCTTCTGCAGAATTCCACACACTTTCCTTTTCCTTTTTTTTCTTTTCAGTGGCCCCTATCTTCCTCCTTCATGTTCACTGTATCCATACGACCTGCCCTCCTGCTATGGTGGCAGCTTTGTTTCAGGTTCTCGCCCCTTCCCCCAGGTGACATGTAGCATGATTTGGGTTGAGAGAGGGGTGCTGTAGTCGCATGTTTAACACTATCTCCATAATCTTCATTAGTGTATGCAGGAGTGTCAGCTTTAGCAGCTAATGAGGCAAAGGTCACAATGGCCTTGAAAACAGAGAGTTAACAAACTTCCCAAGTTGCACCAGGGCAGAACCATCCTGCCTCCACAGAGCTTCCTCCCCCAGCCCCATCCTTTGCTATCCCTCCCACACGGGTCAAGTGTCAGCCTCATCAGTTTGTTGAGCACCGCAGGTCCGCACTATCCGGTTCAGGGTCCTTGGACTGTTTGAGACATTCTTCCTCGGAAAGGGCCTCCATCCCCCTCCCCCCTTATCTCTACCAAATTTTGTCTCCTGTCGTTGTTCGTGCTTCCCTCAGGCAGCTTCTCTCAGTCTTTGTTTCAGGGAGTTACAAATCCTCTCTTAGAAAGCATCTGTGTGATTATGTGACAAAGGTCATTAAAATACAGTGCTGTAATCGGAATGTGCCTTTCAGCAAGGCTTTTTGAGGGGACTGCAACGCTCTCACCCTTTCAGAAATCTCACAAATTCCGCAGGAATTCAAGATGTACAGCAGAAATGTCTGAGAGGTAGGCAACACAAAATGGGACCAAGAGGTGAGGTCCGTAAACAGCTTTCAATTTGAAGACATACGAATAATTCATATGGGAAGATTGGAACAGGCTCCTAATTGTTATTCTTTGAAAGCAAAATAGATGGTAATTCAGTAGTTCAGAGGTAGAGGGGGAAAGAACAAACTAGGAAATGTGTATTTGTTACCTGCTGAGCAAGAATCATCCTCATTAATTTAAGTAATCACCTACGATGCATAATTAGGTAGCTTTTAGAATGATATCTCATCCAACTGATAAACTTTAAATGCTCTGGTCTGTGACATGATTAAGTTGGGCAGTGTTTTGAACCCCCTTATAATGAAGCTGAAATCCTGTAACAGGCTGTTCCTGACTGCTAAGTAACTTATGGATTTAGGCAGTTTTGGTTTTAGATACAGTATTACAGGCAGTGGGTAGCATTACTGAAGAGTTTCTTCCAGAGCCATTCCAGTTCATCTGGCAATTATATTGTTATTAAGATGTCATCAGTAGGAAAACCATAATAAAAGCAATATAGAAGACAGAAAGTATATTCAACAATTGAAAGTATTTTAGCAGCTGTTAAATTATTTTAACAGGTGAAACTGCTAAATTTATATAGTAAATGTGGCACCTAATTTAGTTCAAATAAAGATTTGTGAAATAGTAGTGGATTTTTTTCTTGTTTTCTTTGTTATTATGCTCCTCAGAAAATAAAATACTAAAAATGTTCTCAATTATTGCCCAGTCATAATAATATTTGTGAACAAGTAACCTACTTTGAATAGGTCAGAAGACTAGATCTCCATTTCATTTCAAGGGCGTACATAAAGGTGGAGTCCCTGGCTCCATCAGAGTACTCTGACCTATTTGGTGCACTATCTCTGCAATACATCTGAGAAAAAATAGCTTCCAAGACTATTAAGCTTTATCCCACAGGCCCTTATTCTTCCTGCAAATTCTTTTAAGCTGTTTCTCAAGGTTTGGTACCAACTGTCAGTAAATCTTCATATATACATGAAATATCTGTTTTTATTTTATTTTATAGAATTGGCATCTAACTTAAAAAATGTTAGAAGAATCAACCATTTGATATATTCTAGGTTGTATATTAGCATTACTGAGGTGTTGGGTTTTTTTTTATATTCTGGAAGGTAGAATTCTTTGTAATTCTCTCAGCTTGGTAGCAGTACAGAAGCTTATGTTAAAGAGAGTTTTGGATTTAACTTTGTTCAAAAAGCAGGATAAAAAGGACAATGGGGTTTCTTTTTTAGTTGCAGTTTATGAACAAATGTAGAAAAATGCAGAAGATGTCATATACTCTACACAACTCTAGGCCAGCCAAACCAAATTGTTACAAGCATCAGATAATCCACTTACGTGAAAAACAGAACAAACCACATCTTTTTCCTTTAATATAAAGCTACAGAAGTACAAAGCTGTTTATTAAATAGCAGCTTCACAATGTTTTTGTCTTTTCTGAAAAATGTGCCACAGCACTTGTTTACTGAAGTGTTATTTTCAAAGTAGCATGTAGATAGGGAAGTTACTCTTTTCAAGATCTTATGCAGTGACATCTGAGTACTTTAAAGTGAAATTAAATTATGCCTTTGCATATTAATTAAGTCTTTGCAAACAATCTGACAGGAATCAGTAATGTCGATGCATTATGGATGAGTAATTACAAACACCTTTGCTATGTGATTTTTAACATGCTGTTTAGAAAACCCTCTTTTTTAAGGTGTGACATTTCTTCTCCATATGAGAGAGCTAGCATGCGTCTGATGATCTTGAGAGGGCTAAATGCTTTAAAATAATTATTATGCTATATTTGTGATGCAGTCCATGACTTTCATGGCTTTCCCATTAGATATCCAAGAATACTAATATTCCTACATAACCAGATAGAATAGAATAGAATAGAATAGAATAGAATAGAATAGAATAGAATAGAATAGAATAGAATAGAATAGGACTATTTCAGTTGGAAGGGACCTACAACGATCATCTAGTCCAACTGCCTGACTGCTTCAGGGCTGACCAAAAGTTAAAGCATGTTATTAAGGGCATTGTCCAAATGTCTCTTAAACACTGACAGGCTTGTGCATCGACCACCTCTCTAGGAAGCCTGTTCCAATGTTTGACCACCCTCTCGGTAAAGAAATGCTTCCTAATGTCCAGTCTGAACCTCCCCTGGTGCAGCTTTGAACCATTCCCATGCGTCCAGTCACTGGGTAGCAGGGAGAAGAGCTCAGCATCTCCCTCTCCACTTCCTCTCCTCAGGAAGCTGTAGAGAGCCATGAGGTCACCCCTCAGTCTCCTTTTCTCCAAACTAGACAAACACAAAGTCCTTCGCTACTCCTCGCAGGACATGCCTTCCAGCCCTTTCACCAGTTTTGTTGCCCTCCTCTGGACGCATTCAAGGACCTCAACATCCTTCTTAAATTGTGGGGCCCAGAACTGCACATAGTACTTCAGGTGAAGCCACACCAATGCTGGATACAGCAGGACAATTTTTATAACAGAGACTTTTTGTCTTCTTGTAACTTTCAGACTTTATCTGGAAGAAACACTAGGACTTACCACAATTATAGCTGCTGTCCCTTTAATCTTCTGTACAAATTTCATCTGTATGTTTTGCTGTCTGCTGTTAAAACCCATTTTCCTTTTTTTTTCCTTCTTTTAGTAACATGGGACAAAAAGTGGTAAGTATTATAAATAAAACTAGAGCCTGTAATGCCCCTGCTAACCTCAAAATCTCGCCTAGGTTTCTTACAGTCTGGTCGTAATTTGGAAAGAAAAAAATGATGTTTGGAAAATTAGCAATTTTTGTTTAATATTAAGAAGCTTTCATTTGGAACATTGCAGTCTGCTGTTCATAGTGCACTTTTAAAACACATTATGTTCCATAGTGCATATTTTGTTTGTAATATAAGCAATGCACTGGAGTTTTCCACTTTTAGTGGTTGACAGAATTAAACAGGAAACCTTTTCTCTAAGAATACTAACTTAAAATAGACAAACCAGCCAGAAACACTGGTTAGTTCAGAAATTTCAACATAATAACCAATTACTTGCTTGTCTTCTTGGCTTTATTTGTTAATTCGGTTTATTTACTTTATTTTAAAACTAATTTTACTTTTAAATGTGTATATATATTCATAATTATAATGATTACTATTATATCATTTTACTCTAAAATTTATATTATTAATAAAAAAAACAACAAAGAACCAGTATCCATACTATGTACAATAACATAGCATACATAATACATACATAATAAAATTTGAATTTAACTCGGAATTTACAAGCCAATAAAGTAAGAACAAGTAAGTGTACTGCATTTTGAAATGTACAAAAATGACCCAATGTGCACACAAAAGTGAAGAAAGCTGTCCATTTCCAACATCAGATTCTTCTTGCTCAAAAACCCCTGTTACACTCAAAATCTTACTATAACAGAAGGGACCATACCCTTTTTTGTTAGTCTAATTGACATCTAACAGAATAACCACCCAAATCAGTGCACAAAAGTCTCATTAGTTTTACAGTTGGAATCATTATACAAAATCTTCCTATCATCTACCCCTTCTTGGTGGTGTTATACTCCCCCTTTCAATGGTCCTTTCAGTCCTAATGTTGACCTCCCCAGTTTCCTTCAAGAAGAAAAAGCCACTGTTACAAAAAGCCATTAGGACCCCATCGTCCATTGCCGGGAGGATCCCGAGGGCTCCTGGGGGCCCAGAGGTCTGGCAGCCCAGCTAGGGCTGCTCCCCAGCCCATCAGTCCCCATTGTATCGCTGCAGGAGGGTCTTCCTTCCCAGGGGCAGGACATTGCATTCATTTTATAAGGTTCCTGTTGGCCAATTCTTCCAACCCATGTAGGTCTCTCTGAATGGTCACCCAGCCATCCAGTGTATTAGCTAGTGCTCCCACAATTTGGTGTCATCAAACTTGATGAAGGTGCACTCTGTCTTTTTCTCCATGTCATTGATAAAAGTGTTAACCAGGTCAGGTTCCAGGACAGACTCATGCGGTAGTCCTCTTTTTATTGTGCTGTAGGTAGAGTACAACTCATTATCCACTATAATCTGAGCCTTATCATTCAAGCCATTTCTTACCCATCCGGTTGTAAAAACATGCAGACCCTAATGCCCTAACTTTTATAACAGATTTTTGTGGGAGCCAGTGTTGCAAAAGTCATGGTGATATTTATTAATATCAATGTAGCTAATGGTATTCAATTTAACACCTAATGAGGGCCTCCTTAGCAATCCTTAAAAATGCCATGAAATCAATGATTACAGTGAAGTTATGTTGGTGGTTTGCATACTTGGGGGAGAAAAAAAAAAAAAGAAAAAAAAAACCACAAACATACTAGAAAAGATTAATTACTTTCACTAGGCAATATAGAATTTCTTTTGAGGTAAAGTTACAGACTCCTATTTTTTCCAATAAAAAGGGTACTGAAAACAATTAGCTAAGTTGTGTAACAGAGTTAACTCAATGTAACATATCTCATTGATATTATACCATGTATTTCAGTGTTATGCTTCAGCCAAGTCTTTAATTAGATTTAATTTCCTGCAGGAGGAAGATTTTTTTTTTTTAAAGACATTCCATCAGAATGTGCAATTTTTTAAATTATTTTGGTTTTGTTAATTTAGTAGATCTCACTGAAAATTCATCTAGAAAGAATACACAGCAAAATGTCTCTGAAAGTGTCACACCAGGACATCTTGGCATCTTTACATACACATCCTTAGCTATATCAATGTAATGTTTTTCTTTGCATTTAATAAAATATTTAGAAAAAACAATACCTTGCCAGCTTACAAAGAAGGTTATTTTGTCTAGTTAAAGGGAACCCCACTTGCTTACGTTGTTCCTGTGCAAAAAGAACTACAGAGTCTCTGAGTCAAAGAGAAAAATCACAAACAAAAAAGTGAGTGGAACAGGTGATGTGATTCTCTAAACTTGTGGTTAGAGCATGGAGAGGGGGAAGAGAGGGACAAATCCATTTGTAGCTTGCTCCTAGGATTGTTTTCTTTGGTCTTTGTTGCTGTGGCCACAACCCTGAACTCTGTCATTTTGTGTCAGTTTCTTAAACTTTAGGGTATATAGTCATACTTAGGTGTTCTTTTTTCCTCTTTTTTATCCCCAGCCTAGGAAGTTGTAGTAGTAGTAGTAGTACACAGCAGCATAATTTTAGAGATAGATTAAAAACTACCATCTTCACACCAAATCTTTCCCAAAATAAGATACTCAGTAACCTAGTAGTTAAGGCACTACACTTTTGACCTACTACATGAGAGGAAACTGAAGCTGTACCTTATACGTTTTAAAAGTGCTTTACCCATAAGACTGTTATATTCCAGAATGACACTGTGGGAAGAGGGGGGTAATTACAATGACATTTTGTGGAGAAATTAATCTTGTTAGGGGGTATAAGACGTTACTTGAGAAAGCCTTTCTAATTAAGTCTTCAGTGGCATTACACTTAATTCTTTCATCCAAATAAAGCATTAGAATATGGTGCTAAATAACTTCGCATTATAAAATGGATCAAATCAGAGTATGCTCAGAGACAAAATTCTGTGCTTGCAGAAAACTCAACTGCAAAAGAAATTTAACGGGAAACACAAGGGTTTTTAATTGTAGCATAGTATCAGATCTATAATATAATTGTAGTGCTAATAAAAGAGGCACATACACTGCTCCCTGGCCTTGAAGCCAAATGGCACTGCTTCAAACCCTCTGTAAGTGGGGATAACCCACTGTACAAAATCTGACTTGGGGAAAGCTAGTCGATAAGATTCAGAACAAACACAGGGAGCACCCTAAGGATGAAGTTGCACAGATGACAGGGGTCCAATGCTTGAATGCTCTTTCTCCTTTCTTTCACTTAACAATGTACATATACCCATTGATATCTAAATCATGGTTTAGTACGTATGTGTGGGTAGTTTTGTATATACCCCAAAGACCTATTTCTTTACCGCCTTCTGTAACTCATGAGCCATGAACTTTACTGCAGATTTTGGTCTACTGCAACTTTACTTGCAGAACTTGATTGCTTGGATAACAGTGCAGGGGCTTGTTCTTTCAACTTTAAAATCACTTTCTTCTGGTCTTGATACACTGGGTACAGTTACATGAAGCACAGTTTCTTGGGACTACACAGTGAAGAAAACAAATTTTACCTGATTTAGACCAAGGAAGCATGGGGGGATATGTATTTAATGTCATATCTTTGGTTTATTATTGCTGACGTTAGTCAGCAAGTTCTTTTCATACTAACATATATTTCTGCGAAAAACTGGGAGGAAGTGCAGCCATTCTCATCTAGTCAAACTTTCTACAGTTTTAAGTGTCTATGTAGAATAAAATGTGTTGGAATTTTAGCCCCTAGATGACTAGTACATAAAATAGATGCCTGTTTAGTCAGTAGTTTTCCTTCCTTATGTTCTCTTTTAGTGATTCATATGCCCTCTAATGCTTGAAGCACTGGAATAAACAAATATCTTGCAGTTACTGTTTTCTCTGAGTCACAGTTAGTGTAGTACTCTTTCCTTAAGGAACACACACAAAGAATTGTACTGCTAAATTTTCTAGTAATTCCCACAGAGTCTGTTTGTAGTTGCACATACAAGAAAACACTTTTTTTTTTTTCTTTTCTTTTTTTTTTTTTTTGTTTTGTTTTTTTTTTTTTTTTTTTT
>JAOBAS010000008.1:13377059-13397796 GCA_025311575.1 Elanoides forficatus | reverse complement strand
CTTGGTTGCCCTTCTCTGGACACGCTCCAGCACCTCCATGTCTTTCCTGTAGTGAGGGGCCCAAAACTGAACACAGCGCTCGAGATGCGGCCTCACCAGCGCTGAATACAGGGGAACAACCACCTCCCTGCTCCTGCTGGCCACAAGATTTCTGATCTGCTGTGTATTCATGTTGGCTACTATTTTTTATGTCTGATCTAACTTCATATATTGTCATATTAAGACTTCCCAATGAAACTTTTTTTTTTAATCTCCAGATATGTTTTTTGGGGGGGAACCACTGTCATTTTTTTTTCCCTTTCATCAACAATTCACTCTCTAAAATAAAACCTGGAGTCGCTGGCTTTGTGGTTTTTTACTTTAGAAAATTTAATTTAGAAAGATCGTTTGTAACATCATTTACTTTTTTCCCCCTCACTGTCCTACAGATGAGGGGTTGGTTTTGGTTTGGTTTTTTTAGACAGTGATTGTATTCTGCTGTTATGCAAACCTGCTATTTCAGGTCATTTTCCTGCTTTGCTCCTTATGTTGTGAAACTGAGGAAATTCTGGTACAGGAATTCTCTTTCATTCAGTTGAGTATCTGTAAGATCCTGGAATGGAATTTTCCTGTGCTTCAGTTACAATTTTTTTGTTAAAAATTTGGGCTTTAGAGGTTTCTGACCTTTTGTAACTATTACTGTGTATATATACACACCTGCAGTTGCCTGTGTTTACAGACACACACGCTTATGTCTGAAACCCATCAGCATTGTAACATAAAGTTTTTCTGTTTGAAAATAGGTTTGTTAGCAATTGACCTTGATACATAGACAAGCAGGGAAGCAGAGAGTATGAAGACAGTGGCCCATCCCAGTGGGATGGGGAAGAGAATTGGAAGAATAAAAGTGAGAAAACTTGTGGCTTGTGGTAAAGACAGTTTAATAAGCAAAGCAAAAGCCATGCATGCAAGCAAAGCAAAACAAGGAATTCATTCACCACTTCCCATGAGCAGGCAGGTGTTCAGCCATCTCCAGGAAAGCAGCGCTCCATCACACCTAACGGTTACTTGGGAAGACAAATGCCATCACTCCGAACATCCCCCCTTCCTTCTTCTTCCCCCAGCTTTATATGCTGAGCATGACGCCATATGGTCTGGAACAGCCCTCTGGTCAGTTGGGGTCAGCTGTCCCAGCTGTGTCCCCTCCCAACTCCTTGTGCCCCCCACAGCCTCCTCGCTGGTGGGGTGGGGTGAGAAGCAGAAAAAGCCTTGGCTCTGGGTAAGCTCTGCTCAGCAGTAACGAAAATATCTCTGTATAATCAACACTGTTTTCAGCACAAATCCAAAACATAGCTCCATACTAGCTACTATGAAGGAAATTAACTGTATCCCAGCCAAAACCAGCACATAGGGAAAACTGAATTCAGTCCACATTTTATGAATGAAAAACAGTCAATAAAAATGTTAGTTCACTTTGCCTTGGTTATTTAATTAGAAATATCTCACTTTCAGTGACTTGTTAAGGTCTCCTAGCAATATTTGAAAGGAATGTTTGGAACCACAGATGAGCTTCCTTATTGAAGCATCTGATCCTATGGTGAGAATCACTGTGCAACTTTGGACTTCTAAAACAACTCAGGTGCTTAGACAGACTATTCTACTCTCATTTGAAAGGTCCTAAGGTATCCAGCACATGATTGGCTCATAATAAAATAGTTCTATATGTTCCCAAAACTTTCTGGAGTGGCATGTGGAGGCCAAGAGAAACATCTTTGTGTGCCTTTGATGACATTGCACACCTATGTTTAAGGAAGCCTAACTTTGTCCTTAAGAGGCATCTATAACAGGTAGAGTACCTGTACAGAATGATTCAATTCACCCAAATATGTTTTTTTCAGTATTTGAAATAAATAAGATGAATGCTGTCATGAATGCATTTCCCATGCAAATCTTTATGCTCTTAGGTAGAGTAGACTGTAACTTTCTACAGTATGGTTTGCTTAAAGTTTGAAGGTATATGGAGAAATGAAGGTGTCTATTATGGACTCTTTCTTAAAAATGTGTATGAGTAACATACATAAATTCATATGATGATAAACTTGCTTTTTCAATTTCCCTTTTATTTTTCTCTCTTCTTTGACAAAATGAGATATTTCATCTCCAGTTTTGGCTTTATTTTCAATGGCATTCATCACAGAAGATATTGTGTTTACACAGATTTAGAAAGCATGTTGATTCTCAAGTATTCCGGTAGATATTTTATTGGATCAAATCTTCAATGTCCACAGAGAAGACATGCGCATCTGAACTTCCCATTTAAACTCTTTCATAATTAGTTATAGAAATAGTCATTCTTGGGATGCAATTTGATTTCATACTAAGACAGACATATGTAAAAGGACTGTAGAATACTTGTTCAGATGTGAATGTAAAAGGACTGTAGAATACTTGTTCAGATGTGAATGTGTGCATTAACCACATCTAAAACAAGTTAGATAAGTTATACCTGTTATGACTTTAAACACAGTGATTCTTTCCAGTCTCTGAGCTACTCTCATTTGTCATCTTCTGTGTTGTTTGGGGTTTTTTTTAAGAATTTCATAGCTGTTCAGATTTTTTTGATGATGATGACTGTATGATATCACAGTACCAGTCTTGGTTCTGCTGGTATGGCTATTTCATAGAAAACCTGATTTTGACATTTTCCTTGTGCTTACATGAGTTATGTTAGGCCTGTTAGGACATTTAATATATGCCTTTATTTTTGTGGGGGGAGGAGGCACTGGTCTCCTCACAGAAGCTTGTACTCACTGGACTTCTTTTTCTGTGTGGCTTGCTTGAGTGAAATGGCTTGAGTAGTGATATTTCCTACATTACTCTCAATGTTCTTTTGCACAATACAATATAAACCTATTGCAAACCTGTAGCTGTAGCTTTTCCTCAAAATTTCTTTTTCAGTGCTTTATCTGAATGAATGCTTAGCATTTCACGCTTATCCCTACTTGTAGACATCAAACTGTTAGCAAAACCACTATTCTTCCCTGGGAATGCAGGCAGTTTGGTGTACCGGGCATTTCTATCTTCCTTTTAAATGTCTTCTGTGCTCTAACTACACTAAATCTGCTATTCTCAAGTCCACTTGTTCTAGTCAAGCCCTAAACTTCAGAATGTAATACCCTTTGGAAAACAAAACCTATTTTGATCAACATCTGCATCACCCATTCACCTGTTGCCTCAGCAATTCATGTTTTTCCACAATATTTTTAATGGAGCCTATTTGATTTTGAAAACTGTCCTTTAGTAGTGATCTCATTCTATTTCCCCTCTTATTTGTTTAACAGAACTTGTCATTAAAGATCATCCATGATCTATAGATGACCCTTGCCTTTTTACCTGACATTTGTATTAGAAAATGAGCATTCTTCTATTTTTTCACTAAACTTGTGAAACTCAAGAGCTTTTCCAAACCAGGATGCAGGTACACATGCCAGTAAGTCTTCCCTGTATTTTGAAGCAAGATCCAGGTGTATAGTACCTGTTCTTGCACTCTGGCTTCTACAGAAAAGAAACACAGGTATGCTGGCTGGGAAAGCCCCATAACACCTCCTAACGAGTCTCTCCTTTAGTGTTAAAGACACTTCAGAGTGAACCAGTTGAACATTTTACATAGACTTAGTTGTGCCATCTTCTAGACACTACCTCTAAGCACAGGAAATCTTCTTGGTTCAAAATCTGTGCAAAGCATACATTCATCTTCTTCTGTGAGAGATGTTTGTGTTTCGTTTTGGAGGATGGTCCTTATGGTTGAAGATCTCCAGAAGATAAACAGTTTATCAAGAAGCTTTCAAGCACCATTTTCTCCAGTAAGTTTGAGCTTAGTAGGAATATCCAAAGTAAGCAAGACTCATTTTCACAATCAATTTCTCTTCTTGTCTTAAAAGACTGCCAAGAGACGTGTATGTGTACATATTTGGTTTGTAACCTATAAGACAAAACCCAATTCTAAAAGAGTCAAATTGCCTGTTTTTTTTTTTTTTCCCAGTAATACCATTTATTAGGTTACCTAAATATAGGCACTCAATGCAATTAGATGTCCAGTGGTATCTGTGAAGTTTGCAAAGAACTAACTAATTTAATAAAGAACTTAAAAACACCCTACTACATAGTCAGTTGAACATTAAGAGACACTACAGCATGTATGATTTGGCATCCAGCTTGTACTCCAAAAGGGACTGAAATTGCAAATTAATACACAGAAATACAGGTGTCTTGAGTGGATATTTTCAATAAATCTAGGGAGTAATTCAAAAGATCAACTACTGTGAGCCTTATTTATCAGCCAAAACATTAATATCTGATTTTAAATGGAAGCTCAGATAACCACCTTGTATGTATAATTATCTTTATATAGGTATCCAGATGTATGTGATTGAACTGCCAACTCAATCTCACTCAACTTCATCAAACAAGGAAAAAATCCTTAATTTTTTGGTAGCTGCCCATTTTTTATTAAAAAAAAATGTAGCATCACTGTAACAGAACTACTCTTGCAGACCAGAGACATTTCCATGTCAAATGTTTCTTTTTGAAGAATCAAGATATATTGCACTTTTTATAGGTGAGGAAAAGGGAGAGAAGCTAAATACAAAACTTCCAAAAAGTAAATAATTAATGTAATCTTTCACTTCCCCCCCCCCCCAGGCTAATATCTAAATTCAGAGACAAAACTACTGAGAAAATATTGCAGAATATAATTAAGTGGATAGATAAATAAATAAATAAATATTAGCTCACTGAATGTAAATGGTCATGTTTTTAAAACTTGGTGAATTACTTTGGCAGTCCTCTGGAAAACTGCAAAACTAGAAAAAAAGGGAGCATTGAAGCTTGAATTTGAAAATTGGCCTTTGTTGCACTAGAGTTTTCAGATTTTATGAAACCATTAGTTTGAGGTATTCAATATATTTTTTTTATTTCCTATTATCTCGCTTTTAATGACAAACTTATTTTTTTAGACATGTTATTTGTTTTCTTTCATTCTGGGTTTTAAACTTTGAAAATGATACAAAGTATTAAGAACACACAAGCTAATTGTTTCTAAATTATCTTCCCTCAGAAATCTCCATTCTTTTCTCAAGTACTTTATTCTAGACCTTTTATACTACTTCTTTCAAATCTTGAACATGTCTGCAGTTTTCACCTCAATAGCCAATCTCCTCTACTTGAGTAGAGTGTTTTAGGACCAACCATGAAAGATTTTTCCTGTATATTAATTTCTACCTGACTGCTACATTTGAATGTTTTAGAGCTCACAATAATGATATGCCTTAAAATATTTTGTGACAGTGTTTTTGAAAACACCAGGGTCAATTAAAGATATTTTCCATACCGTCCAGCATTAGTTATAAGAACCTGAACAAGAGCCTGTTTTAGAATAATTGTCCTCATTTGTTCTAGTGCCCTCCCCTCTCAGTGGTGTTTTTTATTCTATTGACTAAAAAGTTGTTTCCAACACAGAGGCATGAGTTTTAATATTCCTTCAGATTTCTTTTTCGTAACATGACCTAATAATAGTGGTTCAGATGAACCTCACTTCCTTTTCAGACTCCAGTTTTTTGATCTCTGCAACCTCCTTTGTCAGTAATGTCTACCATTTGCATGTCCATATATAAACTGATTCTTTTTTATAAATAAATACTCTTGAGTCTGTCACTTCTTAATTTAGTTGACCTTGCTCATTTTTATAGGACAGGTGAACAGAAGTTCTAGATATTTCTTCATCCTTCTACCATGTTTTCTTCTATTCTTCTTAACTCTCTTGGGGATGACACTGAGGGCTTAGTTCAGTTACCCAGTACCTGTGAGATTTCCTAGAGTATCTAAGGCATCCAAAAAGACTCATCTATATTACACAAGAACTGCAGGAAACCTATGCCTTTCTGAACCAGAAAAATCCATAAAGCAGTAGATGGCTATGTGCTGAGAATGGAATCAACCCTAAGTTTCTAATATTGTTTTTTATTTTTGTGAAAATGCTTGCGTTTTTTAATGTTTGAGAAAAACAGCCAAGATTGTACTACTGCATTTCTGATGCTTTTAATTGTCAGTTTACTTCATACAACAGTCCCAAGGTAAAAAAGACTTTCTGAAAAAATGCAGTAAGTCTTTTGTTCTTCCAAGCAGAATTTAATTATTTTCACAGTTTTCACAAGCTGTAGTTTATTTTAATAACAATAGAATGAAACTTCATTAGGTTTGAAGAATTACTGTTCGCTCCATCTAAACAGTTGAATGTTTCATAACCTCGTAATTTCCAGTGGTTCCAGCAGAGCATCTTGTCTTCCAGACAAGAAATCTTTTACTTTCTTGAAAACAATAATTATGACAATGTGCATTAAAAATAAGCAACATTGAAATGTATGGATCTATTTAAAATCTATTTATTTATTTATTTATTTATTTATTTATTTATTTATTTGGAAAAATACCTTGCTGTTGCAGCTTGCAAAACATTGTAAATGTATAATTTAGCAATTTACAAAGCCATTTGATCATTTAATGCTAGTGATAGAATTTCCAAAGGTCGTAAAGAAAATAGAGGATATTACAGTCTATAATAGACTGGTATAACTAGATAGACACAGTCAAGATCCACCAAATTTTGATACTGACTTCAGCCAGGGTGGTTTCCTACCACTAAATTCCAGTTTTTATTTCTGATGAACTTTCTGACTCAGTATGTTAAACAAAAAGGTTTCTAGAGGTATGAATGTCAATTAAGCTACCTAACTCCCTCAAAAATCTATCAGCTGCTAACTTTCTCTGATGATCTACTATTAATATGGAATGAAGACTGATGGGTTTCAGATAAATATTTCTCTAACTTTCTCAATTAGACCTCTGGGCACAGAGACAGAGCCACAAACAGAATTGAAAACTAAAGTTAGAAATAAACTAGTCATTGTGATGCTTGGTAATGTATTCATTGACTAAAAGTTAGAAAATTCATTACAAAAATAGAATTCACAGTGCCAAATTAAGCTTTTAAAATTTTGTTATAGATTACATGGGAGAATAATATGCCAAAGAATAGGGTAAAAATAAGCTTGTAAGACAATGGGAAATGCTGGAGGGAAGTATGTCTGAAAGTGTATCACTCTTGGATTTAGGCACCTCACTTCTGGTTGCAGTTAGCTGGCTGTTTGAAGTCGGGACCCATGCTGCACATACTTCATATATTTCCTTTAAGAAAAAAAAAAACCTCAATGGCAATTACAGTCTGGGAGGTTGTAAGTTATCTCACATTTGACAGGAGAGTGCTCTCGTCCTTGCAGAACTGAGCCTTTTGTAGTGGGTTGACCTTGGCTGGCTGCCAGGTGCCCACCAAGCTGCTCTCTCTCTCCCTCTCTTCAGGAAGACAGGTGAAGAAAATATGATTAAAATCTCATGGCTCAAGGTAAGGACAGGGATAACACTCACCAATTAACATCATAGGCAAAACAGACTCAGTTCGGGGAATATTAATTTAATTTATTGCCAATTAATAACAGAGTAGGATAGTGAGAAATAAAAACAAAACTAAACCCACCTTCTCAGGCCTCCGTTCTTCCCATGCTCAACTTCACTCCTGATTCTTCAGTCTCCCACCACCACGAGTGGCACAGAGGAATGGGGAATGGGTGTTGCAGTCAGGTCATAACACTTTGTCTCTGCCACTCCTTCCTCCTCACACTGCTCCCCCACTCCAGCATGAGGTCCCTCCCATGGGACACAGCCTTTCACAAAGTGCTCCAAAGTGCATCTGTCCCATGAGCTGCAGTTCTTCAAAAACTGTTCCTACATGGGTCCTTTCCATGGGGTAAAGTCCTTCAGGCACAGACTGCTCCAGTGTGGGTCCTCCACGGGGTCACACGTCCTGTGTGCACTCTCCACAGGCTGCATCTGCCTTCACAACATATCGACCTACTGCAGGCCATGGGGTCTTTCCTGGGCTGCAGGTGGAGATCTGCTTCCCCGTGGACCTCCCTGGGCTGCAGGGACACAGCCTGCCTCACCAGGGTCTTCCCCACGGGCTGCAGGGGAATCTCTGCTCGGGCACCTGGAGCATCTCCTCCCCTCCTTCTGCACTGACTTTGGTGTGTATATAGTTGTGTCTCACATTTTCTTACTCTTCTTTCTCCCAGCTGCTGCATAGCCTTTTTTTTTGCCCTTTCTTAAATATGTTATCACAGAGGTGCCACCAGCATTGTTTCTGGACTCAGATTTGCCCAGCCACAGGTCTGTCCTGGAGGTGGTTGAAACTGGCTCTGTCCTACAGGGGGGCATCTTCTGGTGTCTTCTGTCAGAAGCCACCCCTGCAGCAAAAATACTAGATGAGAGAAAAGTCTGGTTCCATGGTCTGACAGTAAACATAGTTACCTGAAACGTGAGCACCTTAGCTCTGTTTCTAGAATTATTATGGTGTGATGAGTTGTTGCTCTTTGGTTTGGTTTTCTTTGCTTATCCTGCAGTGTCTCTAATACAAAGCAGAGATTAGAGAATTCAAGTTTCCGTTAGATTAGATTCCATCAGATTTGGGAACCAAATCCTTTATTAGAATTGGTATTTACTTTTTAAAGGTATCGTAGATATTTTTTGGACATTATTGCTGTTTTCATCAGGGTTATTTATTCATATAATTAAGAAAAATCAAGAAAACAATAGCATGTCTGTGTGTAAAACAGGAAAACAATGCAATCATAAGACACTGTCTCATGGCTCATCAGGAAGATCAAATTTAACAAGATGAATAATTCACAATTAAATTTACATATAAATTACACTTGCAAACAACCGTAATAGCAATAACTATAATTAATTGCATCAATCATAAAAGACGTAAATATATGTTTAATTAAAATAAAGACTGCACCTTTAAAACACACCTGGATAATTTTATATGAAAGAACAAACAAGACAAATTACTAAAAAAAACTGTTAATGAAGAGCATGCATTTCTGTCTCGCATATTACTAAATATTGTTCAACCTAGTGTTATACAACCTGATTGTAAAGTATCAACAAAAGAGACTGACTGTTCAAGATTTGGTCTACTATTTGCATATATATTAGTAGACCATGACATCTAAGTATTTAACCTCATTTCTTTATGCATACTTTAATTTGAAAATGCACAGCCCTGACAATTCTTAGTAGTGTGCTATTTGTTTCTAAGAAATGCAGTATGGTTTCTCTTTGTGCCTTTGTCAATCTTTTTTTGCATAAAATAATATAGCAATGATGCTAGAAAAAATATATATAATTTATGTGTATATATCTGTATTATAATTGTGAATTATGAAATTATTATAAAGTAGAATTACTAGCTGCTCTGACAATCTAATTCGAATATGCATTTGATATATAGTGGATTAGCTCCAATCACTTTTTATGAGAAACTATGTATGCTACCTGTTCTGCAGGCCAGAGATTGTTCCCTAGCCTTTTCTTATTTAGCCACGGAGACTTGCCAGGAGATGGCAAAGATCACTAAGCATGTATCTGGTCAGCTTCACATTTCCATAGCACCTCAAGGCTGCATCCTGACTGCCTGTAGGGATGAAACCTCTTAGATGTGAAGTATCTATCTCCCTGTTTCTTCTGTAATGACAGACTGGTGTATAGTCAGTGAGGGAAGTGTGATTCATTTGAAGAAATCTCAGCAAACAATCAAAGAACTGGACTGCCAGGGCATCATGACTGCACCTGCCTCAAGATACAACTTAGAATTCCAAGCAGGCTCTGTGTAGTCAGCCACACTGCATGCTACATAGGCATTAATGCAGAAACAAAACAAGGATAATACAAAGGCACTGACAGTCTGACTTAGTTAAAACTTGCATCTTAATATTAAACCTTGAATATGTGAGCAGAACATACGGTCAGTCACCTAAGAATTTCAGTTCAGTTAAGTTTACAACTTTTGAAGAAACACAAATAGCATTTGAATAGAAAAGGGGTAAAATAAGTATCCCCTTTTCTCTTCAAGGAGCATCTGGATGACACTATTAGTCGTATGATTTAGTTTTAGGTAGTCCTGCAAGGAGCTGGGAATTGGACTTGATGATCCTTATGGGTTCCTTCCAACTTGAAATATTCTATGATTCTATGTTTCTATTTCTTGATATTATATAATGGCTTCAGAGGTATTAGAACTGACTATAAAATTATTCTGAAGTGTTCTGAAGTGATGGGGTAATGCTCACTGACAGAATAAGCACATGTACTGTAATAGTGCATAATGACAGAGATAATACTTCTCACAAATTAGATTAAAATATTTACTTTACTACTGTATACCTTTGGGTTGTGGGGTTTTGTTGGTTTTTTTTATTGGAGTTTTTTGGGATTTTGTTTTTGTTTGGGTTTTGTTTTTTGCTTGTTTTTGGTTTGTTTGTGGGTTTGTTTTTTTTTTTTTTTAATAGCAGTGATTTCAAATGCTTTTGCTGCATAAGAATAGTTTTACTTTCAAGTAGGCCTGGGTCCACATTTGCAAACAACTGCATTTAATGTCTGCAGTGTAGGTGTCAAAGTTTCAGTTATTGTCAGCAGAGATGGAGGACTTCAGTGTTGATGTGAGCAGCCATTAAGGTAGCATTGTTAGAAGGGGAAAATTACTGAACAGAAGAAAAGGTCTGCTGAAAAATACTGACAAAGAAATTGCCTGCCAGCCATGGAGCTGTGAGCCTGGGAATTAGAGCTGGGAACCAGAAACATCCTTGAAGAGCGTAGCTGGCATCTTTGAAGTACGGCTGGGTGCCTAGAAACTGGAGACATCCTGAGGTACCATCGATAAGTGCAAAACCCAAGAAAATGTAACGGCAACTTATTATGAAAAAGTGGAAACAGTCTGGGAAAATAAAATTGGTCTGAAAAAATAAAAACCATCATCATCTCTTGGCCATTACAGGTGAAAAACAGAAATTAACAGCATCTATTGGCTGTTTAAAGTGGTGATGCTCTAAGCCCTCTTATGTTTCTATGATATAAAAAGGACTTAATTTTTATCCAAAATGTAGCCTCTCTGTCTGAGAACTTCATGTGCTGCATGTAGTTTTCCTTTCCTAAACAGGCTGAATTCTCCACATGAACTTTCTGTGAGGTCTTGGACTCTCACTGGGGACACCTGGCTGACTCCAGACTCCGTGATGTGGATCATCTTTGAAGTCAGATTGTCTGTTACTTTATTGGTCCCCCCTCTGGTCCTACTTCTGAGGTTGATTCAGTTTGTTGTCTCACCTCTGGGATGGTTGGGTCCCTTTTTGGGATTAGTTTGTCCTCCCCTTTGGGATAGTTTGGCCCTTTCTGAAATCTGTTTAATTCACTTGATATTGATATTATTACCCATATAAGTGTATCTGCTGTAATGTTGTTGATAAGTTGCTTCACTAATTCTAAGTTTATAGTAACCTGCAATACTGTATACCTACGTGGTTTCTGCTATACAAATGATTGCTACTATTATTGACTGCTGTCATATTATTGATTGATACTATATTATTGATCACTGATAGTACTTTATAATAGCTTGATATACATATATTCACTTCATTAATCATAGGTATATTTGCTGGTCATGATTTTTGAGGTCATATACCTACTAGAAGTGATTTTTTGTGATATTTATGGTAATCTGTAATAAAGTAGAGAAATTTAGAGGATAAAAGCTCCTATATGCTTGTGTACTATGGAATCCTATGAACCCATATTTGTTAACTCTACACACCTGCAGTCTGCCTAGCCCTTTAGTTTGTGGCATTAATTAGTGTCAGAAGTGGGATTCTGTAAAATACACAGGTCATGGATGCAGACACTTGGGAGAAGGTAGGAGAAAACATCAAAAGCTAGCAGAACACAGAAAATTGCAAGAAGTCCTGCAAACAGAATTTCAGGAGTGGCAGGAAAGTATTGGGCTTCTCACAGAGACATATGCAACTGCAAGCACTTTGCTGAGAGCTGTTAAGCACGAAGCTCAAGACATTTCACAGTGACTTAGAGCAGTTAGAGCAACTGCCCCTTGAATCTCATAGTCCTGGTAAAAGCCAGCTACTTCAGGAATTAGAAACTAATCTCAGACTTCTGGCTTTACAACAGCCAGAGCAAGAGCATACATGCTCATTCTCAGAGAGTGAGACAATTGAAAAGATACACATACTGAAAACTGATAGTGAGGAGGATGATTCTGGGCCTTTTGCCACTGCCTCATGAGTCTGGTTCTGGCAACAGGCCTCCTACTGCTGCTTCGTTACATGAATCTGATCCAGATAGGACAGCCCCTTTGTAGCCCATCATTTGAACTTCCATGGTACAACTCCCGGCTTCTGTCAGAAACAAAGGCACTTCCCTGCCACCCCAGGTCACGACAGCCACAACAATCTATGCTGCACAACAACTAGTGCAGAGGTCCTTAAAATATTACAAAAAGTCAAGTGTCTAGATAGGTGACATGGTGTTATTAAATGGGAACTGGAACCACTATTCTTGATCAGAATGAGGCCAAAAAAAATATTTCTGGGAGGAGCAATAATTCTTCATAACCCTGATACAGGGGCTGGTCCCTATACCTTCTCTCTATTATCTTTAGTGATACATGCTTTCAGACAAATGCCAGGACCATGGGAATGTAACCCTCCCCCTCCCTGAAATACTCCTGAAAGGTTTTCTGAACCTCATGGAGAGTGAGACTGACTGCTCCGGATGTCCTTAAGGGACAAGGTGCTATAGCCTGGGACATAATGACTATGCTAGCAACAGCAGCAGGGAAAACAAGACTGTTGCAAAATGCAATGCTGAAGGGTTTAGCCTTAATGTTACACAGTAGGAATACTGATTGGAAGACAGTAATGGCTCACAGGCTGCAAAATTGGATACCCCCTATGGGAAGGCAACAAGGATGGGGAACTACCTCCAGAACAACAGTCTGTAAAAGAGAAGGTTGGGTCAAGATTGCCCAAACACAAAAGGGAAATGATAACGGACAAAATGTTCAAAAATTCCTCATTAAAACTAATCCATCTGACACAAAAGAGTCCCCAGACAAACGGAAGGGAGTTTTAGAATGGAAATACTCGTGGGATCTCCATCGAGGATTAGGGTTTATGACAGGTAAATTACAGAACCTATGGGATTAATTATGAGAGAGGTTGCACTGACAGCCTCGTTGCTGGCAGTATTGTCCCATCTGCTCCCCCGATCCTTTTACTAGAAAATGAACACAGGAACTTCTGTCAACCCCTTCTAAGTGGCCAAGATTTTTTTAATAAAGATTAGTGAAAAGCCTTGTATACTGCTAATAGTGAATGCTAAATATTTTGTCTCTTTTCTCACTACATGCTGCTGTCCTTTCTGTTACAGATCTTATTTTGAATTAGTATCCCCAAAGGTAAACAACAAAGACTTAGTCAAATAGATTTTTTTTAACACCTGGCAAGGTGGCAGACAGTGTATTCCCTCTAGTAACTTACAAAAAATACTGGAATTACATTCACCATCTAATAAGAAGGAGCTCCAGTAAGCCTTCGGTACTTTAGGATTTTGGTGGGTACATATTCCAGGATTTGGTATAAATGCTCAACCCTTATATAATTTGTTAAAGTGTGCTACCTGGGAATGGACAGTTATTCTTGAATAAGAATTTTATTTATTGATACACAGTGTTTCATAGTATCCAGCAATGGGCCCTGTAATACTAGGATGCCCTTTTAGACTATATATAGGACTCACAGAAAAGGATATCAATGGAGATTGTGTCAACAAGTTTCCAATAAAGCCCAATTAACTCTTATTTGATTTAAATGAAAGGGGTGGCAAGGCTCCCAAGCATGATCTTTACCTTGGGAAGGCTCATCACTGGCTCCTTATACAGTCCTGTTAGATACAGAAGCCATCACATCAGACACAACCTTAGAAATACTCCCTATTCTTAAAGGGATTAGAGAACCTACTGCTGTTCCACAGGGAACTGTACTCCCCAGTGTGACATCCACACAGGGCTGCCTGACATCCACAGATGGAAGACCTACAAGAAACTGATGCATTTCTGGAGCAAGACCTGGAGGCCAGAGAAGATATCATAGAGTGTCAGGTAAAGCAACACTGAATACCCCGATTTAGGTAACTGAACTCCATCCCTCTATCTTTCAAGAATTTGGATATTGAAAGGGAGTGTAGGTTTTATTAAATGGTAAGTATGTTTTAACATGTGTGAAAATCCTTGCAGGCATGGCACCCACCTTGAACACTCTCTTAAAATTTTAAGTTCTTCTTTGAGGATTTGCAGTTTTTGACGCAGACAAACTGAAAAAAAATCAGAGCAAAATTAATAATTTAAAAACTGAATCATAAGTGTTTTCATCTATGTTATTAAATCCTGAAAATTAATTTCACCTGAAGTGATATATTGATTATTTTTGTGTTGTTAGTTTCAAAACAAGCTAGTTAATTTTTAATTTTTTGATGCTATAAGAGGCTATTTTTCAAAAATTTTAGTAAAAGTAGTGTAACAATTTGCTGTGTTTTTGAATAAATGTAATCATGTTTATTTTCCACCTAAAAATGTTAGTAATTATAGCTGAAATGTATTTTTTTGTTCATGAAGAGGTTGATTTGAACTGACTTCATGGTATCCTATTATGAATGCACTTTATTTATGGCTGTAACTTTGGTTAGAAGTTGCTTGATTTCTTTGGGTTCCAATGAGCCCTTATTAATTATTTGTGTAAAGATAGATTTGGCATGTGTACTGTAAAATCTGATGACCTGCTTATGAAAACATAGTTCAAGGGAAAAAATAATAAAAAAAAGGTGTTTATCATTTTACAAATATTTGAGGACTTAGCTTGAACTGGCCAAATAGTATTGTTTGAAAAAATTATGTGTGTGACAGCTAAAATCACAGATTTAATGAAGAGTCCAATGCGTAGAGCATTCACACACAATTTAAGAAAACCTGATTCAATTTATTCTGCTCCCTCAGGAGACTTAACCCTGCAATTTGCTGGAGAATTTTCTTAAATACCAAGCTGTGGAGTATCTGGGAAAGATAAAACAATTTTCTGTGCCTTTTCATTGCCTGTCTCAAGGCATCCTTTGATATATGGAAGAATGGATTTGAACCTCAACCCTCTGTTTTCAGGTGATTGGTATGAACCACAGGCTTTTGCTACTATCTTTGTTATCTTCCCCAACACTCAGCACTTTATTATTTAGAAATTCTATGCAAAGTTCAGCAACCAAAAAAGCAGACATTAAAACTTTCTAAATCTCCACCTCCGTCTAGGAAGTTTTCAGGCAGTTTGGTCAGACTGTTGGAAAAAATGGGTTCATTCAGTGCCAGAGGATTTAATTGATATTGTTTCCCATAAACATAGTGCTCATTTTGAGAGGGGTGTGTAAGCTTAGTCCTCTGTTATCCTTAGCTTTGTTAATAATGTCCAGCTTGAAATATAACATTCCACTTGGTGTAAAATATTGCAACTTGTTTTTTTAAGCAAGTAGGACAAGAAAAAAAATACATATATTTTTGAGTTAGATAAATTACTGGAGTTTAGTAGAAGAAGCTTCATGTTATGTTAAAAAATAATTCACTCACCTAGCTCTCATTTGTTCATATGACAATTCTTGTTCCTTTATTAAGCTTCAGTTTATTTTTGATAGAAGAGTTTAAGAGGATGGTAGAACTCTCCTGGCCAACCACTCACTTCCCATCTGCTAGAACCCTCAAGGGAGAGGTAAATTAACTGTTGGGGTATGTGTGGTTCATGGGACTGCAGAGAAATTAGCTGTGGGAAAGCGAACAACATTTAATGAGATTAACAACTTGAAAATGTGAATATCTTCTTTCTTCTGTTTTCAGAGCATTAATCCTCATCATAACTATGACAACACTTTTATATAGTCCTGATTTGAGTATTCTTTCTGCTCAAGACACAAATACAATAATGGATATTATTATCATATGACATATGTTTTATCTCGAGCTCTGTGATAGCTTGAATGTATAAAAAGCCTGCATATATATCAAGATTCATTCAGATTTTAGAGATGAAAAGACTGAGGTGAAGCTGATTTGGTCTCTAAAATAGTGGCAAATGCATATTAGGAATAAAATGTAAGAATATACCCAGTCTTCCTCACTTGGATGTAGTACCATTCTTTGGAGTTCAATAATTCTGATTGGTCAAATCAAGGACCTGTGTAAATGCATGACAGCCCATCTAAGGGAAAAATAAGCTGGCTCCAGAGCCCTTAGTGGCAGTCTGTTTGTGTCTGTTATGGGCATATACATCAGTGAGACTGGTTTTGTGAATGAAAATTACTTATGAGTAAGAACTTTAGTATTTTGTTGGGGTATTTGTAAAATTCTTCTACAAATTTCTGACTCATCGAGACAGTAAAAATAGTTATGTATGCACAATTTTAAACAGTTAAGCTTCTGCTATGTACTCCAGGAACAGTTGATTTTTTTCCTGTTTTTTAATCCTTAGAAGTATCTGATTTTAATTATCTTTTCTTTATCAAAGTAATGGCTCCTCATATTACAATTAGAGGTTACAGCTGGTGAATATTAACCTCACCCACATGTTGTGTACTCTCTGGGATGACATCTTGTCTCTATCATGGCACTGCAAATCTTGTCTAACAACAACAACAAAAAACCCAAACCAACACCCCCCTGCCTCCCCCCAAAAACCGCAAAACCTAAAACACCAACAGGAGAAATGATATACTGAAAATTTTAAATGAGGAGTCTGGATGGGGAGGGGAGCAGTCTCTATAGAGCAAATGCCTGAGATTAAAAATACGGGCTTGTTTCATGAGTCAAACAATTTACTCTGCAAAGCAAAAAGAGAAGAAAATATTTTTCAAAGCTTTCACTGTACTAAAGAAACATTTTAAAAAGTTACAAGAAAAAAGATGTTTACGTTATTTTTATTCTAAAAAGGTTTCAGTTTGCTGATCTGATTTGTGAAAAGTAAAGCTCAGTAGAAAAAACCAAGCAATTAGCAAGCAACTGTATTCACAGTTAACAGCCAATGGTAGCCAATTAGGCTCATGATAAAAGTAGTGATTTTTGTAGAGACTATATTTAAACAATCCATTTTAGCATGCTTTACATCCACAATACTAAGAATTGTTTTGAAAAATAGCATCAATGCACAAGACAACATATTCAGTACTTTTCAAAGGAAATTTGAAAATGGTTAGTGTTTATGATCATTCTTAGGTTACCTACAAGTATTAAAAAATATTTTGTAGGAGAAGAAGGATTATGTAAAACTGAAAAGGAGAAAGTTCTAAGCAGATGGTTTATATATTATATACCTTCCTTTTGATTCTGTCCTTGATAACAGTAGACCTGATTCAGTAGCTGTGCCATTTTCATCATAAAACTGAGACTGGCAATTAATTTAAAGGAAGTATTTCTAATTTTAATCTTTATTGTTTTGAAATTTTTATAGATTTTCACCAGTGTCATCCAGTGTTTTATAGGGATTCTTTACCCATACCTCAAAGAGCTTGCTGAGTCCATTAAAATGACACAGATAAGGAGAAAAGGGAAACAGATAGAGGACTACAGAAATAAAGATGATAAAATGTTACATTACTTTATCAGAAGAATGTCCTGATACCCTTCTTTGGGGAATGATGTGTAAGAAAATGAGGAAGCAATAACAGAAGAACTGGTTTTGAAGAAGGACACTGACAGTGCAGGCAAATAATTCCATGTGAAGGAGAGAGGGGAGGAAACACTGAGCTTGAGAGTAACAGTGGAAAGGAGAAGACAAATAGACTAAAAGGATGCGCAGATTATTCAAGTCACAAAGAGACATGTGGTGAAAGATCAGATACAAGGAGGGAATTAGGAATTACTCATTCTACTGAGAAAACTGAAGTTGGAATTAAGGAAGAGAAGAGACGCTGAAAAAGGCTCAGGGAGAGGATGTGGAGAGAAGGGGTGTGATCATAGAGATGGGAAGAGAAGAATGCTGTGGCTGTAAATATTGCTGTCTTTCATATGGGGGGCAGACAAGAATTGTGGGGCTATAGGTGAAAGAGGTAGGCTTTGAAAAGCAGTGTTAGAATATGAAATGGAAAGGACAAGTATGGTGATAAATAGAAATCTGAATATGAGGATATAAAAAATGTGACAAAGTTGATTCTGTAGTTTTGATTTTGAGAAGTGAAGAAAAATGTGTTCAACATAAATCAACAAAAATTTAATGTGAAAGCTCATGGACATCTTATGAAAGTATCCTATTACTTTGTTAACCTTATGACTCTGGTGCCAAATCCTGAGGAAAATTCATTCATGTTTTTAAATGTTTACTCATTCAGCTGGTTTCAGTAAAATATGCAGAATAAATTTTGCCTTTTATTGCTCAATATTAGGGCCAAATCAATCTAGAAAAAAAGTACAGAATCCCTTTTTTTGTTTCCACAGTTACCAATCAGTTTGGTATTCACATGTAGCAGCACCCGACGGCTCAGATGACCTTGAGATACTGGTCCTATCTGACCAGTGGACAAAAGCATTTACATCTGGGGGGGGTCTGTCAGTAGCTGGTGTGGTGCTGTTAGCTGTAGGTTAAACAGGGTCTGCCATCTCACATTTGGCAATGTCTTACTTATGTACTCAATCAAACTGAGTGTAAACAAGTGTGAAGGCCACCAGAGGAAGCCAGTAATCTGCAGTTTAGGAAGAAAATTAAGCTCACTTGCATCCCAAAGATGCCTTCAGGAGAGAAATTTCTGGCTTAAAACTTGTAGTAAAAAGATATGTATTTCTGAGCATCAGGGAAGAAAGAAGCCTGTTTGCCTTGTCCGTTTGTCAGCTTCATGCTGAGACAGTTAGAACCTTCCAGAAGAAATGTGTCTCCTCAGTGAGCACCATGCAGAGGGCAGGTTGAGACAGGGCAGGGAGGGGGGACAGGGGAAAAGGGGAGCAGCACAAGACACAGCAAACATGAACAGAGAGAATGCTGAGAAAAGCAGGGTACAAACATAGCCAGGACTCAGACATGACAGAGAGAAAGCCTAAAACAGTCCCCAGAAAACCACTGAGATGCTGCTTGACTTAAAGCAACTAAGAACACCTTTATTGTATTACTCTTCTTGAAAAAGCTGAATGTCAGCCCTCTGAAGAAAAACAAACACACAAATAAGAAACATCATTTGTATGTCACTCAAAATAAGATTTTTGTCTTGTTATTGTTGCTTTTTTAATTTTTTTTATTTTTTCCCTAGGACATAAAGTCTATAGTCTACAAACTTAAGTGCTTGAATTTTGGTGCTGTGTTCAAATGATCACACAACTATAGTGGTGGAAAAGAGCTCCAGGAAAAGATATATATTAGCTATATATTACTTGAAAGCTTAATTGCTAACCATAACTGATATTTGGAAGGGTATACAAAGTAAGGATGTGTTAATACTGCTTTTTACTTAACTGTCCACTATAGGTCACTAACAAAACCAGTTACCTGACTAGGTATGTCTCTGATTTGAGTAGTATATCTGTTCCTATGCTACAGAACTCCTCATTCACTGCTACCTCAGTAAAATTCATACTGTTTTAAAGCAAGGAATTTATTCTCTTAATAGTGGCTCCTACACCAATACAGCTGACTTATGACTTCCCCATTGCTTAACAGTTCAGCTGATCAACCCAGAGAAAGAAACTGATTTTAAGAGACTAGTGAGGAAAGTGGTAAAGAAAGGGAAGAGTTCATGTTTAACACTACCGGTTTGTTTTGCCATCCATGTAAAAGCATACAAGGCTGTTTAAATGATGTTGATCTTAACTTGCTTTCAAGAAGAAAGGAGAAGGAATTAGAAATAAATGCTTTTCTCTTTTGACTCATTAACCATCTTTACTAGGCCAAGTCCATGTCTCATCTTGTTACCTGTTGAAAAGTTAAATTGCATGCAATTCGATTGCATGCCCAATTAGATAAGCAATTGTCAGTGGCGGCTGTGACAATCACATCTTTTTGAAAATGTAGTGCTAAGAATCAATATAAGACAAAGATAAAACAAAGCAAATAAATATGATTTAGCTATATATGTCTCTTCCTTACGAGTTCATTCCTAGTTTATGCCGTTACAATGTAGTATTTTGAAATGGCATTAACAACATAGTGTGAGAAGATATTTTTTAAAATGACTTAAAACTACATCTAAGTTACAGACCATTTTCCTTGAGAACTCTCCCGATAAATGCATTGCAACCAAGTGGAAAGCATATTCCTTTTCCTGCTGTGATTGCACATTTGTACTCTTCAGTGCAGGCACACGTATTTGCAATTTCTTCCTGACAGCTTGATTAACCTTGAAAAGTTGCAAAATGAAAAAAAAGAACTTTTGTAGTTAACTTTCCAAATATACTTTGGAAAAAAAACCCCAAACCTAAGTCTGTAAATAGTTGCTAGTAGCTTTATCAGTTTTTGTATTCTTCCTGTTATTTAATGTACAAAATTCCACTTTATAAAATTAATAATGTCAAAATAAAAGAGTTAGAGATACATAGAAGTACACAGAGGTTGTATATTGGCTCTTTTATTGGGTGTAGGTGTCAAGTTGTTGGTGGGAGGTGTTGCAGTTGAGACGGACAAACAACACGTACGCATTCTATAGTACAAGCAAAGAAGTTTATAGTAGGTTTTTTTAGTTACTCCAAGCCAGCAAATTTATACCCATTATACTTGTTACCTTACAAATG
>JAOBAS010000008.1:13333625-13348449 GCA_025311575.1 Elanoides forficatus | reverse complement strand
CGGGAGGGCTCGCCTCATTCTCCTCCCTGAACCGATCCCCGGACAAGCAAGGCTTGTCGTGGGTGTTTGCGGAGGGACGGTTACGGCGGGTTACGCGGGCTCCTGAGGGGGCTTCGCGCCAATTCCTGCTGTGGGAAACCCCGCCGCCTGCTGTTAACGCCGCCCGCGGTCAGGCTGCTGCTGCCGGCAAGGAAACCTTCGACCGGTCGTTCGATGTCGCTTCACCTTCGCTCAGCCCCAGGGAGTGCCGAGCTCACCACCACCCCCCCCCCGGGTCTGTCCTGCACGGGTCGTGACACTAAAGATCTGTTTGGTATTATATTTTTCAGAACTGGGCCATGATGTTATTTAAAAATATATCAAAAACAATTTTTTCTGCCTTATGCTTGAAGAGGCAGAAATGTTTCAGTATAAGTACTTAAAGAAAGGCCCAGAACATTGCTTTTGTTATAGGTGACATACAAACAAAACAGGACAACCAAACCAAACCAAACAAGGAAACAGGAAAAGTTAAGTCACTAATTCCATCTGTACAGCCTTAGATATACAAAACGTATGTGCCTGTATCTACATATAGAAACAAACTTAACACAGTTGGAATTAAGGACTTAATTTCAGTACCTAACTTTCTCCTATTTTAGGGTCCAAGTAAAGGTCCCTGAAGCACCTAAATTCTTCTGTCAAGGCGAATAAAGTTGTCAGAAGGAGGTCATCACCTCTTACCTATGTCATTTATCTATGTGTCTAAATTTAGTTGAACTGGATCTCAGCATTATGTTATAACTCAGATTAAGAAAGGGCAGAAGAAGTCAGGTCAGATCAGCACAAAGGAAATGGACATAAAAAAGACAGAATCCATTGTATGCTGAACTCATTAGAATGCGTTGGTCCACTTTTTTCAATGTGATTATATTATCCAGAAGAAAAAGCTGTCTTTTACTTCCAATGATACTACTCTAAGCATATAAAGTAACAGATTGAAATAAATGCTCTGATGTCAGTGTGTTCTAAGAGAGGCATGCCATAAAGTCTCACAGCTTCACCTGCAAAGAAGGGAATTGTTTATTTTTGTATATGAGACAGTAGTGCTGAAAGATACTTTTCACAGTTTAGGATACTTTTAAGTAATGAAGTACTTAAAAGCTTGCAGGAATGCTTTTGTAAAGCAAAATTTCATAGAGGTTGCTTCTGCATCTTCCAGAATATCACATATGATAGGATATGAGGTCACTTATGATATATTTTGATATATGCTAATTGTGTGATAAAACAGAATTGACTGTAGAAATGAGGGATTCACTCATGTGCACATCTGCCTGTTCAAAACTGTTCATAGATATCTATGAAAACTGAATCCTTCCAGGATTAATTCCACTTTACTAGCTTGGAACATTAACAAACTGGACTTCTACATTTGGGTTATTTGTTACTATTTAGTGCACACAAAGAGAAACATGGGTGCTGGGGAGTGATTCCTGTCCTCCTGCTCTAGTTCTGGAGTAGATGACTAGAATGAGCAACCTGTTTGGCTATAAAGGAGACCTCCTGAGGCAAGCTTAGATGAATTCCGTCTTTCATGCTATCCTGCAATTGTACTAAAATAATAATAAGGGGGTGGTGGTGGTGGGAGTAAATCCCTCCCCAGCTCTGAAAATTGTTGAAGTTGATATTTTTGTTAATTACATGAATTTTTATGCTATCTTTGTTAATGATTTCTCACCATTATTTCTTGATTCAGACAATGCAAGTATTAACTTGTATACTTTACAAAGACAAAGAAGGCCTGTAGTTTTATTCTGAATATGAATCCCCAAACTTACAGTCACTTTTTTATAATCTGAGGGCAAATTGACCAGTTTTCAGATGGGACTTATTAATGTCACTGACTAGTCAGTTCTTTATTACTTATTTTTTACATTTACTTCATGGTAGTATGTTCTTAGAGTTTTTTGTTTGTTTTTCTTTCTCAGCTAGTCAACTTCCTCATTCTGCCAAATAATAAATTGTTAACTGTAAAAACAAACAAACAAGCAAAAAAACCCCAAACCCAAAAACAACAACAACAACAATAAAGAAGATAGAAAAAGAAAGCAGAAAAGTTGTTTTCTGGTCATGTCCCCATAGGATGAACAAAACATATAGGATGTGCGTAGGATACACTTTTCCAAGCTAACCTGCAGACATGCTTTTATGATCTAACTAGCTACTCATACTAGCCATCATAGGGAAGGCACTGGAAGAGTTAGGATAATGAACAATGCCACAAGGGATTCAGTTCAACTTTCCCTTACAATGTGTATGTCTCTGAAATAACTACAACTACTGTAGTCAGTACTGAGTTATTCTTTGTACATGATAAGTCAGTTTCTCACTAGGAGATTTATCCAGTAGTTACTGAAATAAATGAAAATCTTTCCACTGAAACCGATAGACATAGAATCAAGATTTGTGGGTGTACTCCCACTCTGTACTTAAGGAGGTACACGTATATACAAAGACAGAACCATAATGTCTTTTTAACTGTAGTGAATGGGAAAAGTTGATATTTCTTAAAAGATTTTTTTTTTCAGAAAACAGCTTTTAATCTTGTGACTGGAAAAAAGAAAAAAAAATCAATTCTGTGGCCCCATCCTTACTTCATGCTATTATGGGAAGATAATTGTTCAAAATAACAGAAAGCAAAATTATAATCGGTCTGTATCCAGCAAGCAGTTTGAGTCAATGACTCCTCCATCACAAACAGGGCTGGAGAATACCTATAGAAAAAAATACTGTGAGTTAGATTACATTCATATATCATATTGAAGACACATTGTAAATAATAAACAAAAACACCAGTAGAGAGTACTCATGTGCCCATTGTGTGTATCCCTGATTTTTCTAACAAAGAGAATTCATTATAACAGAATGTTTTATGAGGAGCAGACTTTGTTTCTTATCTTTGTTTTGGGATAAAAACTTCCTTTTATTTATGCTCTTTTTTTTTTTTTTTGGTAGCATTTCACAGTCAGATGTTAAAGCATTTCCTTTGCTGAATAAAGTATAAGGCAGCTTCAATGTTCAGCCATAATGGAGACAAATGACAGCTTCATTTCCAGCATAACTGGATGGAGGTAATTACTGCTACTGTCACAGGCCTGGCACAGATCACTGCTTATAGAATAGCCCCATTCCTAATAAAAAAATATGGCTGTCAGAATGAAGGGGTTTTTTTTTCCTTCTGTATCTGTCCAATCTGATTAAAAGATTTTGTATTCTAAGCCCCCTTTTTTCATAATACTATTAACATGGAAAAGAGTTAATGAGCCATTACTAAATTAGATGTCCCATTTGTGCATCCTGTTAATGGGATAATAAACTAATAGAAAACTCTTTCCTGAAGCTTTGATAATGTGTAGGTCATTGTTGTCACTATATTTTAGATTGCATTATGTGGCAACCATGCTAAAGGCAGATTATTAATTATCACTAAAGCTGAAAATTCCTGTTTTCACTCATTTGGTGTTATACCTTTTCTTCTTCTTTTTTTAAAAATGTAAATAAAATTCAGTTATAAAGCAGAACAAAAGCTGGCAGCAGGTGATCAGGAATCTATAAGCTAACATACATCTGACTGTTTACAAATGTAAGAATAACACAACTCTTTCTCTATTAGAAGCATGAAATTCAGAAAGGAAGCAA
Source organism: Elanoides forficatus (assembly GCA_025311575.1). Classification (NCBI taxonomy): domain Eukaryota; kingdom Metazoa; phylum Chordata; class Aves; order Accipitriformes; family Accipitridae; genus Elanoides; species Elanoides forficatus. The sequence continues at coordinate 13,344,768 of JAOBAS010000008.1, read as the reverse complement.
GTAGGAAAGAAGACTGCTGTTTATTTAGTGTCTATTCTCCATTTATGAATGCACTAATATGTACTTTGGAAGCAAAACTCATGAAGCTCTTAAGGTTAGTAATTGCCTTTTGTTCAGATTAATTCAAAGAAACGATAGATGGTCTCAAAACCAAAAAGGAAACATATAATTACTAAAAACAAATATGTAAGTCAATTCAGTAAATAAGGCTTTGTAGATTATTATTTTTTTTCCCATTGGACACTGCTGAGTAGCAACATATGGGTGTATTTTTGCATGTTGCGAGTGAAAATGGTAGTGAGAAACAGAACAAGACAGTCTGAACACAGCTGGAAGAAGGAGAATGTGCATTGTCCTGAAAAGAACCCAGAGAGGAGGTTTTAGGTCAGCTTCTGCCTGAAAACCCCTTGAGGATATGAAAAAGGAACTTGTCTCCTACAATTTGTTTACTCCTGTTCTCAAAGAAACAAGGCTTTATTTATTTTTAGTGAATGAAAATGACTGTGTCAAATATATGACCGCATCATTACCTTCTCCTAATCGCAACAGTTCAAAAAGAATCCGAAGTCTGGCTATTTTCCAGGCTAAAAGTGGTAATACTTTCAAATTCTCAGGCAATTTTTATATTGGTAATTAGTTTATAAAACTGGTATGTTAAAAGAAATTGAAGAGTTTGATTAAGTAAGATACACAAATGCCTACCAGTTCAACTCTGAAAGTTTTTGTTCTGCCCTCTAGAAATGTCAAAAAAAAAAAAAGGTTTTACAATTTATAAGTGAAATTAGATCCATCAGAAATGTATTCTCAGGAAGCCCCTATGCTCAGCAGGAAGGCACCAGAAGGTAAGCAACAAAAACTTTGAGATACTGGGATATGTCTTTTCTTCTCCCTTTCTTTTTTCAATTCATGGAGAAGGCAGAGATTCAAAGGCAAAGATAGCTGTTTCCTAGTATTTAGGGTAAAGTGTGGAGTTTTATTCTGAGACTAGGTGCTCAGAGGTGTCTTCCAAAGAATTCAGCAAGCTAGTTGATCTCAAAGCTGACCAGTTTTCTATGTTTGAGGATCTATTCTTTGTTCCAGACACCTGTTCATGGGCAGACTAATACCACGGGATTGATTACTATGCAGTCAGCTTTACGTTTTCCAAGTCAGCGGGGAGCTGGAATGATCCAGAAAGTGGAAAAAAAAAAGAGTAAAAATCTGACAGCAAAGTTGTCAAAAGTGTACAGATACTGCCTACACGTACTCAGCTGGATCTCTCAGAGCTTCTTCCTTCTGATGCAGCCATAGTGCTACCACCTGACCTGGCAAGAGCAGAGTAACTTGTAAGCATCTGGTCCACCCTCCTCAGGCCTCCAGCAGTGGGTTAGTTCATACTGGCCAATCAGCTCCACATAACCCTCACTGAAAGAAAATAGCTTGTACTAGCTGTTAAATGAGGGGGTAAAAAAAAATATTAAAAAAAAAAAAAATTAATGAATGTGCTTATATGAATGTGTGTGTAGGTAAGTATGTATTATTTTATGTGCAATATTATAAACATTATTTCATAATGCACTAATACTTTCCAGCTTGTATTATGTCCCATATTTCAGATGGTAGGGAGCACAACTGGGAAATACATCAACTGGGAAATACATCAACTAACTAAACCAGAGTATATATGATTTAGTTGTGGATAGAAACTCTAAAATACATCTGAAATTTTGATTCAAGATTTCAGGACACAACATTAAGATTCCCAATGTTATTGTTTTAGTCCGATTATTAATTGATATTTACAAAAAGTTAGCAACATAGTTTTTATTCTTTACAGTTGTTGTTTCCCATTGCTTTCAAAATAAGTTACAAATCCACAGGAAACCTTTGCACATTAAATACGAAGGGAGAAATTTATAGTTTTTATACTCACTAGATAGGATTTTTTTGTTTTGTTTTGATCTCATTATTTTACACATTTTCATGAAATGGAATAACAAAACAAAAACCATCATCTGTAATATGATTTCTGTTTTGTGAGTATAAACACATTTCGTTTTCATTTTTAATATAGTTTTATTTTAGGATTTCAAGATTCCCTTTTAAAAGATAATAAATTACTTGCTTTCAGCTTGTTTGAAAATTTGACCCCAAAAAAAGTTTATCAATTTCAGTAGAGATAAGATTTAGTGTATTGTCTTAATACTTCAATGCACTCAGGTACTTAACTACTTTATTCACTACTTACCTAAATCACTTGAAATAGAATGGTGCTAATAATAAAAAGCACCTTTAGCAGGAATAGTGTAGCTTAGATGACAAATGAGTACCATTTATTTCAAGCTATAGGTCATTTGTTCAGATGCATCCTTGGTTAGGAAACATTGCCCAGAATGTTGGGTGGCTCATGCAAAACAAGCTGCTGGTGTTATTCCAGTTTCTGATGGAGAAGTGTGTATGATAAAAATCTACCATCAAGAGTAACATAAGTCAATCTGTGTAATCACAGCACAGAAACAAATTTCCACAGGACGAAAGCACAAATTGACTTCTCACCTCCTGCAGTGTTTCCTCAGATCATATTTTAAACTCATTGGAAGAGGAAAGGCTGAAACTAGGACAGTCTCAGTTTTGTGTAACTGTTGTTAATGACTTTGATTATCACGATTTTCAATCAAGTTTTTTCTGTCAGATTAAATTATGCAAAATTAATAATTGGAGAAAACTAGAAATGAAAATAAATGTTTTATTTAATAATCAGAGAAACTAATGAAAGCATGGAACATTTTCCAATTATTTTCCGTCATAACTCCTGTAGTCCATAACATTGTCAGTTTGCAACATTCTCAACATTCTTCCAAATCCCTGTGATTTGTCCTCCTTTTTCATTTTCCTTGCAGGCTCTCCCTCAGCATAATACCTCACTTCTCTGACATCCATGAGCACTAATCAGACAAGAAGCAGCATGTCCTGGGCTGATTCTCAGCTATATGCAGTCTGATTAAGTCCAAATACTCATATGATTAATTCCTGCACTTACCATGCAAGCTTTCCACAGTCTTTGTCTTTTCTCTCTACCTAGATGCTAATCTTTAGTAAACTTGTTGGAAATTGTTGTCTTTGAATTCTCCCCTTCTTTCAGCTTTGACTGAAATTAGACAATGGGTTCAAGAGTTATCCAGAGAGAATTGGCAGTGTGATTCTGTAAATAATCTTTCCTTGGAAAATGAGGCCAAAAAAATACAAAGGTGGAACTTTTTTTTTTTTTTTTCCTAGCACATTTTGGCTGGAGATTTTGCCTGAGAATGGAAGAGGAGCTGATGGAGACTTACTGGTTTAGGATTAAGGAGAGGACAGGCAAAGGTGCCATTATATTGGGTGTCTGCTATAGGCCACCCAACCAGGAAGAAAAAGTGGATGAGGCCCTCTATAGGCAGGAGCAGCCTCATGTTCACAAGCCCTGGTCCTCACAGGGGACTTTGACCACCCCAGTATCTGTTGGAGGGACAACACAGCAAGGCATAAACAATCCAGAAGGTTCCTGGAGTGTGTTGGTGGTAAATTCCTCCTACAAGTGATAGAGGAGCCAATGAGGAGAGATGCATTTCGGGACCTCATACTCACCAATGAGGGAAAATGTGGGGCCATTGCTTCACGAGATGGGGGATTTGGTTACACAGGACATGGAAAAGGTTGAGGAACTGAATGCTGCCTTTGTCTCAGTCTTTACTAGCAAGACCTCACGTACAGAAGAAAGCTGAGAGTGCTGGGACTGCAGCCTGGAGAAGGGAAGGCTCGGGGGATTGTTATTAATGTGTATAAATATCTGAAGGGAAGCTGCAAAGAGGACAGAGCCAGGCTCTTTTCATTGGTGCCCTGTGACAGGACTAGAGGCAATGGGCACAAACTGAAACACAGAAGGTTCCCTCTGAACATCCAGAAACACCTTTTTTTTGCTTTGAAGGTGACTGAGCGCTGGAATAGGTTGTCCAGGGAGGTTGTGGAGTCTCCATTCTTGGAGATATTCAGAAGCCATCTAGACACTATCCTGGACAACTGGATCTTAGTGGCCCCACTTGTGCAGCGTGGTTGGACAAGATGACCTCTGGAAATTCCTTCCAACCTCAGTCCTTCTGTCATTTCAAAGCAATCTATTAATCCAGAATAAAAGCAAGGGTATCTTGAGATAGAGAAGCTTCACAAGTTTTAGGAATAGAAGGTTTAGGATTGTTTGTGTGAGAAATTATTTCCAAATACTCCTATCTGCAATAACATTATCTAGACTCTTAAGTAATTTTTAAAGAAAATATCATCAAGTCATCTTAAAGTTTGGCACACTTCACTGAAAAGTCACAAACATACCAGGGGCAGCTCTACAGCCTTCCCATACTTTGAAAACAGTGACAACCTGCAACCAGTTAACACTTACTAGAATGATTTAAGATGTCAGTATTATGTAGAAAGTCACATATCAGAGCCCAATGATATTCACCAAATCTTTAAATATGACTTTAAAATTCCCTGTTAAAACTAAGAGTTTCAAAAATGCTACTGCTTCTTCAAGTGTCAAGACTATTTAAAAAGCATTTGAGACTATTTAAAAGTGGGTTAAATTTTCAAATTATGCAATCTTCTGGTTGTTCTACTGAGATTTTTTTTCTCTTATTTTCTCACTAATTTCCATTGCCTAAAAACAGTGATAAAAGAATGTGAAGCATCTAAAGTTGATAAGGAAATATCACCAAGGAATTACATAATAATTTGCCAAACATTTTAATTCTATGAATATTCTGATTGTTTGTTTGAGATAATAATTGTGCCACTTCCACATCATCCTTTTTGAAACTATATTGTCTACATTTTCACCTATTTTTGTCTTTTATATATAGCACACTATCTGTAGTTGACCACACTAATATTTTTGACTCTTGGGATATAGAATATCATACAGAATTATTATAAGTTTTATCAAAAAAAGTGTTGACAAATGCACTGCTTGCAAGAAAATGAGCTGAAAAAGGTTAACACATTTATGTTTTTTTCATGTGGCCTACAATCCAAAATAAGTAACTTACCTTGAACTCTAGTTTGCAATTTAGCCAATAACAGGTTCCCTCCTGGTTGTATTTATTTATATTTCTTCTAGACTAAGCAATTTATTTTTAAAATTGATATAAAGAAAAAAAGAATACATAAGAATGCCAGTGCATGAGAAATTAATATTTTATTAGAGAAAATCAGTGTTGATTGTGAAAAAAATGGAACTATGCTCCTATAAAGGAAATAACAATTAAAGAAATGCATTTTCCTTTATGTCAATATCAGTAATATCTATGCCCTTTAAAAGAATGTAAACAAAAGCTAAGGTGAAGTTGCAATGGCTAAGTTTAATTCTCCATAACTTTAAATGCATATAGATAATATAGATATCCATGTCACCCCAGCACCATTTATTGTAACTGAAGGCACTTCTGGGGCATGATTCATTTATTCTTAAAATGGACATTTACTACTTAGTTTCTCTCAAAGTGCTTTTTTATCTCTATTCAGTTGAAAAGAAGTTTAAAGTGAGGATCAGATGTATGTGTCCACATTACACAGATCTAATCAAGTGAGATTAATCCACTAAAACCATTTTAATTCTATTCCTCAGTATGAAGTTTGGATTGCAAGCTCTACTGGGGCCACAGAAATGGCCTTCAACAGGCCTCCAGTCAGGGACCCTCTAAAGATGAACAGGTCAGATATTCAGAGACTCTCTATGTAAAGCTGTACAGCTGATGAGTGAAAATTGCTAAGTGCAAGAGCGTATCTCATCTCTGGCTTAAGAGGACCTCTCAACCTCTGAGCTGAATCAGAGGTGCATTCTAGACCATTCTACCCACTTACTCAAGCAGAACTGTTTTTAATTTATCAAGAAAAGAGAAGAGATGAAGAAAAAAAAAGTTCGTAATAGCTGTGCTTTGCATAGTAATCTAACCATTAGGCACTTACCCAGGAAAAGCTAAAAGTAGATTCCAAACCCTCATGAAGCTCATGAGTCTCAAACGCATGTTCTAGGTGAGAGGATGATTTTATAATGGCAAATTAGGATAAAACTAGGCATGTAGATGACTCCTAGCAAACTTGTCTATTTGATTTCTCAACAGCTTGTCTGCAGATTTCATATTAGCCTATCTTTGGACAGAGAGAAACAACCCATAGAGACACTGTAATCCCCTGTTTTCTTCTCCTTTCTAGTTGAGCTCTGCAGCCACTAACTAAAGTAATATTTACTTTCACCTGATTTTTTTGGTCCCCGTGACTCTTCTTTTGTGTTCTTGATTGCACAGCAGCCCAGCTTCACTAGGGAATACACCAAATTCCTCACCCTCTTCTCCCTGCATTTCCCAGAATGTCTATGCAATATAGTACAAGGCTTTCCTTTTTCTAGAAAATATTACTGGTCATTGTATTTCAGTAATATTCAACACTTTGCTTTCAATATCTAGGGTAAGTTTAGAGTAACACGAAAGGTTAGAAAGTACTGAAGAGGAGGCAATCTGATCTGCTGTGGATGTTAGGTGTTAAGAGAGTAAGTCAACTAGTCTACTCGCAGGTATCCAGAGTCTCTGAAAGTTTCAAAACCCAGGTTTTGTCCCACAAATGCAAGTGCCTATAACCTCTGTGCCAAACAGCTTGGATCTGATTATACTCCTGCCTGAGCTCTGAAGCATGGATTTACCAGGACAAAGGAAACTAAAGAAGGTCAAGTTTCCTTTCTAACTTGTCATTATTGCATGAAGATCTTCAGGCACAGGAGTCAATACCAGTCACATCATTATGATTGTGACTTTGAATCAGATATGGCCTGATAAGTACCCAAAGGTTCTTGTCCATTGATTCTTGTGGTCAAAATACAACCAAAACAACAGTTTTGAACAGAATTCAGGCTTTTGTAAGAACAATCACATTTCCTGTAATAACACACATCATGCAGAACATTCTAATTATTTATATAAACCCTGTCAAGCATTGCATTTCATTATTATAATTCTTAGTTACTAGTTAAATGTCTATTTAAAGCTGTTGTGACTCTTTGTATTTATCATCAAATAACTACCTCCAATAATATGTAAATTACACCACAAGCTCCCACTTGACAAGACTTATGTGAATTTAGAAACATAGTAACTTATCTAAAGAATTGTGCCATTTAACAGATTAATTGTGTGGTAAAATATATCCATAATTGTGGGATCTATTATACTTCCTGAAAATGCACTTATGGCTCAAAAGAATGGAGGCAAGATAGTAAGAAAAAGGTGTCCTGCCAAATTAAGCTTTTGTAAGAATTATGGCTGAGTAAAGGCCTCATCATTGTGATCGTTTAGTTGTCACTTTCTGCAATGCTAAATTTCTCAGCGAGCTCTGTATGTACATACGTGTAGAAAGACTTCAGTCTGTGCCTAGTCCCACTGATTTAAACAACCCTTATAAAAGTATTGTGATCCTTAGATCACATGAGTGTACCAGATCGTTTGTTAGAGCAAGCAAGGACAACATACATTTGAAATTATATTTTTTATTTTAATTTTAATAAATGACACAAACTATTAATAATCCACAATATTTCTCTACATGTGTATGGTATGTTATTCTAATCTTCAGCACTGTATTAATAAACTACATACTTGGCTTATTATACTATACTCAATATAATCTTAAGAAGCATTGTATACAGTTAAAAATATGAGTTTTCCTGGTAGTCAAACATAGTATGCTAAGACCAGCCAAAGTTTTATAGAAAGTGCCTGTCTTCAGGTGAAAAATCAAACATAAAAAGAATACTCTTAATTCTTCATTCAAAACACTTTTTCTCATTTTATTCCTGAGTTTCTTTGCCTGTTATCTTTGATTTTGAGTATGCTCATGAGCATATGAGTCATTAGTTTCTCCTGCCTCCTCATCAGCTACCAGAAAAAAAGATGCTAAACAACTTCTGACCTTCATCTGCCCTGTTTGATCAGTATGTTGCTTGCTCAGCATTTCAGTTCAGCAGAAACTAAGCTTCTCCCCTTCGCCCTTGATTTTATAGATAACCTTTTAAATACTCATAAAGGAAAACACTGCTGTATTTCTTTTCTGATACTATAGATGTTGAAGTTTAAGCTGAGACCACAGGTTGTGGAATCTTATGATATGTCTGCTTCAGAATTAAATATTTTCAGATTCTTCAGTGTTAGAATAGTATCTGTAAGATTTTGTGTTCCAATGCCAACTGAAGACAACTTCATGTCTTCAATGGGAACCTCATTACAACTGTGAAAAGACATAAGATTGCAAAGTACTCAGAAATCATAAAATTTTAAAACTAAGGATTCCTATACAAAGTAAATTGGCTTATGTGTTCACAGATGTTATAATGCAGTCTTTAATTACATTTTACTATTTTTCCCAGAAGTAAATTCCAATGTCCTTATCCCAAAGTAATGAACTACTAATACTTCAGAAGTAAAGCAATCATTAAAAGTTTGTTGTTGGTGGTTTTGTTTTGTTTTGTTTTGTTTTGTTTTGTTTTGTTTTGTTTTGTTTTGTTTTGTTTTGTTTTGTTTTGTTTTGTTTTTAATAACAAACCCACATACTTTCTTTTAACTTCATTCTCTAAAACTAGTGTTTATTTTTTGCGGAATATTTCCAAACTTGATAGTCTAGACCTAGCACATTATATGTAAAACCTCAAACTCAATATTAAATATTAGAAAGTAATAAGCAAGAAGAAATAGGGCTTTGTTAATGTGTAAAAAATGTCATGAAAATTAATTGTAACCACCAGAGAAATGTCTTGGAGCATGTGGGCCTTCACCTATTAACAGTAATGATAAAAAGAAAGATACACCTTCTCATGTTTACTGCTTCTGGGGTTTTACATTTGATTCTTAGGAACACTTAGAAATATTAGTGGACGTGTCTTACTGAAACTGCAGACTTTCTAAACAGATGATGGAATTTTTTGTCTAAGAAACAGGAAAATGTACACTGACAAAATCTTCCATAGTACATCTGTCCACTCATCCGTAATCAGAGCTGTTATGAACAAGAAACCTTGCTGTGTCATTTTCATATAAATTAAAGTCTTTTAAAAACACATGTCTCTTGAATATATTCCTTCCTCTTAAGAAGAAGACATTTTTTCATATCAGAGCCAGACAAACCTATGGTCTGGCAGTGAAAAAATTGCAAACTAATTTGGACATAGTGAAACAACAAAAAAGAACAACTATATGTCTTTCCAGAATATCAGTCACACATTTCCCTCTCAGGAAACGTGAATAGTGACAGAGGTGTGAAAACTGAGTTCCATTAGGAATGTGCTTTCAAACACTTATGCCAGCAAAAATTACCTGATTCTTAATTAGTATACATTTTATATATTTCTTCCTAAGTCAGTTGCCAAATTTTATCTGGACTTTGATACCATAAAGAAATTTTGATTAATCTCAGAATAGTCTCAGAATAACTTCAAAAATATATAAACAAAGGTGTAAAATATGTTGTTCTATTTTGTCGTCATGTTAATGCATTACCATTTACATAATTCATAAGTTTTTTATTTTTTCTTTGGATAAGCATTAGAAGACTTTGTGGGTTTCCTTTAGAACTGCAGTCCATGAAGCAAAACTGTACTTTAGAGGAGTTATGACAAACATCATGTGGTGTCAGGTCCTGAAGCCATTTTTCCTGAAAAGCAGTGATGTTTATAGGAAAATTAATAAGCTAATTATGCAAGTATCAGAATTTCACAGAAACAATTTTAGAATTCTAAGAAAACTGATTAGGTCTCTGTACACATCAGTTAATACTGACTTGAAGGTATTGTTCAGGCTTTAAAGGCATTACTTGATAAGTTAGGACAGGGGAGCAGTTTTGAAAATTGAATTCCTTGAATATACACACTGCTTAATTTTTAGATTGCTCCATCTGCCATTTTTGGGTCACTCTAGTTAGTTCTCTCCAAGACAATGTCCAGTTTGTATGATTTGGGGGATACTTTATTCCAGGAACTGTTCCCAGAAGGCAGTGTTTTCACTTTCTTTCCACAATCCTCCAGTACTATTCCAGCAGACTTTGCACCCTCCTGCCCCCATGACACATCCAAGACATGAATCACATACCCTCAATGTCATTTCATAAAAACAACACTCAGTTGGACTGTGACAGCTTCACATTATTTAAGTACTCCTAAATGAACAACTCACAAAAGTAGTAATTAAGACACAGAAAGTCAGGAGCTCAGTATGGGACCCAGGAACAAGTGCTGTGATGAAGGTAGTCCACTCTAGGAGATGTGTCCACACAAGTTATTTGGACAGGTTTCAGTCCCCACAACTTAACAAGCAGATCAGGAGCTCTCTGAACCTAATGTATTTAGCGATACCTGTAGCATATGGAGCAGATTCTGGATGCAAGCTGAATGTTGTTACACACATGATGATCATTTTAATGTAGAGGTTAGGCCAATCCTTTCCATACACCAGAATGATTTATCAGAATAGGAATGACCGTATGAACAAGGTTTTGGTTCCCTTTATTGCACATTTCTAACTACTTCTTGAACTATTGTCCACTCTGTAAATAAAAAACAACTGGAAAGATGACCTAAATCATAGCAGGGAATTCCTGAAGACTGTTATTGAAGCTGTGCCACAGCCATATTTAATTTACTGCTAGAACTGCAAAGTCAGTTCCTGTTTTTGAGAGGAGCCATAGTTTAGATCATTACTTTAGGGGATTGTCAGTCATTGTGGGCAGAGATATACTTAATTGCAATCTGGAAAGTAATAAAATATAAATAAATTACGGCGTGTCTTATAAAACTCTTACATTACAGGTTAACCTAACGCAGCACAGCTTTCCCCAAGCCACATTTTTATTTAGCTTTATGTGATGGTCTGACAAATTATAGTCAATGTCTCAAACATTCATTAAAGAACTTCAGTGGAAAAAAACCCAGCCTCTGTAAAACTGCTGGAGTTTTGTGAACAGGGCAATGTAGCCAGAGGAGAGGGGCCCATGGAGGGTAGGAATGCACTTCTCCAAAGCCTTATCTTAAGTGACCGGGAGAAGGAACATAATATATGCCTTCCTGGAACATAATATATGTCTTCCTGGAGAAAGAAGGCCC
>JAOBAS010000008.1:13321474-13333525 GCA_025311575.1 Elanoides forficatus | reverse complement strand
AAATGTTGATTGTTGTTTGAACTCCCCTGGTGTCATTTCACCTTAATTCTGACAAAGGAAATCCATGAACCTGAGTCACTCCAACTTTGGGACGTGACACTTTATTACCAAAAGAGAAGAGCTGAAAACCAGCTGCCCCATTTCTCTTTATTGACCTAAAAACTAGGTTATAAGTACACACATATGTAACAGGGATGGGATCTACATGTATATTTGTTTAGCATTAATTTTTCTTCTAATGTATTACTGCAGTAAAATATTTGTAACAAGAAAATCTTAATTATTTCAGATATTCAAAAATATTATCATTAAAATTACATGTAAAATTCACAGAAAATGGAGAATACAAGTAATTCTTTTTACTCTGTAGGTGATATTCACCTGACTTGGTTGATGTTTTGATTGTAGATAGCTAAGTTTGAGATAGCTGGGGTCCTTTTTATCAAGTAATAGAAATAGGCACTTTCTGGACACAGTTCGCCTGACCCATTATAGACCTTTACCTTAGGCTAAGATGAGTCATCTAACAGCTAAAAAATAAGTAAGTAGCTTGGCTTTTGAGCAATTCAGCACCTGTGTTTACACTCAGGGCTCTTCTATTAAGATATGTTGCTATATCTTGGGCAAAGTCAGTACTGCTGACCTTAACCTGAGCTAATAAATTCATTAAAACTAGGAATACATTAGCTTGGGATAAGTAAGATTTTTTCAGACAATCACACATTTTTGTCCAAATTGAAACAGTCTTAATTGTATCTGACAGAATGAAGACAGATGAATTATCTGAACCTGGTTACATGAACATTTCTCCTGGGATCCACAAGTAACAGAATGATGAGGTGAAAGCCACCAAACCCATTATTATGGAGGAAATAATAATTTTAGTGATCAATACTGGGACTTGCATCTTTCTACTCAAGTAAATTTGTTAGTCAAAATTTTCTTTTAGTCCCTATGCCCTGCCCACATTTTTTCAGTATGTGTATGAGGAGAGAAGGCTTATGGTGGCTTTTACAGCAAGGACTCAAAAAAAAAAAAATTATCCAGGGTATGCACTTGTATATAACAAGTTCTTCCAGTTACCCCAATTTAGACAAACCCTGAATGCGCTATTGTACCTGAATTGATTATGCCTGCTTAGAAATAGGACTAATTGATTTGTGTGCAATGCTTTTATGTCCTGGTTATATAACCTCTGGGTCCCAGCTTATAATTATTTTCGTGTTTCATTTTGTTTATGTGCTCATTCAGATCTACTCATACTATCTCTAGCTAAGATCTGCAGTGCACTGGATAGGTCTCGGGGGATATTAACTCTAAAGAAGCCCCAGAGACTGTTGTAAGAAAGTGCAAGAGGGAAATATACACATCGTATGGTTTAACTTTATGTACTTCTTTTGGCTGAAGAGAAATCAAATGTCTAAGTAGAATGCATCTTTGCTTCTCACTGCTTTGCTACCATGTATTCCTGGAACTGTAAAACACAGATTTTTTAATTTCTGACAATGAAACGAGATTAAGATATTACACTATCCCAGAAATCAGCTTGATCCTGGAAGGGAAGACTGGAAAAGGGGAAAAGAAGTTCTGTGCTGAGAAATGAATTACAGCAATAAAGAGAAAAAGGCATACAAGGTCTATAGATTATCCATTGAAGGATTATCCACTAAGTCATCTTCAACAGCAACTCTGGTAAATCAAACACACCTTCAAGCACTGACTGAAGCATAGAACAGTGCACCCTGAGGAGTACGTATGATCACAGAGACCTGAGGAGGCCCAATGGATTAGCACATCTGGTGACAATCTCCAGGTAGTAAGATACGACACCATGCATACTTTGACTCCATATGCAAAATCTTCATTTTCAACAACTTCAGTCCTGCTATTTCAGTACTTAGGTTATGACAAAGTTATTTTCCTATGCTTTCCTAGTCTCCAGGCATTTCTACCCCAAGAATTGTAGAGAATGGATTCCTAAAATGCTTTCTATAAAAGTCACCTAGGGGTGCAGTATAAGCCTATATGAAACGCATAAACACAGCTCAACTCACAGGTAATTGTTGGCCTCATCTCAGTACTCTCCTGCTCTGGTCCTTGGCTTCCTCTTTCTCATCCCAAGGCCCAAAATAGACTGCTTGAGCAGAAGTGCTCGTGCTGGAACACCTGGTCCTGTATGTAGTCTGTGATTGCTGTGAAAACACACTTGAGTAAGATTTCTTACGTTTACATTTCATATTGACTGACTACTAGGAAAGGGATAAAAACATAAGTGATAAGAAAAAGATTTTGAATGCTAATGGATGAGGGTGAGAGGAGCAGACAAGAAGCATTGCTGACTGACATACTCCTGGCTGACACTGCTCACCTGCTGCTTGGTGGGTAGAGTACAAAGGTGGTTATTGTTCCCTTCATCTCCCCATGCCTCTTAGACAGATGCAAGCTGCATGGAATGGACCTCTGGTGGAGCCTGTATCTATACGATCTGTTTCAAATAAAAAGAAATCCTTGAAGCTTACAGATAAAATTCACTCAATTTAGAAGAAGCAAAGTTCAAAAATGCAGTGTGGGTAGCTCTCCTGGTCTCTAGAGGACACAGACTTCAAAACATTAGAGAAAGAAAAAGAAAGAAAAAGTAATCGACCTGAACAGGAGACAGCAAGAGCAAAGGGAATGAAGATAAGGTCCTTGAAGATACTAACTACTTCCAAGCTTAGAAAAGATAAAAGGAAAGGCTGACTTTAAAGCAGACTCACTGCAGAAGGTAAGTGATACTATAAACATGAATAGGAGTGAAGCAGTATGAGAGCACTGACATATATAATGTGTTACCTAGAGAGAAGGCCTTCACCTTCTTCAAATAAATTTAATCAGGTCAAAAAAAACTAATCAAAAAACCTCACTAGCTCTAGGGGGAAGAAAAAAAAGCTAAGTAAATGACCAAGAAATTGATATCTACAGGTGATAGCCAAATAAAGTCCTTGACTAAAAGGCTAATAGGAGGAAAAGACCCTCCCCTCTCATATCTTAACAACCTGTTAGTTTGAAAACAATCAATAAGTTAATACTTACATCATGTTTATGTTGGGTTCTGATTATCACTGGCAAATTCCAGATTTAGCTTCTTGAGGGGAATGACTGACCCATCACCAGCAGCGTTCCTCAGGGCTCAATCCTAGGGCTGATTCTGTTCAATATATTTATCAATGATCTGGATGCAGGTGTGGAATGCACCATTAGCAAGTTGGCTGACGATACCAAACTGGGAGGTGCTGTTGACTCTTTTGAGGGATGAGTGGCCTTGCAGAGAGATTTAGATAGATTGGACCATTAGGCAATGATTAATGGGATGTAATTTAACAAGTCCAAGTGCTGGTTTCTGCACCTAGGATGGAGTAATGCCGGGCACAAGTATAAACGGGGAGAGGAGCGGCTGGAGAGCAGTCCTGCAGAAAGGGATCTGGGGATGCTGGCCGACAGCAGCTCAGTGTGAGTCAGCAGTGTGTCCTGGCAGCCAAGAGGGCAAACCCCATCCTGGGGTGCATCAAACACAGTATGATCAGCCGGTCAAAAGAGTTGATTATCCCACTGTATTTAGTGTTGGTGTGGCCTCACCTTGAATACTGTGTGCAGTTTTGGACCTCACAATTTGAGAAGGATGTTAAGGTACTTGAATGCATCCAGAGGAGGGCAGCAAAGCAGGTGAAATGGCCAGAAAGAAGGTCCGGTAAGGAGCAGCTGAGGACTTTGGGCTTGTCTTGTTTGGAGAACAGGAGGCTGAGGGGTGACCTCATGGCTCTCTACAGCTTCCTGAGGAGGGGAAGGGGAGAGGGAGGTGCTGAGCTCTTCTCCCTGGTACCCAGTGATAGGATGCATTGGAATGGTTCAAAGCTGCACCAGGGGAGGTTCGGACTGGACATGAGGGAGCATTTCTTTACCAAGAGGGTGATCAAACACTGGAACAGGCTTCCTAGAGAGGTGGTTGATGCCCCAAGCCTGTCAGCGCTTAAGAGGCATTTGAACAAGGCCCATAACAATATGCTTTAACTTTTGGTCAGCCCTGAAGCAGTCAGGCAGTTGGACTAGATGATCGTTGTAGGTCCCTTCCAACTGAAATAGTCTATTCTATTCTATTCTATTCTATTCTATTCTATTCTATTCTATTCTATTCTATTCTATTCTAACTCTGCCCAGATAGTCAGTGACTGAGAGAAACCAGACTGAACCAAAAAGAGCAAAGGAAGTAAAAAGAAAAGAACAACTACAGGAAACAAAATAACAATATACATATAGAATATACATTTAGCAGACAAGATGACAACTGGAAATAAGTCAGTTACATCCTTTCTCCCCATTATGTGAAGAGAATGAGAGTCTTTTTATTCTCTTCATGAAGAATATCATAATAGATAACTACAATACTCTTTCTTTAACACTACTCAGTTCAGGTTTTCCTGACCCAGTCATACCACTGATTTTTTGAATTTCGACCACTTAGTCTACATCTGATGTTGAAAAATTAATTCATTTTTCTCCTCTAGCTTCTTTCTACACAAATTGCTTCTCTTCCCCAATTAACTCATCCATCACCGTTCATGTATCCATTCTTTTCTTAGTAGGGAGAAAAGGAACTTCCATGGCACATGTCATCTCATCATGATGTAGGTAACCATGAACAGTCAAATAAACTGCATTTGAAAATAGCATGTTTAGCTCATAGACAATGAAGTGAGTGCAGGATGACTAGATTTTTCTGTTGTTGATACAGTTTGCGTCATTTAAGCATTGCCACTTTTGTGCTGTGGCTTGGCAAACTGCCATCCAGACCAGGTTTTACAGTAGGGATAGTATTTGGAGTGACAGTGACAAGAGGTTGAAACTGAGAGGCTTTCTGAAGTTTGCAGTTTTATGCAGAGGCATGTTTAAATGTCTCAGTTTCTGCCATCATTAGGTTGCTGCATATCTCAAGTAAATGCAAGAAATGGACTAACAAACAAACAAAAAATCCTACTTAATTTTGTTTATTCAAATTGTCTTCTTTAGAAAAGTCTAGTCAGCTTAAACAGGAATATTTGAATCAAATAAAAGAAAATAAAAACAAACCCCCAAAATCCAATCCAAAACAAAACAAACCCCAGGAAACCAAACCAAAGCACTGCTTACCTCAGTAAATCTAGTTAGTCAAAAAATGGTGATTAATTACAACATTGGTTGTCATGTCATCCTTTCTTGTATTATATTTTATGGAGTGAGTTAATGACAAGCCTAACATGGCTTAAACAGGTATTTTTCTTTTATTTAAAAGTAAAAAATACAATGGAAAAAACCCATATTCTTGGTAATAGAGCGAATTGGTTTTCTATTAGACTTATGTAATTTATGATCTCTGTTTTGATAATTGAAAGTATTTCACTAGATCAGTATTTAAAGAACTGGTTTTCTTTAAAAGAGTATGTTTCCTATTTTCGATTTTTTTTCCCAATAGAGTACTTAAGTAAATTAAATGGCATTTTGCCATACAGCTCCCTCTATATCAAACTATAACAACATGTTTTAAGACTGGGTGTTTTACTGCCTTCAGAGTATACTGGTGCAGTCTCTGAAGAACTGTCAATAAGAGTACAAATAATCATGCATTCACTCTGGTAACAGTGAAAATCCTTTCACCTTGACAAGATTCTTCAGTGCTCTGCTGATCTCTCTCCCTCCTACGTCCCTCTCTCTTAAGTGGTAAAATTCTCTAAAGTACCTGTCACACACCTTAACACCTGACAAGATGGTCAGGTGCTTTTCTGAATACAGGCTTCCTTGGCTTCATTTTCTTCTTCTGCTCCTTGTCAGTCCTTTCCAATAAAATCAATGGTATCATGCCGAACCATTCTAGAAACTATGAATGGATAGAAACAGAAGAACAAAAGGTAGGTAAATTTGGGGGAAAAGAAACACTATGGGAAGTATTTTATTGATGCCTTTCTACTCTTTTGACTCGATACATAGTCAGAGGTGGATAGAATCTAAATGTGAAATGTTATTCCTGTATTACTATTCACATTAAAGTGACAGTGACAAGTCCCAGGTTAGACTAGGGCCTTTTGTGGTAGATTTTCCTGTTACAGAAAATAAAATTCTTCCTGTCCTGATGAGTGATACCTTTACAATCAAGTAATGCCTAAATTACTCTGTTAGGTGGTCTCTGTTACATACAGAGAAACAGAGAAAGCTTTGGGCTCTGAAATACTTCAAGTACTTAAAGTTAGATGGGACAAACTTAAACTTTGATTAAGGTAATCTGACAAGAAGTCAATCAAGTTTGGAAACTGAGATCAGACTCTGCAATCTTAGCTGACATGATCCTTGCATTTCTAAGAGTTCTGCACTAATAGGCTATTATTTCACGAAAAATTTCCTTGACATTTCAATTTTAATATATAGTCAAATTCAAGCAGTTCATATATGTATTACAGAAAGACTGAACAACAGATTTTCCTAGTGTATTTTTGGAATAATTAATTATTTGGAGATAAAAAGATTTCTCTTTTTTTTTCTTTCATTCTTTGAAGTTTTTTTATCTCTGCCACATATTATTCTCTACTTCTCTATAAATCTCCATTATTTTTTTTCTTTATGCTCATTTATTTTTTATTACAAAAAGCAAAATAAGTTTTGCCATTGACTTAAATGAATAAACTACTGACCCCACATTCTTGATCCAACTGTTGGCCCTATTATCTGCTGATCTAAAAAAAGGTCAGTTAATAGATGAAAACAGCAAAAAGTTAATTATAAATAATACTATGAATGGGAAAAAGAAATCACAATACATTTTAAAATCCTCATTAGACTATTCCTCTTAAAACCAACTTTTCACAGCTCCAATGAGTCCAGCAGAATAAAAATAACATTTTCTGTTCTTTTTTGAATTATTTTTATCTTGAAGTCATCATCATGAAAGCTTTGGTGATCCCGAAGTACAACAAATTTCAATTTGGAAGCACAGCCATAGTTACTGAAGAAGAATGAATTATAACTCAGAGGAGTTTCCAAGGTCATTGAGAACAGGTTACTAGCTCATATTAATTTTCAGAGATTCAGAATACTTATTTTTAAAACAGGGCTTTTGTTTTCATCATTGTTTACCTAACAGGAAAACTTTTTCAGGCTCTCATTGTTCTGCTGATTGGAATCCTTTCTAAATTTTCAGCCCGAATTTATTTACAGATATTTTATATCTGTTTATTTTTTTGCTGGCATTGGACTTTAGCTTAATAATTAATTTTGACTTTCTGAAATGTCTGTCTTTATATTAAACTGTCTATTTATAGCTGCAGCTTCTTTTTACATCTGTTCAAATTTAAAATTTTATGGTTAAATGAAGTTAATCAAAACAAAGCATATATGTTTCTATCAGGGCTTTATAGACTGAAATTTATATTTTTACTATGTATACTTTCAGTGACACATCTTAGGATCACCCTTTACTTTTACATATATCCTTTCTGTAATGATTAGACATCCATGAAACTTCCTTTTCCTCTCTTACCTCTGATAAGTGAGTTTCTAGATCACAGAGAATATTCTTGCTGTTATCCTCCAGTTGCGTAATATTATACTTCTTGCCATTAAATTTTGTCGTCTCTGTTAATCAAATCCTCATCCAGAAGCATAACTTACACCTAGAAGCATAATTCACATCCAAAAGTAATCACACAGATGTTTTCATAGGTTGTTCAGATGGCACATTCAGTCAAACCCAAAGACTTTTTTTGGCATTCAAATCATAGAGTGATACACTACAGCAAATCATACAGACCTCTTATCATGGCAAAAAAAAATTTTGGTAGATGTTAGATCATTTATTACATCATGTTTAGCTTTGTACTGAGAAGTATTGTAATTTCAAAGCTATATTAGCCTGAGTATAAATATTTGAGCAGTATAACCACACAATTTGATTGAGCACAGAGCATCCTAGAAATACAAGTTGTAAACTGACAGTGGTAAGTTTTGGTTATAATCCAGCTCATGAAACTGATTTTGTACTTTATACGGCACTGCTTTTGTCTGCATGAAGAGGTGTCTATTTATACCCTTAGATATTACCCAGTGGCATATTTAGAATTCAAAAGTTCTTTGAACATATTTTCATTCTATTAGAGCTGCTACTATTCTAATGTACACAAAAGGGAGGTGCAAAAAGTCTAGTTCAGCAATTAAGGATTACAGCTTTCAGGGTGTTGCACGAGGAAGCAGCTGGCATCGTAAGATCCGATGGTTATACAGTCCAAAATGGTTGAGTGAGAATGTTGCTACCTTAAGGGCTTTCCACCTGCTTTGTACACAGCTAGAGCAGCAGGTCTGGCCACTCTTGTTTCATCTCTGCACCTTCATTGGTACACTCAGACATGTTCACAGCCCTACTTACTTTCCTGTTTATCAATCTTAACTCATTAAGTTACCAAGTTATAAGTTATTAAAATCATAACTTTTTACATCTTCCTGAAATATTGACCTTCAAGGCTTTTCAGGACTTGAACTCAGTGAGAGATAAAAGGAGTGTAGGCACAAACATTCAGCAAGTCAAAGTTTCCCCCAGAACTTTCTATTCCCCCTAAAGCTTTCTATTGCTTTTGTTGACTGTCAGGAGTTTAGATTCTTAATCTAGAAGACTGTTTCCTAACCACCAGAAAACATGTGCAAATTGCTATCTAATTATATCCCAACTGGAATATGTTTTTGAAGCTAATAAATTTGATATATATAATAAATTAAGACTTGTTTTGAGATGTTTTCCTGAAATTAGAATCATAGAGTCAGAGAATGGTTTGGGATGAAAAGTATCTTTGCAGATCACTTGTCCACCCCCCTGCCATGGGCAGGGACATCTTTCACTACATCAGGTTGCTCAAAGTCCTGTCCAACCTGACCTTGAACACATCCAACCATGGAGTATCCACCTCTGAGAAACCTGTTCCAGTGTCTCACCACCTCCATCGCAGAAAAATTTCTTCCTTATGTCCAATCTAAATCTGCCCTCTTTCAGTTTAAAACCATTACCCCTTGCCCTATCACTACAGGCCTGGGTAAAAGTCTCTCTCTGTCTTTTTAAAAAGCTTTCTTTAAGTATTGGCAGGCTGCAATAAGGTCTCCCCAGAGCCTTCTCTTCTCTAGGCTGAACAACCCCAACTTTCTCAGCCTTTCTTCACAGGAGAGATGTTCCATCCCTCTGATCATTTTGGTGGCCCTCTTCTGGACCTGCTCCAACAGGTCCATGTCTTTCTTGTGCTGTCAATCCTGGAGCTGGACGCAGTACTCCAGGTGGGGTCTCACCAGAGCAGAGCAGAGCAGAGCAGAGGGGCAGAATCTCCTCCCTCGACCTGTTGGCCACGCTTCTTTTGATGCAGCCCAGGATATGGTTGGCTTTCTGAGCTGCAAGCGCACACGGTCAGCTCGTGTCCAATTTTTCATCCACTAGTATCCCCATTTCCTTCTCCCCAGGGCTGTTCTCGATCCATTCATCCCCCAGTTTGTATTGATATTGGGGATTGCCCTGACCCATGTGTAGGACCTTGCACCAGTGGTAGTAAATTCCATTTCTACACATCCTGGTATAATTTATGAATTTACATGGGGGCATAGTGAAATTTGACCCAAAAGACATATCGCATATTAAATAGAAAAATTCAAAGTAGTGATCTCTGGTTATAGTGGTGTTAAAATGACAATATAGATGAACTATAGCAATTAAAATAGCTAAGGCAGCAAAACAGACATGTAAGAACAAGCCCTGGACAAATCACTCAACAACATCTTATATAAAAAACTTGGAGATGTTTGCTTTTAGATATTTAAGACTAACACATTTCTCTGTCACTCCCACTGTCAACACTACCAGAACTGTTCAAGCATCTTGAAGAAAAATAGATCTTTAACGGTTTCCATTTATTTTTTAAAGAATCACTTAAATCTAAATTACTAGTAAAAGGAAAGGAGGGCTGAAGTGGTATTGCATTAAAATGACATTAATTCTATCTCCTGAATGGCTGCCATGAAAGTATCAACAATGTAATGAAGGGAAGGGAAAGAGAAGAGAGAAAGGAAAAAAAAAATGTTTGCATTCTGAAATAAAGTTTTACTTAAAGATTTTAATACCTCCAAAATGTTATCTCTCTTTTTCTCTTATTAATCAGTAATATGTATGTAAAATACATGATTTCTGATCTTTAATTTGATTATTATAAAGTTTATTTAAAATATATGTATTATTTCTTTTAGAAAATCTTATTAATATTTTCCTGTAATTCAAATATACACTATTTATTGTGAATAATTTTGTTCATAGTAGAGCATAAATTCATTTGCTGTTTATATAATATACTTTAAAATATAGCATATTTGTAGTTTACTCTGTATAACTATATTTTGTGAAGTTGTAGTGGGTTGATCTTGGCTAGCTGCCAGATGACCACCCAGTCACTCTCTCACTCTCTCTCCCCACTAGGACAGGGGAAGAAAATAAGATGAGAAAGCTCATGGGTCGAGGTAAAGACAGGGAGATCATTTACCTATTGTCACCACAGGCAAAGCAGAGTCAACTCAGGGAAAACTAATTTGATTTTTTCCCAATTGAAATATTTTTGGGTAGTGAGAAACAAAGGCAAAACTAAAACCACCTTCCTCCTTTTTCCTAGGCTCAACTTCATTCCTTCAACCCCAACTCCTCTGCCTTCTTCCCCTATCCCCAAGGGGGAGATATATGTATATATATGTATCAGACAGGGTCATCTTAAAAGGACCATCTTTTGTCCTTCATTCTTATTTTTTATTAAAAGAAATTTTAAGTATATATTCTATGTACTTAAAATTATTTATATTCTATATATATTACTATATATAGAATAATTTACAATGTCCTTTTCCAGGAATTCCAATATGATATTCTTCTAGGACTTACAGCTCAGAATTTCTATTCTATCCAGTGAGGTTCTGGCCACCTATTCTATGCCTAAATATTAGGTATTTTGTGAAATAGTGGAATGAAAAACAAATATCTAAATTCCAAGAAGTCAATGGTAAGAAGTAGATCTCATGTTCCAGTTCCCCAAAGGATTTTAGAAAAATGTTTTTCAAATCATGTAATCACTTTTATTTACAATGTGAAAAATCTTATTTAAACATCTTCATATTTGCTTAACAAGACAACATTTCTAACATTAAAAATTAAAATATTCACACACTGGGTCAGATTTGCAGCTGGTAGAGCTAGAATGATTTATAACAGCTGAAAGATAGGACCTCATGTTTTTGAAAACTGTAACTAAAAGTGGTATAGTACAATATGGTTTCTTACATGACAGCATGTCTCAAATGTCAGTACATAATTTATATAGGAAAATTAAAAATGATATATAAAGCAAGAAAATGAAAGAGCATGTATGGAAAATTCTATATAAAATCTCGATTAACAGCTATTTGTAACTTGAAATAATCATTAATGCTGATTTCTTTTTAGTACTACACAGTGTACTAGAAGTGATATGACTGTATGTATTCAGTCATTTAAAAAAGTCTATTGACGTGTCTGAACACTTTGCCACACATTTTCCTGTCATATTATCTTTTGCCACAAAAATTTGTCTGTTTTCAGGAATTCAGGTTCCAAGTTATGGTATGAAGTGGAGTGGTAAGGGGGTGGGAAAAGGGCATTTTTTTTTAATGGTTCTTAACATTTGTCTTCTAATACTGTTTCACAGTGTCTTTCACAGAACTTTCAAAGTTCTGCTGAAGCTTTTCCTCATACAGTAGCATCTGTGAATGGATGCCAACCAACTGTAAAGAAACATTTATCAAAACATGTTCAAAATTATATGATCACTGATTCTTTTTTGTATACCAGCCCTTAGCTGTGATTTTTACCTGTCATTTCTAAAGTTAGGCCTTGTGAACTTCTCACTACCAGTACTATGCCCTTGTCCTGGTTTCAGCTGGGATAGAGTTAACTGTCTTCCTAGTAGCTGGTACGGTGCTATGTTTTGAGTTCAGTATGCGAAGAAT
>JAOBAS010000008.1:13287488-13306295 GCA_025311575.1 Elanoides forficatus | reverse complement strand
GAAAAGAAAAGAAAAGAAAAGAAAAGAAAAGAAAAGAAAAGAAAAGAAAAGAAAAGAAAAGAAAAGAAAAGAGAAAAAAAGATAGAAAAGTTAGCATTGTCAGAAAACCATTATCATAATAATTTATGCAATATTTCTAATTATGCTATTCCTTGCCTAGAAAGACCAGCTTTGGTAAATTTTTTCAAAGCTATTAGAAAAGAATTGTGATAAAGTTTAAGCTTTTGTGCTTAAAATTAACCTGCACAGTAGCAACATTCTTTTTATTTTTATATCTAGTTTGTGTAGGATAGCTTAGCTGAATTAATATTTTAAGACTTCAGAATAACTGCCTATCAAGGGTATTACAAATTCTGTACTTTTGGACAGTTTATCAGTCTGAGATAATCTAGGGGTCTGGGTGTTTGCATTAGAAAGGTTAGAGAGAAGTGATGTATAATCTAATTGCTCAAATATGTAAGTTGGTTTCTGTGGCTAAATGCCTTATAATCTCCTTGACTTTGAAACCTGGAGCTCAGTTATCTCTTTTGCAAAATTTTGGCTGGGAATAAAGTGAAAAGGTGAACACCCACTGGATATACCTCGAGCATTCTCTCTAAGGCTAAGTCTACATAACAGAAAGGTGAGACTATAGCATGGATTGGTGTAAAGCTGTTAAGGCAAAGATCTACCCACATGGATGACAAACAAAGCAGGTATCCATGTATCCTGGATAGTTTGTATTCCAGCTTCTGGACTCTGAGGCTTCTAGCCTCTACTTGCAGATATTTATGGAGCAGCACTTCACCATTTCCCAGGAGGAATTTAATGACTGTATGTGCAACATTGAAACAGAAAGAATATCAATAACTGTACCAGAATCCACATGAATTTTGTAGCTGAAAAGACAGCAGAGGGTTGAAAAAATGTCATTCATAATGTGTCAAGTCAGGTTGAACGAAAGCAGCTGAGTAAAATTTGCCTATAATCATACTGATCTTTCTTTTTTTTTTTTTAATTAGACTTCAAAGGTTTTTAATTTTGTTTTGTTTTCACCATCCTCCATCTGTTTCTGTGGTTTCAGATCATCTAAATCCTTCAACCCTCTGTCAATGCTTTCAGATTTATCTTGAGCTGTTCCCTTCCTGTATTGATTACCACAGAACTACAGGAGATCTTCTATCAGCTTGCCTTCTTTACTGAAACATTGCCACAGGAGGTAAACAGTTCAGAAAGAACTTGTAACACCAATTCACTGTGTTCCTTAATCAAATGCTCATTAAAAACCAATATACTCTACAAATTGCCATCCATAATGTCATCTATCCCATAAATTTCTCTCTCAGTCATCACTGTAATGACATCTGTAAAGTCTGTTACAGACTGTTTAAGGTAGACATTAAGAATTTACATCCACAACTACAGTCTTTATGCCCAAGTAAAAATTAACTAGCTGGGAAAAGCAATTGCTTTCAAAGTAAATTTTGTTTGATGATAATGATGTCAGTGAATTAGCACAGTCATTGTTTTACCTAATGTCAGAACTGGTGACCTCAAACATAATGTATAGTTAAATAACATCTGAAGGGAGCCTGAAAGTAAAAGTGTTTTTAGGATCAATATCCTTATAGCAAAAGGTGTACTAATGATGAAAAATGGAAGACTTGTCAAAAGTAATAAAAATAACTGTATCTGACTCACATAATGGGATGCTTTTAGAAAAAATGTTACCTGAAGATCACACAGGCTTTTTCAGGTAGACCTGTACTTTTTCTTTTGTAATTTTCAAGAATCAAACAACTGGACAGTAAAATTCAAATGCAGAAAGATAATATGAGGAAGAAAAAACCCTTAGTGTAAGTGCTTCCTGTAGTGGAACTCCTGAATATCTCTTTTTTTTTTTCTTTTTTTCTTTTCTATAGAGCCAAAAGCAGCTTTTTGGAATCTTCACATACTCACCTCAGCTACTTTAAATTAAGGATGACTGAAAACAAAGATGTTCACATGGATACTTATTACTATGACTAGAAAAAAAAAGCATGATTTGTTGTTGTATGCTAATCCACACTTAGGCTGTAATAGATATGATCTTGATCCTGTTCCCTTACTACTGGTAATTACATTCTAATTTAAAATGCAAAGGCAGCCTAGGACCTCCAGGTCTGCCATTCCCAATTATGGCATGCTGTATTAGATGCTGAGCAATATGCTAGACCCATAGCATTCATTGTCTTTTTTCACTTCTCTGTAACTGTTCACTCCTCATAAACCAGTGCCGACAGCAGAGGAGCTGTGGAGCTTCTATCACCATTCTCCAACAGTTGTTGGCAATAGAGTTCTCCTAGTTAACATGGGCCAGGACAGGTGAGTTGACCCAATTAGAAAACTGATACCGAAAATGTGGACAACAGCTACACCATAAACTCCTACCTCCTGATGATCAAAGTTACTACCATCCTTCAGGCCTACAGGTAGGTATTGTAGACAGTATTGATAAGCTGCTACCGTACCTACTAGTATTGACTAGATATCTATTGAAAACAGGTAGTATTGGCTATGTTAATGCACTGACATTTATCATCAAATAAACACATAGAAAGATATTGATGAGAAACATCTTATGACAAGATTACCACCTTGGAATTTAGCACATAAATCCTCAATTTAATGAAAGCCTGATATTATGATTTTCTCCTCTGATTTTTCTTGTCTATGTGCACTTCCCACAGTTCTTCTTCCTCAGCTTTAATTCTGTGGATTAGTATAAGCCATATTATGTACATTCAGACAGCATTCCAATACATGGAAGTGAATTATTTTGGAGTGGAACAAGGACTAAATGCAAGTAGCCAACTTTTTTTAAACCAAAATACAAAATTTTAATATCTCAAAGTCTTTTTCAGGTTCCTTAGAGCCATTTTTTGAGTAAATTATTTTGCATATGACTATGGAAACATACAAGCAGGAGAAAAAAGCCCATGGGCTTTACGTAACTTATTTGCCTAATAGGGAAAAAATACTTGATAATAAATAAGATCTAGTAAAATAAGTTTATTATTTCATAGAACCATAGAATCATTTGGGTTGGAAAAGACCTTTAAGAGTCCAGTCATAAACCTAATACTGCCATTGTCAAGTCCACCAATTACTTATTGCCTTCGGTGTTAGTATTACTGTAGTAAATAGTATGTAATTCTTACATGTCATTCTTCATATAAATTATCACCTCTTAAACTAATGAATGAATTTTCTGTTATCTGTTCTAAAAGAACTAGAAAGCTTTGAACATGTCAACAATGCCTTTTTATCTTTCATGCTTCCTAAAGTCTCATCTATCCCTAGAAACGCATGGTCCTTTAACATAGAAACTGAAATTACTAGCTTCCTTTGAATAATCAATTTGTTTATAATGGTTCATAGCTAATAACAAAAAAATTTAAAACTTGATGTAGCAGAGAGCTCATACAAGGCTGTTTATTTAAGAGTAATTTGAATTGTGCTGATGTGATGTGGTGTGTTTATCAAAATATTAATCAGTTTGGAGAACCTGACCTACCATGCACTTACATTTTTGCACTTCTGAGAGTAAATGCCATATCAAAATTGCTTTGGGATATAAAAAATAAATGGGACCATTCCTCTGGTTTGAGTCAAAAATTTTTAAATGATGATATTCAGCTATATTTTTAAAAGCAAGCCAACAAAAAAAAAGGGCTAATGATAAAAGTAAGGAAATAAAACGGTAGAGAAAGAGCATTTTTACATGCCTACATATCAGGTTATTGTTTTCTGGCAGCTGAAAAAGAAAGAATAGAAACCTTCACTTAAATCTGGAATATAACTTTTTATATTGATTTTGTCATTATAATTTCAATAAAATTGAAAGAAAAAGTGGAGCTAAAAGTGTCTGACATTTTCATGTCTTACAAAAGCTTCCCTGAATATGAATTTCCATGCAAAAACCTATCATTTAAATATTAACAAAAATTATACATTTGTCCAGGCTTACTAGGCAGAATGATCAGAAAATGTAAGATACATGTAATTGAATGTGGTGTTGGTTGATGGTGGCGAAGAAGGCTAACTAAGTCTTTGATGTAGCAGAACAAAATGATTTACCTTTGGATATTGCCTGAGCAACTTTGGGAGATGAATAATTTGACATCTGCTCTTGGAAAAGGAGGCTCTGGTCTCTTCTGCCCTTCAATCCCACTTTGAATGCAAATTGAAAAGTGAAGTAAAGTCTTTACTGATGTCTCTTCCAAAAATACTAAATTAAATTCTGACAGTCAAAGGTCTTACAGAAATGATTGTCAAAGATTTGTTATTGGCTTTATTTCTGAGTGTTCTTTAATTTTTGTATTGGAACTTTTCCAATCAAAGAGATAAACCCAAATAAAGGATAAAACCCAGATGAGATGGAGCAAAACTATAGATTATTTTTTTTCTACATGACTAAATAGAAATGTAAACAAATAAGAGTCTCAGATCATTGGCTTGCTTTCTTAGAGATTGGGGGACAGGATTGGATGATAATATATGAAGAATTGCATTATTTCATGGCTAAAGGTAAAGGCTGGTCTGAAATTAAATGTTTCAAAATTCTAAGTTGTGAACCAAGGTTTAGATTAAGAGCAGTTAAGAACCCACTTGTAGGTTTTGATTAGATATCATGAATTCTGGACTAGAAACTAATTATAAAGTTACAAGTAAATTGGAAGTGATAAAAGAAGAGCTGACTAATACTATCCATTACTTGTAGTTTGACAGTGAATTGCCAGCATGATTCAGATGGGGGGAAAAAAAAAAGGCTATTGCAGTTCCAAAATAAGTCAGATACATGATTGAAAAAGTAAAAAATAAGAATTGATAGTAAGCTAATCAAAAGCCAAAACCAAGAGCAACCATGTGGGAATATATCCTGCATCATTTTTATTATGTTGATTAATGCTGGAATCACTTATATTCCATCTTGGAAAACTTTGTAGTAACTATAAAAATAAATCATGATAATCAAGTAATGATGAAATTTCAGTAAGTCAAAAAAACAGGGGTTTGGCAGATATTAAAAGATTTAGATAAACTTTTTTTTTTTTTTTTCCCTGAAAATACTCTCTTCTTCTACCAGACTGTCTGACAAATCTTAGTTTAACATTGCCTCGTGAATGGTAAAAGCAATTTGGAGCTGATTTTCAAGTAATGTCTCAGTGGATATGCCACTTTCCCCACATAGTGAAGCCTACTACCTGTTCAAAGAATGTGAAGAGGGGAAAAGAGTAGAGGTTTCCATAGTAACCTTTAGTAGTTCAAAGTAAAATTGCATAAAATGAAATCATTATCACTCAGCAACTAAGGAAGACAGCTCAGCTGATGAAGATGCCAAGTTGTAAATGGTTACTGGTGAGTATAAATTTTTTTCTACCTTTAGTATTACTATGCCTTTTTTGAAAAACAAACAAAACCCAAACCCCCAAACTCTACTGCTCTATTGTGTTTAACAATTCTGAAAACTGATTTTTAATTCAGAAACGGTGTAAGTACATCTTGCAACTTACTGTTAGACAGAATACATGTTGGTATCCATGGTAACCCAGGAGATCTTAAAGATCACACTGTTCATTTATCGGGAATATGAGCAGATTGTCTGTCTTCTGGTAGACTGCAAAATGTCCTGTCACTATATGGCTGGAAAACAAACTCAAAATGGCTAAAAGAGCTTTCATTTCATTTGTACTGCAATAAACATAGATAGATAGATTTTTATTCACATCGGGTAATGATAGTATAAAACAAATTGAAAAGTCTTTTAAGTAATTAATTCCTGAAATGCTCCTGAAAGAACATACTGACATATTGAACAAAAATGCCTTCTCATAATCAATAGAAGAAAGCAAATCCTTGAAAAAAAACCAGTCTTTTTGAGATTTTTTCCTTCCGTCTCACCAACTGACTGAAACTAGACAATCACTACAATGCTGTTGATCCCTAAGGGATTTTGGTCAGTTGCTCACTGTGGGTGAAAAATGTATCGGAACACACTGTAATTAAGTTATTTCTTTATAAAGATAATCTGATACAAGGAAATGTGAAAGAAACATATTTCAAGTATGTGGACAAGGAGGGGTTTACTGGCTTGGTCTTTTTGTTTTTCCCTGAAAAAATATGTATTGAGAACAAAAGGAAGAATTTTGTGTATTTTTTTATTTGATATTTTACATTTTACACTGCTATTATTAAAATATCCTTATGCAATTTACTATACTTCTGTCAAAGAGATAGATCTCTTCAGTCACTGGAAACCTAAGGAAACATGATCATATACCTAGTGCCCATTTTCTAATCCCCTTTGGGCTACTCAGTGAATAACCTGACAACTAAGAAAACAATGCCAAGAAGAAAAAAAAAATAGTAGGCAACAAATAACTTTGGTATTGTTAGGCTGATTCTGCTGTTGCCGTTACTGGGATACAAACTGGTGTCCAACCTGTCTCTGAGGAAAATATGGAGAGTCTAAGTGCCTGTTCCACAGTCTGGATAAAGAGATGTATGCAGGGGCTTTGGAAGCATGTACATTTTTATAACCTCCAGTACTGTACGAGTAAGATTTCTAAGAACCCCTGACACTAAAATAAATAGGAGATTTTCAGTCTATTTTGATTCTGGTACCAGATTTGAAGTAGTTTCCAGCATCATACCTGAAGAGGAAATTTCCATTTTAGTCATCTTTACTTCTCAGACAGAAGGAGGTTTTGACTGATGCCTGGGCAGTGTTACTAAGCTGGGTGTTAGGATGTGTCTTCAGAGAGATGCGGTCTCGACCTTTGCTAAACAAATTGTCTCCACAGTATAAGTCATGGGATTATATAAATCCGATGCTATGTCCAAGCTAACAGAACAGTGCTCCAAACTGCTCCAAACTGTTGTGCACTACAGCATGGCATTGCATTGCAGTAGCACTGTGCCCACCCTGCAGCACCTTAGGCTCAACGCCTCTTTCATGCAATGACTTGACTTGCTTCAACTGAAAATGAAGCTGAAAGCTTAAAAATAACATCTATGATATTTTGCATAAAATTCCTGTAGAATGACTTTGGTAACAGTGCATGGCTTTGGAATGACTGAAGGAGAGATGACTTTGAATGACACATGCACGTTTTTGGCATGTCATTGTATACTTATACACCTTAGTTTTCTAAGTAGGTTAGTTCATATACAGCAAACATATCTATCGATTTACAAACCAGTTGCTTTGGTTTGTGTGCGAATTCAACAGAATAATAAAACAAAAATAAAAGACCAGCAGTTCTGAAAAAAAATTAAGCTTTTCTTCCTCTTAGTCCTGGATCCTTGAGGGTTTCAGACCATCTTTTCTCTAAACTGTATTTTCTATCCATTCCACTATAATTGATGCTTGAAGGAATAGCCAAACCTCCACTTCTGTTGATTTCTGCTACTTAAAATATATTTCTGCTCCATACAATTCTTAAAGATCTTTCAAAAAACAGTCCAGCTGAATTCCCCATACACCATCATGAAATTCAGAAAAAGATCAAGAGATTCTTTCCAAAAGTTTTTGAAACACACACAATTTATTGAAATTAAACACTTTGTATTCGAGAAGACATTCAAGTGCCACTTTGTAGCAATTCTAATAAATTTTCTAAAGAAAGAGTGCATAAGTATAGTTGAAGTAATTGGAGCCAACTAAGCATTTAACTTTTAGTCAATATTTTCCAGAAGAACTTTTATCAGAAATAATATTAAAGAAAAAAATAAACCCAGGCAAATTCACCAGGAGAACTGAAGTTATAAAAACAATGTAAAAGGAGAAGTGAAATTGATGCAGAAGATAATTAAAGGTTGAAAAATCTACTATTTTACAAATAAGTTGCAGGAAGGTTCTATAACAAAGGAAAATCTGAAGAAAAAATTAAAAGCGATCCATACAGTTCATTAACACTGTTTCTGCTACTAAATCTTCAATGCCTCCACTTACATGGCTTTAGCTACTGAGTTGCTCTCCTCAAATATAGCTCTTAAAAATTTTGACTCAGACATGGCAGTATCCAGTCCATGCTCCTTACCATTCAGCAGTGATTCCCCTGTGTTTCTATGCATTTCTTAATATTCTATAATCTCCTCCCCCACTTTCTTAAAGTTATCAGTCACCATTTTTCTTTTGCTGCAGTTGCTGCTCCTTTTTTTCTCATAAACGTCTCTGTTTCTTGCCCTTCTGAGAAGAGTATATGTTTCATTCGTTCCTTAAACTCCTCAAGGCCTGTTTTTTTCACTGATGTCTTACATTGCCTTAAAGCCCCTCAGATTAAAAATAGAATAACATTTCTTGCAAGAACGTAGCTAACATAGATAGCTAGCCTTACTTCTTAATATAAGTGTTTTATTTACAGGCAATTTGTCTCAGTAGTGTTTACTTGCTCTGAGCTACTAGTGCAACTAATAACCACAGGAATGGAAACAAATGGTTATCTGTAATGTGGAATCATTTCTGCAAATGATGTCTCATTCACACTGGAAACAAGATTAATCTCACCCATCTTTAGATGCCTATATCTAAGCTAATGAACTTTGGCTCCCTTTAAATGAAAAGAGAGAGCGAGGCTCACAAGGGCATAATTCAACTGATTTATTTGAAATGTCCTTCAGATGGCCACATGTACTTATAGCTAATGTATAATAATAATTCAGATATAGACATCTATGACTTGATTCCTTTGCCCACACTTAGACACCTAGTGTTCTCTGAGATGTCCTGGGTTATCCTGCATGGACTTAACATGGTCTTCTTGAAAGGCATGGGTTTTCATAGGTCCTCTGTGGTATCTGCTAGTCCTCTGAGGATGTTTCTTATGCCTTAGAATGTCTCCGGTGATTGTAACTGATTTGAACTTTACGAGATATAAATTTTAACATCAGTGTGTGAGATAGGGGCCAAATTTAGTTGTCCCAATATAAGCACTGAGTCTTAAAAGTATTAAGGATTTTGATAGCCCATCTGGCTTCCAGCTGCTGCTGCAGGAAGGCACAAGTCCTCCACAGGTCCTTTGTAATAGCTTCCAGCACAATGCAGATGTTACAGCTACCTTAAAGTCTTCTTAAATAAAACTACATGCCTCTGTATAGGAAACTGAAGATATCTCTAGGTATGGAAGCTGCCATTATATCTAACAGAGAACTAGGATTTTGTTTGGTTGCCTAAATGTAGAAGACTAACAGTGTTTAAAATTCCCCACGTTATCCTAGCTTGTCTCCAGTTGTCACCATGGAACAGCACACATCTCCCTTATGTCCTGTGCAGTGCCCAGCAGCCTCATGTAGGTCTATTTGCCTTTTAAGGACGACTCAATAACATACTTATTTAAAATTTCATTCCTGGGCAATATGTTCAGTGTAGTCAAGAGAGTTATTCAGATCAAAAGGGAGTTTCAGTTACCCAAACATGGGCACCCATTGCCACGTGTGATACCATAGGGCATCCAGGATTACAACTGAATGGACACCTGCACTGTTTTGGACCAGCTACTGGAAGCCTAGCCCTGTAGCAAGAAAAATAACTTCAGATACCTACATTTTGGCAACTGAATTGTGCTCTAAGTATCCAAGTTAGAGTGCTCTGTATCACACCATAGGCTTCTGTGAGTCTATTGCCTAATTCTCCACTGAGTGTAATGGGACCATAAATGCCTGCCTCTTTCACAGGAGTACACCTTCATTTAGAAGTCTTAATCTGGAGCTGATTTGTTATTTGATCAGATAAACTAATGTTCTGATTATACCGTAATCATGAAGTGCTTTTTTAAACAGGAATTATATCTATCAGTTCTGAAATTATACTACCATACTGAGATGAATAAACTAAGTCACAGAAACAGTACCAGAACCACAGTCTTCATACTGACCTTAGTAGGAAAAATAGTCAGGCTTAATTTAAGTATAACAAAACTTAGATCAGATACTCGAGGAATGGAATAAAGATTATTTTGCTCTTAAACACTCATTTTTCTGTCTTAAAAAATTAAATTTTAATACTTTTATAATAATTTAGAAATTACATATAATTAACCAATGAAGATTGTATGCCAGATTATTCTCTTGGTATTTGAATGATATTACAGTGACAACTGAGAGAATATTGAGAGGGATCTACTGATTTTAATTTAATCAACAGTGTGACTTTAGGGGTCCAAAAAGTAGAAGCTTTACTAGTACTTCAGCCTAAACATACATTTTGAACATAAGCTTTCCCTTTTATTCCTTCACATTTCCATGTAGCATTTGCTTTCTTTTCCTTTTTGACTTTTAAGTACAGAGGATAACTTAAATCATCAATCAATAACATCTAGGAGAACATACTGCTCTTGGAATAAACTGAATTATAAAATATTATCTTTTAGTCTGCTTTCACTAAATTAATGATTCAGCAGCTGTCTCCATCATCACTCTACAGATTCCAGTTGTAGAGGGCAGCATGCTTTTTATTATATTATGTGTACACAGGCCCTTTGTGGTTCATAACTCTAGAAAAGAGCTGTGATTGCTGATTAAAAAAAAAAGAAAAAAATACTTGCTTTTTATAATGTTTTTAGGGATGAATTCATGATAGGCTGATAGGATGATTCTCCTGGTGTCATAAAATGTAAAAATAAATAAATAAATTACCTCTCCCCCCCCCTAAATTACTGTACTGCATCTACAACATGGTACTGTTTTTCATTAGCTCACATACATGTGTATTCAGATGTTGAGACTAAGAATCCAGTTTGGTGAATCTGTGCTTTGATTTCGTTTCCCACCTGTCTGACAAGAATTCACATCAAATGAATTCAAGCTGTATAAGAATTCTTTGCTCTTTCTATTGATGTATGGGTTGTGTGTCAAGAAGCTAGATGTAGGTATAGGTAAACATGCATAGACACGTAACAGGAGATTATGAAAGTTCACTATTTCCTTATATAATAAAGTGTTCTTTATGTAATAAAGTGTGAACAAAATGGAAGGCTGGGATCATTTCGCTATTGTATTCTTAAAAATGCAGTACAAATGTTATATGGTAGCTTATTTTAAACCCATGTTCCCTTATACGCCATGCATATTAGCATGTTGGTTGCACAGCATCTGGAAGTTGAAGGCAGAGGAATTCAGATAGATGTGCGAAAGCGAAAAGTCACAAACTTTTGGTACAACTTAAAGAGTTAGTCTTGCCATTGGGCTCAGCACAGGCTGGCAGGTCCCTGCGGGCACAGCCCCAGGATGGCCAGCAAGGCCATGGGGACTGGGACAGGCTGACGGGCCAGGAGGTGGGCTCGTGGGTAGGCCCGGCTCGGTGCGGCCCATGGCAGGCAGGGCAGGGCTGTGGGAGCTGGAGACCGGCCCTGCTGTGGCACGGCTGGGGCAGGGGCTGAGGGCCCCGGGGGGGTGACAGAAGGTCCTGGGTTGTGGGAGCCCTGGGGGTGGGGGGGCAGACAACCTGGGTGAGGTCTGTAGTGCCAGCAGGACCCCAACACTTTCTGTAAGTGGAATCTTTATTACAATATTGGATTTTCAACTTTTTTTTTTCTTTTTTAAGGACAGTTTAATTGGAATTTAATCAGGATTATTAAGCTTAAAGCTATAGTTAAAATATACTCTTTTTAATGGATTAGATATGACTAAATTACAATATTCTAGTCTGATCTTAGATCTATAAATATGTATATGCCATTTGAATTGAACTCTTCTAAGAAAATATAAATAGTATATACATTCAACTATCAATACCGTAAAATTTGCACTGCCATCAAGCACTGGAGATTTCAGAGTTGCTTTTAGTGCAGACATTGTCCTTCTATAAAGTGAGTATAGGATAGATTTTCAGCACAGTGACTGATGTATATGACTCAGTATCGGATTTACACCTAGAAACGGTTTTCCTTTCAAAGCAATCCTGAAGACTCATGCTATGTATTTAGTCCTTTAACATGTGTATTTGCCAGCATTCTTTAGCATGGATGTGCTAGTTCTTGACCAGCTCGTGCCAGAATTTGGCAGAGCTAAGAAGACTGACAAAATTCTTCCTCCTCCATTAGCACCAGTCACTGTAGTTGCCATACTCCCACAAACATTACTGGTCACAGCTAAGCACCTTCCTTGGCAATTCCTTGTGCCCTTTTTCCTCTCCATTCTTATAATGACTGTGTCTGGCCTTGTCTGTAAGGTGCAGACCTTTAATAGCAGCAGAAGAAGTCAAGGAAATGACTGTACAGCAGAAACATTCATTATCTAAACAAAATTATTTTACTTTGCAACTGACTGTCACGCTCAACTCCACGCTGAACGCTTCGAAACTACTAGAAAAGAGTGAGTGAACACAATGTGTAAAAACATTTGTTCATATTAAAGTGTTTTATTAAAGTAATTTCCACCAGCTACTTTGCCATTCTCCACCCCCCCCTCAAATCAGTTTAGGATGGTAAACTAAGATACGAACTTGGTTTCAGCAACCTTCTTCAAGATAAACAAGTTAATGTGAATAAGGCACCAGATATGATAACTGAGTAGTTAAGCTTAGCTCCTTTTTTTTTCCTCTGAATAGTGAACACCTTTATTATTAGTCTTTTACTACTAACATCAAAAATTTACAGAAATTAAAATTAAATAGTAGCTGATCTCCATTAAAAACTTATCTTTTAAAGTATATGTGTATTTGTTTTAGTTTTCTACATAACCTTGTCATCATTATAGAACCAAAGATCATTATATAGCATCAATAATTAATACTAAATCATTAGTCAAAATTTTAGTAATCATTGAAAACAACACTATTAGTTTATACAGAAAATTACATGTACAAAAAAAAAAACCACAAAAAAAGGACGAAAAATGCTATGGATTGTAAAAGCAAATTGACAAGTCAACCAACCAACAAACAAGAGGAATTCAGAAGCTGCTTTAATCCTTTGGATCAAACTCAGCAGACAAGACCCAGACTCAGAATTGCTGTCTCCTTCTTGTGACAGAAAACTGCCTCTTCCTTTCTTTTTTTTTGGTCTCAAAAAATAAGATTATTTTTTTTTCCATCTGTTGAGTAAATCACCTTTATGACATATTGTAGTCACAAATAGATGTTTCAGTATTCATGTTCTTCCTGGAAAGGATGGTTTAGTCATTATTTATGATAAATATAGACATTTGTGTAAAATGAATGCAATTTTCCCTGGACGAACTGCACTTCTTAATTTAATTTTCTAATTTATTTCCCCATTATAAAAATACACATCAGGCTCTGAATTTTCTGACTGACATTCCTGCCATCCCAGCATTTTATTTCTATAACCAAGGTAACTCTCTAGATATAATTTCATATCTTTTTTACAATTGTATGCATGACAACTTATTTTTGTATGTTTAATGCCACATTCATGGGTAAAGATGCAGTTCCTTGTCCTGAATGAGTTGCTATAAATTACCCCTTCCAAGTCTCTACAGAAGTGAACTTCTGTACTAAAAGCTTAATGCAAGATAGTCT
Source organism: Elanoides forficatus (assembly GCA_025311575.1). NCBI lineage: Eukaryota > Metazoa > Chordata > Aves > Accipitriformes > Accipitridae > Elanoides > Elanoides forficatus. Next base: position 13,292,794 of record JAOBAS010000008.1, on the reverse strand, counting down.
TTAAAAATGTTATCCTTTCATTATCTGATTGCAACAATAGTAACAGTGGCAGAGTAGAGCCTTATTCTTAGGAAATATTAAGCTATGTCATAACAGATACCATCATCTCTGTTTTTAAAATGAAGCAAGTTTTCCAGAACACACAGAGGCACACTAGCTGAACTGAACATTAGACATTGAGTCTTTCAGCACCTTTATGAAAAGTAATTCATTAAAGTTGATTATTCTCAAAACTGATATCTCATGCAAAAAGCTACAAGGAACTTCTTAAATTAGAGAAATACAAATAAAAAGCTCCACTATTTTTTTTTTCCTCTTCTTTTGTGTGATCTATAAGCCCCATTAAATCTTGTGTGAAAATCAGCAGCACTTAAACTGAACAAACTGTTTTGCTTCTCTACTTTAGAGTATTAGCTTTTAAAATATCTCAATTTCAAAAAAAGGACAAACTCTTTTTTTTTGGTAAAAGAAAATACTGGTTCAGTATATATAAATTGAAACTGGCCTCCCCCTTCCCACTATAATTTTTGCACACTGTCTTTTGTGTTGTCATTACTTCCTTGTTCAATAGTTGGTTTTGGTTTTCTTTTTCTTTTTAGTGAAAGTCCTGTACATGTGTGTGTTTATATTTACACACTTAAATAGTTTTTTTAACTGTGTGTGCCTATGTGTTCATGTGTGTATACTTAAAGCTGAACATATATATTTGATTGGATTTGAGTTGAAACCTATGTTACCAATTTTGGAAAGCTCCATTAACATTTGATATATTTTTGGTACATTGTTTCATAAAGTACAGAAAAATTTAACATTTATTTGAAGCCATCATGCTGAGATCCAGTCCCACCACTGCTGACGGTAATTCTTTACATATGACCTTGCTTTTTGATTATGCTGGAATTCTATTAAGGAGCAATCTGCAGGCAACCATTTGAGTCTGTTCACTTGAATACAATTTATTTAGTAGTTTCCTGCATGCCTTGTCCATCATTTAATCTCAGTTTCTAAGGGAATTAGTCTTGAGTCTAGTAGGATGACAGTTTCTTAGCTTCTAAATGATTAAAATAAACACAGGCAAGAGTGAAAAGGGAGAAGAAACAACCATAGGAATCTTTCTTCCTTTTTATTCTTCAGGGAAAGGTACATTCAGTGCAATGAATAAAACTGTCTTTCATGTGGAAATACTGCTTTACAGGCAGAGTATTTATGAATACGGGTAAACTAATGCTCATTAAGATGAAATATAATCAAGTGTGGGGTTTTTAAAGTCCCGGAATTTTATAAAGGCATCTGGGATTTGAAATATGATGAAGTATAAAGCACAACACAAAACGAGAAGAAACTTGCATTACCAGAACAACCTATAAAACCAAGTGATTATTTAATATTAGTTTATAGGTTGAGATACTAGAAAACTAATGTTACCCTCCACCACCACTCCTGAATTACAAAAGTGATATTGATCAGTAGTACAGTTAAGGCTAAGATATAATATCTAGAAAATTGGTCTGAACCAAGTAGGAGGAGGAAAAGAAAAAAAAAAAAAAAGAAGAAAAAGAGTGAAGATATACCAGGTTTTCCAAAGTAACACATACCTCTTTTGAAGGTCTTTGTACAAAGATACCCTAAAGGATCTCCAGTGTTTCTCCTAAGAGACCCCTGAGTTTTACAGTATTATGCACAATTGGAGAAGAACTTCAGAGTCACTGAGCTGAGTTTCCATCAATTGCCAGCAACCTATTAAATAACCCCTTTCATCAATACATACAAAATGCAGTTAGGTTTTTTGCCTTTACTACTGCATAGAAAAGTTCTTACAGAATCCATACAGTTTAAGATTTCTAACACTGCCTTCTGTTTTCTCATCCAAACTTCTTAATCAGTGAATATGTGTTTGCTTTTCTGCCATCATTGCCCTTGATCTTAAATATATGTTCTTTTTCATCTCTGGTAATTGTTTCTGTTAGGTTATGTAACAAAAAGCTCGCCTCCCCACACATGAAGAGGCACAGAAGCCCAGGGCAAGTGAGGTTTACTGGGTGCAGGTGCCAAGGTGTTGGTAGTGGGGGGGCTGCAGAGGTGGCCTCTGCAAGGAGAGGCTGGGGCTGCCCCAAGCAGACGGTTCCAGCCACCTCCAGAGGACCCACCGCAGGGCACGGCTGAGCCCCTCAGCCAATAATGGTGGAGCCTTGGGGAAACATACCTAAGAAAGGGCAGAAAACACCACACAGCAGAGAGAGGAGTGAAGGGGAAAAGTGTGAGAAACAGCCTTGCAGACACCAAGGTGAAAGAAGGAGAGGGAGGGAGTGCTTTAGGTGCCAGAGCAGAGATTTCCCTGTAGCCCCTGGAAGAGACCACGGTGAAGCAAGCATTTCCCTGCAGCCCATGGAGAAGACACCACCAGAGCAGGTGGATATTCCCTGAGGGACTGTATGCCATGGAAGGACCCCACGCTAGAACAGGAGAAAAGTGTGAGGAGGAAGGAGTGGCAGAGAGGAGCTGATATGGACTGACCTCAGCCTCCCATTGGTTGTGGTGCAGGGGGAGAGCATTTTGGAATTACACAAGGCACATGATGGGATGTTTAGATGAGGAACAAAAGCCAGAAAAGGGAGTGATCAAAGTGGTTTGGTTAAAGAACCAATCTGGGAAAACAGATAATGAGTAAAAGAGGTCAGCTGTGTATAAGCAGTTTGCTGGCCAGTACTTGAGAACATACTGGTTTGGCCATTTCCTGTGCCTGATCATTCCAGTCTGTCTTGGCTGATTAAATTCTGCTTCTAACACTGCTTGGTGTGTGCATGGGTATGCGTGTGGGCCTGGATGGACAACTGGACTCAGACCACAGATTGGAGGGCTCCTGTACCCATGGTGCCAAAAACCAGAGAGACTGGACTGAGTGGACCTAAATCCTACCTGGAGCAGCCAGGAGTATGCATGTGTCTCTAAGGGGGACACCACAGGAGGAAATAGCTACCCAAGCCTCTGTGCAGGACACAACTGGGAAGAGTGAGGATTCATACCCTGCTACTATTGGACAGACTAAACCCAGTGTGTCTAAACCCAGTTACTGGAGGGATCAACAGCATGTCTTTGGAGCCAGGTGGGGAGGGCTGTATGTGTGCAAGGGGGGCTGTACCAGCAACTGGAGTAGGGCTGTGGCCTTGCAGATTTGTATGTCCATGTACCAGCAACTGGGGAGACTGGAATCCAGGAGCAGCTACTGGGTGGACTGAGTGTCTGAGCTCAGCTACTGGAGGGATCCACTTTGAACATATGTATATGTATTCCCAGTAAGACACCTTCATCTTGGTCAACCAGAGAGGGGAACAAGATGGGGCTGTTGGTGGTGTTTATGTCTGTGTGAGTGCTCTGTGTCTATCTGTGTTGAGTGGTGTGGCTACATATACACATACACAAATATATACGCATTTACATGCATCCAAAGAGAAAGGAAGCTGGTGCAGTGTCTAGAGAACAACTCTTATGAGGAGTGGCTGATGGGACTGGGGTCATTTAGTCTAGAGAATAAGGGCCTCAGGAGAGACTTTATCTCTATCTACAACTGCCTGAAAGGAGGTTGTAGTGAGGTGAACGTCGGTATCTTTTCCCAAATAACAAGTGATGGGATGAGAGGAAATGGCCTCAAGTTGCACCAGGGGAGGTTTAGATTGGATATTAGGAAAAATTTCTTCACTGAAAGGGTTGTCAAACATTGGAACAGTCTGCCCAGGGAGGTGGTTTGAGTCACCAGCCCTGGAGGTATTTAAAAGTTGTGTAGATGTGGCACTTAAGGACATAGTTTAGTGGTGGACTTTGTAGGGTTAGGTTTACAGTTGGACTCAATGATTTTAGGGGTCTCTTCCAACCTAAATGATTCTATGATTCTCTGTGTGTGTGTGTGTGTGTGTGTGTGCGTGTGTGTGTGTGTGTTTGCACGTGTGTGCCTATTGGGAGCATATGCTCAGCCTCACTATGGGTTGGATCTGGTGACATGGAGATGCACCAGACTCGCCTCCATTGGGCTGCTGGATTCAGCAATGCCTAACAGTCCTGATGCACATTTACATTCTATTTTCTCATAATTCCTCTTATCTTTGTTTTCCTATAATGAAAGAAAAAAAACCCAAATTTCTTTTAGGGTGTCTTACTTCACAGTTGTGAGCACTACAGCAGAACTCAGAGCTAGAAATTGCAGAGCAGGGTAGGATTTATACCTGGGAAACATCACAACTGTTGGGGAAGATGTCTAAACTCATATCTCATAATTGAGATGCAGTGCAAACAGTTATATTTGATCAAGCAGATAACTTCTATGCATTTCCAGTTTTGCCTAACTTCCACATTGTTCACAAGTAAGGAGGGGAGTATGACCTAGGACGGAAACTGTGACCATAATATGGTATTCTACCGTGAGCACTTTGATGCAGTCTTGAAGGACTGGGCATCAGTAGGCTTGTCACAGTACACCTCACCTGCTTCCAAGTATGATTCTTTCAAAACAGATTAGGAACACTAAATACTAGCCTGAGTTACACCCAGGATAAAATGAAAATGCATGATTGCTAAGAAAGTTTGTTGTCAGACTTGAATTTGTAATATGTAACTGTGCCCATGGTACTTCTGAAATCAAACTATTTCTTGTGCAGCCAGCCACTTCCCACTATGAAACCTCATTTTATAGAAGATATTTTTGGTATTAAACTCCAATTACTCCTCCTCATATTTTGTAGTATTGATTTTTATTTCATGTTTATTAGTCTGTTCCTCAAGGTAAATTCACAGTTTCTAGCCAGTCTTCTGATTCTCTTTGATACAGTTGATTTTCTTCAGCTTTGTGTCACAAATAAATTTCTTTTGTATATTCTTTTTTCCCAAAAAAATTAATTTATGAAAATATTAAACAGAATCAGTCTTGGGGCTGATCTTGCCTGAATACCTCTAGTAACCTCTGCCTGCAGCATATCCTCTGTCACGTCCTAATTTCTCAGGACAACAGCTCAGGTTCACCGATTCCCAGGTCAGGATTAAAGTGAAATGACACCAGGGATCCTTTAACTCACAAAACTCAACTTTTATTCACTCACAACAAGAACTGGCATTTCAGTAAACTGTATAAAGTGCTAACCACACATCACCAAACACCTACGACAAGCTTTGTTTGTCCGGGGATCGGTTCAGGGAGGAGAATGAGGCGAGCCCTCCCGTCGGGGGAGGAGGTTGCCAGCAGACCCCCTCGCTTTCCAGACTCCCTCTCCGAGAGGATCCGCTCCCCGTCCCACGCTCGGTCGGCGGGTGGTCTCTGA
>JAOBAS010000008.1:13250743-13282525 GCA_025311575.1 Elanoides forficatus | reverse complement strand
AGACTGACAGCCTGGCCCATCCCCAGGAAGATGCCTGATGTCCTGGGGTGGAAGCTGCCCCCAGGTGCCTTCTCAGCCTCCCCTGCACCCCTGCTGGAGGTGGTGGGACAGGCCCTGGCCGGCAGGGCCCCTGTCCTGGCTGTAGTGGGTAGCCCTGTGGCTTCCAGCACCCCACCACTGTGCCCCGACAATATTGTAAGAACTTAGTAAGCAGGTAATAGGAACTCGATATTTCTTAAGAGACCTACCAAAAGCTATGCATCTTTCTGTCTTTCTACTTTCTAATAATGAATGAATATAAAATAGATATTGTTGATACAAACAAATATCCTGGCTAGAAAATAAAAGACATTCCAAGCAACAAACATGTTCATGGTCTGTTGTCTCATACCATAGTAATAAATGACTTGACATCAAATAACTCCTGGAGTATCCCAGTAGCCAAAATTGTGTCCCATATTGTTTAATGAGAATGAATGTACCATTCACAAATTTTGAATGATACTAAAACTAAGGGAGTTACTGTCATGCTGAATCATAGAGATTCAATCTGAACTGATGCTGACAAACTTGGGGACTGGGCCAACAGAAACATGTTCATGATCAATGCAGAGAACTGTAAAGTTCTACACCTTGGATAGAGCGACCATCTGCATGAGTATAGGCTGGGAAGAAAAAGGACTGAATAGCTTTGCTGAAAAGGACCTCAGTGCTACTGCAGACACCAAGCTAAATGTAAGCCCAAAGTGTACTTTCATTGCAGATATAGCAAAGTACATAGTGGGCTACCTTAGGAGAAGGAGAACCAACATATTGAGGGAAATTATCCCTCTCATTTTGGCACTGGGAAGGTTACATTTGAAATACTATGTTCAGTTTTATTTTACCTGAGAAATTTATAAAGCTGAGAAATTAGACAGGGTCCAGTGGACAGCTACCAAGATGGTCAGAGACCTAGAGCATGATCTATGAAGCAGGTCAAGCTGAGGGAACTGGGCTTGTTTAGTCTGGTAAAGAGGAGGATGATGATCTCTCATTACAATTATTTGAAGGACATTTACAAAGATAACAAAGACAAATTCTTCTCAGTAGTGGCAGATGAGGTAGCAGTGGCCAAGAGCCAGAAGTTGCTGTTTTGGAAGCTGAGATTAAACATTAGGAAAAAGCTTTCCACTTGGCAGAAAGTTCATCACTGTAAAAGGTTGTCCAGAGAGGCTGCAGAAAAAATATGTCCAAGGAGTTTTCATGCTTCAGATAGACAAAGACTGATCTGCTTTAGTCTTGATGATAATCATGTTTTGAGAAGGATGCTCTACAAGGTATCTCTAGAATCCTCTTCAAGTAAACACTTCTGTGATTCTGACTTGTATAGATGATAAACTCTGAGGACAGAATAGCCCTTTTATTTGAAGTAATTAGATTTTTAAGTTTAGCCCCAACAGGTATTTTTAAGCTTAATCTTAAAATCATATAGTTCATCCAAACCAGAATGAATGGACACAGAATTGAAATAAAATATTTATGAGTAGAAGAAGTCTGATCATCCCTTTTAACCATAAACTTTGTTCCAGAGTTACCACATATAGAAGACTCCTTTTTTCACAATTTTTTATGTAAGAAAGACCAATGTCCTCTTCTGGACCACCATTTTTTAACCTAAATTCAGAAACACATATCTATATAAGTGTGTGTGTGTGTGTAATTCTCAAGGTTAGGAAGAAAGAAATCACAACAACATCTCCTTTGGAAGCACTTCATCTTTTGATCATGTTTCCACATATTAATCTGAAATACCCTCTATCTAATGGCTCTTCATTATGTCTATTGACTTATGCTCTCTGTTGGGGTCAAGAATCTCAGTGGAAAAGAAGTTGTGAGATCCGTTTTATTTCATTTGGAGGGGAGATGTCCTTTTCTTAGTGTGACTTCACTCTAAAATGTTAAATGTTAGCATGTTCAGGTAATTCAGTAAGATTTTTATTTTATTTTTAAAGTTTTTATTTCAACATAAAAATACTTTATAAAAAATATGGAAAAAGCTGAATGAATGAGTGCATGGAAAATGCAGAACCTTGGATGCATAGCTGAGGGTCATACAGTCCCTTCAAATACTAATTCATCTTTGATGAACCATCTGGTTTTCTTATCTTCAATAAAAAATCAATTTAGTCAGCTACGCCATCTGAATTCTCAATATACCAAATCAAGCTACAGAGTAAGTCTGCTTGTTTGATATTTATGAACTGTACTTCAAAACAGAAGAAACTTAAGTTTTAGTCATCTACACCATAGCTAATAAATATGCAGGGAATGAAAACATATAAAAATATAACTAGAATGACATGCTTACTTAGATTTAGAAATAAAGAGACCAAGACAGAAGTCTAGATTTTACATTTCTCATTTAAATTATTATTATTGAATTCAAATTCAAACCTTCCCAGAGAATGGGAAACAAACAATACACCCCAAGGCAGATTAAATCCTTACGCAAAATCTTATTGGCACAGAAAAGATGATTTGAAATTTCAGACAACACACAGCAAAGGAGGGACATTAAGCTTCCGAGTTTTCCAAAGGGAACATGAAGTCCTGACACCTTCTTTTCAGGGAAAATTTCGTCTGTAGTTCAGTCACACAACTTGAAAGACTATCTAATCTGGATCAGAAATGCTATAGGATTCCCACATCGAGGCCATCTGTGAGTAACAGTGTAGGAGGAACCATGATTTTGTCTTTGTTGTACACCTGGGACAAGGATAGAATGCTGCAGGTGGTAGGGAAAAATGAAGAGGTTATGTTTGAGGGCATGAAGATATTATTATTTCTTGATGTAGGTCCAACCTCAGTTAAAAGAAGAGAACTGAATGAGAATTAAAAGTCTTCTTTGAAAGGAGAGGTTATGGTCACAGTGCTCTGTCTTGCAAACTGACAGTAACTTTTAATAACTGCACACTGGCTGAGTAAAATGGCAGCAAATAAGCTTTCATACAAAGTCAGAAAAGAAAGCACCTAGGAAGACCCTGAAAGTAAAGACTGTGGAGAATGAATACATTGCTGTTTGGGCCTCCTTCCTTCTCTAGTTTTACATGGTCTTCAAACTTCACATGGTCTGTTGTAACCTTTATTCAGAATGTCCTGCTAAGTCTAAAACCACTGCAGTCTTAAACAAGAAGGTAAAGGTCATATGTTAAATATATAGTATCTACTTTTGTAGATACTGTTCTTTAAAGATAGTATTAGTATTGGGATTTGGAGTGCCTCCTTGCTCTGATATGTACATTAGTAGGAAATAAAGATGGAGACAAACTGTTTTATTACTTTGTCTTCTTTTTTAATCAAATAACTGGATAGAAATCTACTATATTTATAAATACTTTTTCTTCTGCTATGAAAAGCCAAGCTGATAAAAAACCTCTCCACTCGGTGACCTTGATATTTTTTTCTCCCCTGATGTCAAGCAAGTATTGGGTTTAGGCTAACTTCAAATGTTCATAAGACTGGTTTTATTGCCCTTAAGAGCAGCTCTTAAAAGAATCATGTTAATGAGTATTTAATCTTCTATCTTTGTTGTTTTTCTCCAAATTATTCATAATGTTTCTATTCTTCTAGTAGATATAGTAACATTTGTAATGGTTGGTAAGCAACTCTCATGTAAAAATTTTAGACATTTCTTTTCTTCATAAAATTGCATATATATTCTAAAACCTATAGACTCTTTTATACTGCAAAGGCATAATAAATTAATGTTTATTTTGCTACCCACTGTTACCTCTACATCTTCCAGAAGTGTGGCTTTTTGCAAGTGTTTTTATTCTTCCAAATTAGTATCTAAGTTTTGTATTGGTTTTTCAAATGGAAACCCATTTTTATATTTTTTTTAATTGTAGTTGTGTTATAATCTCTTCAGATTAAGTTTTCATTATTTACCTTACCTTCAGAAGACCTTGTAACTTCCAATCTACTTGACACTTTGACATTTAGCAATGTGTTTTCTTATTGTCTCCCAAAGGTTTTTTAGTTCACGCTCTTTTTAACATCAAAGATTACTTTAATTAAATTTGGGGGCTAGATATGAACTATGTCAAGCTATTTAAATACAAATATGCTGTAATTACAGGAACCATATTTTGTCCTGAGGATAAAGGAAAAAAGAAAATAAAGTAAATGTTTTATATGTTTTCTAACAATCAAACTCCTTTTCTCCATAAGCAATAAACAGCTACATGGCAATAGACAAGCAATCAAATTAGAAAGTTCTTTATTCTTTTTTACATGCACTGCTTTTTTTAACTGCAATGAAAAGGAAAAGTTATAAAAGCCTCCATTAGATATATGAGCTGCATAAATTGACAGGAGTGTTAAAAATTGACTATTCTTTCTTATTTAACCAATGAATATTAGGAATACTTTTCTCTTTGAAATTTAAAAAAAACCCCAAACACTAAGTAGAGGTAATTACTAATACCCACTGAATGTGAAAATTCTTTTTTTATAATCCAGTATTATAGATACTATTAAAAGTATAATTAAAAGCATAGACGCATAAGAATAAACCTACATATACTAACAATAAGACTGAGTAGTAACCTGTATGGAACGGTAAACAATGTTTTCTTGTACTAATCTTGACTTTTAATTAGAATATGTGTGATGGAAGAAACTTTATGGAAAACAAAAACACAGTGATGTTCACTAATAAGTTAGAAGCCTGGGAAAATCCACTGAGAAATTACAACATGATAAAATACCTCAGACTTGGAAACAATGCTGGATATTTCAAGAGATTGTTCACATTATTGTTATCCATGGGATAATTACTTTGTTCCCTGGCTGATGGTTCAACCATATGGCCATTTCAGCTGTTTGTAATCAAGTAAATATGTCTTTTATTCTAGGAATTCATCAAGTAGACCTGATCTGAGATTTAAACAATTTTTCTTTGAATAGAAGAACTCTTCCTTTTTATTTCATTTCATTACACAGAAGTTAGAGCAGATCACAGATCGTCAGAAAAAACAGTACTAACCTATAGAATTACCCAGTATTTGTAAAGATCAGCTCCTGAAAATACATGGGGAAATGTCTTAAAAGCTGTTGTATATAAAAAACCTAGTTAAATTGAAAAGACTGAATCCATTACTTGAAATTCATTTCTTTAATCCAATATCATATTCATTCCAGACATTAAGTCAATTTTTAAAAAGGAGAGAGATTATTAGAAAGGTAAAATTCTAATTTCATTAAACAAACATTAAATTAATTTCAAACCCAAGAGATAGTCTTTTATTTTTCTCCTTTATGGGCTCTTTCATTAATTTTGAATCAAACACATTCTGTGAGGGTGCATTATAATAACCCATACTTTAATAAGAAAGCCTCAGTTTAAACAATTTTGTGTCTAAATTTGCTGGGCAATGAACCTACTTACTGATAACAGACTAAATTCAAAGCTCATTCAAACCTAGACTGAATTCCATTTGCTTTGACCTTTAAGTTGTACATGCTGATGAAACAACAAAGAGTGCATATTGAAAATTAAGTTCAGAAATATTAAGAAATATTAATTTTAAATAATTCAAGGAAAATTAAATAATTACAGGCATCCTTTTAAAAGTTTTCTCACATATTAATATAATATACCAGCATGTACTAATCTCCTATTAACCGTGATTAATTTTGAAATATAATGTCTCTGAAAGCAGTACTTTATAAAGGATACTTTCTTTTGAGGAAGATTATTTTTCTAAGAATTGAAATATATTGCATTTTTGTTAGTCTTGCAAGAGATCACATACTGGCCAAATTTTGACTGTTTCAAAACAAGTATACTGAAATAAAAAAGAAAGATCATCATCAATTACTTACAGTCTGTGTAGGGAGTAACAGTTTATGCTGGCTTGTGTTAGCCTTTGTATTAATGGCACAGAAGCATTAAAAAAACTCCTATAATGAAAGACTGAGGAATTCAGCTCTTTTAAAGGATTATCAGATGATCTGCACTGTGCTTTCTCTAATTTCTGGATAAAAGGTAAATATTATTTTTCTAAAAAAAAAGGTAAAATTAAATAATTAAAATATTTTACATTATTCAAACATGAATGCTTTACTTCTATATATGTTGAGAAGTATGAAATATAGAAATAGCAACATGAAAAATGGTATATAAAATTCTAATATGAGAAGCTCTTAGCTGAGTAAGGAATGTGGCAATACTTTGATAACATCTTACTTTGAAATATATCAGTGACTAAACTGGATTCTGTTGGGGAATTTTTATTGCACCCCTTGAGGTAAGCTAACACACATTTATGCTTAAATATAAAGAGATTTAATGAGTAATCATAGAATCAAAGAATGGTTTGGGTTGGAAGAGACCTTCAAAGATCATCCTGTCCAAACCCCCTGCCATAGGCAGGGACATCTTTCACTACATCAGGTTGCTCAAAGCCTGACCTTGAACACTTCCAATTATGGGGCATCCACAACTTCTCTGGGCAACCTGTTCCAGTGTCTCACCACCCTCATTGTAAAAAATTTCTTCCTTATATCCAATCTAAATCTACCCTCTTTCAGTTTAAAACCATTACCCCTTGTCCTGTCACTACAAGCCCTGCTAAAAAGTCTGTCCCCATCTTTCTTATAAGCCCCCTTTAAGTATCGAAAGGCCATAATCAGATCTCCCCAGAGCCTTCTCTTCTCCAGGCTAAACAACCTCAACTCTTTTAGCCTTTCTTCACAGGAGAGGTGTTCTATCCCTCTGATCATTTCTGTGGTCCTCCTCTGGACCCGCTCCAACAGTTTCATGTCTTTCCTGTACTGAGGACTCCAGAGCTGAATGCAGTACTGCAGGTGGGGTCTCACCAGAGCAGAGTAGAGGGGCAGAATCAGCTCCCTTCACCTGCTGGCCATACTTCTTTTTATGCAGCCAAGGATACAGTTGGCTTTTCAGGCTGTGAGTGCATATTGTTGCTCATGTCCAATTTTTCATGCACCAGTACCCCCGAGTCTTTCTCTGCAGGGCTGCTCTCAATCTATTCCTCCCCCAGTCTGTACTGATACTGGCGATTGCCCCAACTGAGGTGCAGGACCTTGCACTTGCCTTCATTGAACTTTATATGGGTATTGAGCAGAGTCCTACCTCCATAAGTGGTTCTTCAAGGAGTCTGCAAAGACATGTCGTGAGCCAATTCCTTATATTCATCTGCACTAACACTGACCCTGTGAGCATCAGCAACAGGCACCTTAACTGATGTTGATTCCATCCCCTAGTGACAGTTCTGTTTACCAAAAGGGGACCCTAACCACTCATATTCCATGATTGTTACAAGAAACACTGCAGTATTTCTTATCTCATGAGAAAACTTCACCCTCTCTTATGGAGTCATTCTCTCTTTCCTTCTGTAGACGGGACTTCTTGCCCTTCATGCCAGACCACTCCTTGGTCACAAATTACTGCTGCTGAGCAGTTACAATGTGAATTTTCCCTTCAATTCCTAAGAATACATACAGCTTTCCTGAACACATATGAAAGTAATTCTTAGCTAGGACATTTCTGAATGAATTAAGCACAGCGTTAAAAACAATTTCGCGCACACATAAGAAAAAAAAAGCAGTGCTATTTAAAAAAAAACATATTTTTGTTGTGTTTACGTGAAACACTAATCTGCATAAATATACAGTTGCCAGTTTTCTTTGGAGCTCTTCTCTAAACAGTAGAACTTAAAACTGTCTGGTTTTATCTCAAGTTTTCCTTCAAAACTAACCTCAAAATGAAAAAAACTTTTTCCTTGTTTTTTTTTTTTTTATTTTTATTTAGGATTTCTTTCATTCCTTTTTAGACAAAAATGAGACCTTTCAACATCTGTCCGTGAAAAATTATAGAAAAGAGAAAGTTGAAACTCTGTATCTCACATTTTAAATATAAGACATAATCAGGCAGGGCAGAGCACTTCAGACAACTGGTACCGCTTTGTAGACCAATCTTTAGTTAGTGAGGGCTGACACAGCCTTCGAAATAGGTGCATTTGAAGAGGACTGGTCAGAAGAAAAGATAGATCACAATGAAGGATTAGAAACATAAATTCATCCCCATAAAATAATTTTCCAAAAATCAGATGTCCCCTAAACTCTATGGTAAATGGAAAGAAACACATTTCCAGAGTATGATTAATCTAATATTTTGAGAGATCTGTCTCATATTAACATAAATCTCTTTTCTAAATTCCACTTTCTCTGCACTGGTTACAAAGGAAATCTTTGCTGACTAGCTCAGGCTTAGGCATTTAGTATTTCAAGCTCAAACTCAGTTCTAAATCATCAGTCTGAGACTTGAACAGAGGAGTCCCAGTCTAGTGAGTACTCTAACAGTTGTGTATTCAGTGGTAACCCTTCTTTTTCAGTAGCGACTTCACCCTAGATCTGAGAAAATTTAGGTGATGCGATCACTGTGATTAATACATCCTTATGAAAATTTCAGCACATTGATGCTTACTGAAAAATTCCTTATCAATTCTAACAGTCCCCATTATTAACTGTTGCACGAATAGTGGAAGCTCAGTTCACTCAGCTAATCCCCTCAACCTGTACTGTCAGTCAACTTTTCATTTGTGAATTAATTCAAACTCTCGTAGGCTTGGAGAAGAACTCAAGATATGTACCTAATACAAAACACGTTTCTGTACAAAACCACAAAGCCATAGAGCTCTCCCTGTTCTTCTATGCACCTGGAGACAGATTCCTAGTTTTTTTCTCATCTGTGACAAGATTAAATGAGTAGGATTAGAAAATAATGGATCGATAATTCAGGGGGGAAAAAAAATCATTGTTTATTTCTCCTTCATTCTGACTTCGTCTCTTTGAAATAGTTCCTGTTACAACACTCAGACTGACCGATGTGGAGCAGGATAGTTTAGTGCCTTTTACATGAAGTGCTAAGACAATGAGTAGAGAAATGTCATTGCAACCTGTTGTGGGTTTTGGAGGTTTGGTTTCTTTGTTTGTTTGGGTTTTATTTTTTTGCTTTCACTAATATATTCAATTAAATGAGAGTTTGGAATGAGCTATAACTTTGCCTGTGTGCTTGTAACTACATGTTAGTTTTCCACACTTCCCGTCCTCCTCCTCCTCACATGAATAACTTCTGTACCTGAGCAATTTCTGCCAACTTTTACAAGGGTCTCTCAAGCAGCTGAAAGAAAGCAGGTTAGTTGCTGAATACTGCAAGAAGTATTTAACTGAAATTCATATGAAACCTAATTTAGTTCTACTGTTCATAGAATGACAAGTTTCAAGATTAAAATTCAAAAGCTTCATTACTGCTTATTTACTCGGTTTTGAACTATAATGATAGAAAGAAGCTTACAATTTTTTGGTCTTTTTAACTTTGTTTACCATTAAAAAAGCCACTTAGAAGAAAATATGATTTCTCTACAATGCCTAATAATCAACTATGTACTTATCAATTTTTAAGGAAGAGGAATGAGTCTATTTCTTTTATTTGTTTGTTTGTTCCATTAAAGCTAGCTTTTATAAAGTTTGCCTCTGCCTTTTTTGTTCCCTGCCTCTCTACTGCTGTGAAGTTTTTCCTAATTCCAAACAGAGTTAAAGATAAGAGTCTTACATAGTCGTACAGCTCCTTGAAATTTGGTAACTTGTAGAAAAGAACAGTACAAATGAGTGGCTCATGAATAAAAAATGCTGCAGACACAATGAATTGTCCTTTATAGTTTGGTAGGAGCTAAGGGTATGGTGCAGAATGGATTACGGCTGGTCAGCTATTACAAGCAAAACTCTGAATAAGTGACAGTAGGCTGAGCAGATACTATAGGAAACATCTACCTGGGAGACAAATTTACACAGCTCACTACTCAATGAACAATTTCCCTGTTTTTTTTTTTTTTTTTAAGTCAGCTATTTCAAAGACTGTATCATTTGACTAAGCTCAGATAAAGAACTATAACACTGTAAGACTCATTTAAATCATACCCTGAAGCAGTTAGAACATTACTGAAAACGTTGGTTTAAGTGTATTGGTACATTTCTTAGGAAGTCTTTGCAGATTTGGATGGGGGGATTCCTCTTCTTGCACAGATCTATATAAACTTCAGTGAGGATTTTTTTCATGGAAACAGACATTTTATGAACTAGGAAAGACTACAGGATCAACTCCACTTTTTGTTATAACACTTTAAAGCTCACAGATCATGTAAATATAGCCAAATTCTATGACCAAATCTGAATATACAGGATTTTCTGACTGAAGTATACAAAAATAGCATTGGTCTCATAAGCAAATGCTGTAGTCACTATGATTAAAAGTTACAGGATCAAGTCTAAATATTTCATTTTGTCAATTTTTATTCTAAGCAATTTGCTGTCCCCCAAATATGAGACGATCATTTGCAGTTCATCAGCTAAGCATTGTTGATTTGTACATGTCTTGCTTGAATGCACATTTTTGTCCCCATCGTCTTTCAATATAGAACAGATTAAAATATTTTCTTTTTACATACATTGACATATAGTAACTTTATTTTAGTCATACTAGCTATTTCGCCAAAACTATTTAAGTATCAGGTGAGTGGGAAGATTCAGAGCACCTTTAAAATAAACATAATTTTATGTAATATACATACCTACCTTGGAGTGCAAATCTTTTTAAGATACAATTTTATATAGATTTAGAGGGGACTATTAGTCTCCTTTTAAAAGAAACCACTTCAACAAAATGTTGCACATGTGAAGTATTAACTGTAAGTACTCAAGTAGTGGATCATTGTATTTATTCCTAATATTTGCTCAGTGTAGTGCACTCAATAATATTTCTATATTATACAAAACTTGAAAATTTTTAATAGAAAATTTTCTTTAATCACAAGAATATTTTTATTTGTACATGTACCTTCTTATGGTGTTATGTTCCAAGTACTTGCTCTTTAGTGGTTTTTATAAGAGCTTAATCCAACATCTTTCAGATTAATATTTATAATTCAGTCCAATACGTCTCTCAAAAGCCATTTTATAATTCAGCCAGGTAATTAGCTTTATTCCCTGAGTTGCCATGTTGATGTGAAATCCAAGACAGTGAAGCTATGGAAGTGAATAAGCCAAAGTTCTGTCACTTGTTATCTCCATTTATATAAACAGATCTCATGTCACAGCTACATCTTTTATTCTTCACTTGAGTATACATTTCCACTAGCTACAACACATGAAACATCTAAACTGTCTGAGCTGTTCAGCAACGGAGTCCCAACAGGCCATTGGAAGCAGGGAAATCAACCTCAACTTGTTTGATAAAATCAGTACACAACAAACAAAGAATGCTCAGAAGACTAACCTCTATATATCTGGTATCTTATTACTGTCTGATTGATTTTGATTTTTTCAGTGAGGATTTTAGTAGGTACACATGGACCTTTGATCTGCCATGCATATAAACTTCTTCATTCATTATGCAAAAAATACTTTTTTCTCTGACTTGTTCCTTCAGGTCATTAAAATAATAAAACAAACTCATTACTAGGCTTTAGGTACATATCTTTGATTTTAAAATTAATAGAGTCAAATTGTGAGGGCTGCTCATATGCTTTAATTTTCTTTTTTTTTTTTTCCCTGAACAGTGTTTTGTCTTTTAATTTTTTTGTTGCAAACCACATATAAAATATTACAATTATCTCTGTACACATAATAATGTCATTTAAAAATTTAATTTAACATGATAAGTATTTAAAATAATTCATAACTTGGACTAATAATTAATTTTCAAGTTGTAATGGCTTATAATGACACATTTAAAATTTCATACTCTGCCTTAAGAAGCCTCATAACAGAACTGATGGGTAAAAATGGCTTATGGTGATCAATTTTAATTTGAATAGCAAGTTGACAAATAATAAATTCAAGGCATAAAGATGCATTAAAAACTTGCTTTAAAGATGAATAATTACTACCATTTTCAAGTAGTGAAATATTAGAACTGCTGATCTTCAAGTAAGAATTCAAATACCCTTCTTCATTGATTCATGGTCCAGCATTGCAATGTCCTTCTAGAGTTGTCCAAAACCACCAAAGTTTGTTTTCAACAGTAAATATATCTGAACACATTTAATCTGTGAGAAATAAATGTCAATAGGGTCTGTAGCAGGTAACACTCTTTTCCCTTACATTGAATTTTATTCCTATTAAGTATGAAAAATATTTGGCTCTGTTACAAATCTTTCTGGAGATCCATAAAGCCTGGAATGTGTGTGTGTGTGTGTGTGTGTGTGTAACCATATATATATCAGTACAGATAGACGTAAATAAATAAATAAATAAATAAATAAATCTGTAAGAGAATCACATATATAAGGGAGGCCTGGTATTAGAGCATAATAAATACATATCATAACTGAATGTGCTTAATGATATATGCAGTTTGACCTTATGATAGATATCAGGTTCAAATAACATCAACTCCTTTATGTTCTCCTAAATATTATTAGGACATTCATTAATGTATCTATCACTAAGCACTTAAAAACCGTCATAGGTTTCTTCCACCATAGTAGCAAGTGTCTAAGATTTTGATAATATGACTTCCCCTTTAAAAAGAAATCCTGATAAAGGACAGGAATCTGTTGACATAGAGATTAATTATGACGTCTAAGAAACCTACTGGATACCAGAAACCTGATCTTGTAGATGTGAGTTCACTGACTGTTTTTCATGGTCATGGAGACATCTTTGAGAGCAGTAACTTTCGAATGGGCTAGTGAATATTAAAGAAGAACTGGATGCAACATGAAACTAATTTCTATTTCCATACTGCACACAGTCCCAGGGTTTCAGCACATAACACGTACACCATCAGCAGTGATTCACTTACTATTCATCTAAATGTTTCTTCAGCCTTGTACAACTGTTTCCTACTCTTGCAAGGATTGTCCCAGGATGAGAGTCAGCTCATAGATAATTACCTAAATATAGATATCTACATGTAGCGTGGATGTTTGCTACATATGTAATTCCCTACTGAAGTTAATGGAAACTCATATAAGTTGTCTAAACATTTGTGTCTAGTATCGTTTGAAATGCCCTGAGATATACAGAATATCTGAACAGGTCTGAAAGTTATGACAGTGCCAACAGGAGACTCACATTTTGGAAGAGCAGCTAGACAGCAAGGAGAGATACCTTAGGGCATCTCAAACTGCAACAAGAGCTGTGGAATTTAAATAATTAGTCTGATATGAAGGAGACATTTGAGATTGTCCTGTAGTTAACAGTCATGGTGTACGTGGTATCACGCTTCATCATTAATTCTTTGGATGTTTGAGGAGCTCCCTGGCTAATCATCTGCATAGATGAGAAAATGGACCAACCTGAGACAAAGTTTGACTGATTCGATTGATTGACTGAACTTCTAGCTGCCCTCACAAAATGTTTGACTCATTGGTACAGGTGCTCTGTGAGTGTCATTTTCATATAATCCTAATGATTCTCCCCCAGACAGCTCCTGGTGTGCCTTTTGCAATTGATAGGCAACGTTTGTATGCTGAAATGTGTTGATTAGAATGGAAAATCTGACCGCCCCAAATACTATCCCACATAGTTTCTGCTGCAGAATTGACTGTGCATTGATAAAACATAGAAGTAGTGAGCGTAAACTGGTTCTGAAGATGCAGAAATAATCACAGAGAACAGACTTTTGCAAACAGTTACCATGGTTCAGAGGTTTTGTGGTAGATTTAACCTAATAACAATGGATCATGCAGATGCTTGGTCACAGAGCTGGATATAAGGACTCATTAGACCCAGTTTGAGGAGTCTCACCCAATCTAGCTGAAGACACCTTCATGGAGACCTTGCAAAGAAGAATCCTGTCACCATCTGGACAGCCATGGACAGTCGTTGGAATGCTGTCTGAAATTCAAGAGCTGGATTCCCTTTCAGTGACCCTGTATGCTACTTCAATCCCACAGTCTGTATTTCCTTTTCCTATTGCATTCTGTACTCCAGAAAAGTTCCTTAGCTGTACATTCCCAGTTAGTTTCTTTCAAGTAGGAGAGAAACCTCCTACTTCTTACACCTCCCACTAGAGGATGTCATCAGGGTACAAAAACTAGAGCCTACTCCATTTTTGTCCAGCTTCAGCTTTTTAAGAAAACAAAGAATATATGGGTACAGCTGTTATGTTTATATAATTCTGTGTGTCTCTCTGCACCTGTATATCTATGTATGTGTTTATGTAGATTTATAAAAATGTATATTGCCATGTATATATATTGCTGTATATACATAAAACCCACACATATAATTTCTCATTTCCAGTAACCTACCAAGTTATTCCAGGTACTATTATTTATGTGTATAGCACCATCTCTTACAGTTGATTTGTTTTCAGTAAGACTACAGAAGTCTCAGACAGTATATCCATACTTCTGAACAAAAGGTAGCCAAAGGAAAAGTTTGAGCACTGTTTGAGCACTAAATATTTTCTCTCTCTTTATTTTCCAGCTCAAATTTGACCCATTCCAACTACATCTGTAGTTTAAATGTGCCATTGAAGTTACTACCCAAAATAATGGGAATTAAAGTGAATCTGTACCAGCTTAGGCCTCAGAGTCAGGGACTTGTCCCTGGTTTGGTTTTTATTTATCATAATAGACAAAGCCAGACTGTCCAGTTCCCCCTGGACTTCAGGAGCATGTCAGACTACATACATTTTTGGCACAGAAGCCAGCTATTCTGCAACTGCCAAATCAGCTGTGACTCTGCAATAGATCTCATGGGATATGAAAAAAATCTTAGTAAGCGAGGAAACAGATGCTTCTTGTACAGGTGAGAGTGTGTTGTTTTTCTCCATCTGCCCAAAATTTTATAGTGGTAAGGTTTCAGCACTGAAGTTTAAGCTCAGATACATGTATACACAATTACACACACACCCCCATTTATATTTAATCTGCCTCTTGAACAGGTTTTCCTCTCCCAGTTTGCTGTGAACTGGCAGTACACGTATTCACACACCAAAAAAAAATGATGTGGAGAAGTTTCAGTATTGATCAGTTGATGCTATTCAAGTTTCTTTTGTTGGCAGTGGGTTATTTTTTCATTGGTGTTTGGTTTTGTTTGTTTATTTGTTTTCCCCCCTTGGTATTGGTCTTTCAGTTTACAGTTGAACTACATAGGTGACATGTTTTGCTCATTATATATTCTCCTCCCCAAACACTAGCATTTCAGCTTCGTCTACATGCTTTTTTTGTGCTTTAGCTTGTGGTATGTATACTTTATTTCTGTCAGCATTTTCTCCTTAATTATACCTTTTTAGAGCAAACACAGACATCTGTGCAGTCTTAAGGATTATGTGAAGAATTATTTCTGACATAGATTACCCTATGCATAGCTTAAAACTGAGAGCTATTATACTAGTAGTGTTCTATACTAGAGTAATTTTGATCAACTCTCACTGCAGTTATAAACTCTGTAAATGTTGGAGAGAAAATGGATATTATACAAAGATTTGAAAGACAACAGCTGTGGACAAGCTGTACAGCTGGCACGTTTTAACTCATCATAGCTGTAGAATGCAACTGAAAAGTGTAGTTCATTCCCAGCTCTTGATTGCTTTCCTTAAAAATACAATTACACTCTGCAAGTGAGTTTTCTGTCTTTCAGATGAGAGAGAGAAAGAGAAAGAGAAAGGAGAAATGGAGAGATGGAGAGATAAGGGAGGAAGAGAATAAGAAGGAAGGATCTGTCTTTACGTAAGAAGGAGGGCGGGAGGAAGAAGTGAGACATTAAAGATTTTTAATGATGTAATGGTTTGCCTCTAAAACCATGATTGATTTTGGGGGAAAAATCTGCTGCTTTATCAAGACAAAGTGCCATAATTGGCTCAAAGACATTTTAAGCCATGAGTATTAGTGATGTAAACCCTCCACACCCAACTAAGGATAGATAGAATTTAAATCTTTAAACTTTTAATACAAAAAGCTCCTGTAAAGACATTCACCTAGCACATTTAAAGCAAAGTAGATAGCTTAAAATAAAATAATCTGATAATTTAAGCAATGGTTAACTCAGCAAACTGATACAGTCAATTTAAGGGTTTTTTTTACGTTTCACATTAGCTACATTAACTTTTAATGTACAGAAACATTTGGGGGAGAAAATATCATTTATGATTAATAAAAAAGTGTGCTGTAATTAAAGCAAAATTCGTTACACAGAGACAGTCAGTAATATGCTTCAACACTAGATTACACATGTGTACAATTCAATTTCTGAAGTTGGGTGTTTACCTGCAAGCTGGGTGTCAAAAGTTGCTTCTGTAGTTAATGAAATCCAGAAGGTTTTACCCTAAAAAAAATTCATCTGTGTTTGGTTAGATGCAAAATTGCTGAAACTCCACTGAATGTACTGACAAAATCATCACTGTCTATAGTGGGATTTAGACATCTAGCATACCTCTAAATAACTGCAGTGGAAGCTAGTTGCCTACACATGGTATATTTTAACTAAGAGTTTTATGACTCTTTTTGTACACTGCTTAGGTCCGAGCTACTGTTCCAGGATGGTGCAGGTCTCCCACAGATTCTGTGTCACCTCTGCCAGTTCTGCAAAGAAATCTCAGGCACCATGGGATATCTGAAGCAGTCTGCTGGAAGCTAGTCAGTAGTCTTAAGGAGGCTAAACCAAGACCAGTCAGCCCCACCTCTGTGCCCAGTAAGATCATGGAACAAATCTGCCTGGAAGCTATGTCAAAGCATATGGAAGACAGGGAGGTTATTAGAGACAGCCAACACGGCTTCACCATGGGCAAATCATGCCTCACTAATCTGGTAGCCTTCTACAATGGTGTGATTGCATCAGTGGAGAAGGAAAGAGCAACTGATGTCATTGATCTTGACATCTGTAAGGCCTTTGACGCATCCCCACAAAATATCCTTGCCTTGATCTAACAGATGTGGATTTGATGGATGAGAAATTGGATGGATAAACACATCCAAAGAGTTGCAGTCAATGGCTCAATGGCCATATGGAGAACAATAACAAGTGGTGTCCTCAGAGGTCCATACTGGGACCAGTATTGTTTAATATCTTTGTTGATGACAGAGAGTGGGATTGAGTGCACTCTCAGCAAGTTTGCAGATGACACCAAGCTGAGTGGTGCAGTTGATTCACTTGAGGGAAGGGATGAGGGACCTTGACAGGCTTGAGGAGTGGGCCCACATGAACTTCATGAGGTTCAGCAACACCAAGTGCAAGGTCCTGCACCAGGATTGGGGTAATCCCCAGTATCCTGGGGATGAAGGGATTGAGAAAAACCCTGCAGAGAAGGACTTGGTGATACTGGTGAACAAAAAAACTGGATACAAGCCAGAAATATGCACTTGCAGCCCAAAAAGCCAATCTTATTCTGGGCTGCATAAAAAGCAGTGTGGCTAGCAGGTTGAGGGAGGTGATTCTGCCCCTCTGTTCTGCTCTGGTGAGACCCCACCTGGAGTACTGCATTCAGCTCTGAAGCCCCCTGTACAAGAAAGACATGGACCTGTTAGAGTGAGTCCAGAGGAGGGCCACAAAAATGATCAGAGGGATGGAATACCTTTCCTATGAGAACAAGCTGAGAGTTGGGGTTGTCCAGCCTGGAGAAGAGAAGGCTCTGGGGCCACCTTATTGTGATGTTTTGGTATATAAAGGGAGCTTATAAGATAGATAGAAAGTGACTTTTTTACCAGGCCCTGTAGTGACAGGGCAAAAGACAACAGTTTTCAACTGAAAGATGGTAGATTTAGATTGAACATAAGGAAAATATTTTTTTTTACGATGGGGGTGGTGAGACACTGGAACAGGTTTATCAGCAAAGTTGTGGATGCCCCATTGTTGGATGTGTTCAAGGTCAGCATGGACAGGGCTTTGAGCAACCTGATCTAGCAAAAGATGTCCCTGCCTGTCTTTCACTGGATGGAGGGACAGGGAAGGGTTTGGACTGGATAATCTTTGAAGGTCCCTTCCCACCCAAACCATTCTGTAATTCTATGATTCTAATGCAAGATCAAAATGTGTAGAAAGTTTTTTTGGTTTTGGCATGTTTCTTTCCTTCTCCCTTTTGCATCTTTTTTTTAATATATTCATTGTGTGTTAGCCCTGTTGGTCAGATAAGCATGACAATCGTTTGCTCGCTTCCCTGCTCATCATCCACACCCCCCCCGCCCTGCTCCAAGTAGGACGTGGAAAGAAAAAAGGAAGAATAAAACCAAGAAAGCTTGGGGGTAAATATAAAATAAACAGACAAAACATAATAATTGTTTAATAAGGGATGGATAAGTGGAAGAAGAGGGAAGAAAACAAAACAAAACAAGAGATGCAAAGGCAATCATTCACCATCTCCCATGGGTAGACTGATGCCCAGCCAGTTCCTGAGCAAAGATGGCTAACACCCCCAAAACTCCCTCTTTTCCCTTTCATTGCTGAGCATGACATTATATGGTATGGAATACCTCTTTGGTTAGTTCAGGTCATCTGTCCAGTTGTGCCCATTTCCAGCCTAGTCTGCACCTCTTAATCTGTTCACTGAGGGGGCAGAGCGAGAAAAAAAAGAAGGTCTTGATGCTGTGCAAATACTCAGTAAAAGCTAGAACATTAGTGTGTTATCACTACTCTTTTGGTCAAAAATCTATAACACAGCACCATATGAGTTGCTATGAAGAAAATTAACTCTATCTTAACCAGGCCCAGTACAATATTTTACAATTTATTTTGCACTTTCATTATTTGGTACATAATAATAAATGCTAGTACAAAATAGTAAATTAATAACTATTCCAGTAATAAACTGTTCTACTATATTTCTCTTTTTCTTTCTTGTTTTACTGTTTTATCCCCATAAATATTGATTAACAATTTAGGATCATAAAAAGCAAAATATGAACTTAGTGTTGAAATTGTCTGTGGTTAGTTTACAGTCTTAATGCTCATTTTGTTGGTAGCTTATGTTTTTTCCTTTAATAATTTAGTAAGATGAATATTAAAAAAATATACTATAAAATGGAATATAGAACGATGTCTTTTTATTAGGAGCATTGGACTACTATAATACAGTATTGAATCAAATCCACATGCTAACATCAGAAACCAGGAAATTACTAGCAGATTCAGTAAATGATAAGCATATAACTTTTATTATTATTATTATTATTATGCACTGTTATTTCAGAAGGAAAGACTGCTTTGTTGAAATAGCAACTTCTGGCAAAGAAAGAAATAATACTGCAGGAGTAACTTTAAAGTGCTGACAAACCTTAAAAATGTAAATCTTAAACAGTTTAAAAACAAAACAAAAATTATTATTTCATCAAAACATTGGAATCTGTGGGGACAGCAGATTACTGATAGTCAAAAACTTTCAGTAGAGAAAATAAAGTGGTACATAAACCCTCAAAGATTTCAGATGTTGCTAGAATGACAGCAATATGGGTAACACTCAGGAAGGATCTGAAGTTTTAGGATATTAGACAAAACCATACATTTGTATACACATAAGTCTTGGGAGGGCTGTTACCTCAAAGTTTGGTATGAAATGCCAAACAAATAAATACCAAAGAGACTACAAGTTCTGGGTGAAGATGAAAGAGATAAAAACCAAGAGCAATGATATGGGAGATTTACCCCTCTTCTTATCTCAGAAGGAAGTGATATTATAATTTTATATTAAGTAATGGATGTAGCTACAAAATATAGTAGGAAATGGGTCGTATAGTAAATTCTTGAAAAGTGTTGATGTTTTTGTTATGTGGTGACAAATAAAACTGATTACAACCACTTGAAATTACTGTCTAGGAAACAGTTTTGGTGAAAAGGTTCAATATGTAACAGAAGTTGTGGTTACACAAAAAGGAGTTATTGCAGCAGCAAAATACCACATACACACACACATATAGATACACACACCCTGACTCCATCCAACTCAGACAACTTGCAGGAGAAATCTTCTGGCATAAGATGTCTAGAAAATAAAGAATCTGAGGGCAGGTAGGAGTCTCTTTTAAGAGAGAATATGAAAGTTTTTAGTAGAAAATGATACAGATTTGTATATAAAAGAATAAAACATAGTAAGAACAATAGGTTCTCTCTGATGACCTAAGTAAGTAAATAAATTTGGCCAAACATGAATGAAGGTTATTTCTAGGCAGGTAAGAAATATCACAATGTATCTACATACAAAAACAGGCAGACTAACACACAGAAATTGGAGAAACATAACAGGTTCTTTATTGTGGAAAGCATTTAAGTGCTAAATTTATGGCTTTTCTGAGCACTATAGCTAATGTTAATAGTAGTAAGATTAATATTAACTTGGGAATCAAAATCACAAGCTAAAACAGGGAAAGAGTTCATTAAAGAGCAAATGACTGAATAAACAGGGTCTGATGAAATCTACTTTCAAGAATTTTTTAAGTGTTTATGTCTGAAATACTGGTAGTTATTCATGAATTCTATCAAAACAATATTGTCTCTTCTCTTTGATAACCAATAAGTGTTATCTACCTTGACTTTATTAAACCCTTTGATGCATTCACTCATCCTATTGTCTTTTTCAGAACTGGGCTTTTTTTCAAGTAATAGCAATTATAATGAATATGGTGTTTGAAAATAATTCATTAGATTTGAATTTAACTTTCATTAAGATATCATTTTTGGTTTAAACATTGACCAGAAATATTTTTGCCATTTAAAAATATTTTGCAAAGAATAAAATTCCAATGCTCTGCAGTGCCGATGTTTTAATTCCTCTCAAAAGAGACAGGAAAAATGCTTTCTGCTTGAACTGAACCAATTTAAAACAAAAAAAAGCGCAGTTGCTGTGGCTGCAGGGGACCCAAATAAACGCCAAGTACTGGGGAGTTGTCATTTCACTAAGAACTAAACCATTGTTTCTCTATTGAGGAGCAGGTAAGAAAATGTTCTGTTCAAAATTGTTGAACATGATAGCTGCCAAACCGTAATACTAATTTCTCACTCAGTCTGACATCTAAATTAAAAGATATATGATGAAGAGAAAATCCATGCAGGGCAAATGAACAATTGCTTGGAAAAAGCATCCTTCCAATAGTTATTAGTAACATACTCCCAAACTTGAAGGTTATTCACTGTCATACCTCACAGGAATCTGTCTTATTTCGTAGTGCTGTTCATTAATTTATAAGTTTTTAAATGATGAAAAGGAAAATTGTAAGCACTTTGAGTGGCTAGACTACAATTCAAAATTTTCTAACTGCATAAATTTATACATTGGTCCATAATTTTAATGTCTAAATTAAAAAGAACTTGTTGGAAAAAAAAGAAGAAACTCCTTTATAATATTGTCTTACAAGCTATAGTCTATCAATAAATGCCCCAAGGACCAAGATGTGTACATGTAAGCCTATACATGTCAAGAGGTGCCTAAGAGAAGTGGTATTGCTTCCTAAAGTCAAATAATTGCATCAGCGAGATGAGGCATCCAGCCTGCAGAGAATGACGTATGAATTATACCATTCCCTTAGATGAAGGAGAATGAGAAACATAAGGTAATAAACATTGGGAAAATTTAAGAAACAATAAAAAAAAGCAAAAGATTTTAACTTCAAAATTAGTTACACAAAAGTTTATAGAGTAAGCTTTCAGAAAGTAACCTGAAAGGTCTTCAAACATTTCAACACTCTCAAAATTGTGCTGTTGTTGTGAAAGAGAAAAGTCATTCTGAGAATGCTAATGAAAACATTGCCTGAAAGACATGAGAGATGTTATGGCTCTTTTCTGGAATAGTGTGGTCAGATTCTGGCATTGCCCCTTCAAAGTTGAAAATACACTGAAGAGTGATGTCTTTATTTCATTATGCCTGTATGGCTTTTGCAGACAGTCCTAAACACACAGTGCTCATATTCCAAAATGACGTGGTGCAGTCTACCTCTAGTCCGAAAACTGTTACTACATTGGATTTCAGTATGATTGAGCTAATTAGCCTAGTTTCACAAGTGTGTCGTTCTGCTGGCAGCAAAAGAGGCTTTGAGTCAAAGCTGGATCATGTTGAGCCAGCTTGGACAGGTAGACCACACCTGAGTTTGTTTTCATGATACAATACAAATATATTTCCAGAGGGACTGGAAGTAAAAGATAGTAAATGTATTAAAAATTAGGTATTTTTTTTAGGGTGGTTTCAAGGATTCCCAAGAAGGCAAACACACACACACACTGACTATAAGGGAAAAAGCAAGCCTTTATTAACTACAGACATGCATTATGCTAAGGGTATCTTGTAAAGTAGATTAACATACCGACCCGAGGACCATGAGGAAGATGGACTGTCCATACGTTCTTGTGCCATCTTGTGCTGTGAGCTCAGCCCAGCAATCGGTAGGTGCCAGCTTTACATGGGCGTCCCCACGGAGGCAACGGTGGCCTTGTCGTACGCCAGCCCGATGCTCTTTGGGAAATCCTGCTATTTATACATTTGCAGAGGAATGGGTTTTGGTACACGTGGCCAGCGGGTGCCAAAACATGCCTCAGTTACAATATAAGGAGCCCATGACGCATGATCTCGCTGGCCAGGCGTGCTGCACGAGCCATAGCCATCCTGTCTCTTGGTTCATGGGCTCTGTACACGCGGCATATTGTCATAATCCAGCAGTCACACGGCGACCATGCTCACAGCTGTACCGTGAAACAGCCCGCTGCACGTCTTCCCCCAGTATCGCTCAGCTTTCTTATCTCTGTGGTCAGCATTCCAAGCAACAGGCAACAAACCATCCGTTTTCTGTGCTGACTGTGCTTTTCTCGGCTATCTACTTCTCCCCCAGTGTTCATCCATGGACCAAAATTCCATCTTTTAGCCTCTCCGTATACAAGTATGAAAGTTTTGCAACAAATGGAAGAAAATACCTCAGTAAATTTCCTATCAAATTGTCAATAACCTTGTCTTTCAAAATAGTTTAATTAGATAAGAAAAGCAAAAAGCGTTGCTAGTAATGTGATTTTACAAATTATTTTAAGTTTCATGTTGTTATTTTGTTAACGTGTAGTGTGAAGTGTACTGTAAGCTTATGTCAAAGTGCTTCTTTTCTACCTATTATTTCTCTGAGGGGATTAAAATGTGATTCCCTGATGTGTCCCAAGCAGCATTTTTTAACATTTGTTAAAAAAAATCCGTGTAAAAGGCATCAGCTAAGCATAGCAGGATACTAGCTGCTACACTTGCAAACAGTCAGTTTCAAATCAAAGGAAAAAGGTCATAGCTTTCTTTACTTCCCGAAAATATCAGGTGAAAACCTTTTCAACTTTTTGATTTTTCTCTGACTTCAGCCACAGATATGTTATGATCTCCAGCTTTGCTCTTTTACAAATACTGACTTTCTTCTATGGTTTCTTCCAGCTACATTAGTCAATAAAGAATGATTAGATTGCCTCAAAAGACTTGTCTATGCACAAGCTATTACTTATCTGGCTCACAGTTCCCACTCCTTATTCCCAAAGCATGACCTTCTATTGTTACTCAGGATTAATTTTTTTTTTTTTCTATATCGTTCAAGATAGCAATATGAGGCCGGTTTCACTCACATATGTTTTAAGAATTAGCTCAGTGAAAGAGTAATTATTTCAGGCCTCTCAATTTCCTCAAATTGTAATTTTTCATGGGAATGCACCACTTTTTTAAGACTTATTTGAAAAAAACCTTTGAAAGTCTGGAATAATTTCTGGGCTAAATCAGAATGCAACCCAGAACAGTCAGTATCTCAGTGGGTAGAGCATTAATTCTGTACATGTCCATTAACCTGAAGACCTCAGGAACATATTAGATGAATTAATTAAATATATGGGTGTGATTTTGTTCCCATTTATAGACAGATAAATTTAAAACCTATCCATTAATAATTTCCTCCAGCAGAATTTAAATATGTTCTATGAAAGTTTCTCCAGAACATGCCTGGGTACCTCTATCACCCTAAATCAAGAAGGCATTGGGAAACATAAATTTGATTCCTAAAATGTATTAGTGAATGTAGTACTTCTTTATCTCAGTAATTTTGGAATATTGATCTATGTCAATTTTACTTAGAATAAAGATGTTTGAACAAGTGATTGGACATCCCCATAAAATATTTTATAAAGCAAATATATTTAAAAGGAATTATTTTGAAATTCACTTCATTTTCATTCCCTTTTGACTTACTGTGTATGTTGCTAATTTAGGTTTCATGTAATGTCAGCATGGCCACAGAAAACTGTACTTCTTTTATCCTTTCACCTTATCTAACAGTGATACTTTAATCTTTTCATCAATTCCTTTAAATGTCCTGTCAGTTCAAGGACTGAAGTCTAGTGTTTATAGTTTAATTCCAGACTTCTGCAAAGCCATATTTTCATTCATTTGTCATGTTAGTCTCAGCTGCTTAGGGGAAAGCAGGATATATGGAAACTGACATCCTGTTTTCTTCTTGGTACTAAACATAAGACTTGGGAGAAGAGTCACTTTATATGCATATAAGTTGATCTTCAGCATAATGACTTCTTCCAAAAAACTAGTTTCCACAAGAGACAAATGCTCAGAACTAGATTCGTATGCAAAGGAAATGATATTGTTCTACTTTCAGAGATATGATAAAGCTGAAGCCAATTTGCTTACACTAATGTAAAATTTGAGTAAGCAAAGAGGTACCTAAGGAGGAGGAGTGTAACTGATTTTACAGTCAGAGTCACATCAGCCAGGTCCATGCAGGAGACAGTGTTGACTCAAATAGCTCAGTGTCATTAACCAGCCTAAGTTTAATCAGCTAAGCACAACTCAAGGTGTCTAAGTTAATGTTTTATTATAAGGTAATTTTTGGTTGTCTAAGGAGCATTTAGTCTTATTTGACATGTCCTGGTATATCCCATTTAATTTCCAGATACTGCTCCAGGAAAGCATAAATTTCTGGTGTCAGAATTATCAGCATCTTACAGGTCTTGGCTACTCAGGAGCACCTCACATAATAGTATATGCTGGTGTTCTGGTAACTGAATCACATCACTTGACTCACACCTAGACAATTACATTTAAACACTGAATTTAGATCTAAAACCTGGTGATGAGTCCACTTTAAGCCTCAGTTCAGTGACCAGATCTGAGGCATCCAGGTTACTTAGATTGGATGAGTGAATTTTAGTTAGCTAAAATTATCTGTGATAAATTTCATCACCAGAACCAAACTATTTAGACTATTTAACAGATACAAGATTGTGTATATAATACAGTTTAACTAATGTTTACATTCATACCTTTCCTGTGAAATGTTTTGTTTAATTCTCTGTATTTTAAATCAGTTAAATGATAAAAGCAGCCACTTATTAAAATGACACTTGCAGGATTTTCATTAATTAATAAGTAGTTTTTTATTTCCCACTATTTGTACTATCTATGGTTGTCATCCAGAGAGGAACAACTTTCAATGAAATATGTAATTTTTAATGAATTTGTTAAAAGTATTAAGATGGAAGTGTTCTTGTCTCCTAGATTCATATACTTCCTAGCTTAGTATCCACTTTCTTAAGCCAATAGGTGTAGTGTTTAGTGAGGTTATTACACAGTGGAAACAAAATTAAATTTATTAATGGAGTTGACTTACTATAAAACAATTTTTTACTGTGTAGTAAACAAATGAAGAAAAGGGATTAAAATGTACTTTACAGTATTTTTCAGATCTATTTTAGTGCACAGCACTAGTAATTGCTTGATTAAATTCAAACCTGACATGTTGATAATATTTTAATTAGTAATACTTCTATGACTTGCTGGGAGGTGACATGCTAATTTTGGCTTGCAGCTTGAGAAACTGGCTGGGAAGCAGATGGAGCTAACTTGTAGAGTGGTCTCCCTCCTGCCTTCCATGTGGTAAAATGAAGCTTCTTTGTAGGGCTGGAAAAGATGGCATAAATTCTCTCTTCATTCTCAGAAAATCATGATAAGATTGTAATTTTGGTTTGCTAGTTTACCTTAGCATTTACCAGCACAGCACACGTCTATAGAACAGCTGTTCTATTTAACAGATATATTGCTAAGAATGATCACAGATTCATAGAATCACAGAACACTTTGTGTTGGAAGGGACCTTCAAAGGTCACCTAGTCTAATCTCCTTGCAATGGGCAGGGATATCTTCAATTAGATGTCACCGTCTTTCTTATAAGCCCCTTCTAAGTACTGAAATGTTGCAATAAGGTCTCCCTGGAGCCTTCTCTTCTCCAGACTGAACAACTCCAACTCTCAGCTTGTCCTCATAGGAGAGGTGTTTCAGCCCTCTGATCACTTTCGTGTCCCTCTCTGGACCCGTTCCTACAGGTCCATGTCTTTTTGTACTGAGGGCTCCAGAGCTGGATGCAGTACTGCAGGTGGGGTCTCATCAGAGCAGAGTAGAGGGGCAGAATCATCTCTCTCGACCTGTTGGCTACACTGCTTTTGATGCAGCCCAGGATATGATTGGCTTTCTGTGCTGAGAGTTCACATTGTTGCTCATGTCCAATTTTTCATCTACCAGTAGCCCCAAGTCCTTCACAGGGCTGCTTTTAATCCCTTCATCCTTCAACCTGTATTGATACTGGGTGTTGCCCCGGCCCAGGTGTGGGACCTTGCACTTGGCCTCCCTGAACATCAGGAGGTTTGTGTGGGCTGCCTCTCCAACCTGTCAAGGTTGCTCTGGGTGGCATCCCATCCCTCAGGCATGTCAAGTACACCACTCAGCTTGGTGTCATCTGCAAAGTTGCTGAGGGTGCACTCAATCCCATTGTCTATGTCATTGACGAAGATATTAAACGGTGCTATTCCCAATACGGACCCCTGAGGTACACCACTTGTCACTGATCTCCATCTGGACATTGAGCTGTTGACCATTACTCTCTGGATTTGACCATCTAACCAATTCCTCATCCACCAAACAGTCCACCTATCAAATCCACATCTGTCCAATTTAGAAAGAAGGATGTTGCGGAGGACCGTGCCAAAGGCCTTCCAGAAGTCCAGATAGATGACAACCGTAGCTCTTTCCTTGTTCACTGATGCAGTCACTCCGTCATAGAAGGCCACTAGGTTGGTCAGGCAGGACTTGCCCTTGGTGGAGCCATGCTGGCTGTCTCGAATCACCTCCCTGTCCTCCATGTGCCTTAGCATAGCTCCTAGGAGGATCTGTTCCATGATCTTTCCAGGCACAGAGGTGACACTGACAGCTAGGTAGTTCCCAGGGTCCTACTTTCTACCTTTTTAAAAAATGAGTGCAACCTTTCCAATTTTCCAGTCACCAGGGACTTCACCTGACTGCCATGACTTTTCAAATATCATGGAAAGTGGCTTGGCAGCTACATCAGCCAGCTCCCTCAGGACTCTGGGATACATCTCATCAGGTCCCATAGACTTACCTATGTTCAGGTTCCTCAGGTGGTCACAAATCTGATCTTCTCTTACAGTGGGAGGGACTTTGCTCCCCCAGTCCCTGTCTTGTGGTCCATCCACTTGAGAGGTATGGGAAGAGAGGTGGCCAGTGAAGACTGAGGCAAAAAATTTCTGGAGTACCTCAGCCTTCTCCTCATCTGTTGTTACCAGTTTGCCAGTCTTGCTCATCAGGGCGGGTACGCTTTCTTTGACCTTCCTTTTCTGGCTGACATAACTATAGAAGCCTTTTTTATTATTCTTTGCATCCCTTGCCAAGTTCAGTTCCATCCATTCTTTGGTCTTCCTGACCCCATCCTTACACAACTGTGCAGCATCCTTATATTCTTCCCAGGATACCTGTCCCTGCTTCCACTGCCTGTGCATTTCCTTCTTGCCTTTTAATTTGACCAGCAGGTCTTGACTCAGCCATGCTTGTCTCTTGCCTTCCTTTCCAGATTTCTTACACCTGGCGATTGGGAACTCTTGCGCTCTATGGAGTATACTTAAAGATCTGCCAGCTCTGTCTTGCTCCCTTGTTCCTGAGGCAGTTTCCCAGGGGGTCCTATTGACTAAGTCCTTGAAGAGATGGAATTTTGCTTTCCTAAAATTCAGGGTCCTGACTTTACTCTTTGCCTGACCCATATCCTTCAGGACTGCAAACTCCTCCAGTGCATGATCCCTGCAGGCTGCCTCCAATCTTGATGTCGCCAATTAGGTCACTTGCACTGGTGACCAACAGGTCCAGTATCACTGAAGTAGGGCTGTCTGTTACCTGGCTTAAGAATTTATCCTCAATGCATTCCAGGAATCTTCTGGATTGCCTACAGCTCACTGTGCTACTTTTCCAGCAGATTTTGGGGTGGTTCAAGTCCCCCAGCAGGACAAGAGCCTGTGAGCACAATGCCTCCTGTAGCTGGAGTAAGAAGGCTTCATCAGTAGGTTCCCCTTGATCAGGCAGCCTCTAGCAGACACCAACCACAAGGTTCCCTTTGCTGCCTCGATCTCTGGTTCTTACCCATAAGCTCTCAACCTGCTCATGGCTATTCTTCAGAGACAGCTCTTCATACTCTAGCCATTTCTTGATGTAGAGGGGAACATCTCTGCCCCTCCTTCCTCACCCATCCCTTCTGAACAGCCTGTAGCCATTGATAGCCACACTCCAGTCATGGGACTTGTCCCACCAAGTTTCAATAGGACTTATAGTTCTGTTCTAGACAAACTTTCCATCTGAATGTAACCTCCTTCTATTCGATACAACATGCTTCTAGAGTTTGTCTTGCCACTGGAAAAGACACAGATTCTTACTTGTTCTAGTAAAGCAAAAAAGAGTTAAAAACATAACATTACTGCCTGACCTACTGTAGACTACTGACAATGACACCTCCTCTGTATTTTTATAACAAACAGATAACTGGAACCAATGAATGTTATCTCTCTTTCTGCCCAAAAAACCACAAAAGTTTTCTAGGCTTGAATGCTGACTCTTCTGTTCATTGTAAATACCATTCCAGGTTCAAAATTCATGCAAAGTTGCTATTGATAACACATATTGTCATGCTCCTGTAGTAGGAAGCTGATAATCTTCCCCTCTCAGCATCTGAGTCAACAGAGGTCACTCCTCCTGTCATTGTTTTCAAGATCATTTAAGGCATATGTTTACAAAGTCCTTTGCAAGAAGTCATAGGTTTTCTCCATCTCTGCTGAGGTATTAGACTCATTCACCTAGGTTCAGGGATAAGATATTTTCATATGAAGCTTACTTTCAGCTTGGAGGCTTTAATTACAACACAGCAAGCTCATGACTCTATTATAAAATGACCCTATTATGAAATGACAATTTTTTTTTTTTTGTCAGTTGGAATTATTTCCCACTTATTTTATGCATGTAAATTATTTTCCTTTAAACCATTTGTCTTCATTCATTCTCCATAGTCTATTGTTATCTTTCCCGTCTCCTCACTATCCCCTCTACATTTAGAGTCCTGTTTGTAATAGATGGTGCATACATTCATGAGCTGGCTCTCTTGCCTGTATTTCTGTTAGAGATAAATGACACAGTGGAAATATCTTTAAGAAGATAAACTACTCTGCTTCCAAAAAAGGCTATTAAAAAATGGCATTTGAATGTAAGCCAGTCTGGCAGAAAGTAACTAGGTTGGAAGGCCAAATTAAACCCAAAAATTGTATGAAGCTAACACAATATCTAAGACTTTAATTAACTAAAGAAAACAGTCACAGTTTGTGAGACACAAAATAATTGGTAACTCTGGAGGCAAATACAACAAAGAAATTGAGGTAAGTAAGTGATTCTCATTAGACTTTGCTTAAATTACAGCGCCGCAGCAGTCTAAGTTTTCAGGAACAGACCTTAAATCATTGTTTTGCTGACATCAACCTTATACGTTAAAAGCAGGTATTGCAGAGTCCTCACAGTGGCCTTCAGCATGGCCACACAGAGAAAAGAATTGCCCTGAAGCTAGTGCTGGGATGCCAGCACAGCAAAATTGTAGAGGTAAGCAAGACAGTGCTGATGGAAGATGTCGCTCTAACACTAGAAACATTTTTGACTGGATTTTTTTGAACGGTGTGCTGGGTCCTGTAAAGTTGAGCAATTTGAGTGAAGAGACATGCTATAATCTAACAAAAGCAACTGAACAGATAGAAAATGGAGTCTTCGCGGGTCAATTTCAGTAGACAGTATTTGAAGAAAACAATGAACCACAGCCAGAAAAGCATAGTTTTCTGCTATTTTAAAACCGGTGCAGGAAAAAGAGATGTACTAGAGCAGGACTATCTTCTGTTAGAGGTTTTGTATGAAAACACACAAGAAAAGCTAACATGTATTATTTTTATAGTTGATTTACTTAGTTATGAAGAGTTTAAAAACATACAACCAGATAAAATATGCAAAATGTATTCTTAAAATGATGACTATGACAAGAGAGTACAAAACTGAAGTTGTCATAAAACTTGATTTAAAAGTCAATGCATCTGGAATGTAAAATATTTTCACTGATATCCTTGAAAAAAAGAAGAGTTTGCTCATAATGCAGAGATTTCATTAAAAAAAAAAAAAAGTGTTATATAGCAAAAAAGAGTTCAGCATTCTACTAACAAAATCTCTTGGCTGACCTCTTAAAATTAGTCAAGTTTTATTCCAAAAATAAAAAAGCCATCACATAATATGAATATTAATATACACTGATTTTGACTATTTACTGTATGACATAGTAGAGATGAGTTTGCAGCTTATTGGCTTCATCGATACCCCCTTTAATACAACCATCAGTAACTTATATGGAGAATGAGTGGAGTCAAAATTATAACTACTTTAATATAAAGTACAGGGAGTAACATCAGAAATAGGGAAGGAAACTTTCAGTAAATACAAAGATAGAAAACATTATAGAAAATTGTTGATATTATTAATTCTTGAATACAGCTACATTACCTTGCCCATTTTCCTGTTGAATACATATATAGCTGTTAAATACATATTAAATATACTTAATAAATATATGAAATACATTTATTATATTAACTATATTAAAGATAATCAATTGAATGTTAATTTAAGTTTAATATTTAATGTTTAAATATATTTCATTTAAAAATATTTATAAATATATACATATGTGTATATGTGTGTATGTACATATAAACATTAACCTATATATGTATATGTATAACCTATATATATATATATCTCATCAATATATCAGAACATGAGAAGCCAATCTGCAAATGTCTGATGGAAATAAACTTGATGGAATGCGAAAAATACTTGGTCACTAAATTATCTTCTCCAGTGATGTTTAACACTACTGAAAGCATATATTTGATTCTGGAGGAGCCAATCCACTTTGAATAACCAGAAGAGAATTTGCCATAGGTCTATCAGCGTTTCTAATACAGATCAGATTCTTAGAAAGAGTTTAAGTTTGATTACAAAACAGTGTGTATTTTCTAAATATCTTGGGGACAGTACAATATAGTTTTTATATTAGGTTCATCCAAAAAAATATGAAATAAGAAAGAAAAAAAAAAGAGGAAAACATGCCAAGCACTAAGCAAGTAGAGAGAGACACTGTTTTGAATCTGTGCAAAAGGTTCTTAAGGATTCTGATGAAGGGTCTTGTCAGCTATTGGTAGCAACTCAGTAAAGACATTAACTGAGTCTTTTATTAAATTGTTAAAACAGTAAGACTCCTCATACAAACAAATATTGAAAAAGACATATTTAGAAAATACAACTTAAATAGTGGCTTGAAGACTCTGGACACACCACCTGCTAATGGACAGATAAACTAAAGCCTAAATCTTTTCAATTCAGAACACTCTATGTAACATAAATACAGGGAG
>JAOBAS010000008.1:13224778-13240581 GCA_025311575.1 Elanoides forficatus | reverse complement strand
CCACTAACACCCACCCCACTCCCCCCAAAAAGACCAACCTCAAAACTCCAAACCTTCCCAGAACAAAGAATAGTCACTTGGTCTCAGCATTCCACTTCCTAAACCCTTTCCCAAACCCTTCAGTAAAATAAAAAGTATTAAAAAAAAAAAACAACAAACAAACAAAAAACAAAACCAAAACAAAAACAACTCTCCAAAAAACAACCCCCAAGTCCCCCCAAAAGTAAAAGAAATAAGTGTGACAGATGAAGTTTTAATCCACCTAAGTATTTATACTTCCTTTTGAGGATTTTGACTTATTTGAAACCTGTTCATGCCAGTAATTACTTCACCATGGTGTAAATCACTCCATCATTCCCACAAAAAAAAGCTTTAAGCCTAACAAATATGCAGACAGTAAGGTGAATTCCCTCTGTCTGTAGACATGCTATTAAGCATTCTAACGCCATGTTGACAGCAAGATGACAGCTTGGTATCAAACACAATTTTTCCTATTATTTTTAAGAGGTTTGATGTCCTTTTACTCTATGTTGGAATCAGATATAACATGCAACGGATTGTAGTCTTTTGCATTAGAACACTGTATTCTTTTTTAACAGCCACAGAACTGCCTTTGAAATTTTTCCTGCCATTCAATTAGTGCAGCTGCAAAGAAAGATGTTCCATGAGAATTTTTGCTGGATCTCCTGGCTGATGCAATTGGTGAATCAATTCAATAGTGACTCAATTTATAAAAATGAAATATTAAGAGCAAAGATTGTATAAATTATTTTTTAAATGTGTCTGTTTAGGTTGTGCGTATGGGCGTGTGTATGGATTTAGGCACCTTGATAAAACATTTTTGTAGTGATGAACTTCTCAAAAACTTGCTCAGCTCTTTCTAAACCTGAAAGACTTCTATGTAGAAGTATGCTTCTATAAGTGTTCCAGAAATTCAAAGCTACTTGTGACCCAAGCTGAACCTAGGCTGATTCTCAGACCAGTGATCTCTACAGACAACCTGTCTCATGGACATGATTGGAAATTATAGGCATATTCAGAGACTATTCAGGGAACAACCTTCAGG
Source organism: Elanoides forficatus (assembly GCA_025311575.1). Taxonomy (NCBI): domain Eukaryota; kingdom Metazoa; phylum Chordata; class Aves; order Accipitriformes; family Accipitridae; genus Elanoides; species Elanoides forficatus. Next base: position 13,239,515 of record JAOBAS010000008.1, on the reverse strand, counting down.
TTGCTTCTTCAGGACTTTGGGAAACAGTCAGATGAAAAATGCATGTGTCCTCATGTAAAGAATTAATCAGTAGCTTAATATGTGCTACAGGTGAGGATAAAATTCTGGTCAAATTCCCCATTCCATCTGGTTTAGCAGGAACTTGTTTCTAGGGCTGGGAGGCTTTGCAAAGCCAGAAAACAGAATGATCAAGGGACCACTCTCTGTCCCTGAAGCCAGCTTGACATTGCATGGATCAACACTTCACATCTACGATGTAAAGGGAAAGGATTTTTCCCTTCCCTCCAGAATTCTATTTATTGAGAAGTAAGCTGCTTATTTGGAAAAGACCCCTTCCCATGAGTCACAGGTGAAAAAAAAAAAAAAAAAGAAAAGAAAAAAAAGATTTAATTGTAAATGTTAACACGTGGCATCTAACTGGATGTTTGTGTGTTTGTGAGTAAATGTGCAAAATTGAATTTTTCAACTCTCAAGTGCAAGCCTGATACTTGCTACTGATGGGCTGGCTGTGAATTCTGAAAACATCTGAATAAAACAGAAATTACATAACCTGAATCCTCCATTTAATAAAAAGAGATTAGGCGAAGACAGAAATTACAAAGCTGATCACACATTTGTTTCTGCACACAGTCTATTTTGATTGAGAAACCAGGGACTTGACGTTCCAGAAAGAAGAAAGTGTTGCAAAGACTAAGGGTTTCTGAAATGAAGAGGTGGCTGTGGAAAGATGAAAGGGGTCTAGGAAGAAGAGGGGGAAGATCCTAGCTGGAGAAAAGCTCTCAGAAGTGGGGGAAGATCCTGGAGATGGGAGGGAAACATGGAGACAAATGCCTGACCTTGGCTGGTGATGCCCAAGACTGGTAACTGCTAGCAGCTGCAGAGCAGGAAGAGACACAACTTTCTGTCTGCCCTTCCCAGAGCAGCAGTGATGTCCCTGAAGGGAAGGGAAGACAACATCTAGTGAACTACTTGATGATCTTTAAGGTCTCCTCTAACCTAAATGATTCTATGACTCTATGAACTTAATGCTGCAGGGAAGGGAGGGAGATAACCAAGCAGCGTAAAAGCTCTAATCTCGTCGGTTTATTTTCTATAATAAATTTGCTTGACTAAATAAAGCTTTGTTAGCTCAGGGATTCATCCCATCCCTTCTGCCATCTGTATTGGTCTCCAAATCATAATCTTGTTATTTAATGCTTTCTCTGTTCTCATGAATACTTTTACAAATATATACAAGTATACAAATATTAAACTGGAAAGGTGTAAGACCTGTATTAGTGTATCTACAATCTTGATAACTAAGGTTTTTTCTGAATACTTTAGAAGAATTTTGTCTATCCTCTTCAAATCAGACTGGCAACAGGTGTTGCTTTTGGAAGGGGTTCGTAGAAGATATTTGTGCTCACTTTGTGCCACTCCAAACCAAGCAGCTGAGAAAGGATTCACTTCTCATTGCTACTGAAGAAGATTTTTGTGAAATTCCTAAAAAGGAACAGGTCTCCACTCCCGACTTTAAATTAGCCATTTCCATCTGTTCCCCAGAATACTACAACTGGAATGCCAGTGACTCACATGGACTCAATGCACAAGTAATCTCAAAACTGGCCAGCCTACCCAGATTTTCCACAGACAATTGAAAAGCCTCATATCTAACTTGCTGCTTGCCATTTAGGGACTAGAAATTATTTTTGTCCCTTTCAGCACAGTTGATGATGTAGGAAAATTACTTAACTAAAGAGCAGCTATTACCTGAATTGTAGCAATGGAGTGGAATGAAATACTATCAGGATCTTTCCCCCTCACCCATCAACACTCTTCTTCAGAGAAAATTCTTGAAGCATAATCTGAGGATAAAGTCTCCGGGGAATTTCTTTTTATTATTTCTTTGTTGTTGTTGATGACTGTCTCACAATCCGATAGTCAAATGTCAGTTGAGAAAAGAACAAGTAATATGCACACCAAACAGAACTTCACTGCTCATCTGACATAATCACATGGTAGGAGTAGTATTAATCTCCTCATCTTGATTCTGATGGTCATTAAAATTACTCAATATATTTTCTAGGTTTAAAACAGGATGCTGCTATTGTTATTATTAGGGATTTTTTCTGACCCATGGAGAAAAGGCAGTAGTGGTAGTAATACAGCTATCCCACAACTCCAGCAATGTCATTCCAGAATTTTTTGAAGGTACCGTCTTTTCTTGACACTTCTCAGAAAACTGCTGAGGAGAACTGCTCATTTCCTAATGTGACTGAAAAGCACTGTCACTCCAAATCAACATAGCCATTTAATGAAAATGGGCTCTTCAGTAGTACAATAGATGCTGTCACAGCAGTGATCAGAAAGAGAAGAAAGGGAGTGAACTAGGTAATGTGAGCTGTTAGAAACTTCAGCTGTGTTTTGCTAAGCTGTCTAACGCAAGCTGAGATCTGCCCCGCTGAATAACTTCTTTCACCAGCTTCAGCTACCTGAAAATGTCTTTACATGTTTCATGGGTCACATACTGGCTAATAAGGTGAAAGGTTTCATTCTTGTCATGTTAAACTGAGTCAGTAATACAGAAGTATTTTTGGAGGTGCTGCCACTGCAACTGGTGTTCAGATGTCCAAGGAATAGTTTTTTCTCTTATCTCTTAACTCTTCCCTTCTGAAACCAGTGCTCCAACTTCCAAGTTCCCTGAGCATTACTGTGATGTTTACCTTTATATTTATATCATAAATAACTCGTTCCAAATCCAAATTTCTTTTCTTCCACAGTTGTTCACTATAACGTCCAATATTTCAAAATTTGTTTTCATCCTGATTGAGAATGAAAATCTGAAATACACATTTATTTTATGAAACAGGAGATAATGAAAATGAACCAAAACATACAGATTTATCTGGTGGGACTGTTCATCTTTTTTCATTTTTGAGACATCACCCAATTATCCACTTATAGATAACACATACTAGTTAAGTGGTACCCTGAGTGTCTCCAGATGCTGACACAGAGGATGCAGGTTTCCTACAGATGCTAAATCATATCTGCCAACCTATATCTTGGTTATCCTAGGGTACCTTAAATGGCATTAGGTGCCTTTGCGAACCAAATAGATCGAGCCGCTATATGTAAATGGGTTAAAATCCACGCACTGAGACATACTGACATATGAAGGATGGTCATAGTTTGGCACACACTCTGTTCAGCTGCATCCTAACTTCGTGTCCTACCATACAGTAGATCTAGGACAGATCACTGTCAACCTTTGAGATAAGGCCAGAGCTAGCTTTGGAGATGCCAGGCAAGGAAATAAAATTTTCTTTATGTATTTCTTACTGATGTTATTTCATTACTGTTTCAACTGTTTTGATAATCTGAATAAACCTTAATCTTGGATGGCTCCTTAATTTTTTTCCCCAAAATTTCCCTACTGGTTTGTGAAATTTGTAGATCATAAAAAATAAATAATTTTATTTAAAGGAGGAAAAAAAAGACATAAGGTATCTAATGTATAAACAGCAATAGACAGCACTGAAAACACAAATTAAGTCTCACCTTAAACTAAATTTTTATTATTTCATTTTAAGACTTGCAAAGGGCTTAGATAAAGCAAGTACAACTAATCCATAGAGTTGCTACCTCATTTCTGTATACTTTTGTATTCTTGGTTTTATTAACCAAATGCCCAATATTTGATAACCTTATATATGTTAGGTTTGTAATCTTCTCTATATAGTGAGAGAGAGTGAGAAGCAGAGAGAGAAAGTATATGCATATGTTTATGTCTGTGTAAAGATTTTAAGTCGGATATTTGAAGAGAAGTTACTCATTAAGATTGTTGTATCTTCTCGACTGGTTTTAGAGGAGGCATCAGCACTATGTCTTCTATATACCTGCAGGTAGGAACAGAACTTGTTTCTTTATGTGAAATCAAGAGAGATTAAAAAGAAAAAATAATATAAGTAATTTGTGCTCCTAAACACTTGATTACCTGCCAACATGGAGCTGTGAGTTGACTAATAGTTTAGGTAGTGTTGTGTGTTCCACCCATGTTTGTCTCTACTACAATGCTTGGGACATGTTATACTTCAGGTACCACTGAAAACATATTAAAAGCAAAGAAATGTTTTTGAAAGTAAGGCTCGCACTATGTATTTTAAAGACTGACTGTTACATCAGAAGTTCTAGGCTTCATCTGAAATACTGCAGAAGCAATCCCAACTCATAGTCTCTTTGCACAATAGTTGTTGCATAGCTCTATGCAATACTATCTTTATTCAACCAAATCAGAATTGTTTAAAAATATGTATGTTTTAGCGAGATATTTTTGTCTCTCACTACACACTAAAAATTCTGCTCTCAGATTCTGTTTCCTGAAGATGTAGACTCTTATCCTGAAAATTCTATATAAATTTGTAACTTCCCTTTTGGTGAATGCCTTCACTGTCTAAACATAAGCATGTCCTTAAAATTTTACAGACAAGTATTTATGCCACTATTGCATATTCAATGTTGTATACAAAGTCCACAGATCAGAAAGTTTAATATGTAGGAATATTTCTTGTTTTACTAATAAAAACTCTAGAGTTATCCTTGAAAAATCTAAAATCTGACACTGTATGAAGCATCCATTTATTTTATTCCTCAGTAACTTAAAAGTTTAAACATAGACCATGAAATTACTATTGCCATTTTACATCTTTGCTATTGAAGAAAGAATAGGCTTGCCTTATAAAACCTGGAGGTTTCATTTGTTTGTCTATTTTCTGTGTTTAATGTTGCTATTTTTTAGCTGTTGAATTCAAGAATACATTAAAACATTTTCAGAGGTCCCTCTCTGCCTCTTTTCATAACATTGTCTCCCAGAACAAATTATATAAGATACTACATTAATTATATTTTTCAATTTCATTTTATTATGATATCCTATAGTGATGGGGCAGCTTTTTTTAACTTACATAAAAGTAAAAGGGTAATTGAGTAAAATTAAAATACTAAAGGCAAACAATTTTTCAGTAAATGAACAATTTTAGATGATAGAACTTCCTACTTTAGGTTGCTACTGAAACTAGAACATGGGAGAACATTTAAAGCAATGACAAAAATACCCAGAATTAGAACAATGGTAAGAATTACAGCTTGGTCATGCAGCTAAAAAGAAAGTCTCCTCTGGGGGTTAATCAAATTATTTTGCTCATTTTGAAATAAAATATTTTATTAATTTAGCTAATTCTCCAATGAAAATCATTTTACATGAAAATCAAAATGTTACTTTTTTTTCTTTTAGTCTTTCATTTCTGTCAGCTACTGCTTTCTGCTCTTTCTCTTGTGTACAATCCAAATTCAGGAACACCTCTGGCTGACAAACACTGCATGTTTCAGTGAATAGGTCACCCATCAAAACTTCATTGGGCTTAGATAAGTAATGCTAGTATACTTCTAAAAGAAGTCTAGTGTTCTAGGGCTGAAGAAATTTCTCTTTGAAACAATGAGGCATAGCATAGAAACAAAGTATTCCAAATCTGTTGACTAAAACATTATTTCTTCTTTCTTTTGAAAAATCCAGTTCAGACTGCTGTGCATTTAGATATTGTCAGCAAACTTGATTTCACTCAAATTGAGATAATTAATTTTGTGACTTTATTTTTATCACAGTACTAGAGTGAACTGATTTTCCCTTTGATAAATAGCAACTACCTGAGGGGGGAAAGGCTTCAAAAAATGGCCTGCTTTTCTCTGCATATTTCTCCAGTTACTCACAAGTAATTTCACTAGCTTCAAGAGTTACACTGTTGTGAATCCTAAGTAAAATATAGCCTTTATTCATTCTATCTACTTAGAAGTTTAAAGTAATAAAATAATTGAGATTTCAGGTTTTTTGCAAAAAATATAGAAACCATTTATTTGTACCAGTGTTACAACTAAATTAGTGATCAAAACCAATGATCATTTTATATATGCTAGAAAATGCTCAAGGGAGAGAGGATCAGGAAAAGGTTTTAACACAGTATTTTCAATCACGTCATTCAAACTTCCTAGAAAATCTGGCTCACACATACATAATTGATGCCCATCTTTGCAGGTGATAAAATGTCTTCTAACCTCTCCAAGGTTGTATGCATAATTGAAACTGAAGACTCTGCTTAGCCAGCTTCGTGGCAATCTTATCAGGAGCAAGAAGAGGCAGCTATGAACTGTAAAGAGAGGAAAAAAAAAAAAAAAAAAAAGCATGGTTCTCAAGTTCTCAAAACGTATTTTCCCTTTGTGTCAGAAAATGCAAATACTTCAGGCAGCATTAGCATTCCTACTCAGAATTTTTCTGGGTTTCCTGGGTGAAATTCTTTCCCCTGTCCCAAATATATTTGCATTCATGTTAACATCTTAAGAAATCTCAATATGAATTTATGAAGAATATAGCAGATCTTTTACAGGTGCAGTTCAGTCCACATATCCTGACATCACAAATATCTTACTTCTTCCATTTGTGTTCCTATCCCTTTTTCACTATTTTCCAGCCATGATTTATAAAGATATTATTGTTTCTTCATTTAAATCCCTACTTCCTCATCTCACTCCTGCTACAACATCTATAAGTTTTGAATCTTTAAAAAATGTTAAAAGTAATAAAACTGAAATTACTTTTCCTCAGTATATATTAGCTTTTTATCTGTTTTATGGCTTGTAATTTTCAATGTGTTTGGATGAAACTCATCCTCTTTCATTATTTTCACAGCAGGATGTTCTGAATGAGTAGGTTTGATTTTTGGTTGATTCTTTTTAATCTGTCTCCTGTTGCCCCTCATATCTTCCACCCTGTGATATACTGTATATTGATTATTCTTAATAGTCAACATATCCCTTTTACATTCCATAATACCCCCAAGACTTTGATCTCATGTATTATTTAACAGTGTAAGAGGGCATACAGAGAAGTAACTATTCATTTCTGTCAAAAAAAATGCCAACTTCTTTTGTGTCTGATACTGTAGAAAACAGATGTTAGCAAAGTCCTTGAAATTAGTAGCCTGCTACTTAGCACGTGATGATTTATTTCAGAAGATTCCACTTTTATTTGAAACAGGAAATAAGTCAGGAAATATACTTTTTTCTAAACCTCCCCAAATCATTAATGAAAAAGGTTGTTAATTTTGAAAAGTAACTTTAAAAGGAATGGTGCTGACAAAGTCTTAGATGGCTGTTGTAGCTATAGGTGTATCATTGAATGGCCCCATAGCTGCATGTCAACAGCTGTCAAAGAGCCTTCAAATCAGACTGCAAGAGTAAGGGCTCAATATGCACTGAATTTTCTCTTCCCTTTGCTCCCCAGAGCTGAGTCTGATATCTGTTTTATGCTGGAATAATGTTGTGATATCTCACTGGACAAAGATTTTTCAGTCTCTGATCTGAAATGTGATAAAACTAGGTTATCCATTTGTTTCTACATCACTAATGCTCAAGGACATTAGTCAAATACTTACGTTCCAACTGCACATTTTACTATGGCTTGGAATGGTAATTATGAACCCATGAAAATGCTCTCTTGAATACCTGGCATATTGGCTTGTCACCCATAGACTGCAATTCATTTTTCTCATAAGTTACAGATCAGCTGATCTGAGCTGATGTGGCATGAATATATATCCTTCCATAAATAAAACAATTTTTTGAAAAATCTCATAAATGCTCTGATTCATTCTTTCTGCTTGCCATCTCAGTCAGTGCTTCATATTGTGTTCTTCACCTTTTTGTAAATATTTCTTGCTTTGGAGTCCACTCTCTGTAGACTCTCAGTTTGCAATGAACTTCAGTGGACTTGGCTCCATCATAAGTTGCTGGCTCCCACTTGCTACAGTGGAGCTTCCTGCTCGTGGCAGAAGTCTTTCCATGTTAGAGCATTATGGCTGGGGCTATGATATGGAAAGGCTGGGGTGCACTACTGCAAAAGCAGAAGTGAAGTATGTGTGCTATGGGAGTGTGCATCCTCTTGAACTAGGTGCATGCACATAAAATGAGAGGGAATTGGAATCCTAGGTGATGATCTATCATAGCCAGAATGACAAGCACTGGGACACCTAAACCAGGAAATAAACCCAAACAAACAGAGGCTTATGTTAGGGAATCTATTCCTGAAATTAACTAAGATATCTAAGTCAAAACTATATACAGAGAGGACAACAAACAGGAACATATCAATATTAGCAGTATCTAGCAGCAGAATCATAATTTCTTTTTAGTAGTTTCACCTGGATCTTTAACAGATTTTAATTTAGATGAAATTTTTAGAATATTATTTCTATTAGTTTATAGACTACAGATTTTCACATTCAAATCTGTATATAACTTTTCAAAGGTTAAATTTGTCTTTAAAGAACTGTTGTAAGATTCAATTTTAATAAGTATTGAAAATAAAAACCTTAATAAAAAAATCTGGGATTAAAATAATTTTCCAGGCTTAAAATTTTCCAGGTTTACTGTTCTGGGGGAAGTTGCATAAGAAAAGAGAGTTGGTGTTTATTTCTTGCTTTGTTTTGTTGGTTTTTACAGTATGCTCACTATGCATTAACATTTATCTTCAGCAGTTAATATAAAAAAAAAAACCAACAAAACCAAAAATCAAACCCCACAACTTTGAAAACCTCAGTCCTAATTCCCTAAAACTCCTGTAAACATATTTAAAGAAATATAAGGTCTGTTATTTATTTTTCCTCAATAGAAAACCACACTATTTTCTCTAGTTTTAAGATCATGGACATGAAAAACAAAAAAGTGAGCTGTCTTCAAAAAAGCCAAACTGCTTCCCATCTGGAATCAAGACAGGCTGAAGATGATACATTTCCATAAGCTGATCATCTTTGGAATGATAAAGATGATCATTCTCCTTTTCCTCTTGCAAGCTCGTTTTACATTTATTTTTCAAGATAAGCCACGCAGTTGCAGTTGAGAACACAACAGTATGCAAAGGAAATTGTACATAAGCTAAAAGTGAATATTTAAATTTGAATTTCTAGAAAATTACTTATGAAATAACTTTAATGAATTCCATAAATTACCTTTATCTAGTAAAGATATTGCCTAGTATAAGGCAATAAGTTTAGGTTAGTTTAATTTGTGGACACAGGTGAAGAAAAGCAACCCTTTAAAATGTCTTCAGCCATGTATAAATTGCTGTTATGCAGTTAAGAAAGATACAGCATCTTATTTTTACCATCTTTAAAAATTATTACTATATTTGCAAAAAAACCCTTATGGTCCAAGATTGAAAAGAAATATTTTTCCTGGAGTTAATTGATCTTTGAACACGCCTCCAAATTAAAATAAATAAATAAATTTTTAAAAATCTTGCTTTTGTATAAGAATGGCTTATTCCCTTTTTTGTTTAAACTTGTCCAACTACTGAATGCCACAGCTTAAATTTTACAAGTCACAGTCTCATTTAGAAGTACCAAGTAAATACCCATAATAATAGTTACAAGGATCCTAAAACCTGCAGATTTTCCATTTAATAGACCAAATGCTTATAAGTGGGCTAAAAAGACCAGTGAATAAATTGTCCATTTAAACATCAAGTAGGACTTGTGGAGAATTTACAATCAAAAATATTATGTAAATATGTACCTATGTTTTGCTTGATTTTTGCTTCCTTTTCAGTGTTGTAACAATCATTTGCTCTGCCAAATACATCAACACTGAAATTTTGAGATCTTTTTTAAAGTCCTCCACAAACAATAGCAGAAGGAAAGTGGCAGTTTCCTAGCATCTCCAGTTTCTGGTACGGAGGGTTCATTGTGAAGAGTTGTTTGTTTATTTGTGTGGGTGCTTTAGTGGATCAAGGGAGAATGAAAAATAAGGAGTCTCTCCATGTTCCTTTTATATTGCATTTTGAAATTAATAGCACCTACAGATATTGAGGAGGAGGCTTAATGAAATTTGTCAAAGTAGAACAATAATTGTGTGTGAGTGTATGTACGAGTATGTATATAAACATGTGCATATTTAAAAATGCATATATATAACCACACTTGCAGTCACACACACACACACACACACATTGTTAGATTAAGTAAACTTGCTCCTCTGTTGCCTGAGCTTGCTTGACAGGCATCAAGCAATATAAAGGAATTGAGTTTAATCACAGTTAAAAGTAAAAATGCCACTGATCTGGTAGATAGTCTCATATAATAGTATAATTGTATAAGGAAGCATTGAGAACTTTATGTGACCTTTAATGAAGTCTATTTCAAGACAGGTAGATATACACTATATACTTCATTTCTGTATGTATTATGCACCTGGTTTTGGAATAGTGTGTTCCTCTTCAAAGAAAATTCATCGTGTTAGCAAAGAATTGTGAAGCTTCAGAGAAATGCTGATATCAGTCCTACAGTGACAGAAGGCATAATTGTCATATGCAATGTAGGATAAGTATTTTCATAATTTTTTTCATCTTTTTTACCATGTGTTGCTATTTATTATTTCTTTTTTTTTTATTTTAGTTTTATATGAGAGAAAAGGTATTCTGAACAAATAATATGCTCAGGATTTCCTAGCACTCTCAGTGTCTCTAAAATTCTGCAAAAGTTATTTTGTTCTGTATGTTTTTGCTTTTAGAACAAAAAAAACTTTTTAGATCAGGTTTAATTCCACTTGCCTTTTAAATGCTATCTAATTTTTTTTTTTTTTCTCTTCTACTTAGGAAACTTCATTTCACTCAAATTGTGAATGTCAGCCCCAAATCAGTAACTTCCCTTGCATCACTTTAGTCATTTGCAGGAGACAGGCAACTCCAGAAGTAATTCAGAACTAGAGCCTGGCTTTAGGTTTTTTTTATATTACCTATCAAACAGCCTCTTTCCAAATACTATGGAGACAGTTCTATGAAATCAACTGCTACAGGATAAAATTAGCTTTTGTGAATCCATCTTTTATCTCTGCTCCCCTGGCTTCACTTGTGGTTTTGTCTTCTCTGAGTTCCTTTTTCCTGTGAGTTCCCTTCTACGGTAGATCAGGTTAAAGTCCACCTGTCCTTTAAAAGCCATCTGAAACTTTCAGTATCCTCCTCTGCTACTTATAAAACTTTAAATCAAGGAAAGCCAAAAAAGCACTTCAAACAGTCCTCCTCCTTCTGTCCCTACTTGTAGAGATGTGGGGGAACTGAAGTTGCTTCCTATTCCTCTGATATCTGATGATCAGAAGAGGGAATATAGTGAATGTCTTTTTTTTTTTTCCTTAAAAAAACCCCAAACAGATCTTTCTTTGGGAACACAGAAGGTCAGTGGCTGTCGTCAGCCTGATTTTTACTGATGTCATGAGAAATATTGGATTTCTAGCTTACTTAAACATAATTATTTTCTTAGCAGGTAACTTGGTTTGAACTTCTCTCCTTTGGTTCTGGGTCTCCTAAATCATTAACCTTTGCTAATTGTCCTCTACAGAGTCCTTGACCCTGTTCATTGTTTCCCATATTTTTTCACCTGCCTGATTTCAAAAAGTATCATAGAAAAATACTGCATGTTTGAGTAGGGGGAGAAAAGGGGAACAGAAAACACAAGTGTGTCTCTGGGATACTTTGGATATTTTGCTGACCTCGAGTTTATATTCCACCGGGAGCTGATCACTGACCTGGAGGCCAGCCTGTGCAAAGTGACCGGAGTGGTGATCAGACTGCTCACACTTAACCCAGTCTCGAGCAGCCTGGTCATGTCCACAGCACTTGGCCCTGAGTCTCTTTGAGTCCTCCATGGATCCAGAAATACGGCTGGGTTTCTATTTCATGGTATCTGAAATAATAGGATTGTGTCACCAGAGTTGCGACTGTAAGAGTCGTATTTCTCTAACTTGAAAAGAGCAGTGTGAAAACATACGGGAGAGTTTGGGGGTTCAAAATCTGCTATAACTGCACACCTCAGCTGAGAATGTTGGATGGGGCCAAGTCCCAGCTGAGGCCCATCCATATTTTGCAATGGGAGCTGCTCCTGGGGTAGACCGTTCACAGAACCAAGAATGTATTTCAGAGGGCAAATGCTGACTGACTTCTAAGGAGTGCACTTGCATTTATACAGCATAGATTGTGAGGCTACCAAGACCCAGGAATTAACTAGGCAGTTGTTAATTAGCAGTGTGAAATACCTACTGAGAGAGCAGAAAAATAAACACTTGTATACAATAAGAAACATAAAAGGTACAAATAGAGCAAGAGATCTTGGCTTCTGAAGAGTTTTGAAAAAAATGGAAAATTTTAAAGCAATTACACAAAACTAAATGTTAAGTAGTTGAGAGTATCCTTTCAAATGCTTTATTTTATTCCATGTAATTTATATCATACTAGATTGAAAACCTTTGAGAATCATTCCATATTTTTTTAGAAACATTTGTGAAAGAGAAATGTAGGGAGACATGTTTAGCTCTAACCCCAGAGGAATGCTACAGGAATTTCATTCTGAGACTTTAGGATGCTGTGTTGTTCAGCCTGTCCTTTTTGATTCTTGTTAATCTTTAATTTTTTTAAGTTCATATTTTACAGTTTATGCTGATACTTCTAGTTCTTGAAAATTCAGGTTGTATATAGTTTATTTCTATATAATAAAAATGCAATGCAGTAGAAATCTTTTATTTTAATCCAGAAGGGTTATATGCAGCAACTGTAGTTAATTTTATTAATTTATTTTAGTTCAACAGTCTTACCAGAAACTAGTATTTCTTTTTTACTACAAAAGAATAAAGGTATGTTTTGTAAATTCTGAAGTTCAGTTGGATTTATTAAAAGACAGGTTAAAACAAACAAACGAAAAAAAGGGGGTGTGTGGTGTGGCTATTCTAAGTCTAAATAATTTTCTTAGGACAATGTTTCCCTTCAGAATTGCTAAATCTTCTGAGATATGGAAAATTTCAGCCATACAGTTTCACTTCATTTTCCTAAAGATAATTAGTATTTAACTTTTACCCATTTATTCCACTTTTTTATGATATATATTATCTTTCTGCATTTGGACTGCGAGTTTAAAAGATTTAATGTAAGTGGAAAGTCATTTAAGTAATATGAAAAAATGAGATTTCTGCTTCTTGTTCTTCATACATAATCACAAAAAATGGTGAGACAGTATAAATACACATAAATGTATTTAAATCACAATGGATATATAAATGTGTATATAAGATTCCCAACAGTAATATCATCTAATACAGACCCACTGTTTACTGGATACAGTACTGCCACCTTTTGGTTGTATTCCTCACTGCTACATATAGGTAATTGCGTTACAAATATTTATTCAAAATTTAAACATGCTAGGTAAAATACAGGATTTTAGGAGCGTGTGTTCAGTTCCATGAAAGTCTTTCAGGATTTCTAGAGCAAGAGGTTCCAGTTTATCTGAATGTTGCATGTGCTGTTTACCATTAAATTTCTAAGTTAGCCAAACCCTATACGTGAGAGCTAGGTCTACAAATCTGAATATTTGGCTTCCCATAAAGCTGACTTACTCAACATATATTTCAGAAGTGGTGACATCAGCTGATATATTTTCTTTCACTATTTCTCCATTTGCACATCTAGACCTTAGGGGATGGTAGATCTTATGAATCACCTTGACCTTAGCTGCTGCTTCTGTAGATCCCTCAGAAGCCTAGAGCAACTCCACAACTTTCAGACCCCTGCCTGACAGTCAGGTTTACAGCTAATCACAACACTTTACATTCAAACCTCTATCTGCTCACTTTATATTTAAACCTCTATCTGATAGCTTGGGACTTCTTGTTATCTTCAAAGTTGTGTACAGGCAGAAATATTCACCCAAATGAAATCTGGCTGAAGGAAACAAAAGACTAAGTGTAAACTCTGTGGTTTAATGTTATGTGAATTTGTATCATCTGCAGTTGGTGCAAATCTAAAATAAGGCCAACATGTAGTGCCATGTAAAATCTTAGAAGTTACTGAAACTATGTAGCCCATGCACATCTAAATGTAAGTGTCTACGTGTGAGCTGCATATCTAAGCTCCTGTTACAGCCAGTGCAAACCTTGAACTTGATTCAGTTGCCCAAACAGTGATATCTATTGTATGGTCAGGCACAAAGATATCTATATGGAACTGGCATATATGACACAAGATTTTGGAAACACTTATGCTTTCTGTAATGCCAGATGAAAGTCAAAGGACATACATATGCCAGAGCATCTTAAATGCTGCTGGGCATTTATGTTCAGGCTTGTCCTTAGGCATTGTAGGTACTGTAAATGCCTGAGTGTAGGAGTCTACTTCTGTACTTGATCCCACCGCATATTTCCTGTTGAATTTAAAGTCTGTTTTTGTCACTGATTTCTATACATATATGTAAATCCATGTATTTGGTTTGTGTGGCAAGGTTTTGGTAGCGCGGGGTTACAGGGGTGGCTTCCGTGAGAAGCTGCTGGAAGCTTCCCCGGTGTCCAACAGAGCCAATACCAGCTGGCTCTAAGTTGGACCCGCCGCCGGCCAAGGCCGAGCCCATCAGCAATGGTGGTAAAGCCTCTGGGAGAGCAGATTTAAGAAGGAAAAAAAGTTGCAGAAGACATAGAAACAGCAGCCGGAGAGAGGAGTGAGAACATGCAAGAGAAACAACCCTGCAGACCCCCAGGTGAGTGCAGAAGGAGGAGGAGGAGATGCTCCAGGTGCCGGAGCAGAGATTCCCCTGCAGCCTGTGGGGAAGACCCTGGTGAGGCAGGCTGTGTCCCTGCAGCCCAGGGAGCTCCACGGGGGAGCAGATCTCCACCTGCA
>JAOBAS010000008.1:13202314-13224004 GCA_025311575.1 Elanoides forficatus | reverse complement strand
AGGCTGTCCCCCTGCAGCCCAGGGAGCTCCACGGGGGAGCAGATCTCCACCTGCAGCCCGGGGAGGACCCCATGCTGAAGCAGGCTCCTGGCAGGAACTGTGGCATGTGGAGAGGAGCCCACGTAGGAGCAAGTTTTCTGGCAGGACTTGTGACCCCGTGGGGGATCCACACTGGAGCAGTGTGCTCCTGAAAGACTGCATGCTGTGGAAGGGAGCCACGCTGAAGCCCCTGCAGATCTGCAGCCCGTGGGAAGGACCCACATTGGAGAAGTTGGTGGAGGACTGTCTCCCATGGGAGAGACCCCACGGTGGAGCAGGGGAAGAGTGTGAGGAGTCCTGCCCCCGAGGAGGATGAAGCAGCAGAGACGACGTGTGATGAACTGACCGTAAACCCCATTCCCTGTCCCCCTGAGCTGCTGGGGGGGGAGGTAGAGAATCCGGGAGTAAAGCTGTGCCCAGGAAGAAGGGAGGGGTGGAGGGAAGGTGTTTTATGATTTGGTTTTATTTCTTATTACCCTACTCTGGTTGATTGGCAATAAATTAAATTAATTTTCCCCCAAGTTGAGTCTGTTTTGCCTGTGACGGTAATTGGTGAGTGATCTCTCCCTGTCCTTATCTTGACCCACAAGACTTTCATTATATTTTCTCTTCCCTGTCCAGCTGAGGAGGGGGGGATGATAGAATGGCTTTGGTGGGCATCTGGCATCCAGCCAGGGTTAACCCAGCACAATCCAAGTATTAGTGAAAGGGTTGTTTGGGGTAAAAAAGAAGACACTTTGCCTTCTGTGACGGTCTGACAAATTATAGTCAATGTCTCAAACATTCATTAAAGAACTTTAGTGGAGAAAATGGCCTCTGTAAAACTGCTGGAGTTTTGTGAACAGACTAATTTTTCCCTCACATTTAAGTTATTCTGTGTATCTGTGTGTTAAAATTCTCAGGGATAATATAGAAAAGATTGATTAGCATTGTTAATACAGTCTTTCTACAAAAGACATTTTGCTGGTTTCAAAAAAGCTGTAGAGAATACCACTTACAACATGACCTTTACCACCTGAAGAAGTTAAAGTTATAATGAAGTTTCCCATGTTATTTGCAGGAATTGTTATGAACTCGATGCAGTATATACACCTGAATTTTACTGACATCATGTTGTTTGGGGTCCTGAGATGTCATTTTAAGACAAATCTTTTGTCATGACCTGCTTAGTTACTAAAAGATTAACTCCATTTTTATTTCTATATATAATTTAAGGTCCACCAAGTGTTACTTGGTAATTAAGAACCAGTTTGACTGAAACTGTCTTCTTGATTGGGTGTCACAACCTAAAAAGTCTTCTGAATTTCTTTCTTTGCTTGAACTGCCCTTTTCCACAGATTGGACTGGGTTGCTCTACTTCAGAATTCTGGTCAAGGCAGGGAAAATGAAGTTTTGTGTCAGGGTTATGGCCTTAACAACATTTAAAACAGCCTGTTTTGCTACTGCAGGGAGAGTGAAGGCCCTTAACACATTTTGGCACCCCGGGGGACTGTCACATTATGATCTGTTGTGCTGTCTCCTTGCCAACTGAAGAACCAGATCTTGAAGTCATGACAGGTTCTTCGAACTGTCACTCATAGAAAGTGTCCTTTGACATGGGAAGATATTTTGGTATTTTTTTATGACTGTATAATCATTCCCGCTGTGCTGCCTGTGCAATAAAATTGCCTTCAAAAGATGTGTCCCATTACACTTTTCTCACAGAAACATCAATCAGCCGTTAACAAATCAGCACAGAAAAATAATAAAGCCCAGTGAAATAAATCCCCAAGAAAAGCTTCCTGTTTTAATTGGTCATCTTATTATAAAATTCTCTGTGATCTATTTCAAGTCTGTGAACTCCCATTGATAGACATCCAACCCTTACAGAGATTAATTGGTAGATTATTCTAAAAATAAATAACTAAGATCAATAAAGTGTGTATTTTTTAATTGTTAATTTTATTTTGTGTTTGTAAAAATAACTGAGCAAGAGACCAATGGAAAGAGAAGCTAATATCTGTACTATTTTATCTGTACTATTTAGGCACCCCAACAGTGAATCTATTTTAAATGTTATTGATATGGCTGCAATTTCTTGGTTCAATCAGCAAATCCTGGTAAAAAGTCTTGCATCACAACAGAAACAAGAATGGGCCTTTAGTTTTGCAAAAAAAAAAAAAAAGAATTCTTCTTCAGGAAGATAAACTATTCTGAATTTTGCTTAGTAACTTCTGCTTTGGAGAGATTTCGAAGCTAGATTAATACAGAAAAAAATCTCAGAGGCTGAGGTCTACATAATGGGGCAGCTTTTATTCATGACCCACTGCTGGTTACCTATGCACAGGTAGAGCATGATTGTCAGTCTTTTGCAGTGGAAAGTAATTCGATAGACCAGATGGAAGGATTTCACAACAGCTTCCCAGACAAGTGGTTTTTAACCTGCTATCTTACCTGAGGGCCTAAGCTTGTGGGAAAATAGGGAAATTAACAACATCATATGATGTTATTTATGCACTTAAGGTTCAATCCTTTGTTTTTTTGTGTGTGTATGTGTGTGAGAAAGTACTCATAAATAATTGGATGAAGAACAGTGATGAAGATACTGAAAGACTTGATGCACAATGCTCTAAAAAAGTCTTACTACTACGAGTTGTTCGTTCTCACAGCTGCCCTTTCCACTCCTAATTATCAGCTTAAGGAAAAATCACTTTTTCTACCTGCTCTTCTTGTAGTCTGCTGGCTGTTTTATTCCTGCTCAGTGTCCCACTTTCTATTTATAGACTTGGCTGTTCTCCTTTCTCTTTCATTCTTTCCCAGTTTAACCCACCCTTCCTCTCCGTGGAAGTAGACTCCCATGTACGTGGTCAGAAGGGCATATATATATTATTCTATGGCCTGAAGCTTAAATCTGTGCAGATCTAGGGATCAAAAAAAGAAGGAAACCTGAACCGAAGTTGAGTATTTGCAGGTGAATAATGAAATGACTGACTTTTGTGACAAAAGAAGGATCTTTCTCCTTCTTGTCTCTATTTTTTGATTCATTGCATTACTGTATATTAGGTGTTCCCATAGGAAATAATAAAAAAAAAAACAAAACCACATCTAATCTTTGAGTTTTTTACTCAAAGGTGTAAGTAGCATTCCCCCTTCTCAGGTCTGTGCAAAAGCCTGAGAGTGTGATTAGATGATCTGCTGACCTGATGCTGAAGGTTGTGGCCCTGTTCCTCTTCCCCTCACATCCAGCCATGTATTCCTGTTCCCCTGATGATTTTCCTCCCTGAACTGTAGCCTCGTGTGATCAGATGTGCCAGTGCAATACATGGGGACCACAGTGGCTGAAAGTTTGGAGAAGGGAGACTAGAACAATCCCTGTGATTGGCAGCTAGCCATAAGACTCCTTATCTTGTACCGTCAATCCTGAGCCATATTTTAGGGACAGATAACACTGTGATCTCAGTTGCAGATGTCCCACCTTACATAAGATAACAGAAGTCATTTGCCCACTCTACAGTTACTGCGATTCCTTAGCCCTAAATGTGGAAGAGTATCTTGGTCAGGTCCTGCTTTCAGGACTATTTAAACTTTTACTACTAAGATTTCTATGGACACATGATCCAGTAGTGGAGGGATGATTTCATTTTATTTTTCCTCCATGAATTTTATAGTCATGTCCCACTGAGTGTATTGGAGTTTTTACAGCATATTTAAGATTTGGTTTGGCCCATCAACAATTTAGTTCTGTTTTCTCTGTGTTAACTTTTAAAGCTCTACTTTTATTTGTCAGCTTTAAAGAAATTGGAGATAATTGTGGGAGTAACAGAGAAATTTTAGTTCCTTAGAATACTTAATAGCAACAAACTAATTTAAGTTAGACTCAAAGCTCCACAATTAAAGCAAATCTACAGTGTTGCAGTTGATTTTGGTATGAAACAGCTCAAGATATTAGATTCTCACTAATTAATGTGTATTTCCAAGGACTAGGTTAGAAAAGCCTAGAGGGTATCTCTTCTGCTTCTCTTGGGATTGCCTCTGAGTTTGATAATATTTACAGCAGACTTGCACATTTAGCCTACCAGCTGTTCATTCTTGATTGAGGCACAAAAGACTATGCACAGGTAGTATCTGCTGGTGTCCTTGTATCCATTGTCTGGTCGCATGATAAGGATTAACCAAGATAAATAAATGATTCAGAGGGAATTAGTAAATCCAGAGAAGCTACTGAGATTTACTTCTGGGGATTTTACATATGTATTATATTGTTAGTGTACTGGGACTTTAAATACCTTTGTTATACGAATGAAATGTTATTGGCAATATTTTTGGCAATGAAATACAGATTTCCACCTCCAAAAAAAGAGGTGGAAAGGAGGTCCCTTTTATGTAAGCATACTTCAGAAAAACTTGAAGGAAATTGGTAGCAGAAAACTCTACCGCAAACTATCTTGGATTCATTCATTTCCCCCCTCCCCCCAAAATCATTATTTTTTTCATTAAAATCTCAGCTCAGTACTGTTTGCATCCATTTATATATATATAACTCTTTGTTTGTTGCTGGGTTTAAAAAACAAAACAAAGCAAAATAATTTATTCTATAAGAAATTTGAAAAGCTATTAAACTTTACTAAATGATTATTTCTATGTAACTTTTGTTCACATACTTTCACAATGGATATCTTTTCTGATTATTCTCCCAGTTCCTACAAAATTAGATATAAGAATAGAGATAAATACCATATAGTCAATATGTACTTATAGAGGACACAGATAAACAAAATCATTCAAAAGGTAGCAATGTTTTGTTATGGATCACTGTGGATGTTTTGAAATCTAGCTCTGAGGGGAAAAAAAACAAAACCAAACTCAAAAAACAGTGTCACTAAGATGTAGCATTTAGAAAATGCTGATTTTTAAAAGGATTTTCAGTTATTTTATGAAAAAAAGAAAATTAAGCATTTTAAGCAGGATTAGCAAATGGGTACCATTTGTACAATTGCTTCTCTCTCAAAAGAAAGTAAAGTAAGCATTTTTTTGGACATGAGGATTAGGACTTATCTAAATCTAGATATTTAAAACATAGAAATCTAGGTCTGAGTTAGAAACTTATTTTAGACACCTCCATCTTTAAAATGCCATGAATCATACCCTAGAAGACAACTATCCAGCTGCCCCTGTATGTCTAGAGATCTCAGAAATTCTTGCTCATCTGTGCATGGACAGTTAACTGAATCAGGTGTCTACATCTAAGTACAAGAAAGTCTCCAAAATAATTTGATCTTGATTGTTTCCAAACTCGAGTAAAAATAATGACATGCCTAAAGCTTAATTTATCCTAATTCTCTCACTATCTCCAAAAGTAGCATCAAACAGGCACGTACTACTTCTTTTCTTATTAGTGCAGGGAATTTTCTAGTTTTTCTCAGGAACAACAGTTTGGAGCAAGAGTCAAAAGGGGCAGAGGAAAAGTAAAGAAGACATAGTTAAGGCTTACCTGCACCTCTGTAATGGTTCCTACAGACTGTGTTAGCACTGACATAAGTTCAACCAGTATCTACAAATGTTTTTCAAGCACCATATACAAGGTACTCTGTCCCCCCCCTCAAGCCTTGATGTAGATCAACTGTTATCCTTTTGAAAAATTCCGCAAATATTGTTTTAGGGTTTTTTTACAAAACATTTCTCCTCACATATCTTACCCTTTCTCAGTCTTTTTCATGTTATAATCATGATTATTACTGAGGTTTATCAGTTAACACCATCATTCCCTATATATTTTTAATTGATGGGTAATTTTTTCAACTATAAATACACTGAAAGGAAAATGAAAGAGAGTGATTTTCATTTTCAAGGTATTAGGCAAAAAATCTGGATGTACTGTGAAAGCTGTGCCAAATCCCTCACTTTGTGTGACTTATGCACACAACTTAGAATAAAAATGTACAGGCTTTGGAAACTGTAAACAACAGACTCTGTGTGCAGCCATAGAAGACAGAGCAAGTCAGAAATAAAAAACCTGACAAGCTCGTCATAATCACCCTCATTTATTCCACCCAAAGAGACTTACCACTTAAAAGAGAGCATGTGGGACAAATTATTTACCTAGAAAAAGATTCCTGGCTTTGTGGAAGTGGATGACAGACAATTAACTATTTCTTTGGACACCTACTGACTATTTTTCCTAATTATATTTCTTTAGGAGGATCTCCAGAGATTCTCTCTAGTCCCTCTCTAAAGAAACAAATGAGAAAAAGTCCTTCCTCAAATGCTAGTATGGGTTATATAAGGACTTCTTTGCTTGGCAGGAAATTTGCAGCCTTTCCTTTTTTCATCATTTGTCTCCAAAAGAATACTTGAGAAAAGATAGTTAAGCACAAGCAGATAATGCAGTCAGAAAGTAATCTTTCAAAAATAGAAAAGACTGGACACATTTCTTGCGGATGACTAGACATTTTTGGCAGTTGTGTGTTCCCCTTTCACCCTGATTTAAGTGCAGTCGTACATTGCCACTGAAAGATTTAGAAAGTAAAATATAAAATATATTTGCCAAAAGCGTACAATAAGTTAAAAAATAACAGTCCATTTGATGGACACTGTGGTTTTATTTTCAAGAACTTTGAAGAAATGAAATAAGTTCACCAGAAGGGACAGTTACACATTACCAAAATCTTTCCTTTGCTCTGGATATTGCCGGAGAACTGAGATGAGGTTTGCATTCACAAATGAAACATGACACAATCTTGGTTTACATGCGCTTGCTTTCTGTAATGAAAGTTTTACATGGCTTGGCTTCATGAAGTAGAATGTTGATTGAAAATATTTGTGACAGTTGTGGGTAGTTAACAAAGGTGCTATTACAGTACTTCAATAAAATGTTGCTACTTTAAATGCTAGGTACTAAATTGGTTGGAGTACACAACAGCATTTGCTGACACTATACTGTCTATGTGTGAGCTCACATTCCATTAAATGAGTCACTTTTCCTGACTGACACCCCATTTGCTCAGTGGAAACAGTGGAGTGAGTTACTGGATGAAAAAATAAAGTCAAATGTGAGCTTATATTCCTATATTCCATGATGGTCAAAAATATGTTTTACCTGTCAGAATTTGCAGAGTATGAAAAAGCCATTTAAAATTTGTTAACCCTTGTGAAAAGTAGTGATTAAGAAGAGAAACTATCTTCTGAGTGAAGAAAAATATTGTTACAATATTTTTTGTGAAGTTTATAGGTGTGTCAATGAGTGTTAAAACTGTAGATTATGAGAGGCACTAGACCTTATACCATAGCCATGTGAGGGTTTTTTCTTTGTTTTATTTGTTACAGTTTATTGCTTTCTCAGGGTATTTGAGCCTGTGTTTACAATGGGCCAAGTCAAATAAAAATAAAAAATGGATATTTCAATACAATAAATTCACATTTATAAAATTATTTTCACAGGCTTTACTATAGATTTCTCCTGCATTAAATGAACAACTTTGCAGATTTTCTTGCCTTTAGACATAATAGAGCTTTAATCTACTCCAGCTAAATATATTATGTTTATTAAATTATAGTTGTATATGTCTTAAGCTCTTCTACACTAAGTATGCATTAAGAAAGTATCCATAATTCAATATCACACACATTGTGTAGGAGCAAAAAAGTTAAGTGAGAGAGTCTAATCTATTACATGAACCCTGTATCTCCAGCAGACAGGAATTCTATAGGAAAGAAAACTTGTTTTTATCACTTTGTCTTCCTCCATTTCCCTTTTTCCTTTTTGGCTGAAAGAACTATGGAAGTTCTTAAAGGAAACTAAAGAAAAAAGACTACAGCTGTGCACTGGACAAGGTTAAAAATCTTCATGGGGTACAGCTAAAAGCACTTAATATCCTTGTAGGTTAAATGTGCATATCTAATCTGACAGTGCTACAGACTGTGCAAAGTATATATACTAGATGTAGACTGGGAGATAATGGTTTGGAATCTGTGCCTACCTGTCACAGAGCATACACCCATTCTAGGAAACCGCTCATAAGACACATAATCAAACAAAAAAATTATGAACTGTGTTAGCTGCAAAAATTGAATCAAAAAAACGGGAGTCCACGAAGACTTTTTTTTTTTCTTCCCACTATCCAAGCCTCTCTGAAAATAAATAAATAAATAAAGAATATAAACTGCAATTAAAGGCTACTTGCTCTGAAATCAGAAGGTATTTTGTATTTCATATAACTGCAAAATGAAAAATGAACTTCTGATCTATATTCATTTTACAGATCTGAAAACTCAAAGTGAAGATTCAGAGACACTTGGACTCTGAGGTGTGGAGTCAGAGAGTCGCTTCAAAGCTCCTTTTCAAGTTAATGGAAGACATTTCCATCTAGTGATTCATTCAGTTTTAAAGCAGATAAATGATATGAATTGCCCCCAGGATATAGCTTCACCGATTACAGACAATTACTAGAAGGTGAGCTTTGCCTAGATACTTATTTTCTAGATACTGGAGTTAGATGAGGTGAATCCTACTTTTAGTCTTTTTCCTTCCCACATTCTCCTGTAAAATATGTGGGTTTGTAAAGACAATTTAAGAGTAAGATTTTTTTTTTTTTGGCAAATGTAAGGTTTAATTTTTTATCTTTTTACAGCAAATAACATGAATTTTAAAGTCTATCACTGGAAACACACAAACATTTCTATACTGCTTCTAAGAATTGAGTGTCCTTTTTCAAGCCACTGCATATATTCTATTTTTATAGTATTTCTTTCTGGTTGACTTGCACCAAAGAAAATATAAGCTGAAAGTTCCTCTCAAAAAGCATAGTAGATGAAAAACAAGTCAATCAACCAAAAACCCCAAAACTCAAACCACTCGGTAAAAAAGAATATGAATACAACATACTAATATTGAAAAAAATGAGAAAAATTCAGGTGACAAGTCATGAAACCAGAACATATATCATGTCTATATTATATTAGATACATTTTATCAACAATATCTGTTATTTTAGTAAAGCTCACTTTATAAGCTTGGCAATAAAAATCTTTAAGTTAGCTATCAAAGGCAACTGGAGTTCAAAACACATTATGTATTCCAACTGTTTGAAATAAACATACAATTTCATGAAATCAGTGTTCCATGTGAAAAAAAGAACATAACAGAAGTATTGTCATTGTAAGACTAGGCTACAGGGTTATGATGGCTAGAGCATGTGCGTAAAAGCATCCAGTTGTGAAATTGAATGCTTTGTTATACTTCATTTCAGGATTAAATAACCCTTTGCAGTGACTGCCTGAGTCAAGCAGAACAAAATTTGTGACATCTCAAACAAATATGAGATTTTGAGGAGATGAGACTGAACAATTCTGTGACTGGTGTGTATAAAACCATGTTTCTACACAGTGGGCAGTTTGTTTCCAGCTGCTTCATCATTATTTCTATTAAAGCTATAAATTAAAAGTAATGTATGAACACTTTCCAAAGCACTGCTTTAATTATTGAGAATCTACTGACACTACCATGTTTTTATGTAAACTTTTGCTTCAGCTAAAAGACCATGATATTAACAGAATATGTTGATGAACCAGAGTCATACTGGCAGTTAACCACATGGATTAACTTTAATAGACAATATGCATTTTATAATAATGGGGTTTCACTTTATGACTTAATTACTGCTGTATCCCATTTGTATTAACAAACCTTTTATTTTGATCAGCAATATTTTGTGATTTGCTACTTAGTTTTCAACTTCTTACATATAAGTAGCTATGTATTCATTACTTCTACTTTTTCATTATTTATAATATAGATTCCATGAATTGTCAGATGGTTAGATAGAGCTAGTCCATCTGATTTTGATGCCTAATTAAGGAAGGCAGATTCTGCCTCTCCAACATCTTCAGAACAACCTGCTTACTCTCCATTGCTTATACTAATAATTTAGGTACCTTCTGTGCAAGTGCTGGTTCAGCTAGGCTATATCTATGCCAGCAAATTGGACACTGCCTGCAAATGTTCCTGTGCACTGGATCTCACTCCTTTGTAACATTAAGCCATTAAAATGACCCCTGGGACAGCTCTGGCTCATGTCAGGCAGTATTTACCTAAGCAGTTCCTGGATATGATTTGGGAGCTGGCACAGGTCAGGTACCATTTCC
This sequence comes from Elanoides forficatus, assembly GCA_025311575.1. NCBI lineage: Eukaryota > Metazoa > Chordata > Aves > Accipitriformes > Accipitridae > Elanoides > Elanoides forficatus. Next base: position 13,213,846 of record JAOBAS010000008.1, on the reverse strand, counting down.
AATGTACCGTTTGCAGGCAGTACCTTGTTTTGGAGAATAATGGTGCTTAATAGTATGGATTTTTTTTTTTTTTTTTTTTAATGTGTGCCACATAACAGTCCCAGGCATATTTATTTTACTAATATAAATGTCAATTTAAGTACCTATGTAGGTACCTAAATGCGTTAGTATGCACATTCATGTGTTATTCCCCAGTGTCTAGATCTCTTCTCACAGTTCAGGTCCTTTGGGGAGAATGGCATGTTCACATTTATGTATACACATATTCTGTACCTTGCAGAGACCATTAAAAAAACCCAACATCATCACTGAAGCATCAGGTTTGCCATGTCAGCACAGAATAGAGATCCACAGAAGTAAATGGACAAGAGTGATTATAATTGTTGCTATTTTTTTAAATTGAAGTGGTTTACAAATTTAGGTATAGGGAAGTGACATGTTGAAGAATTTTCCTTTGACTATATTCCCTTAAACATGGAAGTTCTAATTTTCAGATCAAGCTGATAGTTTAAAAGTTTACTAGCCAAGATGAGCAGACTGGTAGTCTTTACTATCATCTCAGTGCTAACACATGTTTAACAGTTAAATGCCCAGATATGTCAATCTGAATTTTATCTCACACATCTGGATTTAAAAATGATTAAAGTAAGTCCTATTTTGTTCAACAGTTAAATTAATATTGTGGAAAAGAATAATTAGAGAAATTCTTATTGATATGTTTATAGCTAAACAGTGGCTTCTACACGATGGAGACACCTATAAATGTAGATTATGAGTCAAAATTCAAAAGGGAGTTACACTACTGTAAGTACTCCAGTATGACAGAATGTCTCTCTGAAGCTTAAAAATATTTTTCTGAATTAGAAAATACATATTTCACATAATGTTTATTTTAAACAGTCATAATGACTTTATTTATAGTTCTATAAAGATGGAAACTGTTGATTTTTATATTGCTGTAAAAGTTCTTATTACACATTTTCTAAGTATTAATATTCAGATTATCACCTCAAATATCAGTATAAAATATTTAGAGTATATAGAGTATATATATAAAATATTTAGAGTATATAGAGATATAAATAGAGTATTTAGATGTTTGATGGGGACGTTCATTGGATGTATAGAGGAAGTATTTTCTGCAGGTCTATAGGAAGCAAATGAACAGCAAAAGCAAAGGAAACTCATGTGGGAAAGAATAAAACTATTCTATGAAATAAAAATAGGGAGAAAGACTATTTACTATGACATTCAGGTAGATGTACCATAAAGGCTAGACATTTCTTTAGGAAAGGGCAAAAGGGACCACTCCTTACAATTCTTTCTAGAAGCTAGTTTATATGGATGATTTTACATGAGGCAGAACACATTTAGCTAAAGAGGACTGAGTATTAAGATTTGGCATAGTATACAGTGTTGTAAATCAAATTTCTTCTGTAGCTTTGAAGTAAATTCTCAAAATATGCTTTACTTCTCTCACTCCTACTAAACCAGATCTTGACTAATCAGGTTCTTTTCTGCCACAATTCTTCCTGTATTTGAAAGTATAAGACTTCTATCTTAAAACATAATCAAAACAAGCAAGGGAAGGCTGGATCTGCATTAACGTAAATACTGCAAAACCTCTAAATGTACTAGCTTGAATGTATTGGTGAGCCAAAGAAAGACATTCCAGATCATGCACACTTTTTATGTACATTTATACCACCAAATAATAATAGGAATTGCAGGCGCAGACCCTTGGAAATTAATATCACCCTAATTCTTGGGAAATGGGGTTAAATTAAAAGTCTGATATAGGGATGTTTTAAAAGTAAGGTTTGTAGCATTATGCTAATGCCTCATAATACTTTCCTGGTTGATTGTCTGTACAGTAGTTCCTGCAAAATTAGGAACATTGCTCTGTTTTTTTGGGTTTTTCTTTTGTTTTGTTTCTTGTATTTGTTGTATATCACAATATTATGATGCTTTTATTGTACTGACAGATACAGTAGTAAGCAATTAAGAACATTTTATAGCAGGTGATTGATCTATACACTTGTGAAACTGTGATAACTCTATCAAGAAGAAATATTTGAAGGTCTTTAAAATGCCTGGTAGTATTGGAAAAAAAATTGGCAATTCCTGTATATATATTTGGAAAGCAATGTACTATGTCTGAGTAGTGTTCTTGTCAAAGCTTGAATTTGAAAAAACTGACAGTCTTTAACTGTATGGATGCCAGAGACATCCAACAGTAAAATAGCTGTGACTCCATCATGCTGGCGTTATTGCTGCTGTGTATGGTGGGAGTTCACAGGCACGCCTCATGTTGGCCGACCTCTAAGTCTCATTCCAGCTGCTGATAGATGGAGTAGGATCCAGTGCCTGAGTTATTCAAAGTTGTTTGAATGTCATTGCTCTGTGCATGATGAAAACTTTCTGCCTTTGTGCTTTTGAAAGCGAATACAGAAAGTTGGCTGTACTAGAGGCAGTATGGAAAAGCTCCTGCTGCCTTTTCACAGAGTTTAACAAATACGGTATTTATGAAATGCTGAAATGAAATCAACTTATCATCAAGACATGCTTGCAATAGCTGAAGAAACCTTCAGGGAATGTTACCGGTTGTAGCACCTTCAAAATGGCAACTTCTAAATTAAACTTTTCCTACAGGAGGTATCTTCATCACAGTATGCTGGCATTCTCACTTTTGTTTGACTGCATGGTCACTGACATTCTAGGGTTTCTGAGGGAGGGTCGTGTTGCAGAGTTTTTAAAACTGTACATACAACTATACTGTTAAAAAATTTCTCCCAATAGGTCACAAACACATGTATGGGAAATAAATATATATAGCTACTTCAGAACAAAAAAAGATGCCTGTAATAGAATTTGACATTCGTATATCCCTACTTCTAAATACCACTCCAAAGAAAATAACACATTCAATAAGCAAAATACTATATTACCCTGACCACAGTAATAGCTCAAAAGAGATACAAGGTTCTATACATGCATACACATTCACTGGTCTTGAAAAATGCTGATCTATTGCATCAAGCGGGAACAGCATAGATCACTAAGCCATAGAATCTAAAATCAATAACAAAGAAAATCATTCCCAGCTCATTTTAGTAGGAAAGTGATTTGTACCAGAAACTGTTAAATTAAAGTCAGAAGTGTGCTGATGCAAACAAATTTTCCTTTTTCTAATTTAGTTCAGAGAAAGTAGGACTCTCAGGAATTGTTCATGTACAAATTTTTTCTGAATAATTAAAATTGGTCAGCACAGTTAGAACATTTAAAAAGAAAACATAGTTTCTGGCTCACCCTGGCTCTGAGTTAAATTTATAGGGCTTTGTTGCCCAGCTTGTCCTTTTTACGATTTTTTTTTTTTTCTCTGTGGAGATGAACAACTAGAACTGGCAGCATTCTCTGTCACCTGCTTGGAATTTTCTGCCTCTAGAAGAAACATATTTTGCTGACATTGCTCACATGTTTGAGGATGCATCCCTCTGTGTATGCTGCATAAAAATTCAGGAATTCTTCCAATTCATTCCTTTTATTCCCATGGAAGAATAATTAACTGCTTTATAGTGGCACAAAATGGCTTAATACAATAGTAAGAGGTATCCTGCAATGAGTGAATTCTTTCAGTATGCTGACCTTGTATGAACCTGTCATTTGGATCCAGGGAAGCAGCAACTTTTACTCTCAATGAAATAATATCTTGCTCTTGGTGCTTTTCAGGTCATGTTTAAGATACTTCTGAAACTGGGATAAAAGGGACTTTTGCTTCAGGATTCTTTTATAAATATGTTAGTTCTCTGAGTAGCAAACATTTCAAAGTGGGTTTGAAAAAACTGCTTTGTCTCTATCCTGGAAGAAAGAAGCTTTGTTTCTCATTAAAATCTGTGACTTGTCTCAGAACATTCCTCTTCCTTCCTGAAATCAAAACCTTAATATAATTTGGATCTTGTTATGTATTAGGGAACAGTCCCTCTATCTTTTTATAAAAATAATTTTGAATGTTAATGTTTCAAACAGTTGACTACGTTAAGATTTCTTTCCATTTCTCAGTAAGGTACAGAGGAAGATTTGGTGTAAGTAATAAATGACAGATATAGCATCTTACTAAGATAAAATTGTAATTAATTGAGGAACATGGTGTTTGCTATGTAACACAGCAACTGTATATTAGAGCTATTTTGCTGCCAGGCATTTTGACAAATCACTTGTAAAGTTGATTTATTACAATAATAATGGATAAGTGATGATATATGCTTAATATAAAGGTAAAGGAGTTCCTTGAAGAATCTCTAAGAGTTAAATATTCAAATGTGTTAAGTGTAGACTTGGAAAATGCGTGTGTGAAATGATATGGTAACATACGATAGGATAACAATAAGCATGCTCACTTGAGCTTTTCTGGGACAGAATTAGCATATTTTGTTATCCCTTTCTACTGCATGGTAACACAAGTCACAGCTGATGTTTCCTGTTCTATTTTGAATCTATATAGAAATACATTGCTTTGATTTTGGCAATAAAGGAGCATTAACTTAATCTCTGCTTGGTTTTTTGCTGAGTAGAGACAGTGTCTTATGACAATTTATGGGCACTTTCTGGTGACCTGAACTTAACAAAATGCCATGTATTTAACTGAACTTATTTAAAGTAATTCTAAACTGTAATTCAATAAATACTATGATATATTAGCAAAAATAACTGTTGATTTGATTTGATTTTCAATCTGAACATAACTCCAGCTTGATCTGTCAGAAGGTCAGTTTTTGTCATTTGGCTGGTGATGGTAAAAGTTTACTTTCATATGTTCCAGCTGATTTAATGATTGTTCTCAATATTATTCTTTCCAAATATCAGGAAGTACCATTACCACCACAAGTGGAGTAACCAAATCCTTAGGTCCAGAACTACACACACAGCTGTGGGAACTCAACTATTGAAAACATTTACCTGTTAAGGAAAAAGTTCAAGAGCTGTGCAGGAATACATCTTCTCCTTTTTATTGATTTTAATTTCTGTTAATTAAAAACATTCTCACTCTTAAAAAAAATAAAAACTATTTGTACCAATTGCTCTTGCCATTATGCAACACCGCAAAAAAATCAACAGGGAGAAGATCTATCCAACATGAATAAGGATTTTAAAAATTTCACCTTACAACTTTTTTTTTCAGAATTACAAGTGAAGTTACACAGGGCTTTTTACTTCATAAACTGTCAGAATAAATATGAACTGTTGACTACTTCAGTATATGAGTACTGTCTCTTGAGATTTTTTTCATTAGTGAAAGAAACTGCAGGATGATGACACAAAAATTTGTATGAAAGAAAATAAGCATACCATAATCCACAGACTGAGAGCAAACATGAAAATTTTCCTTAAGCTTGGATACAACACTAATTTTTTGCATTGTGCCAGTACACCAGCATATCTGAGAATGCAGACATCCTCAAGAAAGATTGAATTTATTGTTGATCTAATCTTATATTTTACAACTTTGGGAGCAGATTAACACAATTTTAAAAGATACTGTGAACCAGCTGACTATAATAATCCTTTATGTGAGTGTTCTTTCCAATGCAAACACATAATAAAACAATTTATATGGAATTCAAGCAAAGGAGGACTTAAGTGTCATATCGCTCACAGGAGTCAATATTGGGAAGAAGAAATACCACAGAATTAATAATAAAATTAACTCATAAAGAATAATTAAATAATATAATAAATGAATAATAATTAAATTTCATAATTTCTCTCTCTTGGAATGTAGTTTTGAATATAGCTAATCTTAAAACTTGTCTTACATTGTTGAAGCAAAAGTGAAAACAACACTGAAGATTAAAACCTATGTTGTTTACATTTTTTTTTATACTGGAAAAGAATTAATCTTAAAAGAAAAAAATTGTGCATGGAAACAGTAGGTAACAAGCTTCTATACAAGTACAATCTGCAGTTCAGTGTTTTTACTCAACATCACATTTAATCTGGTCATCTCTATTGAATGTCCCCATCTTGCAACTGATTCAAGGCTGTCCAGAAGGACAGTCGTTAGTTCACACTCTTACATCCCTGCTAACAACATTTGAAATGCACCTGGAGTGGCACTTGTGATTACATTTCTTTCCAAAAGGCTCTAGCTTGCAAGAAATGGAATGGCTGTGCACACGGAAACAAACAGCAGTCACTGGCAGTAAACACTTGAAATCCATGGTAATGCTCTGAACCAAAATATTAGTTAAAATGAAGCTTTAGTAACCATATATAAATTATCATTGAAGTTGGGTAAGTCTTTGACATATACCTCATAGCGATTTACAAATTATTTGAGTTTTTTGAAAGGCACTGCTTGTAACTAGTTTTTAATTAGCTGTTTAGATTGATTGCCTCTTCATTTCCATGAATGAAGACTGAGAAAAGACACATTCCAAACAGAAGAATGCATTAATTCTAATAAAGTAAGTTAATATATTTTTCATATCTTAATTTATTTCCCTGGAAAATATGTTAGCAATTCTAGTATTTCCTTCAAAACACAATATTTTGCAGTAATACCTCCTTGACATTTTGAACTTTTTTAATCTGTCTAAATTGATCACTTTAAAAAATCTTTTTTCTGGAAATTTTGTTGCCTCATCATTAACTTCATTTCTAGATCATTAATGAAAATATGTAACTACATGAAAATAGTACGTAATCTCAAAATACTTTCTTGTTAACCTTTTGTTAAACTGAAAATTGATCACCTATATTTATTTTTGCTTTAGGTATTTATATAGTTTTTGACACATGAGAAAGTTTTGTAACCTTCATCTATGATTATTCATTTTCTCTAATAGTTTCTTGTGTGGCACATTGTCAAAAGCTTTCTGGAAATCTACACAAATTATGTTGCCTGTTTTGTCTTTACCTAGTGTTTTTTGACAGGTTCCAGGAATTCTAACGGACTGATAAGTTATGATTTCCCTTTGTAGAAACAACAGTGCTTAGTTCCCTTTGAAAGCTCAAATATTCTGAAGAGTAATTAAAGTAAAATAGAAAGTTGACAAAGGATCTTTTAATGAGACTAAAAGAACTTTCCTTTTCTTCATTAATAGACTACTTACAGGTAGTTAAGGAACTGCCATCTACAAATTGGAACACTCCCAAGCTAGCTTAACATACTAAAATAATATGCTACACAAAAGTCAAGGTGTAATATCAGGATTTTCACAGTTTCTTATAAAACACCCTATTTTGTCACAGGTAGGCTTTTTTTGGTTTTCCCTTAATAACTATCTTTAAATCCTTATTTTTTAAAGGCCATTGTAATATGGATGTAAAAGTGTTAGCTAAGAGCTTTCTAGGAAACATCAAGAAGAAAAAAGGCATACCCTATTGTCATCATAAAGAAAAAAATGTTCATGACATATTCACTTGGATTTCATGGAGAAAGGTAAAAAAAAAAAAAGATGTTATTACTTTCCATATCAGTGTGTATAGAATCTTCTTTTCTGAAATGTTGATGGATTTGTTCTGATACTCCTCAGTGACAATCTGAAACTGCATCTTAATATCTTTTCCAACACACTTCAGCCACAAACTGGTCCAGAATGTTATCTGGAAATAGGAAAGAGACGAGAACATCTTCTGAAGATATTACGGATAAATGAAGCATGAAGAATGCATGTGAAAGAAAAAAAACCCAGTAATGAACACTCAAAGTTGTCAGAATGACAATAAAAAATCCTACACATTCACAGAATATCAAGATAATTCATTTGATTCATCAAATCAAGTCAGAATTAATTTGTTCAGCCTCTCCTGTATAAAACTGTTCACTTTAGTTGCTTTAGTACTCTATGAGTCTTGTAGTTTAGCTACTGAATTTGAGTCTAAGGTGAAAGAATTGACTATGCTTCCCATTATGCATGATAGTTACTTATTTTTCAAAATAAGCCATAAAAATTCAAGCAGAATGTAACACACAGTGCTTTATATGTGATGTCTGGGTGAGGAAACAATTTCTTTCAGTCACAGTATAAACCCAGAGAAGATCATATTAGTGTTTAGTTCATATGAAACAAAATGTTTTCATCCAGCTGAACTAGCACAAATATTTTGGTTCAAGACGATACAAGTTAAACCATAATAATTTTTATATTTGCCATTATAAAAAAACTTTTAAACAAAGAAGTAAAGACTAAATTGAAAATTCCCAACTGTAAGCATTCTAGAGGAAAAATGAGCATGAGAAAATCAACCTTTTGTGTCAAAAGCTTATTGATTTTCTTTAATTATTTGATCAATTTAGGTATGCTTCATAAACCTTCTTTAGGGCATCACTTACTTGTTGACATGACTTCTTTCTTCCTTTGGTTATAAATATTTCCTGGTGTATTAAGTTTATCATGTATCACTAAATGTGTGGAGATGGGTGGAATACACAATTATCCTCTACATCAAAGATATTAATGATACTTTGTGTGTAACAAACAAAAATTAATTTGGAAATATTCAAACCTGAGGTTTAGATAAGAGTATGAAGATGATATCATCTTTGTAGGTATTGTTGGTGAGACTATTAATAAAATGCTGTGATGAATATTCCTAAAATGAAAATAAAATTAATTTAAAAGTTGGAAAGATTTCAAAGAACAGGTCAAATTAATCTTAGGGTTTAAAAACGATCTGGGAAGGATATGCTTATCTAGTTTGACTGCCTTTTTGGTAGTCTTCACAAGCCTCGGAGATCTATTTTAAAAGATGAAGAGGTATAAGTTCAGTTTAAGAGACAAATGAAAAATAAGATATAGTGGTCCAAAACTGAAATGTGAAAAATAAATAACCAAAAGAAAATATTTTACCAGTGAAAATAATCATAAGAGAAATGGAAAGAGGATATTAATCTTTTTTATAGAAAGCCTTCCATTAAAAACAAAATAACATTAAGAATGTACTGACATTCAGTAGGAATGTGTCTTCAGAATGTTAGTTATGTAATAAAAAAATAACTTTTTTTTCTATTGTAAGAGAGGGGGCTTAAAGTTTTATGTTTTGCATTATCATAGGAAAAAAAGACCAGGTCAAAGATTTCCCAGACCTAATACCTGAGTGTCCTCATTTCGGCTGGGATAGAGTTAATTTTCTTCCTAGTAGCTGGTACAGTGTGTTTTGGATTTAGTGTGAGAACAATGTTGATAACAAACTGATGTTTTAGTTGTTGCTAAGTGGTGCTTATCTTAAGGATTTTTCAGTTTCCCATGCTCTGCCAGTGAGGAGGTGTACCAGAAACTGGGAGGGAGCATGGCCAGGACAGCTGAGCCAAACTAGCCAAAGGGGTATTCCATATCACAGAATGTCATGCCCAGTATATAAACTGGGGGGAGTTGGGTGGAAGGGGTGGATCACTGCTCAGGCATTGGTCAATGGATGGTGAGCAGTTGCATTGTGCATCACATGCCTTTTCTTGGGTTGTTTTTTTTTAATTATTATATTCATTTCCATTACTATTATTATTGTTATTATTATTGCTGTTGTTGCTATATTTATTGTTGTTATTATTATTAGTTTGTATTAAATTTTGTTTTACTTCAGTTATTAAACTGTTCTTATCTCAATCCAGGAGTTTTACTTTTTTCTGATTCTGCTCCCCATCCCACTGGGAGACGGGGAGTGAGTGAGCAACTGTGTGGTGCTGTTGATGGCTGGGGTTAAACTGCAACACTGAGTATTTTTTTCCCTTTCTACACACTTATTTAGTGAAAGTTATCTGTTAATATGTGATCTCTGAGTAGAAAATCATTGTGGGAAAGAAAAAATAAAAATCTTGGACTTGATAAAAGTTATGTTTCCTTTTAGTTTCCACCTGGAAAGGAGAAACTTCTCTGAAAATTAATAGGTAGTCATAAAGTGTTTGAAGGACAAGTGACAATTTCTCCCAGAGCTTGAGGGAGAACATAGTTTGATGCTTGTGAGTGAAATCAATGATTTTCTAGTTATTGTGTATTGTAGCAAATTAGGAGATGCAATCTGAAGTTGTGAGGTTTAAATCCAACAGGAAAAGAAATGTATTCAGAGCTAGAAAAACAATTTATTTATTGTTGGTTTCCATTTATGTGGAAACACAAAGTAGTTCATAAAGATTCAACAGGTTGTGAACCTTGCTAAGAGATGGCTCTTAAAATAACATTCATATTGCTGTATATGGTGTACTGCCAACAGAATTAAATAAATGCTAGCTGAAGCATTAGAAACTTTTATTAGAAAATCTGTGAAAGCTTAACTGAGAAGTTGATTTTTGGTAGAGTGTATGACCTTGAGATTCTCCCTCTAAGTTTTCACACTTCTACTCTTATTTTTGAACGGATAATGGAATTTCCCTTTGGATACATTTTAAAAACCGGTTATGGACAGAGAAGGAGATTTGTAAAATTGGAATCTTCTTAGCCAACATTACTGCACTCTGTTAAATTTAAATCTCACATGCTTTCTGTGACAGCAAAAATGAATTTTCTTTTTTTTTTTTTTTTTTTTTGCTTCCATTGGCACCGTAGAACCAATAGATAAGTAAATGAGAGCAGGGTTTCTTTTTTGGTTCGTGTATCATCAGCACAATTATTACAGTTCCAAAAGTGAAATCTTTATCACTAGTGATAATGCTTGAACCAGAAAGAACAGAGCTTAACTTTTATATTCAAGCTCTATTTTGCATTTTAAAAGATCTATCATTTCATGTCTGTGTTACAGAGAAATATAATAGTGTCACTGTAAAACAAGCAAATTCTATTAAATTATGTATTAATGGACATCAGAAAGGACTTTAGCATTAGGCAATTTACATGAGATATGGAAGACAAAGGTTCAAACCTTTGTTCTGAATAGTCAGTGCAAAAACCTGAAGCCTTTATCTTCAAATTCTCATATATAGATCTATTTTTTTGTTGTTTTTAATATGCAAAACAATGACAGAAACAAAGTATTAATTCCTTCTAAGATACAAGAAGAAAACTTTAAATCTCAGAATTTTACAGGAGAGACCTTTTCTCTAAGTGGAAACATTGCTGAATAATGTCACACATCATTCCTTTAAACTTATTACCTTGTCTTTGTATTTAAATACATACTGCTCTGTCTGACCAAATATTGGGCTTTCTATCATATTAATTGACAGACAAGTCCTGACAGGCAGATAGAATGAATATAACAAGAAATCATGATCAAACAAGAGAAAAATTATTAACAATTTCCTATCAAATCTCTTTGTCATTCTAGTGTTTTTTAAGATACTGTCAGAAAGACAACAAAGATAAAACATTCTATGCCTATCTCAGCTATTAGCAGTAATTTGGTTTCTGCATTGAGAAAAATTATTCTAGCAATAAATTAAATGTAATGAATGGTACACATTTAATTTTTTAACAATTCCTATGTTCTGTATCTTGTGAAGTCCAATTTATAGCAAAGATTTTTATAATTTAACATCCTAATTAAATAAATCACTTTTGTATTTTAGGATAAAACCCCTTTAAACAGAGTGCTCACTGA
>JAOBAS010000008.1:13181431-13202214 GCA_025311575.1 Elanoides forficatus | reverse complement strand
GATAAAACCCCTTTAAACAGAGTGCTCACTGATTTCACTAGGAAAAATTTGTGTAGCTAAGTCAGGCATCTTCCTAAGGTCCTGACTTTTCTCTTGAGAGTTGTCCTCTCTGTCTTCTACCTTTCCACAGACTAGATAGAAAGAAAAAAAATGGAGGAAAGAAATTGAGGTCACTGCCTCAGAGATTGTAATTTATGAAACGGTATTTTTCTTGGAAGCTTCACAGTCATGAAAAGCATTCCTGAGAAACCCTCTCAATGACACCTGACCAGGAAATGAAGCTTCTTTCTTAGTGCTGTCACTGGTTGGTTGGTTGGTTTCATATATATTTGATATGTTACCTCTAAATTTATGAAGTAATGAGGGCCTAGTTTTCTAAAATTATTAAATTATTTTCTAGCCCCTGCAGAAAAATAATGTTCCATGCTTTATATTGCATCTTCTCAGTTTCTCCTCATTACTGAGAAAACTTGCTGTTGGTGTCTGTGACATTTCAAGATACCCGTTTTTAACCATTGTTTTATAGCTACTGACGATTAGAAGCACACCCTGCCAAATTGTTTGAATAGTCAGCAACATACAGTATCAGCACTGGAAAAAAAGCTGAGACTCTCAATGTGTTGCGTATCCACAATTTTCCCCAACTGATGGGATCTACTCCATGTTGGAAAGAAAAAAGCAGCTAACAAACAAAGAAACATAAATATTCAGGAAATGCTAATAGTATAAGGGTTTGCCTACATATATGAATATAGGAAGAGCCTATGGAGTGGTCCCAGTGGTACCCAGTATTGGATTTCCCTGTACCCTGTTTGCTACCAGTATGGTTCATCTGACCTATTTTTAGGCACTGTTCCCTCTACAGTCTGTGATTCAACTGTTTTTGGATGTACTCATCTTTCTCATTTGACTACAGAGGAAGGCTAAGACCATCTGAGGAATCTCAGTTATGCACCTAAAGCTAACTCACAAGGCTCCAGATCTCTGGGTTCAGGCAGTCTGTTGTGCCAAACAAAATCACTGCTGCCAAAAGGACCCTTTCCTCAAAGTTGTGTGTACACAATCCCAGCTTCCCTAGCCTTAACTTGAGTAATGTTATAGAGTGAAGAAATATAATAAAAACAGACATGAGTTTTCCACCAAATCTCTATATCCTTACAACTGGTGATTTTTTTCTTTTATCTCCAAAATCTCTGAAAATTTGGTATATTTCACAATGATGGTTACTTTTTCTCACTGTATCATTCTTTCCCAATAGTTTCTTACTAAACAAAAGAAGATATTTAGGTAGTATTCTTTTTCCTTTCTTTCTTCCTTCCTTCCTTCCTTCCTTCCTTCCTGCCTCCCCACTCCAGCTTCTAAACTGTATTTGTTCTATACAAATAATGAAAAAATGCTGGTCATAATAAAAGACTAAACCTAACAGTTTCAGGAAACTAGGTTATCAATCCAGGAAGTATATTTTGAGTTCCATGTTTTACACAATAACCTGTCTAAATTAGCTGATTAGTAAAGTAAACAGAAGTTAGAAATGAAAATTCCTGTAAAATATATAGCCTTTTTTAACAGTGCATTCAGTTGTAATCTTATGTTGACAAAATTAAGACAAGATATAACAGCAGGTATCCCCAGATTTTTAAATGAATTACTTAAATTTAAACCCTTTACTTGTAACACATTTATAAAACATTCTTGATTTCTAATAAAAGGTTTTTTAATTATTGATGGCAAGTATTCCCTCAGAGATTGTAGCTTATCAGTTGAAAATATATTGGAAAGATGGTTAAAAAGACCTGCTATTTAGAAATTGTGGGGTTTTTGTGTTGAGTTAGAATACCTAAAATAAACTGCAGGGAAAAAAGGACTCTGCACTGCCAGCTTTTCTTGTCTTATTTATTTTACCTTCCAAAGTCAGTATTCCGGATATTTTGTACTGTATGTTAAAATCTGTCTTTCAGTAGTCATGTATTTGCTAGCACTTCATGAGGAAGAGTTGTGGAAAAAAATCTTTTAAATGTCAGCCTTAATGAGAAGTTAAAGTGTTATGCTAAATGTGGTATCACACAAGAATTATGTGCCTCCTTGTCTGCTTTTCTTGTATCAGTATGTAAGTGGTATTTTTTTTCTTTCTCGGTAGATAAAAAGTTTTGATTGATTTTAAAAGAGTTCTTCAGCTGTGTTACTTTCATTAAAATGAAAATACATTTGATTTCTCCACTCCTTTAATATTTTTGGATGAAAAGGTATGAAACCCTTGGGGTTCAGTTCAACTGAATGTTGCATGGCTTCCTAGATCCCAGCTACACTCTAACCCAACAGATTCAGGGCTGACACTGTGCAAGTGGAAAACCAATTGAAAGCTCTGTTCCACAAGAAATATAATGAGTTTCTTGACCCTCAGCAAAATCTTTCTATTTTCTTCCATCCTTTCTCACCTGAGGAAAAGCAAAGGTAGTAACTGCAAATGCATGAAGGCAATAATCCTGTTGTACTCTTCCAGTGAGCAGTCTGTTTTTCTGGAGAAATAAAACCCACAAACCTGTTATGAGTGTCATCTGTTGATTACTTCTGAGGTAAAGCAGAAATTGCTACTAATCTGAAACTCTAACTGGTTTACAGTTTCCGTGAAATGACGCATGTTTATTTTTCTATTGTCAGCTCCTTTAAGTTATAGATACTTTTCATATAGGATCCCTAAGAAATGTACACATATTTATACATGCTTATATATTATTTGTTTGAAGTATACAAGAGGCACAAATTTTATAACTGTTAGCCAAAGTAATCTTCAAATGGATTGATTTTTCAAATCAAGTTCTGGTCACCTAAAGGTGACAAAGTAATCAGAAAATATCACATACAACAAAAAACCACAAGCCAAAACAAAAAATCTCTTCATTGTTACTGGTTGCTTTTTCCAGTGTCTGCTCTCCCATTTTTCCTTGGGTGGTACAACATCATGTACCAGAACTAGAAGCCAGGCACTGCATGGATCCTGACTCTCGACAGGCACGCAGGAGTATAGGAGTATAGCAGCCTATCCTCTGTCTACAGCTGATTGACACAAAGGCTGTCTCGGATGTTACCCCTTCCCATGAGCAGAGCTACCCAGCTCTGTTCTGCCATTGGCTTAAAAGTGATTTGCCATCCAAAAGGCAGCATGGTAAGTAACAAATTAAACACTGGATAGTGGAGATCACACAGCACCTGGTGTGACTGGCTGCACAGAAAACTGCATTCACAGAATACAATATATTGGTCTCTTTTTAAAAAATATACATTATTTCATAAATTCTTTTACTGCATCTGCCCTGAACCTTCTAACCACATATTGTGCATTGACCTCAGCCAGAATCTAAGCCTCCATCCCATCACTTGCTCACTCCCTCTCAGCATGATCAGGGAGTAAATTAGAAGGGCAAAACTGAGAAAAACTTGTAGGTTGAGACTGAGGCAGTTTAAGAAGGGAAGCAAAGATGCATGCACAAGCAAAGCAAAACAATGAATTCATTTACTATTTTGCACTGGCAAACAAATGTCCAGACACTTCCTGGAAAGTCAGACCTCAGCACATGCAATGGTTACCTGGAAAAACGAATGCCATTACCATGAATGCCCCACCTAACTCCTCCTTTCTGCCACCTTTTATTGCTAAGCACGACGTCATACGCTATGGAATATCCTTTTGGTCAGACGGAGTCAGCTGTCACAGTTGTGTCCTCTCCCAGCTTCTTCTGCACTCCAAGATCACTCATGGGAGAGTGGCAGAGCGAGAAGACCTTGATACTGTGCCAACACTGTTCATTAATTCCTGAAACATTGGTGTCCTATCAACACTGTTTTAGATGCAAATCGAAAGCACAGCACTGTGCCGGCTGCTATGAAGAAAATTAACTCCATCCCAGCCAGACCCAGTAGACCAAGTATATAATCTAAACACTAAAAATGCAGTGAAACTTTAATCATAGGAACTGTATGTTCAACAGAGACTTTATATCTCAAAGTGCTATATTTGGGAATTTCACAGTCTGCATATCATTTTCTGTATAGCACCTTCCATGTAGGTGTCCACAGTCTTTTGATGGACGCCTGACATCTTAGCCTAAATCTAATTCCTTACCAGTCATGGTCCCAAGCTCCACATTGCTTTAATCACACAGCTATCATAATTAGATTTTACCTTTTCCCAAGCTTTAAAATCACTGCATCAGCCTAAAATTGCTGTAGAAATTGTGCTTTTGAAAGACATAGAACTTAAAACTGAAACATTGGAACTATTTTAGCCAACTTAGCTGCCAAACTTGCATGTACATCTTTAGCATGTGATGAAGCAATCCTCTGAAGAAGGTTCCTAAGTTCTCTAAGTAATCAATGGACAGCAGTAGGTGCACTTGAAGCTTCCCAGAAACTGAGCACCACATTTAAACTGGCCTGATTTCTTCCTGGACATTCTTGAGTACATATAGTCATAAAATATGAGGTCAGCAGTTATTATGCAGTTGAGTGTACGGTACAAATTTAAAGAATGACTTGTAAGCCTGATACATTTTTCTCCCCTTCCGAGAGCTGGCCTAATAAAAAATACTGACTTTCCATTGTACCTTACTCGGAGAATGCAAATGTAGTATTGTGATAGTTTTTTCACTGAGAAAGGATTGACCCAGGCATAGTCTAATTCTTTAACAATCCTCTTAATAACTTATGGTTCTCAAGATAAGGCAGTCAAGTCAGAATCTATTAAAGTTTAAAATACTTATTGACAAAATAAAAGATGATTTTTTTAACAATCAACTTTGAAGAAATTAACTTATCTTCGTTAGAGAGAATGAATTCATTTATACAGAAGTAACACTTCCAGTATATTAATTAAATAAATGTTGCTCTCAGGGTACAAAAGTAATAATTTCTGTACTTTCCATTATGTGATTAATGCAAAAATGTAGGTATGCACTCAGTATTCAGATTGTAATTTGCATTACAGTTGGTAAAAATCTAATTAATTTAAAATAAAAACAGATTACAGTCATATAATCTACAATTTAATTATTTAATTTAAAGCTGTTTCATGAGAACAAGAATTCAATTGTGGGGAGTATTTTAATGTGAAAAATATTAAGCATCTTTCTGCTTTTTAGCAAGGGTAATTTTTTTTGTTGTTGTTATGGGAGATGAACTTCTGAAAAACAATGTTTCTTTGCATGTAATCCTATAATTCTTCAGAATTCTCCAGAAAAAAAGTCACAATATTGACTCAATGAGAGTACTTATGTGTCATATTTTTTGTTATTTTAAAAAAATAATATTGTGTCTTTCTCTGATTGATCTGGTTACTCAGCATGGTCAAGGGCCTTATGGTAAGAGAAAACATGGATAGAAGCAATAATTGACATATGAATAAGTGGAGGAAAGAGAAACTTGCCAAGGCTGCCAAGATGAACGCTGAAAATGTAGTGAACATGAGGGATAAAAAGCTAAAATACTTCTGAATTTACCTAAAAAGAAGATGAGAAATTAAAAGGGCAGAGGGGCCTTGAACAGAGTATAAAATTGAAATGAGCAAGAGAATCACTACAGAGTGTTGAATAACAAAGCTGTAAAACTTTACTAGACAGTAAAGGAAACTTGTACTTTTATGGCAGCCTAGAACTTGTTATTCACTCAGATAAAACAGGATTATGTGCATGAGCCTTGTGGTCTCAGGATAGTTACAATAATGAGCTCATATCATTTTCCTATTGATAAACAGATTAAATAGCAGCTTCTTCTAGTTTATTTGCTTAGATTTCCTTCCTAGAAATCCTCCAGATCACACTTTGGAAAACTACTCAGACTGCACAGGAACTCTGATTTGGGGAAGTGTAGGCAGAAATGAGAACCACAGACAGGTGAAAGAATATTATTTTATAGCATCATTCTAGCTGTAGCATTAAATTCTCTTGAATATCTCTGTACATAAATTTCAGAAGACTTTTACTGAGGTAGGCTGTAGATATTTGGGACATGATAAACCAGCATTTTCCCTAAGGCCTAAAGAAAGATGAAGCAAGCAAGAAATTTCTATATTTTTTGTTTATTTTATCTTCCAGAACATAGGGGCTTTTTGATAGCAAGTTAGGCTTTATTAGACACTTACACAGATCCAGGAGAGATTTTGAGAGCTCTAACATCCTGCAATATTTATTCTACTTAGTTATAATATACATGATGCAACTTGGACTCCCTGCTTTCTTGCTTCCTGACAATGATTCTTTGGTCTGCATATCTCAGAGCATTTTAAATGATGGAAGTGAATGTTCTCCTCTTTCTTTCAACTGAGAGAGAAGGAATCTCAGATCTGAGATCTTTTATGGTCAACTATAGACAGTTTGCTTTTTTGCTTATTTTTAAGACAGAGGGGTTTTTTGTTTGGTTGGTTTTTGGTTTTTGTTTTTTTTTTTTTTCTGAACGGTTTATTTATCCAATTGACTTAATCTCACTGATGACCTGAGAAATCCAGTATTTACCCAATTCCAATAAAAAAACAGGGAGCACATGTATGAGAAGATAAGGGTAGTTATTCCTATTCTATATGTAGTCTACTCATACTGAATATTAAGAACTTCCAACGAAAAAAAAAAAAACCCTACTCTAAATAAGACCATTTTTAACCTCTGAATTTACAAAAATATCAGGTAGGTATTTTGCCAATGACAATATGTAAAGCCAAAGCAAATTAATCCTGATCTTTATTTGGATACATTTATATGTACCTTTGAGACATCTGTTTCTGTGATGATAACATAGAAAAGTTGCATAAAGCATGAGGAAGCACTTCTACCTAAAACATCACACCATTTTTATGCATCGATTCCACTTACAATCGTTTGTATACAGGAAATTTCAGAGTGATAACTAACATTTATGAGGTGTGCTTTATTTCTATGTGTAGTAGAATATTAGCATTTGAAAATGACTAAGTTTTAAAATGTCTTTCAAGCAGTATGCAGAGTTCTAGGATCTTTGATACACAAATTAGTGTCTTTGGAGCCAACAGCAATTCAAATGGGAATGTGATTGTAAAATGCCAGTCCAAAAGCTTGATCCTGAACTAGCCCTACAAACATTTCAATAACCAGTACCAAAAGTGGAATCAGCTACAAGACCGTGAAAGAGATTAGCCAGGAAATCATAAAGCCACATGACATTGATGGGAAATACATTCCAGATTTGGCATCTGGTTTCATTGTTGAAGGAGATAAGGAAAGATCCCTTTTCAGAAGCAAAAAGCATAAATCACTGTAGGGTTGAAGTCACATAATGATGACACACATTAGTCTATTTAGTTTGTCATTTATAAAATTAACTACCTTTAAACTTCATAAAGCCAGTTCTGCATTTTTTGGAACACCGCTGTCTTCATTTATTTAGCGTAGAATATGGACTGGCACCGAGCATAGCAGAAACATGCACAGCTTTTTTTTATTTGTTTTATTCATGAACAAATAAGGATGGTGGAAGGGAAGAATTTCAGTGTCTTACCCTTCCTTACTATTGCTATTATTATTGCTGTTATTCAAATCCCTTGTAATAGATTTTTGATTACATAAAATCCACCATGAACCACAAAAAAAACCCCAAAAACCTCCCACCAAAACCCCCATAATATTATGTATATGTAAAATACATAATGCATATACATTTGTATTTCATATATACATATAGGTATATGTTTCATATATATATATGTTTCCTAGAAGCACTTGATTCACATATGTCTTAAAGAATTAAAAAGAAATAAAAATTACTATTTTTAAAACCAAAATATATAAATTCTACATTAATTGCTAGAATGAGTTTTCAAGTCAAACTTGGTAGAGGGAGTATTTTTTATTTTAGTAAAATGTGTATGTTAAATCTTTTTTATTTCTTCAGAAATCATACAATTATCTAGGTGATCTCAAACAAACATAAAATAAGGAGACATAAAGGTAAGAAAACACAGACAATATAAATTGACATATTTTAAAATACTTCTTTTCCTGAAACAATTACTTTCATGTTTATAATATAAGTGAAGTATGTATGTTTCAGTCATGTTTCACGTGTGTGTATCTACTGTGTAAATATTTGATAATTCTTCAGAATTACTATCTGTTCCTTATATGTTTCTTCATTAATTCTTTCCTGTTCTCCACGTTTAATTTATGCTATTTAAAATAATTGCTTGTATTCAAGCTGTTTGCATTTCCCCTCACTATTTTTTCTGTGAGGTATACGAAATATCTGAGTTGTCCAAGTTTTTGACTAGAAATTCTGAAGGAGATTTTAGGCTGAGTCACTGTTAATACAATCTAACAATTGTATTCTAAAAAGCACTATTATATGCTTAGGAGACAAACATGCTCAAGTAAATCGTATTTTAAAGTTAGACCTAGTTTAGAAAGCTTGTTTTTGTGGCAGTTTGGGAAGCTGCACAATTTTAGCCTTCTGATGCATGTTTGAATTCTGGTTTCATTGCTGATGCATACTTGTGAGAATTGTTCTGAAGACCTTGAGGACCAAGAAGATGGCTAGGACATTCAAGCATCTTGATATTTTGTTCACCTTAGGTTGTAGTACCACCACTTGAGACACTTAATGATTACTGATATTCAAAATTTTAAGAGCATCCCACTTCAAAAAAAATCAAACCTCTATGGCATATGCTAAATAAGACACCCCAAAATAGAATCACTGCCTGACATTACTTCTGAAAATCCAACTTATGCGTTAATCTTGGCCTTTCTTTTCATTCAGGTACCAAAGTAGAATAAAAGGTATAAGACAGAAAATCTGATAAAAGCAAAAAAGGACTGGTTGGAAGCTCCAAGCAGTCTTCTCTTGCTCTCAGAACAGCTACCTATAGCCAAAACCAACAATACCTTGAAGGTGATATTCCAAATGCATTAATCTTGACAGTTGCCTCAATAAATAATGTATGCTAATTAAAATATATAAAATGTATTAATTTACAAATATATTGATAACTTTTGCAAACGTGTTTAAAGCCATAGAAAAATTAACATAGCAAAATATCTCCGTTTGAATCACATTCTAATTTCTTTTCAGTGACTACAGCAATGTTAAAGTTAATACTTGTCAATCACAATACATTAAACTGAACATTTTCTATGAAAAGTAATAACATCTCCTAACATTTAATAGTAATAATAATAACAGAAAGATTTTGATTGACATTTTATTATTCCCACCTTTTGTTACTAACAATAATAAGGACTGAAGAAAAGCCACTGAAAAATGGCTAAGATGAAAGAACATAAGAGAAACAGAAAGTTTTTTAATCCTAAATTATTTTTTTTCAGTTATCAATCAGCGTGAAACATGTGTCAATTAAAGAAGAATGAAATCTTTAGCTCTACATAGAGCTGAAATACTTTTAGAGATATTTTATTTTTTGGCAAATATGAAAGACAACATCCTTATTTTGTCCATTTTTCATAATGATGCAGATTTACTAATTTACATTTGACTAATATTTTATAAATATGAATAAATAGTATCTTTTTTAAAATATCCCCAAA
Organism: Elanoides forficatus; assembly: GCA_025311575.1. NCBI lineage: Eukaryota > Metazoa > Chordata > Aves > Accipitriformes > Accipitridae > Elanoides > Elanoides forficatus. Next base: position 13,192,654 of record JAOBAS010000008.1, on the reverse strand, counting down.
TTACTAGCAGTTGCAAGGAAGAGGGAGGGGAGCAGTTAAATATATAGTTTTGTAATCACATTGATATTTATAAAAATTTTTCCATGATGTTCTCTTTTAAAGATGCATAGTGATTAACAAAAATGGGAAATAACTTTTCTTCCTAAATTTAGCCAAGAGCTAGGCACCTAATCTAAGCTAGGTGTCTATAAAGTCTTTGATTAATTCATAAATTCTAAATGTTTATTAATCCTGTATGTTACACATCCATCTTAGGATGTGATGAATTTCCTCTGGAACGTTAAACAAAATTAATTCTGTCCCAACTATTTTAAGATACATAAATATTGATGCAATATAATTTGAAATAAGAGCTGTTAAAGGAAACAGATGTTGATTCTATACAGTTTGAATTTCACCTTTCTTCACTCAGCTTGACTAAATTTTGTTTAGTCATGCTGTGTGGGATTCATCTGACCACATGTAGACATCTACATTAGCTGTCTAAGAAAGTTCAGTCCAGTTTCCTTTGAAGCATCTACTACTTTCCATTCTACCATGAAATCCTGGCTTAGACTGAGATACCTAATTTTCAGGCAAAAAAACTTCCATGAAATAAACCTTATCAAAGATGTTGAAGACCATAATAAATAAATACTAAAAAAATTTTTGGAGGTAATTGTCCAGTACTACCTTGAATTTTAACATTTAATCAGACTTCACAAATAATTGTGACGGTAAAACATTCATATCTCACATGTCAACACATTGATATCATTCTTAAAAATCTTGTGTGACCTAGTGTTGATTTTCCTTCTTGATTGGCTTGAAATGGTTGTTCATGTCTCTTCAATCAGAGTATCAATAAGAATGCCAGTCAGAAGCATACAAAATAGTTCATTGCACCAGGGAATTCAGAATAAACTGATTCAGATCCCAGAAGATGTAAATCCTGAGATCACAGTTGGTATGAAATGCGTTTTTGTTCTTCTTGTGTATTACTGTGACCTATCCTTCAGGTGAAGAACATCTCACTTTGTCCTCACTGAAACGTTTAAAGTCACTGAGATGCCCATCACCTCTTTCATCACTCAGGAAAGATGCAGCTGAACAGTAAAACTTAGTCTTGAAGTCAGCTGTCAAGTGATCCTTAGAATTGTGAACAGAATAGCTAAAAGGAAAGCTTTAGGTTGAGCATAGGAAATTTTCTTCCAGTTCTATAATTCAGGTTTTATTTTTATTATGGACAGTAATGGAATAATGGTTTTGCTCTAAGATCGAAGTGCTGTGATTTGTTTTCTCCTTAATAAAAAAAGAGACACTTATTATGACCCAGAATTTGTGTTTCAACAATTATTGAACTGCCTGTACATAAACAAGAATGCTATACCAAAATAAATGGAAATTCCTATGTAAGCATCTAAACACATCTATCTGTTAGGAAGATTCTTATGACTGGAATGTTAAAATCAGGAATATTATTCCTAGCATTTGCAGGCAAAACTGAATTTGGCAAGGTGAGTGAGTTAGCACTATGTATGTCAGTAAGTCCCCCAAACAGGTTGATCAGGTCCTGAAACAGTAATTTATAGTATCTGAGCAAAATAAGACATGTAGCACTTAAATCTGTGATGTGCTATGAGACTCAAATCGCAAATACAAAACATCTACAGAATTTCTAAGTTGCAGAAAACATTTTCTTCCTCTGAAAGCCCTTTATCCAATATGGGAGAGCACTGTGATAGATCTCACTTGACAGATAAAAGTGTTTGGTAAAAGGAAAAGGCCAGCTATTACAATAGTGAACGTTATGAATTTGAAAACTATGAAATTAAATATTTGAGAGGAAAAAAGTATCAGTAGAAATGTACAATATGAAAAATACGTGTACAAAATGAACAATAATTGGTAAATATTTAAGACATTTCCAAGCTAATCAACATCTAGAATTGTAAACCCTAGTGTAAAAATAAACAGTGAAAACATACAAGCAAAAAATCCATACTTTCTATGAAGCAAATGGAAAGAAGTTATAAAATATAAATGACACCTCTTTCCCCCAATATAGAGCCATTCAACATATACAGACAGAAAAACATGAAGGTTTTATAAATTAATAATAAACCAGAGGCTAGAAGAGGGTGCAGAGAGTTAAAGAAGTTAAGAAAACACAATAAGAATTTGCCAGAACAATGTTGTATTATTTAGTTTAACATAATGATAATTGTATAATTATATATATTACAATAACTTAAAATAATAAGGCTATTCCTGAAAAGCATAAATATTAAATGAAATTTATTTTAATTATTGTTTATTACAGTTTGGTGGATTGAACTTGACTGGCTGACTGACAGACCCCAACCCAGCTGCGCTCTTACTCCACCTCCTCAAGAGAGAGATGGGGAGCGAAATAAGATGAAAAATCTTGCGGGTCAAAATATAGACAGAGTGATCACTTACCAATTACCATCATGGGCAAAGAACAAAATAATTTATTGCCAGTTAAAAATAGAGCTGGATGGTAAGTAACAAAGCCAAAAATAAAACCACCCTCTTTTCTTCCCGGGCTCAACTCCAGTCCTTCCTTCCTGACTCCGCTGCATCCCCACTCCTACCCTCAGCAGCACAAGGGAGGATGGAGAAGGGGTTGCTGTGGTCAGTCCATAACAGCACCTCTCCGCCGCTCCTTCCTCCTCACACTTGTGGCTCCGTTGCAGAGTGGGCTGGAATGAGCTGTATCTCCTCCAGCAGCCCCTGCCACCTTCTCACAGAGGACACTCCTGCAGCCTCTCAACTTCCAGAACCTTGCCACATAAACCCAACACATAGTCAAAGGTGACAGTATCATAACAGGAATGAACGGTTGTGAAAAAGTAGAGGGCAGCTTCAAGTTTACCGTCTGGAACCTGAACACACAGGACTGTGTCAAGTAACATCAATATAGCATGTGTTATTTTTTTTTTTTTTAACCACTTAAATACATCCATATTTAGCTATACAGTTGGCAGTTTAGACATGTGTATGATGAGTGTACCATGCAATTTACCATGTTTTTCTGTGAGCAAACCAACTTACTGGTACTACTGCATTACTATTACAATTGCTATTTCTATTGCATATATCCTGAGTGTTAAAAGAAAATGGTAGTTGGCAGGTTAAATAATTACTTAACTTGATAGAAAAGGAAGTAAAGGGTGCTAATTGCCTCTCACCACTCCATTTCCATCACTCATGGTGTCTCCTTCACTTGAAAATGGAACAGTCTTTAAGTTGCACAGAAAAACACAAACTGCACACATCAGACCACTTACATATATTTCAACATACACCAGAAAAACAAGGTCTCATATCTGTTTTCTGGTTTATCTTATACATGTTCCTACCTGTAGATACCTATCATAATTGCTTTAAGACATAATAATTTCTGCTAAAACAGAGCTGCAGAATAAATTTTATGTTTTCATATTCTCTGTGAAATACATATAAATACAATTAAAGAAATTAAATTTGGCAAAACTGTCTTAAAAATAAATTTAAAAAACATTTTAACTTCATAATTTCATTTACCTCAGTGCTTGAGATGGATTGGAGGAATAAGAATGCTGCTCTTTGTAAAGCTTCAAACATAATGCATTGATCCTTGTCACCTTCCCTACTGCTGAATATTACCTTACTCATACAAGGTTCTCATAGGAATTGATGCAACTATGTTCAGCTAAGTATAGCCTATGTTAAGCCACAAAAAACAAGGTCTACCACTCCATGAGTAATGTTACACTGTTTCTTTCACACAACTTTGAGACAGCTCCTTAACTTCTGCACTACTGTATACTGTCAAGTAATGTGTAGATTTTGTTTGAAGTGCAACATTTATAAGCCAAAATAAACTGTAAAGAAGTGATGAAGAGCTCCGCCAGACTGAATATTGGATTGCCAAACACCAATCTGAATTTCGCTCCTCCTCATTTATTCACTTAATTTGTGATTTACTTATTTTGGCTTTAAAGATTGGCAGCAGCAGGAAGAACTGAAGTTAAAGTGGCATGTATAGAAGAAGAAAATAAGTAGCTGGGGGGAAAAAAAGGAGGTCATGGAATTTTCTGACATTTCCAGAACCTGATATGTTGAAGAACTGGAAAGGAATATTATCTCTTTCAGAGAGTTTGAGATAAAAGCATAATAAAACGATATGAAGAAAGATTGAAGCATTGTATCTGCTTATTCTACAAAGGAGAAGATAATAGTCTTCTAGTAGGTGAAAGGTTGCTGTGAAGGTGAGGGTGATAAATTGTTTTCCAAGTTTCTTGTACATAACCTGTAGAAGTAATGAACCTAAACTACAGTAAGGGAGATTCAGAAAAGAAAACAAACAAACAAACAAACCCAAACTAGGAAAAAATCTAACAAACTTCCTAAGTCTAGCTGGTAGCTACTTCCTAACTTAACATTAACAGAATTAACTCTGAGAATTAACCGCCTACAAAATCTGTAGAATAAAACCTTTTAGAAAGATAAGTAAAATGAAAGTTAAATATTATTCTTGTTTCAACAAAACTTTGAAAGCCTTTAGCAGATGAGTACTGTGCACTAGATAAACACCTACAGGGCACCTAAAGTTCCCAGTAAGAATGCTTTTTGACAAACATCAAACACACTCACTAAAAAGAATGCAGAGCAGAGTACCGGCAGTATGTTAGCTTGATGATTCCATGGCTATGGCAGCCTTGCAGTATCACCGCTGCTCTCTGCCAAGATACATTAACCTGAGTAACCAGACAATGGCAAGACATGGGGCTGAAAAAAGCCTTCTAGATTTTTGCTGAAATGTCTTTGTGTGTGTGTTTGTGTGTGTGTACATTTATGTATCTGCTGCAGCATGATACAATAACTAGACTGAAAAGAGAACACATCCTGGAACATTATGAATGAGGTGTTTTACACAAAGCAGGTGCAGTTTCATTAACTGTAAACTATTTTTCTGCCTTCATATCTCTGTTTTACATGTTTCTTACAGCCAAAGATTGCCAGTGCCATGCTATTGAAATAACTGACATTTATTTACAGGTAATAAACATATTTTTGAACCATGGAATAGGTAATATAGACTGACCGTTGCCAATGTCAGGTATTCCACGGTGCTTTTTCTCTTTCAGCACATGATTCAATTCAGAATTTCCAAATATTTTATGCATTTGATAGCACAGTTTCCCCTCTGAGTCCTTGACAAGACAGCTAAAAATAGAGGTTACTTTTTTTGTAGTCTTACTGTATAGTCACTGAGACCAGCGGATGCAACCAACAGAGCAACCAAAAACTGTTCTGTTTTTTCAAACCTCATTGTGAGCTGCACAAGGCAAGTTTAAGCATTAAGATATGAAAATTTCATCTGATTCTTATCAGTTAGTAGTGGTTAACTGAGATGGTTGATGAAATTTAGGAAAAGATCTCTCATTTGTGGTAGAAGTAGCAAAGATTTCTTTCCTTCTACTGTGTTCTCAAAAAAGATCTATTACACCTCACGTTTCAGAACAGAGAATAAAAGCTGAGTTAGTGGGATCATGCATTTAGCCTAGTATTACATTAATGTCTACTGTTGCTGTAGCAGGTAACTGCTCCCATAAAAGTTATGTATTATCACTATCATTAATTTACCAAACTAAGGTCAGGTTGAATTGCTGTTGAATTTAAACATTCACAATCATTATCTTCCTAGAAATGCTGATGCAATTTGTTTACTCATGAGTGAGATATAAAGGCTTTTATAACAGAAAATTATTATTCAAGGACAATTTTTCAGGTTTTCCAGTAAGTGGGGACTAATTTTTACGTACACTCATGAAATTAAATCCTGAAAGTGTTTCAGCTTCACAAACTACATAAAGCTTTTATTTGTCTGTTTGTTTTTTCTTTATTTTCTTGTTGTCATGATCACCTGAAATTGTCATGAGGGGAAAAAAATTATTTTTGTTTTCTATATTTTACATCATCTTACATGCCATTAAAATTGTTTTTTTCCCCTTGCTTTTTTGTTCTCTGGCATTTTAGGCATAAATTCCAAGTCATTCATTTTTTAAAGTAATTAATCTGCCAAGTTAAGCATAGGTAAACCTGAACTTCAGCTTTGACTATAAAAACTGTTCTCTGTTTCTGAAATCTGGTTTTGGATAATCAGAGTATGAGTGGTGGAATTTAAAGAAACACTAAAAAAAGCTATTGTTTAAAAAGAACAGCCTGCCTTTTTTGTAAAATATAAAAATCCCTAACAACAATTCCCCGGAAATCAACTGAGTGAAAAAAATAAAAACCAACAAGCAGAAAAATAAAAATAAAATTCTATAGTTTTGTCCATGTGTTTCTTCATGAGCTGCTTCCTGTGAGCTGATGTAATACTCACTAAATATCACCATATTTTCTAATAGCATCAAGGCCTTCTCTAGTATTCTCTAGTATCATCGAGGCCTTCTACTTGACTTTTAATAATCTCCAGGGACACAGATTCCATGCGCCTTCTCTGGCAACTTGTTCTAACGCTTGATCATCCTCATGGTGAAAAAGGCTTTCTGTACAGTGAGTCAGAATTTCCCAGAATTTTTCAATTTGTGTCCATTGTCTCTCATCCTTCCACTGTACACCTCAGAAAAAATTCTGGCTCTGTCATCACTATGCTCTTCCATTAAGTAGATGCAGAAAGCAAAAAGTAAAAAAAATCTCCTTTGGTCTTCTAAAGGTAGAAAAAACCCAGTTCTCTCAGCTTCTCCTTCTATGTCCTGGGCTTCAGATCTCTAGCGACTTTGTTGGCCTTCTGCTGGATCCCAGTATGCCAGTGTCTTTTCTGTACTGGGGAGCCCAAAACTGTACACCGTACTCCAGAAGTAGTGTCACAAGTGCCAAATGGGAGAATAATCACTTCCCTCTACCTGCTGTCTACATACTTGCTAATACAGGTCTTGGTGTGATATATAACAATACAACATACTGTGGCCAGACATAAGAGTATGTCTAGTCAGAAAAGAAGATACAACTCAGGCAATAAGACTTGCTTTAAAAACACTGATTTCTTTCCATTTAGAAAGCTATTAAATTAGCTTAGACAGCAATGGCCTGACAGAAAGTCATAGGTTAAACCAGCACACCGGTTAGAAGATACAGACTAAACTAGGAGTAGATTGGATGCTAGACAGGGAGAAGCTTGGACTAAGAAATAAGAAGACATAGGGAATAACATGGAGTAGAAAATTGGAACTGATGGAAACCGGAAACTGGAGGTCCCTCTCCTCCTAAAATGTTCCAGAATAGTTTTTCCTGAATCTTCTACAGCTATGGACTTCTTTTGGGAACTCAAAGAGAAAGATCTAACATATTTCTAACAGTTTGTTTTGTTAAGATGTTATGCAACACTCTAAATAAGTTGCAGTTTTATAAACTCTCAGAGGTTCATGCTTAGGTAAATTGATTTGTCAGACATAACGTAGGTGCGAATAGCAGTTATCATCTGCCAAAATGAAACACAGTTGTCTCTCAACAGCTTGTGAAGACGTCACTCAGCAGCACAGTTATATGAGGTCCTAGGCCTGAATTCATCCCTCTCAAATTTCAGATATATAATCACTGAAGAACAGGAAATGTGAGGAAGTAGGAAAGGTGGGTCTAGCCTGCAATCTAAGACAAGCCTGGATCCAAGGATGACAACAATACAGGCAGGGATCATCACCTCAACAACAAGAAAACAGTCCCACAGTATCCAAACCAGGCAAGCAGAGCAGATCCTGTGGCAGTAGCAGGTTCAGTCACCAGCTTAGTGATCATAAGACAAGTCCCGGGTGATGAGGCAAGTCCAAGGTCAACCCATAAGCCTGGTTAGCAATGAAGGCCTGTCAAGGAACAGGGCTGGACACATGCTTGCCTCTATGTCTCAGGCAAGGACCAGGATCTTGGGCCTGAGCTCCAATGATGCTCCTGGGTTAATGCCAGAGGGAGTGTAGTAGAGGTCCCAGATGAGGCTAACATGGGCAATTCAGGCTTATTGGTTCACTTAGGGCCCTGACAGTAAACACCTCCAGAAGATGATTAAGTTCATCTAAGGTCTAAATCCACAGCTGGAAGAACATAATTCTTTTTACTGAATGTGGAGAAGGTAAAGATTGAGTTGAGTCCTTACATAGGAATCTCACCTTAGTTCATGACACAAACCTGAACATACAAATGTGCTTAACATTATGTAAAAAGGATCAAGAAATAAAGTGAAAGAAGAACACAGGCCTGAAGAAATCCAGTTAAATGATAAAAGTAGAGGTTGCAATGACCATATAAGATGTAAAACTGCCACCAAGAGAACGATGGACTGTGGCCTTATTCTTTTCACAAAGATACTTACTTCTTAAGTACGATTGGAGATTAATTTATAGATTTTGGTGTTTGGAATTCTAGTTTTGGGATAATGCTTAGGGCTTGTGGTCATGGAGGCTTATCGAATGAGAAATCATCTGCAAAGCAGAGAACAATTACTATCACTGCTGCTGCTGCTAGCTACATTAATTTTCTTCCTGTTTATGCAGTTATCTTAGTTCATGGGTTATTTGCCATAATAATTATAATAAACTGAAAATAAAGTAAAACAATAAATCAGAGTCTGAAATCAAGTAAATAGTAACCTGTTGTCCTGGTTTCAGTTGGGGTAGAGTTATTTTTCTTTCTAGTAGCTGGTATAGTGTTATGTTTTGGATTCAGTACCAGAAGAATGCTGATAACAGGCTGTTTTCAGTTGTTGCTGAGTAGTGTTTAGACTAAGTCAAAGATTTTTCATCTTCTCATGCCCAGCCAGCAAGAAGGCTGGAGGGGCACAACAAGTTGGCACAGGACACAGCCAGGACAGCTGACCCAAACTGGCCAACGGGGTATTCCAGACCATGTGACGTCATGCCCAGTATATAAACTGGAGGGAGTTGGCCTGGGGGGATTGCTGCTCGGGAACTAACTGGGCATCGGTCAGCGAGTGGTGAGCAATTGCATTGTGCATCACTTGTGTTGTATATTCCAATCCTTTTATTATTATTGTCATTTTATTATTGTTATTATTATCATTACTAGTTTCTTCCTTTCTGTTCTATTAAACTGTTTTTATCTCAACCCCCGAGTTTTACTTTTTTTTCCCCAATTCTCTCCCCCATCCCACTGGGTGGGGGGGAGTAAGTGAGTGGCTGAGTGGTGCTTAGTTACTGGCTGGGGTTAAACCATGACACCTGTAAACCGAATTTCTGAACTCTCGAACATATAAATTACATGGGGTAAAGTTGACATGGCTTGCCTATCTAGTTATTGTCAGGACAGGCCCAAATCGAGAAGTAAAGACATAGGATATATATGTTTGATAATCAAGTGAAAATTCAATTAAAAAAAAAAGAAGTTTTCTCTAATTGTAGGACATTTTGCAGTATGTCTCATCTGCATTCAGCATATGTTTTGGAAATCTCAGATTTACCTAGAAATAATCTACATATAAGCCCTAGATTTGACCAATAATTTTTTGAAAGTAAATATCTTCATAAATGAGTCTTTATGACAGCGTATTTTTTGAAGTTCTGGAAATATGAATTGTTTACATCAGAATACTAAAAGCTAATGTAATATTCCATTTCATATAATATTATGGAATACTTGAACAATGCGAATAACTTAATAGAGATAACTGTATTCTAATAACTAGATATGTTCTTGCATTATGTACAATCAAAAGCATAAAGTCTAAGAATTACGCGTAGGATTATCTGAGTCATTATCTCTTCTCTGTTGCCTCCTTATTTCCTGAAAGCATTTGACTATTATTTTGCTGTCCTTGCTAAGTCACTTTAAACAGATAGCCACAGATCTATTTAGTCCTTTTGATCTGAGAAGATAATAAACACATGAGCAGGCCTTCTTATTGCAAGGATCCATGACTTCATGCATGTGATGTCTGGGGAGCAGGGAGGTAAAAACAAAGAACTTTTTGGTAGGTCTTATATTGTACTATAGAGGGAGTCACAATTGGCTCCAAATGTTTGTTTTTCATTATGCAATGATATATTAATAAATGAATACAAGAAATATATGTAAGAAATCCAGAATTGGTTTTAAGGCCAAAATCTTTATTTGTATTATCAAATAATACTGTCTCTGAATATTCATAGTTTATTTTTTCTTACTGCCTTGACCATGGTCATAAGCTCACAATAGTTAAATCAATATTCTTTTTTTATGTCAGAGACTGGCAATAAGGCACGCATTCAATTGCTTTGTTCTTTAATTTTCCTAGAAGTTTTAAAAGGGCCAGGTTCTCCCTCTGGGTACATGTCTATTTTAAGAGTCCAGCATACATGTTCAAGGGCAGTGTTTTGTTTGTTTGAAAAATACCCCAAATCCCAGTATTATTTAATATATGGCACTATTTCTGCCATCATCTAAAAAGTATCACAAATAAGAGCTGTAAAATATGTGCCCAGTTATACCACAATAGAAGGCTATAATCAGTTTTCAGATTCCCAGTTACGACAAAGGAATATAAAATTAATCCTTTGCTAGGAGAAGTGGTTTTTTTCAGTTTATGCTAACACATTAATTCTGTGGATGCTGCTTCAGTCCATGAAGTTTGAAATGACCTTTTTCAGTCCTAGTTTGCATTAGTATATTAACAGCAGTAATACTTCAGTCCCAAGACTGATGACGCAGTAATTTTGCAAACTAATCATACTGAACTTCAAATATATTCATAGAAATTCTATTGAAGTTACTGTCTCAGAAGTATTTTTGCAATGTGTGTTAATTACATATGACGGCACAACTGTTAGACAAGTGTTTGTACAGCTCATTGGAAGTGAAATAGAGGAAGATACTTCCCTAAGGTAAAAGCTTATGTGAACTTTGTCCCTGTCTTTGATCTTATTTAGAACTCAGATGAGTATAAACTGAAAAAAAAAAAAAATCTAAACAAAATCTGTTTTCCAGTCATCGTTGCCAGCTCATGCCAACTATTTATATTCAGCCCAGAAAGCCGACCCTATCCTGGGCTGCATCAAAAGAAGCATGGCCAGCAGGTGGAGGGAAGTGGTTCTCCCCCTCTACTCTGCTCTGGTGAGACCCCACCTGGAGTACTGTGTTCAGCTCTGGGGCCCCCAACATAAGAAGGACGTGGACCTGTTGGAGCAAGTCCAGAGGAGGGCCACAAAGATGGTCAGAGGGGGCTGGAGCACCTCTCCTATGAGAACA
>JAOBAS010000008.1:13118751-13135867 GCA_025311575.1 Elanoides forficatus | reverse complement strand
GATGGGGCATCCACAACTTTTCTGGGCAACCTGTGCCAGTGCCTCACCACCCTCACCGTAAAAGAATTTCTTCCTTCTGTCCAATCTAAACCCACTCTTTTTCAGTTTCACTCTTGCCCCTTCTCTTGTCACTTCAGACCTTGGTTAAAAGTCTCTCTCTGTATCCACCCCCACCCTACTCACTTGCACAGCAGTATGAGAAGCAGAAAAGGTTTGATGTTGTGGAAGCCCTGTTTAGCAAGAGCTAAAACATCCCTGTGTTACCAACACTGTTTTCAGCACAAATCCAAAACACAGACCCGTGCTAGCTACCATGCAGAAAACTAACTCTATCCCAGCCAAAGCCAGTACACTGCTAAAACCATTTACATTGCAGTTTCTCATATTAAGTGATATAAGTCTCAAAGAATAACTGATGTAAGGATGGTAGGTAATAACTGCAAACCATGCTAAGGTTCACATTATTCATGATGATGATACAGAATCATATTAAAGTAATGTGCATTCTAGGATATTAAGGCTATTCATATTAGTGAATAAATAGTTATCTAAAATTATGGAAAAATAGGTATATATCGAGTATTAGACAAGTATTTGATATAGTACAACACTGGAGTAGAACCTATTATACGCTTTTTATTTAAATTCCTCTTTTAAGCTGTAGATGCTACAACTAAATTGTTTTAAACCTTGCTGCTAGCCAAAGTTATGATGCAACAATGATTTTAATAGCTTAAATAAAATTATTCATGTATTATTATTTATTATTCTATGTATATATGATTACCCAGTAACTATTTCACACAGTGAAGTGTACCTGGAAAACATGAAAATAGAACCTGCACAAATTCTATTTAAAAAATCCTGCATAGATAAGTAGGTTAACTGTTAATCGACTTGCCTTTTGATTACATAGGTATTAGAAAGCAGTAAGCCACAGCTGACTAAGAATTATTCCTATTACCACATTTATACTGCAATTCTCACAAAGCCTTACCTGCAACTGTTTTTCTTTCCAATTACTTGGTCACATATTGTATGCAGTGATCTGCATATTGATGCATGAGAAGATCATTTTGTTTTATCAGCAATAACACAAATTACTTAGTGCGGTGTGAGCAGCAATAATTTTGAGGAAGAAGATAAAATGAAGAGTGCGAAAACAACTTCAGAAAATAAATGTAATTATTACTGACTGTTAAATAAAACAATCTGTTTAATAAAAGGTCAGAGGGAGGGCTAGCAATGTACTACTTCTGTCTTATCAGACACTGGATAAACAAATGGCCCTGACAGAAAGGGAGAGACTTCATCTGTGTTGTCATGTTAGTTCAAGATGACTGTATGTTGGCATGTGTGTAGGCTTGAGTTAGGTACACACATCTTGTTTTCCTCGTACAGGAACTTGCTTTAAAAGAGAGACAATTTAGAGAAGGATGTCTGTCACCAAACTTCTGCTAACGCTCTGTAGCAATGTTTCAACTACTCCAGGAAGAGCAGCAGAATGTTATACTAAGAATCATGTTACAGGTAAAAGGGAACACACCATGTATATAAAGCTAAGAATTGAATGTTAGACCAATTAACGTTTTACAAATCCAAATGATCTAATGAACACAAAGATGTAGTAGTAATACAGATAAAACTGTTATACCCACTTACCACATGCACACTTCTGAGTATCTACCACTTTAGTGCTGAGATCACACTTCCACTACCTGTTGGAGAGGGGGGAGGAAAGTTGTTGCTTTCATAGTTGACTTTGTTTCTCACTATCCTAATCTATTTTAATTAGCAAGGAAGTAAATTAATTTTGCTCAAGTCAAGTCTGTTTTGCCCATGACAGCAGTTGGCAAGCAATCTTCCCGCCTTTATCTTAACCCATGAGCTTTCTATTTTCTCCGCCTGTCCTGCTAAGGAACAGGGCGGGAGTGAGCAGCTGGGTGGGAGCTTGGCCCTTAGCCATGGTTAGCCCACTACAACCCACCTCCCACATGCACTCTTGAGTATCTACCCCTTTGCTCTGGTGCTGAAATCACCCTTCCACTCCCCCTCTGGGCCCAAAGGTTGTCATTGTCAGTCGTTCTCAGCATTGCTGGGCTGGGGGCTGTGACCATAGCTCACCAGTGCTCCAGGCCCCAGGCCAGAAAGAGCAGGGTGCCCATGGCAGGTGCAGCCCTCTTGTTGCAGGGCCCTGCTCAGGGCTCTGGCAAGGTTTTTCTCCTCTCTTCCTCCCTCCATGCCATCTGCCTCCTGGGGCCCAGCATGGGAGGATGGCAAGTGCCCCTGCCCCACCTCCTGAAACAAAGGGCTATTGCTCCCCAGCCCGAGCTCTGTAAGGCTGTTGCACCCGGCCAGCCAACTGTGCTTCCCAAGCAAACAGCTGCTCCCACCAGGTGGGTGAGAACTGCAGTGGGGAGTGAACTGAGGCAGAAGACTCGTGTGTTCCTCTTACAGCCCTTGAAGCCTCCAAATAGAAGCAATTGAGAGTGATTCTTCAAACCAAAGGTCATATAAGAAGCCCAATCTCAGGCTTTTCTGCAGAAAGAACCTTTTCTGAAGCCATCTGCTGCAACTGAGTATCTATACATCTATACATGTAAATTTCAGGGAATTAGACATATATATGATGAGATTGTTTAAAAGACTGATAAAGAAGGTCAGTCTCATAACACTTGATTGATATTAACATCACACTGCTAATTGTTATTCTTGTATGTTATCAGTCATTATGACTGCAATTCCAAAGCCGTCAGTCCCTAAGAATCATATCCTACTTTACCTGTGAGTACGCGATAACATGGCTACAGTTACTGACAGTCTTAGCCACCAAGGCTGAAGCGACCAGTCTGGAGAGCTCCTCACTGAGGCAGGTTAGGACTGAGTTCTTGAGGCTGGGACATTTTAGTACTTGACCATCTGTCAGAGTCCAATGCTTTCTGAACAGGTTCTCTGAGATACTCCATGTATGGAGGGTGTAATGTTTAATGTCAGATTTACTTATTTGAAGATAATTGATGTTACACAGGATTTCTGATTTAGCAGAGTGATACAAAATACTCCGAGAACACAATAAAAATGTAAGTGACACTTAGCAAAATTGAGCAAGTGCAATACACAGTTTAATCACAATACCTATGTGATCCTCATTACTGGTCCCTATAAAATGCTCATCATCAATACATTGGCACCCCCAGTCACCAGGAAGGAATACGTAAGTTGAAGCCAGCCTAAGGCCATTGGTGTCTTTGAAATTCTTTTGCTGGTTATCTAGGCTTTGTATTCTGTGTTGGGCTGAGCCATGTATTCACTCCTCCTGTGCTGGTCTGGCTCACTCAGGGAAACATTTACACCACCAGTTGATCCACTCAACTGTTGATAGCTGTTTATCTGTAACAAAAGCCACCCCCTGGTCCCCTTTGTGTTGAGATAAAGTCAGCTTCTTTGCATCACTCTGAGCTTCACAAGCATATCACCCTTGCCCATCTCCACTGAGCCTTCTTCCGTTATAGGGTCTTATTCAGTGAGTCACATTCCACACCGAGGGGTTTACTTGGTCACACAGGTTTTAGTCATCACTACATTGTTTATGGTTCTGGGCCCTCAGCTTTCAATCAGTACCAATATTTTCAAGCCTTTTGCTCTTATCCCATGCTTAAAATGCACATCATAACAAGAGAGATGCCTGGTACCAAGCTTTTACACAGCTCACATCACATGGGTGAAAATATCTCCTGGAAGGGAATTTTTTTTTTGGTTTATATTGATCTATTTTTTTTTAAGAAGAGTTTGGGTTTTTTCCTTTGATAGGTGCCATCCCAGCTTCCAAAATCCAGGCATATACTTATGCTGATACAGAAAAGCCAGTCGAAGAAACTCTCTAAGACTCGTTTTGGAGTTTTAGAAAGCAGGCATTCTTTATTGCAGTGTTGGATGCATGGGGGGTAGTTCCATCTAGCGTGCGTGCCACAGCTTCAGCACAAACAGGTTATATAGAATAACTAATTACATATTAATCAGATTAGTGTACATATACATAAGAATTATTGTAATGGATTATCATAGTACTGTCTACATCCGATGGTACGCAATGGTTCTTCATTTGAGTCAAAGGGCTGCTTTTGCGACCACTGACCCATTTGAAGTTCTTGTTGGCTGTCCTTGAAGTCTTTGTTCTTGTTCTTTGATCTTGAAGTGTAACGCAGTTTGAATCACGTGTGGTCAGTTTCAACATTGTTCCCATCTAGCGTACGGGAACATCTAGTCATAAGAGGAAAGAACTGCAAAACTTATGAGTAATTACTAGTTGATCACTTGACTACGCTTTTGTAATTACCTCTACTAGCTAATCCCCTGGCTACACTTTTGTCTATTTTTTCAATCGTAATGTTAGTATATGATTTCTTATAATCATGTATCAAATCTCACTTTTACAGTTATCTAGCAGCAAATCAGTTTTCATAGCAGGTACAAAATATTAAAGCCCTAGAAAAAATATTTAAGCAAACCATACAGAATGTATCGACATATGCTATCAATGCCTGCAGTAATTTTTAATACTATTGAAAAAAAAAAGTTAGTAAAAATAATTTTCAAAGTAATCTACATATCTAGCTAACCAGCTAGCTATCTACTATTGGTTTTGGTTTTGTTGGGGTTTTTTTGTTTTTGTTTTTTTTTTCACTGGAACGATCTCAGTGGCTTCAGCTGCTTCCTTAGGACCTTCTTTGTCCAAAGCAGTCTAATCCTTTCATGAATGTTACTTCACTTTCAGGCTATGAAGAGGATCTTGCAATAGGTCTTTTCAGCATGTACTTGAGATGTCTTGTCTTCCTGTTCAAGCTTCCTTGCAAAGTATGTTTGTAAGCTCCTCTTCTGGAGTTACTGAGATTTATTTCTGCTTGTTTCTCCAGCAGCTCCAAACCAAATAAATAATGCAGGAATATTAGTAACACTATAGAACTAAACCCAGCAAACAAGTAAGAAAGCTTTGGGTATTGCTACAAACTACAGTTAGCTTATTTTCAGGAGTTTTCAGGACATGTTATCTAAAAAGTAAAATCTTTATGGAAAATATTGTGTGATACCTCATTTTATTCTGATGAATTTTTAAATAACTATATGCTGTGGTAAAGAAGAAAGCACAGATACTAAAAAAAAAGGCAATTTTATAAATATAATGCTGGGGATGGAAGGAGTTATATAATATTTTATTTTGATCAGATGCAATACTACAAGAGATTTTGCTGATCTCCATCTGCTTTTTCAGCAGTTATATGCCAGGAGATGGATTATCTGATCTAAATTCTTACAGACTGAAAAACCTGAAAGTCTTTCTTGATGTCTAATCTTGATATACGCACCGTTTACATCCCAGTTCTGTATCAAGCCAGCTCACTGACATACCAGCTTCTTTTGCTCTTTTTCTTTGTGCTGTTGCTTCTATATTTCAGTAGGTCTCTGAGTGATAGCACAGTTGTTGCACAAAGGAAGTTGGAATAACCTTGAATGAAGAAAACTTCCTTTTTAGGGTTTGTAATTGATGGCATGAACCAGTTTAAAGCTACCAGACAGAAAGTAGGGAAGGGAAGGAAAGGAAAAGAGAAAGATAAAGGGAAATCTCTCTCCAGTGACCAGGTCAGAAGAGCAGCAACGGGGTTCCCAAACAAGCATCCTTTGGGCATCCTCTCCAACACACCAGGTGGTGATGATAATGAATGATGATTTTCATGTTTTCTCCCCAGTACAATTACACTTTCAGTGAGACTTCCTCAAGCTGCCCAGTGGTAGTTTCTGTTTATGACTGCATTAATGCTGGTTGGAGCAGCTTAATTAGATGTGGGTGTTGCATGCTAATTGATTGTTAAGCTTTTTGCGTGTATATTAATTGGGTAATATTTATCAAATATGAAAAGGACTATTACCTTGTTATCTACTAGGATCTATTTATTGTAATATGAATTTGTAGACTAAAAGCTGTAAGGTGAATGGTGAATGGATCTTAGCACGGAGTTATAGCCTAAAACTACAAGCAAAAGCGTGAGAAGATAGGGGAAGAGCAGGGTGGTGGTCTATTCAAACACTAAGTGGAACATAGGGGCTTAATACCATTGTATACAGATGGGAATATAGTGCCTTTGAGATGTTTAAGGTATTTTAGCTATTCTAGAAGAGAATGGTTCTCCTATAGGTCCTACATCTTTTCTGTTAGCCCTGTGAGGGTATTTCATGTACCCTAGGGAATCTGAAATGTCACTTGATGTCTTTGTGGGGGTAGCCAAGTTGAGCTGTAGCTATTTGTCTTCTGGATAATTAATGTTAGCTAAAATGAGCTCTATTGTCAATTTTCATTAGTCAAAGAGAAAAAGACTGTCTCTTCCGGGAGAAAGCACAGTAGATTTATATGCTTATAAGCCAGACCCCATTTCTGAACTACTTATTGCATGTGACTGCCACACTCCACCAACTAAAGATGGAAAATAAAGGAATGATTCAATTTTAAATATTGATGCTTAGTGCCACTTTTGATACTACAGGGTATCCTGTGTGGTCTTCAGGCTGGAGCTGAAGAACATAATGGTTTCCTGCAGAACCTGTGTAATATCTGCTAGCATCATGCAGACGTCACAAACAACCTCTGCTATTTCAGGACTTCAGCTTTCTAACAAAGGCACTTAAATTAGGTCTGCAAGTTTTCATGACTTGAAATACAACCTGGCTGCAAAAGTAACATTCAATTTCTATAATATCTTGTACTGAATACTTTTAATACAGAACCCCTGTTGTTATTTACAAAACTAATTCAAACTGGGACCATCACACTGATGGAAAACTGGCTGAAGGACAATCAGCAAAGTTATGTTAAATTGCAGTGGCCAAGGAGGTGTAGCCAGCATTGGTGTGAGTCCCAGTTTTATTTAGCAACTTTATTTCTGCTTTGGATGGCACATTAATTAAATTTTCAGATTATATGAAATTGTAATGTGTTGCAAATATCATTGTGGATAAAGAAATAATATAAAAAGACCAAGGGAGGTTAGAGTTATTGACAGGAAATAAAATGATACTTAGTCTTGGAAAATATGCAAGCTGTATATCTGGGGAATAACAATTCAGAAAGACCATCTGAGGGAGGGAGGAAATTTTGTTGGCAATAAAGACTAGGGGTGAAGAGAATAGCGAACCAGATGTGAGCTTCAAGGTACTGTAGCAACCAAAAAATAAAGCAACACTGAACTGCAGAAATAAAGATATTGGGAATTAAATTCAGATATCCCCTGCTTCTTGGTATTAGAAATTAGTTATTAGAACACTGAACAGACTGTGACACTTTATAATGACAAATAGTTTGACAAACTGGAAAAATCTAGAAATTAATAAAACCAATTCACTGTCTGGAAGAACTAATGAGAATATTAAAGAATAAAAAATCTGTATACTGTAAACGGTTTACAGGAAATTGCTGATGAGAATAGCAATTTGAAATATTTGAAGGGTACAAAAACTGGAAGAGAAGAGCTGTAAATAGGAATATTAGATGACATTTACTCAAAGAAAAATCAAGCTGTGAAGGTGACCAACACGTAGAAACATATGTCTATTTTTGAACTCCTCATCTGCAGAGATAATTGCATACACAGTTCCTCTGGTTAATGGTGAATTTCATCCAATTGTTATCATTCAGTATTGAATATCATTTTGTCATTTTTCCAGGGATTCTTCAGAACTGGATTCTCCCATCTAAAAGTTGAACAAGTAGACAAAGACGTTGGTATATGTACCATTTGGGGATGGATGATTTAGATGTTCTGCTGATAGCAAGCATAAGAAAAGATAAAGAAATTTTGAAAGACAACACTTCTTTAGGATCTTTCTTCTTACTCAGTTATTCTGACCTCTGGCTAGAAGTCTCTGTACCAAGAAACTTTGGAAGTTTGAGTCTATACTGTGACCAATGTTTGCAGTGTCTTCGTTCTACCACTTCTGATTTTGAGCATCTAGACCCTGACTGGTTTCTCCACGTGTGCGTACCACACAAACTGTTGACAGCCTAAATCATTTGGTGGAACAGCAGCAAACCCCATATATATATATATAAAATGGGGTTGGCAGACCCCCTTTATGTGGCCTCTCTAGAGGGCTCCTCCTGTACTTCCTCTACATTGGTATATATTTGGTTAGGTGATGACTGTGAAATATTAGGACTATCCTTGCATTCTATAGTGGTTTTTTGTTACTAATGTTTTAGTACCAACATGTACTTTTCAGCTGATTATGCCTATGTTTCACCTGATGACTTTCTGCAAGGTAGATTCAGAAAGAAAGGGAGAAAATCACTGTCCTCTCCCACTCTTTTTAACTCCCATTTCTTTAAAGAGTCTGTGATTATGTATAGTCTGTATGTATTCCATAACTGTGGTTTTCCTGAAAGGAGAGTTGAGGTGTCCCTAAGGGTTTTCATTTATGTGACCCATGTTTACCTATCCATATTAGCTCAGAAGGCAGACAAGGGGCCACTCTTCAGTGACATAGCAGAACTAGAAGACAGAAATAGAAAGGGGTGCTTATTCAGGATCTGAAGAAGAAATGCTGCACAATTTAAGAAAGCTATTGTACCAGAACAGTTATTTTAATCCTTCATTCCTCTTCTGGCAGGTGAAGGGAAGCAATTATTCCCTTCTCTTTGGTGCCTGAAGATTCCATGTGGAGGACTATGTCCATTCTGGGCTCCACAGTACAAAAAAGACACTGACAACCTGGAGTGAGTATAGCAGAAGGCCGTCAAAGTGTAAGGGGGCTGCAACCCATGATGTACCAGGAGAGGCTGAGAGCACTGGGTTTGTTCAGCCTTGGAAAGTGAAGGCTACCATAGGGATCTTACTGCTGTCTACAGCTTCCAACAGTAGAGTGTTAAATCAAAACAAAACCAAATAAACAAAACAAAACAAACAAATAAAAACAGGGACAGAATTTTCTGATGTACACAGTGGATGACACATAATGTTGATAAATACAGTGGACAAAAATTGAAACACAGGAAATTCTGACTTGATATAAGGAAAAGGTCTTTCACTGTGTGAGTGATCAAACTCGGGAACTAGCTTCCCAGTGATATCCTTGGAGATATTCAGAACCTGACCAGCCACGATTCTGAGCAACCTGCTGTAACTGGACCTGCTTTGTGTAGGGCCTTGGACTGCGTGACCTCTGGAAGTCCTTTCAACTCGCATGCTTCTGTGATTCTGTGAAAAGATGAGCCTTTATGCAGGTACAGGGAAAATTTGAGGGGAGGAAAATGTGTTTACATGTTCAGATGAGATTAAAGAACATGAATTTCTTATAATGAAAGTTTTTCCATTACAGTACAAGCAGCTGTGTAGACAGGATTAATTGTTTAAGGGTGACTGAACTATGACTAAATGTAGATGTTTAGGGAGATGCCTATCTCCATTTTCAGTACTTAATTTAAAGTAGGTTAATCCCTACTGGTCTTCTATCACAGCGTCTCATATTGATTGGCAGACTGAGGCTAAATCTTTTGTCAGCTGAGCTCTGTCATTATAGGGACCTTGTGGAATAATAGCCCTCTCATAGAAGAAAACTTTACTAATTGACCCAACTCTCCAAAATCACATGGGAAGACAAGATTGGGAGAAAGAAGTAAATATAGGCTTAGTTTTGTGATTAAAAGAATCTAGCTAAATCTAAAATATAGCTGTACATTGAATTTTGGTTTGAGTTCTAGTGAGTGTGTATTCTTAGCACATAATTACTAAGAACTTAATTCACTTTGGGCTTAGCTTGCCTCTGGAGCAACTTTTTGTCTGTACTATTAAGATATCACAAATTCACTACTTTCTTTCCTAAATATATTTCCATGTTTCATAGATACTCTGGTTTTATTTCTCATCACATCAAATCCTATTGTCTACAAAAAGGTTTCATGTAAGGCATTTATTTCCAATGGACTGTCATGTATACTTTTAAAATATGAAATTGGCAGGTTTTCAATATCATAGCAGTCTATTCACACACCATATGTATGGGCTTATGAAGATATTAAGGTGGTGATTCAATAATTACATGAAAAAAACCTTTTTTTTTTTAAGGCATCTTTATAGTTGGGTTTAACACTGAATTTTGAAACTTCAATCCAATTTTAGAAAAAAAGCTTTTAAGTTGCGTTTTTTGTGGTATTCACAAAAGACAACAAAAGAGAGACAAACCTATGATCTTATCCTTCATTAGAGACAAACAGCAATCTGCAAACTGACCTTGAAATGATACTAAATTCAGCAAAATAGTACACTAACTATTCAAGGATAAACTTAAAGATGGGCTTTGTCTTGTCTATGGTTCAATGAAGTATTTGTTGAACACCACAAACTTAATTTGTTAGTTCTACATGACAAAATAGATACCTGAAATCAAAGTAAATCTTTGAAACAGAATCTGTAAATAGCAAGCCTTTGAACTGGAGGATATATAGTTTAATTGCTGTGCTGCTTCTGCCTTCCTGACTTAACTCTTGATCTATAGGAATTGGCATTCATTGTATAATACCTTCCCTTTGTAGCTGTTTCCAATGGCTGTTTACTTGATTATTCACAATCTATCTTTTAAGCTGCTCCTCTAATATCTGTCTTAAAACATAAACACAGCAATGAATTAAAACAAAATTTTCACACTATAATAATTCAAATTCCACTGAGCATATAATTTCCTTGTGTCCGCTCCGGCCTATGATGAACTTGCTGGTCCATTGCTGGTCAGTTGATTTATTAAGGTGATGCAAGTATTTTATAGGAAACGCCATTTTCTTCATATTCCAAAGTTAAAGGGACAAAGGAATCTGGAGGAATTAAAGATATATTGGGTGAAATAATCTGTAAAACACATACTGTATGCACATCCTCCACATTTTGTTTAGTATATTCAAGAAAAAATAGAATATGTGTTATTGAAGAATAACTAACTTGGGGAAAAAAATTTGAACTGGTTTGTCAAATTCTCATTCAAATAATACCATCAAAGCCTCTGTAAATTTAACTAAAACTGAATGAATTATTAGAATGACAATAAATTTCCTAGCTTAATAAACAACCACCTCACTAATGAAGTGTGAAGACAATTGCAAGGAGACACTTAATTAGATCATTTATAACTCATTAAGTAGCAAACTGCTATACCCCCTGTTGGTTACCGTTAGTGATGAAAACAGATGAAACAGCAGAACTGTTGTTTCAGATGTTAAATTAAGTTTACATGTTCCAAGTAGGTAGTGTACATGTGTCCATTTATTTCAGTAGCATCACTTTTTCTGCTGAAGCCTAGTTTACAGGTCTTAGAAATGTGAGAGCTCAATACCTGGAGAGTGTGCTGTTATATTGTCTCACTTTGCAATGTAATTGCACTTCAGAATCAAAATATGTACAGAAAACTTTGCTATGTAGATGTAAGAGCAAAAGGTATCTGCTTGTCTACAATAAGACCTTTTGTCATTTGGAAAGGTGGTTTTAGTCAGACAGCATTCAGTCAAGGTGATACTGCACTTTCTGAATTTGTGAGTACCAACAAACAAGTCTTAAGAAAAGGTACTTCTATCTAGTGTACTTTACACTGCAGAGCTTGCCAATAAGTAGGTCCTCCAAGTGAGGATGTGAACAAAATGTCAAAAATGATCACATGATACAGTCAGGCCTTTTTTAACTTTCTGGAAGTTGTAACTCTCTTTCAAATAAAAATGACACTGAATTAACTACACCTTAATGGAAGGACGTTAAGTGTGTATATTTTCAGTTTATAAGCCTTTGGAGCTCAGATATTATCCATTAGGATTAATTTAGGTGACTAGCTTAGGTGTTACCTCACAAAAGTATTACGCACTTGGCTCAGATATGTGTGTCATTGTAATTTATATGATTACCCTACGTTATCAGTGAAGAAATTTTAAAGTCTCTGAAAATCTACAAAGGGACGGACACTTTTAAAACAGATGCCTAAGGTTTTTTACAAACTACATGGTTGATCCAGTCTGGTAAATTAAACAGCTATCTCTTTTAATGAATCTGTGGAGAACTAAATTAAATACAGCATGTGGAAAGTCCTTAGTTCTATGCTTCATTCGGGCTAAGTGAGAAGCAAGATGCTTTCCATCCCAAGAGAGTGTTATGACTATAAAGATATGTAATCCTTGGATAAAAAAACAGACTTTTTATTTGCAACTAGGCATACAAAAGTTATTGATGGGTAATAAAGAAGACAGCATAGAATCTGATGTTTAAGGTATTTAGCTGAGTTGGAAAACATGGATCTCTGATTTGTATCTCAGAGTTGTTTTTATCTCTCTCTCCAGATAGGTGGAGACTATGCTTGACTAAAATATTCTTTACTTTAGTGGTTGTCATACTCCCAAGAAATGCATATGTTTAGCCTCCTTTGAGACTAAGAACTTCCCATTTTCTGGTTGAATGTTAGAGCTAGGCACCTTCAACACAAATGCTGAAATTAGTTGTGCTACATGGAACCTCACAATATCTTTGAAAGGACTTTAATTCTCTTTCCCTGAACATAGATCAATACTAATCTCCCAGGATAGGTACTCCTGAGAATTCCTGTGCAGTTAGACACCCAGGGAACCTCAGGCTAAAAAGGAAGTAATTTATTATTTTGGGATGCAAGTGAGGTTAACCAGTCATGGCAAACACACAGACAAGATTGCTGTCTTGGTCTTAGTTTGATTTTAGACACCTAATTCACAACATGGACCATGTGTTAGGGAAATAAATGCCACCCCTTCTAATCAGAAAAGGGACCTGGAGCAGACAGTGCTGGGCTGGTTCTCCCATAAGTTGGCTGTTTGACACTGGTCAAGTCACTGATAAGGCCAAGGCTAGCTATCTTTTCCTGGAAGAAATTAATTTAACTTTACCTCCACTGTAAATCCATAAAATATAAATATTTTGATTTAAAATGCATTTTTGTACAGTATAATGACATGCCATTTGAACTTGCTTCAAAGTAATTTATTCAGAATGGCATCACATAGCAAACAGCATGCATAACATGGTACAAAAAATGATATAGCTAAGTGATGGTTCTCAGAAAGATTCTTCATGGTATTGACTTTCACCTTAGTGCTCTACAAAACTCATACTGTTTTGCTGTGTATATTCTGGCTAGTGAATATTATTCACTAAATAAGAAGAAAATATTATTTAAGTTCTGAGTTATGTTTTCTGTTTAAGGTATTTATGTTGTGGCTGGGTTATGCTTTTTAGATCCTAAAAAATAATAATAATTGCTTTATGAATTTTCAAGTTTGAAAAAAGTAAGCAGAAAAAAAAAATAGATTCCTAACAAGACTAGATTTTTTTTGTTTGCTTAAGTATACTGGTTTTGGCTGGGATATTGTTAGTTTTCTTCATAGTACCTTGCATTGTGCTATGTTTTGGAATTGTGACCAAACCAGTGTTGATAATACAGAGATGTTTTCATTATTGCTGAGCAGGGCTTACCCAGAGCCAAGGCCTGTTCTGCTTCTCACCCCACCCCACCAGCGAGCAGGCTGGGGGGCACATGGAGTTGGGAGGGGACACAGCTGGGACAGCTGACCCCAACTGACCCAAGGGATATCCCAGACCATAGGATGTCATGCTCAACATATAAAACTGGGGGAAGAAGAAAGGGAGGGATGTTTGGAGTGATGGTGTTTGTCTTCCCAAGTAACTGTATGATGTATCCCTGCTTTCCTGGAGATGGCTGAACACCTGCCTGCTCATGGGAAGTGGTGAATGAATCCCTTGTTTTGCTTTGCTTCTGTGTGTGGCTGTTGCTTTACCTATTAAACTGTCTTTATCTCAACCCATGAGTTTTCTCACTTTTACTCTTCTGATTCTCTGCCCCATCCCACCATGGGGGAGTGAGCGAGTGGGTGTGTGGGGCTAAACTGCCTAACAGTGTTAAACCACAACAGAAAGTTTCTTGCTTGTTTTTGAAATTTTTTTTTTTTTTTTTAATGGAGTCTTTCTGTCTCATATTCTGGTTTCAAAATCTGCTTAAAACTAACAAGTAAATTGAGGCCACATTGTGTAGATGACACAAATCTGGCTTTGCCTAATCAAACCAGAGAAGGATGTAAATCACTTCTGAAGAACCAAAGAAAACCTGTTTACTCAACAGCATGATGATAAATGACATTTGTTATTCACTAATGCAAAGTAGCATCCACTGAAAGAGTAATTAAGCTCTATATCTGACTTTTAGACTGGAACAACTAAAAAAAAAGCATGGTTTTTTTTTCCTGCACACTTTCAAAGTATAGGAGTGTATTGAAGAGCTTTTTTATTCTTTAAAGTATCCCAAGAATAGGAATGTGGAATTAGATTGGGTTAAAATCTATTTTGTTCTCTACAGTGTAAATTTTCTTCTCTACCATGAAAACCAGCAAAATATGTTGTTATTGGAGAAATAAGCATCATCAGTCTTTTAAAATACTTATTTATAAAAATAATTTTAAAACCATTTTCTATTTAAGAATTAATTTGATATCAGGTGACCTAATTTATTTCTTTATGAGGTGACCTGGATAAATGGAATAAAACCATAAAATTAGTATTTCCATGAAAAATAGTTATTTGGTGTTAAGGCTACTTTATTGTATTCTGAAAAAGGGACTAAGAGAAGACAACGTACTAATAAATTCTATGTGCTTGTTTGTTTTTTTTTTAATTTCCATCATGGATAGTTATAACCTGATCTGCTGTGAAAATTCAAGATTTTTAAAAGATTAAAATATGAAGATTTAGAAAGGTGAAATGAGCAGAGAAGGGCAGTGTGGTTAAGTGGAATAGAGAATGGAAGTGTAAAGATATAAAGGAAAGATACATAAAGATTGGTACATTTAACAAAACGGGGAGAACCAACACAATACACCATGTGTTTTTGGAAGAGACAATAGTGCAACTCATGAAGTTTTATATGGCCTAAAATAAGTATCTAAAAATCAGGGTGATTTTTCATGTCCTAGATAACATATGAGTCATGATGTTTCGAGGGAGATAAGAATTTTAGCTTCTACTTAAACTGCATAAAAGCAAACAAATTATGTATCTGAATATCTTATTTTGAAGAGTAAAATCTTAAGTCAGGACAAAAATGAATCCAAAATACTCATAAATCTTTAAATGATACTAAGTTATAATAGGTCTAGGCATTTTATTATACACCTACATGGAAATTTAAAGCCTAGTGTATGCCTTTGAGACCTTAAGTACTTAGGGTTCGCAACTGATAAAAAGACTTCTGAATCTGATGCAAAGTTTAAATGGGTCCAGAAGGAAGAGCCCTTTTTCTCCCTCTTATTAGACGGTCTTTTAAGATGGTTTAAAAAAAAATTATTTTCTTTTGCATTGAACAATATATTAGTACAAACTTTTAATGCTCAAAGTTATATTTTTCTGTGTAATTTTCTTATAGCTGGAGGGTGAGTGGACAGTATTGAAGGTTAGAATACTCATTATTCTAATGTCCCTCGCAGGGAAAAGAGGAGAAAGTGGCCAAAGAAAGACCTGATTTATCAGCTAAAAATCCTAACTTCACTGGGAATATTCATTGCAATATTTCTCTAATGAACAGTGATAAGCAGTGTAAAAAGCATGAAATATTTGAATATTAGAGGAGAAATCCTTTGCTTTCATGAGAAACATGTAGTTTTCATATACATCTATGCTTGCATTGGCATTGTACTGTGAAGTATATATCTTCCAGTAATATTTTTAAGGGAAACTTCTTTATACTTCTCTTTGGAGAAGAATTTAATATACTGTCTTAACCTTTTCTCCTAAGGCCATACTCTGTCTCTTAAAGTTTGTATCTTTAGATGTTCTCTGTTTGAAGGAAGAGCTTTATAACTTTCAAATGATACGAACTTTCTAGTCATTCTAGTACTTATTTCTGGTTCAAGCAGAGATTCAGTAAGAGAAAAGATTTTGGAGTATCTGAAGTTTGATGTGGCTTTTAAAGTGTTATAAAGACAAGTACCAATTATATTAGTTATTTTAAAACACTGTTTAAAATATTGCTTATTTTCAAGATTACTGTGATCTTAAGAATTTTGGAAGTTGTAAGGTAAAAGACTACAAAATGAAGTTTTACTTCATCAGTACGAAGACATTAATGGCTGGTATCTACTATTGTAGGATTAGGAGTTATATAAGTAGATAGATTCTGTAAGCAGACACACTTATGAATAATAATAATAAATGAATTAACTGGAAAACTTTTGTTCTTACATAAAAGTAAAAAAATAAAAATCATGAACAAAGAGCAATTATGAAATTAATCTACTATTTAAGGTTTAGTAGCTTGCAGTATATACTTGGCACAGCAGATACAGTCTTTTAAATTGGTCAGAGTCATAACTCATCACTCAGGGATGTTTGATCAAGGGTGTTTCTGTGCTTAGAGTTATTAGAGGCAGATATATCACGCTGGATTCAACAGCCCAAGAGAGGCAAGGCTGCTGTGGCTTCACGTGCCCAGGTCCAGCCAGTAGCGAGCCTGAAGATGTATTCCCAGCATGTACATGCAGAGTGTACATATACACAACACACATATACATAAATACCTATATACATGGCCAGCCACACAGATCACAGGCAGACACCCAGAGCAGTCACACAAAGGCAGAACCAACAGACTCATCCTGTTCCCCACTCTCGCTAAGCAGGATGCAGGTCCGTTAATGATACATATGTACAATGTAGATCCCTTCAGCAACTGGGCTCAGATGTTCAGTCTGCCCAATAACTGACCCTTGGATCCCAGTCTCCCCACTTGCTGGCACCTGGACATATGAGCCCCCGAGACCACCGCCCCACTCCAGTTGTTGCTACAGGCTGTCACAGACACGCACACGCAGCTGGCCAGGACTTCCCGAGTCCAAGCAGCCCACCTCCCAGAGCTCTCTCTGACTTCACGCGGCTCCCAGGCCACTTCAGCCATTCACCAGCTGCTCCAGCTTGACCTTCGCTAACAATCACAAATGCACTTGCACACCCACATTTGCTCCAGCCACTGGTACCATGGAAACATAACCTTTCAACCCATGGTTTGG
>JAOBAS010000008.1:13096867-13118651 GCA_025311575.1 Elanoides forficatus | reverse complement strand
CAACCCAGGGTTTGGGTCCAGTCGCTGGCAGTCAGACGCTCATACACACACATCCGCACACAGTCCTCACCCAGGAAAGAGTCAGAAAGGAGGCAACATCTGGAGTACCAGGTCCAGGTCTGGACTCCCCAGTACAGGTGGTATATAGACATGCTAGAGCAAGTTCAGTGAAGGACCATGGGGATGATTAAGGAATTGGAGCATTTGTCATATGAGGACAGGCTGAGAGAGCTGGGACTGCTCAGCCTGGAAAAGAGAATGCTCAGGAGGATCTTATCATTGTGTATAAATATCTGGTAGGTGTGAGTAAGGAAGATGCAGCATGGCTCTGATCAACCTGTTCTAGGTGGCCCTTCTCTGAGCAGGGAAGTTGGACTAGATGACTTCCAGAGGTCCCTTGCCATCTCAATGATTTTGTGTTGATGTGATTCTATGAATTATTCATTTCAGAATGGATAACATATTTCATTTCATGATTCTCTAAATATCTAATTCCAGTACCTAGTTAATTTCTTTTTTTTCCTTTTTTTCCCCCAAGAAAAAATCAGTCTTTAATAGGGAATTTAGCTTTTAAGGCTTCTAAGTATATGAGATATGCATGTGTATTTATACATATATATATATTTTTCTTTAATGTGTACACAAACACACTCTTAATCATATAAAGCCAAAATAAAACCCTTAGGAGATGTTATATGAAGACAGGAACAGAGATGTTGAAGTGTTAAAGCAAACACTGTTATTGCAAATGAGTAGTCAATGGTTCCTGCTCAAAATAATTCTCTTTCTGCATGTATAGTTATGAAAGAGTCTTCAGTTACCTGATTATAAAGATGAGATTCAATCTGAAACCAAGAAAGCTACATTTAGATGTCTAGATCTGCTTGGAGCCAATAATCTCAACTTCTCTTACAATTAATAGAGGCTAGGTAGTGATCCAGTGTCCCTTATATGTTTCTGGTGATTTTTCCTTTGCCTTAGTGTGTCTCTCCCAGTCTTCAGTGGTCAGTTCAGGAAGGCACATATTTCCCACAGCTTCTGGTTTTAAACTATTAGATATATATTGAACTATAATTGAATAATTATAAAACTATAATTATTTAACAAATTAAATAAAAATGAAATAACAACAATACATGTTAAAATAAATATTATTATGCCAGCCTTTCTTCTTGGAAGGAGAGGAGAGAAGGTCTGATAGAAATAAGGATAGTAAGGAGTTTGAATACATTAGGAATCAAATCAGTCCTGTGAATTACATAGGAACAGCATCAAATGCCAAAGCCAAATTTCTTAATTTCAAAGAAGAGAAAAAAAAAAAAATAGGTACTTCCATTTTATATTTTGAGAGAAGGAAGACACATTACACAAGGGGATGATTAAATGTTTTCCCCTGTATCAGTAGCTAAAAATATTAATAATTAGTAGCCCAAATCAATTTTTTTCCACAATTTCTTAAACACTTGGATCATGAAAGCTGTAGTTTACAAATCTTTAAAATGAATAGATAATTACATACTAAAGAAATTCCCTTTAAAAAATAGTGTATAATCTTAGCAGTATACTAACATTCTAAAAGGGAAAGAAGATAAATTAGAGGTGTGGTTTTAATTTATAACTGCTCCTGGAAAGAAACCAAAAGAGAAAGTGATTTAACAGAGTACATAGCAGTAAATGAATATTTAAGCCTTTGTAGAACTAGTGTAATGATACCTTGGGGGCAATAGCACTTATGTGCATCTAGGGAAAAGAAAATAGTTCAATTTTTGCTTAATACACTTAGATGTTCTTATAATAACTTTTCATGACCATGATTTTTTAAGACTGCCCAGTTACATTTTCAAATGGCTATTTCAAAGGTAGGAATATAGCCGTTTCTCTTAGTTAGTTTATTTATGTTATCAACAAAAAGGAGTTTTAATTTTTTAATGGCACAGCACTAGCCATTTAATTGCCTTTTTAGTGCTTACATTAATATGATTAAGTTCCTCTGTCTCTACTTGTGCTGCAGTTTACTTCATTGTCTCATTGGCATTGCTTGCATTTTAATGGTTTCCTGTGGACCTGGAAGACATCCTGTGGATGTTTACACAATATTAACTTAATTACATATCTACCTCCATTTGCTGTAGTTGCTATATTTTTAATTGCTTATGACTTTGTTGTTGAGCTCAGATTATTCTAATCACACCTTGAATGCCTCTTTAAAGTCTTTTGTTTGTTTTTGATGGTTCAGATTGGAGGAATAATTAGTGGTTTTAACCGTTCTCAAGAACCAAGCTATTAAGGCAAATGTAGGGCAACTGAATGTTTTCTTAAACTTTGCACATATGTCTTGTGCTATCCTGATAATCACCCATCAAAGGATTTTAAAATAATGACTCTTTTATTTCCATATAATTGTAGTTCTTTTATCACCAGAAAAGAACCTTTTATTTATAAACATGTCAAAAGACATCAGCTGAGATAATATACCTTTGATAAAACCAAGAGCAAAAAAATCACAGAATCACAGAGTTGCTGAAATTGGAAGGGACCTTTTGAGATCATCTAGTCCAACTCTCCACCTGAAGCAGGGTCGGGTAGATCAAGTTGTTTATGGCTGTGTCCAGCCAGATTTTGAATATCTCTGAGGATGGAGACACACTAACCTTTCTAGGCAATCTGTGTTTGACTACCCTCAGAGTAAAAAAAAGCTTTTTCTTGTGTTAAGAGGGAATGTTGTGTATTTCAGTTTGTGTCCATTACCCCTTGTCCTGTCACTGGGCACCACTTAAAAGAGTCTGGCTCCCTCATCTTCCTTGCCTTCCATCAGGTATTTTTGAGTCAAAGGAGAAAAATAGTCACTTTCAGTGTGCAAATTGTCTTATTTAGCACATATATAACATACATTGATTAAATTGCATCTTAAATGCCTGAATAGAAAAAGACACTAGAGCGTCCAGGTCAAAGGTAGGTTTCTATATTACAGATGTCTAAAGTTAAGTGAGGTAACCCTACTTAATAGTCTGTAGCCTATCAATATTTCAACTAAACACATACTTATTCCAATTACAAACTCATAATTTCACATCTTTTGAAATTTTCCAGCAGCACAAACACCTTTACTTCCAATAGTATGGCTACAAGGTAAAAGTAAGTGCAAGCACAGGACAACCTTCACATTAGACAAAGAGCAAATGCATACCCTGTGCAGACAGAATTTACTATCTACGTAAGTATCAGTACGGAGGAAGTTGCCTTTAGTGACACAATCTGCAGCAGATGGAAGTGAAACAATCTAGAAGCCACTCAGTGCAGCAGGAGAGAAGTTTACATAGTTTAAGTCAAACTGGAAGTCTCGGAAAATAGATCCATTAGAAAGGGAGACTCATCAAAGAGAGACTGAGCCTTATTTCTGTGAAGACTGACTTGCAGATCAATACACTTTTGGTGCATGACAACCAAAGAAATACTTGATGCATGAGCAATTTCTTTGCTGTCTCAGTTGAGACAGCTTTCCAAAAAGAAATGGTACTTATGTATCATTGAGTAACAGTACTAACATCAGCCTAAAACTTTAGGCTTGGTAATACTAGATTTATCAGTGTTGGTCTGAGAGTCAAATCCTGATCATCTTATTGATGTGTCATTAGCTACATGGTTAGAACTTAAAGCATCTAGGCACATGAGAAAAGTCAGTAAATCAGATTGAGGTACCAAACCTAAGGGGTGAAAGATAAACTTTTCAGAATAAGGCAGCAGGAACATTCTAAACAAGGCTAAATCTGCAACTCCATGTCAAGATGCCTTGTATATGGTTTGTGCGAAAGCATTTAGGTCAGATCTTGCATGTCTTTGCAAAATGACATTTAAAACTTCATTTTGAAGAACGGAATAGGATGCAGTCAATTTTTTGAATAGAATGTGTCAGAGAAAAAAACCCAAAAGAGTAAATTCCAAGTGTTTCTTCCCAGATAATATCCAGCACAAAATTAGATTATAAAACATGATCTGTCTTCTGCTCTTGGCTGGGTGGTCTATCTGTACACTGTTAAATGCATATACTTCAAGGAATGAATCCTGGTCAATTCAAGTGATAAAGAATGGCTTACTAGCCCTTCATGAGCAAATTGGCCACACCTGTGCTGTGTTATTTGGTCCTGCTATTTTTGTGAAATGCATTGAGTGACCTTGTACATCAAAAAAATAAATTATTAAAGGGACTGTGTGTGCATGTATTCTTTCAATTTAAAATATCTGAAATAATGCAATTGTTGTATTGTAGACCATCAGATCGTGCTTTTCTAGCACAAAAATTAGCCAATACACTATAAGATTTGAGATGTGGCATAAGGGCCACTAGCTCCAGAAATTCACAATGGTTTTCTTTGGGAGAGAAGTGTAGGTTCTGAAAATAGCTGTTGGAGAACTGGGAGTGAAATAACTTCTTTGCGGCAAGCACAACCATGAATGCAAAGAATGAACTGGTGGGTTAAATTATATGGTAGTGTAGTTACACTCTATTACAGTGGCTGTATTAGGGTAGCTGGTGGAGAATAATCACTTTATGTCTCCAGATTCATTCTCTGTTATAATTTTAACCTGTGGTTACAAAATTATTGGCAACTATAGTTCTTAAACCCATCACACTGAAGAAAGGCCTAAATTTGTCTGTTTAAACTATCTGGTGAATTATATAGTTATATACATAGTGAGGAGTCACCAATTTTTGAATGAATGTGGCTACCATGTTTATGTCTTGTAAAAAGTCTGAACTTCTGGATGTGTTTTATTCTCATGATCAGAATCATGACTTCCTCAAAGGCTAAGGCTGAACCATGTCAAGCTTTCGAATTTTAGCTTAGCTCAAATTTGAGACAGTTACTGAAAATTAAAACCTTGAAAAACGGTGACATTTCTATAAATTTGCAAAACTACAAGCAAGTAATTTTAATATAAAAACAGATAACTATATTCTCTGTCAGAGACATATATAGAGAGAGATACATAAAATGGTAGCTGCATAACAGTCATAATGATAAATATTTCTCTTAAGAGCAATAGTTCTGCCTAGGTCTAACTTCAGCTCCCATATCCTTTTTTCCCCCTTTTTAATATTCTCATTTGTAGAGTTTCATTTTGTGAAACTCATGACATAATCATTGTTTGAATTAGTATTTTCTCTACTCACAGTGTTTTCTTTAAGTTATTTGTGTCCATTCTGGAAGTAAACTATTATTTTCTACTTTTCTATTTATTTTAATTATCAATAGTAATAACCTAAAGGCTACAACAGTTGCCTATGTTTTCTCACTTATTTTACCATATAATTTGCCCTCATGCCTCTGCTGGCCAGTCAAATATCTCAGAAGTAATTTGCATGATTGCATTTCACATGTAGCAGACATTCCTTAATGAATTGAATATTTACTGAGTTTCTATTGAATATTTACTGAGAATGTCATATTTAATTTAAAAAATCTGTTTCTGATGTTTAATTGATAAAAATGAGCAATTAAATTTGGAGACAGGTGGAAGACATGCAAATTCCATGTATTTGCTTTGGTCTGCATGTTCAAAAATTAATATCTTATAGGTAAGTATACAAGAACAGAGTATTCTTTCAGAAAATGTTGTAATTTTTCATTTAATTTTTTAATCTTTTTGAAAATGCTTATGGAAGGCTGATTACTCATGTAAACATACACTTGACATATATGCAAAAATCCTGCAATTTCAGGTTTTCCTCCCTTACAAACATTGACATTATTCAGAAGCAAATCAATAACTGTAATAGCCATTCATAAATCATGAATTCAGTAAACTAATTTGTTAAAGCATGATCTAAATAACCAGTCTGCAAGCAAACAGTGAATTAGAAAACGCCCATTTCAGGTCAGTTTAGAATAAGTAGCAACTCTTCCCCATGCCAACTTCTTTATTCATAGTCATCAAAGGTTGACACAAGTGGAGAGTTTGCTGATTATGTTACACATCTTGCCTATATTACCAACACTGAAAAGATGCCATAGTACTGAAAAAAACCACCCAACCCCTCCAAAAAAACCCACAAAACCCCAACCCATAGAATTATAAGATGTATGGAAAGTTGGTTAAAAAGAAACAACAACATGATGGCTTGTGATTTATATCTTGTCTGGAGACCAGGGACAGACCTAAATCTATATTACATGAAATACGTTAAATAAGGTAAATGTTGGTTAAATAAGGTAAGAGTGGTTAAGAACTATCCTGAGAACAGTTAAGTACTACAGCGGGTTTCTCAGAGAGGCTGTGGAATCTCTGTCCTAGAAGATCTTCAAAACTTAACTACAGAAAATCCTGAGAAACATGATGTAACTCTGAACTTAATCTTGCTTTGAACAAAGAAATGGACTAGATGATCATAAAATATGAGTTTATGAAATACATAATTATTAATACAGACTGATAGTATTCCACAACATTTTGCATGCTGTTTAATTTAAAATAACTTTAAAAAAAAAAATCAGTCATATTTAAACTACTGGGTTGAAAGTATTTTGCTGATACTGTCCTAATCTTGAAAGACTTCCGTCCCAGATTATTCTAATGAACTCACTTTTCTCAGATTCTTTCTAACCATTTAAATTATGCCAAGAGGTTCCCTGGATTCATGTATTCCTTGGCAACTCTGTACTGCATAAACAGTTTAGAACCAATTCCTTTCAAATTAATGATGATTGACAATTCTGTGAAGGAAGAACAATACATTAGATGATATCATATTACTGTTTGAATTTCTATTGTTCTAATTTCACCATACTTCTGCTCTGGTTTTGGGATGTGGTTGGTGAAGAAAAGAAAGTCTGCAGTCTGATTTCTGATGAGCTTAAATTAGACTGAATCATAAAAGAGCTATACTTCAAAAACTGAAAGTAAGTCTTATGAGAGGACCAAAAAAATAGGGAAAAAAACCCCAAAACTCCTAAGGTAAAAAAGAAAAGTAACTTCCTAAGATTCAGTTTGACTCGTGAGAATAAAGAAGGAGCTATCATGAAAGTAGAACTTTGCCAATGCAAAGTATATGCCTGTCTGACATAGAATAGAATAGACTGTTTTTCATTTGGAAGGGACCTACAACGATCATCTAGTGCAACTGCCTGCACAATTCAAGGATGACCAAAAGTTAAAGCATGTTATTAAGGCCATTGCTCAAATGTCTCTTAAACACTGACAGGCTTGGGGCATTGACCACCTCTCTAGGAAGCCTGTTCCAGTGTTTGACCATGCTCTTGGTAAAGAAATGCTTCCTAATGTCCAGTCTGAATCTCCCCTGGTGCAGCTTTGAACCATTCCCATGTGTCCAGTCACTGGGTACCAGGGAGAAGAGCTCAGCACCTCCCTCTCCCCTTCGCCTCCTCAGGAAGCTGTAGAGCGCCATGAGGTCGCCCTTCAGCCTCCTTTTCTCCAAACTAGACAAACCCAAAGTCCTCAGCTGCTCCTCTGTTCCTCTCTGACAAGGTAAGAACTGTTCTAAAATATTATTGGACAAAAAGGCTATAATCTGTTATGTTTCTTCTCAAATTCTGGTGGAGAAAATAATTTTTCAGTTTGACAGACAGATTGAAAAAGAAGTAAATTGTTGGGGGCTTATGAAGTATTTTATACTGAAAATATTGAAATAAATCTTTAGAAATTTCATATTTTCCCTGTAGTTCTGGGGAGCAGAATGGAGAGACTGGGTGAAACTATTCATCATGTTCATGAACAGTTGCAGTTGCTAAAAATTTAAGCTTCTTACAAAATCACTTTTTTACTTAAAAATGCTTGTGATCTGATTTTATACTAGCAAAGAATAAAGAAAATGCCAGATAATAAACCTCTCCAGTGATTCCCCCCCAAGGCTACTGAATAGCTTTTCCTCTAGAACCCATTTTTTGTCCTTTCAAGGTCACTCTTATTAAATTAAGCTGGTGTTTAATTTTTAAGCTGCTCTCCATTTGATGTAGAAGGAAACTGTGTGTGTGAAATAATAATTTTCCTGCCAGTCAGAAGAAATTTGATTTAATTGGCTTTTATCTTGAATCATATCATTAAACTTCAAGAAGGTTCATAATTAATTATTTACAGGGCACATATCCTGTTTCATCCAGTCCACAGTCTTAAACATTTGGACTTCAGAGTATAGTATTTTAACAGTTCAGTTTCTAGTAACAGAGAGGAAAGGATGGACTGAAGGGATATAAAACCTTTTAACAAATATTTTCTCTTTTGTAAAGTTAGTGGCAATGAGAAGTGATGGTGTAGCATAACTGTCTTCACCTCTACTTCATTTTAAAAGTTTGGATTTAACAAAGCAGAAGTAACTATAATAAAATCCCCCTGAAAGAGCACAGCATGTCTCCTCCACAGTGTTCTTCATCAGTTCTGATTCAGAAAATGGTGACTGCCTCGAAGAGCGGTCTCTTTAGAAATTTAACAGTGCAATTCAGAGAAAACTAAGCCACACAGCTTACAAAGATTCAAACACCACAGGGCCTAGTAGGGAAGCTATTATAATTGGCTTTCCACTGCTATCCTTAGCTATAAGAAATGTGTCACTATCAGAGATCGTTGGACCCCTTGTGGGCTGCAAGAACATTTGGAGATACAAAATGACAGAGTAAAGGCCTGGAGTGTGTGCAGTAAGAATCGCAGAAGAGCTCTGTTGCATATGGTTACAGCCAAATTACAATGTTCTGCTCTAACATTTTACAGCAGGAAGGATATATTTGCAAGAGCTATAGAAGTGTAAGTTTCATCTGTACTGGCTTTCTTCTAAAGCAATTTTCCATGTTGAATATTCTCAATAATTATCTATCTTCATTATTGGAATAGTTCTACTGCAAAAGGGTCAATCTGTCAAATGAAGATAAATGCCCTATGTCATAGCTACACATGATTAGTACTTTGCTTGACGAATCACAGTAATGGTATCAAGTACATGCTCTGCAACAAAAGATCAGCAGATAAATCTTTGGATAAAGGGGAGATGAGGGTCTACCACCACCACCACCACCACCACCACTACTACTACTACTACTACCACTACTACTACTACTACTACTACTGCTGCTGCTGCTGCTGCTGCTGCTGCTGCTACTACTACTACTACTTCTTTTATATGATTGTATCTAGGCTTAATTAAATTTCTCTTAAGACAATATAAAACTGATCAAAATCTATCAACAGAACCCCTTTTGTGGAGGACTGTATCATCACAACTACAACATGCTTCTCTCACCCCAGAATAGTCTTATAATGTATGAAGGAAAGAGCTTAGGAAGAAGTGGTTTGGGCTCAAATTGGAGTGTTCAGCTAAAAGAGTTTTGCATTTAAGCACTTTGAAGTAAAGCTGTAAGCAGAGGTGACAACTGCCATGCAAAAAGATTATATGTTTTCCACCATAACAATATTTCTCCATAAACATTTTGGTCTGGGAAATAGTACATTTTCTTTCAGTAAGAACATGGTTCTGCTGTCAAAATAATTAGCATATAATTAAGCAGTCAAGAAGAATATATGCTAAAACTTTGTTAGAAGAATTGCTATTGTGGAACTGTTTTCATCGAACTACAATAAGTTCCAGTAATAATAAATAGATAAAAGTTTCTATCTAGACTAATGATTTCCTGAAATGTCTGTGCTGGGGATACATATTTCCTGCAATTTTTCTTTATCTGTAAGATGATGTCAGTAACAGCTGTCTTGCAACAACTTTTAATAGTAAATATAATATTGTAAAAAGACAGCGATGGAGAAACATTTTAGCACAAAAACAATTAACCTATTTAAGGGCCAGATCCTAAGAATAAAAAGCACCAAACTGCTCAGCATCATTTTACCTAAATTTTGGCTTCTATCAGGGGAATCCTTAGTCTTCAAATAGACACTATGCTCCCTGTCAGTATGAGAGTATTTTATTTGTTCTTTGGTTGCATATTTATTTTCCTTTAAAATATCTTTTAGGCAGGTCAGATACTCAGGAAGAAGGGAAAGGTATTTCTTCCTTGAAAAGCAACTAAGTATACTTAGAAGAAAGAAGACTCCAGAGTACAGGGTGTGGCTATAGCAGCAAATATAAGAATCACAGGAAGGAGCTAAGAAACTGCAGCTCAAGCAGAAACTGAAACAAGAAACTTGGTAGGCACCTTAAGGGATTTCAGCTCATAAAATGGCTTAGTTAATTAAAAACAAGCCTGAAAGCTGAGACCCACCTTTCAAAGACACAAAAAGAAGGAAGAAAGCTGCCTATAAACCTTTTTTTCGACTTGCATTCCTACCTTACCTCCTTGCTTAAAGCTTTCTCCATTCATCGGGTAGTCTAAATCATTTTCTCATAAGGGAGCTCCCTGCAAGCAAAATAGGTAAAGCTACTTCAAAGCAAAGATGCATTTACAGTGACTTAAGATGTATGTACATGAAGCTGTACAAACAACTGAACTTCTGCTCCCTTTCAGCCTGAAAGATAGTTGAACGACTTGGTTGTGACTTTACCCTGTGTTATTAAGCATAATGAGAAGTTATACATTTTTTTCCCCCACAACATTTGGGTTGGTTTAATTGGCCCTGCTTATCTTGAAATCCAGAACTGAGTAACTACACTGGCCATATAGACCTACCTTACAGGCAAGCAGAATGGCAACTTACTGAGTGGAAAGCTACCAAAACTGGCTGTCATGGAGGATTTGGCAATTTTATTCAGAACTATTAGAAAAAATATCTTTATGCTCAAGTTTTAAATATCAGCATTTTATTTTCAAAGAGGAATAAACTTTCCTGATTCCTACTTAGGAATAGCTTTACCTAATATTTAACAATTACATCTTTACAACTCTCACCCAAGTCATGGAAAACCTACATCAGATTATTTAATTAATCTAATAAGGTTCAAACTGCATCATTAAACTTTCAAGAGAATTAACTAACTGCATGTTCTAGATCATATAGTGACTGAGGTCCTTTTAAGGGTGTTTCTCTTTTGCATTAAAACAAAAAAAACTACTCAAACAAACAAACAAAAATGCATGCTAGAGACATAGAAAGAATAAATATGTTTCCTAAGTTTAATTATTAGGACTGGCAGCTAGGATGGGAGAGTCACAGGTTTTTCATTTTCAGAATCAAGTTCTGCTCACTGTTTCATCAGATGACTTAAGTATAAAATGCAAAAAATATCTCCTGAGCAGCAGCTGGATTCCATCCTTGTCTTTGACTAATTGAGTTCCCTTCCTGCAAATTATGTGATTTGCCTTGTGGTGTATCTTGATTTTTCCACAGTTAAGCAGACTGGTTACAATAACTTCTCTTACCAGTCACCTCAACATGTCAAAGTTTTAACTTATGAAGGAGCACACTTCTAAACAAAGGATTTTGTTGGACTAAATCCCCTGTGACTGCAGAAGGCATTTAAATTGGATATTCAATATCCTTAGTAAGTGC
Organism: Elanoides forficatus; assembly: GCA_025311575.1. Taxonomy (NCBI): domain Eukaryota; kingdom Metazoa; phylum Chordata; class Aves; order Accipitriformes; family Accipitridae; genus Elanoides; species Elanoides forficatus. Next base: position 13,107,206 of record JAOBAS010000008.1, on the reverse strand, counting down.
TGCTTGTGAGATATCATGTAACATGGAAACACTGATTCCTGCAGATATGTTTTTTAAAATTACATTAGATAATGTCTTTGTGCAGCATGAGGTACAGCAAGGTTTGACTGAGGCAGTTTACCACACAGGCTTGACATCTTTTTTTTTCCAAATAACTTTATCTAGTCAGATGTGAAAGAAAAAGCAGTATGAAAGCCTAGGAGCTGCTGACTGACTGAGGTGCTCCTGTTGTCCCAACAAGTCATCATGGGTCAGTGTTACTCCCCTTGGGTCTTTGGGCAGGCAAAGATGGATGCTTTTTTTTTCAGAATGATTCTTATGTATGTCACCCAAGACCATTCAAATGGAAACTGAGTGTCAATCCTATTACAAGATTCACTCTTTCTAGGTAGGTAAGGGGAGAAACAACTACTTTATGAATCCCAATATTGGATGTGAGTCAGACAACAGCCTGCTAAGACATGGAAAAATGAAGGTGATTCTGATCATGCAGTTAGTTTACCTGAGGAACTGTAGTGTACAAGACTACATACATAAGATGCTTAGGCATTTTTCTGGTTAGTTAGCAAGCTGCTAAATGCTTTTGTCATCTCATTTTGCAGGTGAACACATGACAAGTTTTGGAGGTTTTTTTAACATTCATACTGTGACACAAGAAAAGAAAGTTCAAGTTTGCTTCCTTTAGGCTAATTTTCACCCTGTAGAGAGAACTAGGAAAAAGCCTGCACAACTTTTAATACCTATATAGCTGGACTGCATCTTAAACACTGTCAACAAGCTATGTAGTTCTATTGTGCTTTCTGGACAATAATGAATGACACCTCTTTAGAAAAAAATGGAATTCAAGAAAGGAATTCTCTGCATTATCATCCTTGTAAAACAATCAAAGCCTGCTTTATTCCTCTCAATTCTTTGTATTATATAATTTTATTATTTTGAGAGTGCTATCCATCAGGGTAAGGACCCTGTGTCTCAGTGATACCAGCAGATCTGAACAGCTGCAAAAAACAGGGAAGGCATCATGATGTCTAACAACTACACCATTTCAAATGTGTAAAAACTTGTAGAGAAGACTAATAATCTCTAGTTCAAAAATAGAAATGCATTCTTAGTATAAAATACATGCTTTACCCATTTAATGCAAAGATAAATAAGTTGAGTTTGCTTATCTATGTATATGTATTTTTACTATATCAAGATAACAACTTTAAGTGACAAGAAATGTGATGTATCAGACCAGAGTTCCTTAAGATTATTCCACGTAAAGGTCTGGAGACCAATGTTTCACCCACCTCAAAGAACTGACTTACTCTGGATATGAAGTTCATAGACTTTATTTCGAGTAGAAGACCACTAAATGTAAATTACAACCTTGACAATGAAACAATATTGAGTTTTCATTTGGAAAGGTATAAAAGGTTTTGTGCCTGATCAGTCACTCTAACATGTAATAAAAGAGTGTTTTGCACTACAGTGATCAATATGCTTAGTCTATTATTGGACTCTTGTCATGTGCATAACTAGAACTAATGCAGGTATAATCTGATTTTTGAGAAAACCAGGAGGCAATGTTGTCCAGCTCTCTCTTTAAGCAAAATGCAAAGCTTTACCAGTCCCATAGATCAGAGTCTGTGTTTATGCATTGTCAGATTTACAACTTCATTCTTTTAGTGTGGTTGTTAAGCTACTCTGTGAAATGTGCTGTTGCACAATTGTTTTTTTCTGAGCAGCAGAACAGTCCTGAACTTCTAAGTTTATAAAGGACAGTTTTACAGACAGATATAAAAGCCAGGCATGAGAACGTGTATAGACTGATAGTGTGTTAAAAGCAGGACATGACTTTTGGATAAAACAGGGTGCATCTTAATCACTTGGTGGCAAAGGCTAATTAAACTCCAACAGTAAATTAACATAGCATAGGCTAGAAGAGTACATGCAAGTTATCATTACCCTGTATGAGATGACAAAGTTTACAGTCAAAATTGTAGCTTTCAAGGGCAGACTATTACTCTCAGTTAGAAGTAATGTGGGACTAAACTCAGTTTTAATTGCTTCATAACAAAAATTGCTGTTTCCAGCATTTTCTTTTTTTTCCCCTTTTTTTTTTTTTTTGTCTTTTTTTTCTCTTTTTCTGGAAAAGAGTTGGCTGAAACCACCAGACCTTACAATCAAAGATATTTTATTTTTTCAGGCCTTGAGCCTTTGTTTAGAGTCCAATGACAGTGATGTGTGGTATCGTTCATGAGATAATGCCTGTTAGCACCTTAACACTTTGGTTGTAATTTTCTGCAGCTTTTATTTGTGGTAGAGATAATAGGTTAGATTCAACAAAGGGATTACTGGTGATCACCAAATATATACTGCACAAGCACAGATAATGGCACTGTTTGTTTGCTGTGAGAGCTGACTTTTCCAAAAGAATAGTTCTAGATTTTGCTCAGTGACACCCTTGTAGAGCTGGAGTAACTACCTTCAGGGAAGTACTTATTCCACTTTTCTGATGTGCAGCAAAGAACAGAATTTGGTCTGTAAACCTGCAGCTTTGATGATAATCCCAACCCTTCTGGTAACCCATAATGAGGACTACCGGTAATGAAGAGAGGGCTATTTGGTTTAAACTTAGAGGAAATAAAAATACTTCCCTAAAATTACTCTGATCAGTAGTTTGAGGAGCTAGATCAGTGAGACTTACTGTGGTGTGAAATGCAGGTATTTTGGCCTCTAATGTCTGTCCCCGTTACTCTACTTAGGGCCCCAAGAGCACTGCTCAGCCTCACTCTCCCTGACGGCCCTCACCTGGGACCCCTGCCCAGGGCCCAGGGAACCATTTTGGCTCAGCCAGGCCCCAGGGTGCCTGTGCCCAGCCCTGTCTCTGGCCCTGCCTCTGTGGGGAGCTGTTCTCGTGGGCAGTGGGCTGTGTGGCTGGCTTCCAGCTCTGCCCGCTGCGTTCGGGCCCTGAGGGATGCCGCTGCGTTCGGGCCCTGAGGGATGCCGCTGCGTTCGGGCCCTGAGGGATGCCGCCCATCGGGGCAGCACAGCCGGCCCCGGGTGCCCCGCTTCCTGTCCTGAGGGAGCCCTCGGTCCGCACGCTCCCCTGGCAGTTCCCCTCTCCTCCTGCGCAGACAGCGCAGGAGAATATTGGATCTAATTGGATAGATACCTTAACTTGAAAAGCTTCATATTGAGTTTTGTCATATTGCCCTGCTTGACTGCCCTCAAGGTGAAAAGATTTCTCCTTGTACGCAGTCTAAGCCTCTCATTTCAGTTTATGCCCACCACCTCTCACCTTCCCGCCGCACACCGCTGCCAAGAGGCAGTCTCCACCCCGCCGCTGACCTCCCCACAGGCACTGCGTGGCTGCTGGTAGGTCCTCCACAGTCCATCTGCTCCCCAAGCTGAACAAGATCCAGCCCCTCAGCCTCTCCACGCAGGGCAAGTGCTGCATCCCCAGACGTGCTGGTGGCACTCCCCTGGACTCATTCAGACTGAACACAGCCCTAAGCGACCTAATCGGACCTCAGAGATGGCCCTGCTTTGAGCAGGAGCTTAGACTAGAGACATCCTGAAGTCCCCTCCAGCCTGAATTTGTATAATTAAGTAATCATAATAACAACAACAACAATGATAATAGATCATGGGTGTAGCATCATAATAATAACATTATTATTGTTGTTATTGTTATAATTATTACCATTATCATTGTTGCTGTTGTTATTGTTATTGTTATCATTATCGTTACTGGTATCGTTATCATTATTGTTATAGTTATGTTACAACCATGATCCTTTATTTAAAGCTTGAGATTTAATTTATAATTCATACTGTATGGAAGAGACTCCAACACCACGATGATGGCTATGTCATTACAAAATTATTTGGGTACACCCTTATATACTGTGAATATTCAACTCTGAAGTATTGTAACAGCAGTAACTATAATACTGAAATGTCCTCTTCTGCAATGGTCCATTTTAGCTCCAGAACATGAGCTGTTCTCCAGCAAAAGAGAAAAAGACAAAAAAAATTGAGATACCAAGTGAGTATCAAAGGAAGAAGTGATAAATGTGATGACCTACCCCCCCATCTTATTCTGTTAACAGTAATTCGAAAGAATTAATGTGGAAAATGAAAAAAAAACTAATCTAACAAACCCCCAGCAAGATTATATATGCCTTTCCTTACTCCCTACTGATCTTCTTTTACTGCATCCCAAAAACAACAACAGGGAGAAACTGACGAAACAGTAAATGGTCTTTCAAAATACTGTGAAAAGTATTAGAGAACACATCATATCTTTTTTCTCATTTTGTTGAATGTTTTAAGCTGTTTCCACTTGTTGCTTGTAACAGGATTTATTCATATTGTACTGAGCTTGCAATGTCTCAAGAGTGTGATTTGTCAGGCTTGAGGTTTGTCTGAGCTTATTTTGACTTGCCTGTAACTTTGTTTTACTTGGCTTAGTTTTGACAGCAATTTTTCTAATTGATCAGGTGTCTATATCTATTTTTTTTTTTTTTTAGTTTTGTTGATCTTTGTGTGGTACAACTATAGTTTCATATAGACAGCAGTAACAAGCAGTTGTTCTAGACAGGATTAAATATTTACACCTCTAACAGAATGACATAGTGTAGAGAAATACAGGTTTAGTATGATAGCAGAGGCCTTGCAAAGCGGAGGGTGATTGCAGCACAGAGGAGCACAGACACAGGCTGGTAAGAGATGGGGCACATGCTTGGCACTGGAGAACCTACATTATAAACAACTCAGTAGTGGTCAGTTTAAAAAAACCCTACAGATGTGGAACTGGACAAAACTGACTTTAAGGGTAAAGAAGAGAACAAAGAAATGGTACCTGATATATGTAAAATGCACAATGAATAGTAAATTTGGTTGTAACGTGGAGCTGTAGACCAATGAAGAAAGAAAGGTGTAAATGCATGTTAGTGGACGTATGTAAATGACCCTAAGTGTGGGAAAAAAAAGAAAAGAAAGAAGAGAAGAAGAATAAACCATCAACATGAAGATCCTATTCCTCTCTGCAAAGGATTCCAGATGCTGACATCTGGCTATAACAGCCCACCACCACCAAACTCACTGTGAAACAGTTAGCCCAGAGGAGCAGTGGAAGGGTAAGCATAACATCAGGAAAAGGAGTAGAAAATAAGAAGAGTGCAAGTTACAATTTTAAGTGTGTTAATGCTATTATTGAGACTATTTCTGCATATAAGTACTATACTGACATTATAATTCTTTGTTTCTCTGAAATAATTCGATCTAAACTAATGATGATTCTTGAATTAGACTGTTACGATTTCCATTAAACTAACCATTCAAGTCTTGGCTTTACTTATATGTATATAAGTTGTTCTTCATCCCTGCCTGTGAAAGGATTTTGAACGTAAAAGTGCTGTTCAATTAATTTACATATTAATTTAAAACTTCTATAATTTGCACTGTGTTAGGTGTTGGAGGTTCCCATCTGTGACTGAAACTTTATTGTTATGACTGCATTACAAATTGAACAGTGAGAGGCACTGGAACTTAATTGTTTATATGGTTAAAATATTAGAATAATTCCCAACTTTGTTTAAACCTTGGCCACCCGCCATTTTTCCAAGCACTTCCCTTTAATAGTTCAGAAGTTTAATGGGAAGGAGACATTACCTACTGATCATTTTGCAAGCAGCTATGCAGTCTGGACAGTAGAAGAGTGTGACAGAATGAGCAAGTTATTATCCTGAGACCTGAAGCCCAGTTTGGTGCAGTACAGCTGTGTAACCTCAATTTTGCTCAGAAAGTTGTTGAGTTGTAAGACAGTAGTACATAAACTATGTCCATGTAAGACAAGAATAGTAAAAACACTGACAGAAGTGTTATTAAGTAGATATAAATAATAGCTTAAAGCTTTAAGAGGAAAGTTACTGACATGAAAGGATATACAACCTAAGGAAAAAAAGGATAGCTACACAACAACATCAAAGATCAGCCTGTTCCACAGAAACAACCATACCTCACCTAACTGGCACATGTCTGGCCAGCAGAGACTCACTGGATGTCTCATCCAGAGTGCTGAGCATATAAATATAATGCTTAGCTTAATACCGTGCTATTCCTAGCTATCTATTGTATGTATTTCCCAATAAATAATTGCTGTGTTAATAAATAATTCTTAAGTTGTCTGTTTGAAGAGTCTGTTTGTGTATTGTAAAGGTATCTGAACAAAAAAGACCCAGTGAGGGAGAGCTGCAGGGCTGCAGGGTCTCAAGGCTTTTGCTGTCCTCAGTGCTGGGACTGGTCACAGAAATGCTGAATTTTAAATGATAGACAATTTTTTCTCAATATGCTTAAGAAAACATGACTCCTCAGCTAAGTTACTTACAACCTACCTATTACATTAACTTCAAAGCATGGTGTAGAGCTAGTGAGGCTGAGAGGTTCCACCCTGACAGCCTCAGAAAATTCATTTCTTTGTGCTCACAGGTCTGCAGCAAAGATTGCTCCCCACACATGCTTTCTTAGTCAGGCTTGACCCTTATAAAGGAGGTTGATAGTACAGAGTTCAGTTTAAGTGAGTTTTTAAAGCTCTTGCTGTCTGAGGAGTCTAGCAATTAGTGAAAATATGGTGGTAAGTTTGTGACATGGGAGCTCAAACTGAAAATCTGTCATGTACGAACCACTGAAATTAATTAGATGGGAACAGCTTTTAATTCCTGCTGAGCTGGATGGAACTCAAACCCTACAGGTGAAAGATTATCTTCTTTATTATTAATAAACTCCCAGTAAGTCATAATTTAAGAATCATTGGTAAAAAAAACGGAATTAAAAAATTGAGTTACTGCAAGGTAAATTCATCGAATCAAACTTGCTGTGTTTTGGAGATTAAATAGAAAAGCTTGTTAGTTATCTGGGCACAAAGACAGAATCTCCCACACATCTCCTGTAAACATACTCGGTTATCCGATGCCCTGCTATAATTTTCTAATTATAGAAATGGTTTTTGATTCTCCCTTAACCAAATAGGAGCATTAAGAATGCAACCAGGCAAATATAAACACAAAAAACATAATTTTTTTTTTTTTTAAATCTAAAATACTGTGGACAATTTCAAGGATTCAGTGATGAGTAATGAACTGATGCTTTAAGACCACATAAATTAAATGCGTTCAAAGAAGTTTTGTTGAAAAAGAAACCTGTATGCTTTCTTCCTATTTCAGGAAATATTAGAGGGACATTTTCTTAGACAGGGCAGCGCAGCACTGGAGAACAATTTCTTATGCAGACAATCTGTTATTTTGAATTTACGCATTACATAATTGAGACATCACATTCATGATCTATGTATGCCTTGCAGAGATTCCTTTCATATTAGAAGTATGCAATGAACGTGATTATTTTCTTCTACAAAAGCGAAATACAGAGGAACTAATGAAGCTACATATTTTATTAATGAATTGAGAGCACACACTCCAGCTGCCACCACAACAGCTGGGGAGGCTTCTTTTATATTTTCAAAATGCGGCATAACAAGTTTTCAGGTTAATTAATTGGTCTGAACAAAGTCTCATGACAAATGTGTTATCTTGAGCATGATAACTGGTCACTAAAATCAATGCTCTTTACAACTGGAATCTTTTATAGGGCTTGTTCTGTTTCAAACTAAATACAATATAAAGTTAGTATGCTACTTTGTTTACTAATATGAGATACAGGTTTGTCTACTGATTTTAAAACTGCATTAAATTACCTAAACTGATAGGGGATACCTCAGCAGTACAAAAGTAGCTGTACTTCCTTTGAAGCATGTAGCATCTTCTGATAATGTCCTTTGTTAGCCTTAATGTTTCCCTACCAGGAGAGGTAATGGTGGGTTGCAAAGATCCTTCATGCTGGCAACACGTATTAGCTGACAACCTAACTTCAACATCATACAACATGTGTCTCTAGAGCAGGATGTATGCCCAGTCCTTTGATCCCTGTTTCCCATCCTGGCAACATGAGTACCGCATCAAGGCATGCAGAAAATCTGTTTCCTTACAGCCTGTGGACCCCAGTGTTTTGCTCTGGCTCTGGATTATGGGTATGGAGCGCTGACATCGATCCCTGAGACTGGAGAGTGTCACACTGAATTTTTTGTACTAGAGGCATTTGTAAAAATGTGCTTCCAAAGGCTACCTCTGCATTTATGTGTAAGCAAGCCATCTTTTTTTTTTTTTTTTTTTTTTTTTAAACTTGGACTAACACTATTGCCTATGAAGAAGCAGGCATTTTTCCTGTTTTAGTGTAATGAGCCAGCATATTTCTCACAGATGTTCTAAGGAACTCAGGTGTCTTCAGTGCTCCATGTCAGTCTTCTCTAAAAATGTGTTATGGTGACAGAGAAAGTGGAAAAGAAAGAACTGTTTTACAGCCCAGAAGGATTCAGTTTTTTGTAGCAGGTAACCAAGTGGAGAATTTCTGTGTTAGGATGCAGCATAAAGTTATAATAAATATTCTACAAGGTCTTCTGAGATATATTCACAGTACCACAAGTAAACCTGGCATATCCAGATTTGGCATATTGTCTCAAGTGTAGGGATACCTTTTGATATATATGAATGCCATTTCTGTTATTCTTAAAGGAACAGAAGCAGAAGCCGAGATACCAATAACCTGTAGGGGGAGTGGATGATAAGGCACTTAGACCTGGGTTTAAAGATAGGAATAAAGTTGCACAATAGTAAGAATATAAATTGTGCAGAGAAGAATGTGTACTGTGAAACAACAGAGTAAAAAAAAAAAAAAAAAAAAAGCAGAAAGAGGAAAGCACAAAATTTTGTAGAAAAGAAGTTTCCCTAAAATCTTCAACTGAGGGTTCTAGTTCCTGCTTGGGGAGTAGAGGTTCCTTTTCCATTCTTATTCTCTCCAACTTCAGATTTTCAACATTTGGTAGGATTTAAAATTAGGGACAGATTGTAGTCCAAATGAAAATCATTTTATACCCATTTTTCTAAGGAAAAAGATCTGCAGGTTGATATTCATGTAACTGGGGAAAACCTTTCTGGGCTTATGGGACATCCATATCAAGAAGTATGCAAAATGTTAATTGGAACTTCCTTTGTGATTTCATATAAAAGTGACTGTTAACACAGTCTATGAATATATGGTAGGCAGTCTCAGGATATTTGGTTGTTGGGGTTTTTTTAATTTAATTCTAAGGCACCTCATTCAAGATCCCCTAAGAAAGGAAGAGGTACAGGTATTTTGACAGGAAAATGGTCTTTTAAATGAAACAATAATACAAGGAAACACTTGTTATTCTTTCTAAATTAATTAATTCATTACTAAATTCTAGCCATTATATTACAAATACCACTTGGTATCCTAAAGGCTGTATCTCAGGTTGATGCCTGTTTGCTGTTGAAATATGACAACTAAGTCAAGAAATCTCTTTACAGCAGTCTCTATTTGTATTCACAATGAAACACAGTTCATGTAAAATACTTACTCATTATCTAAAGGACAGGACATGGTTTCACAGTATTCTGCTAGCAGTATACTAGCAGAAGGACCACTTAAGAAAACTAGAATTACATTCCCCATTACTGAGTATAGAGACAATGAACATGTTTTGGTTGCTTCTGAGTGTCTTTGCCCCTGAAGTGCTGCACTGCTAATTTAAAATAGACTACAAAATCTTCAAGCCACTATCTTGTACTGTTGAATAAGCTTACAAATTAATTTTTTTCTACATTGTACACTTGAGTCAATGTTCTTTCTAGCTCCTCAACATTGTCTGTGTTACAGAGATATCTGAAAAGCAGATTTTTAATATCAAGATCCTCTAAAGTGAAAAACTACTTATTTATTTTTTGTAATGTCCTGAAAGGGTCTCTCCTCATTGGCAGAGCACCCTATTTTTTCTACAAATGTAAATCAATGGGAAATGGAAATATCCAAGCCTTGATTTTGTTCTTAGAGTTAACTTCACAAACTTCATGCTTTCTGAATGACTCACACTCACTCCAAGGAATTGTTCCACCAATGAACATTACCAAAAGGACTATGAAATTAGCAATACAGCTCTGCAAATTCTGGCATGGTCCAAGAAGATCTCAAAGGAACACTAAGATTCTTCACTGTCTCATGGAGAATTTAGATATCTTTAGGAAAGTAGGATTAAATGATTGACGAATGATTGAGTACCACTTCCTTCAGGAAAGACATTGTTGTGACTTTTACTCAATGAACAATTGGATTTTTATTTTAAACTTTAGATTCTCAGGTGCTAAAATAAATAATGTAAGTGTTGCCCTCTTCAGCCTCAACTCCCAAGTGTAAAATAAATAAAAAAAAAAAAAAG
>JAOBAS010000008.1:13086485-13096767 GCA_025311575.1 Elanoides forficatus | reverse complement strand
CCAACTTTAAAAAAAAAAAAAAAAAAAAAAGAGAGAAACCTCTCTTTTTTTCTTTTTTTTAGAATTGCAACATTAATTTGTTATGTACATATGCAGAACCATACCAGAACAGATTTATGTGGCATTATGAATATTTCAAACAGCTGCCTGGAAGCAATGCCCTCAGGTTGTCACAATACTAGCCAGCTACCATGTTAAGAGGAATGGAATTCCCACAAGTGCTACTTTCCAGAAATACAACATTTTTAACATGACAGCAAATGCATTGTGACAGACATGTTTGATGGGAAGAGAAGAAAAATGTCTCTTTTATATGAAGTCCTTGTAGTAATGATTTTTTAATGAATTGCAAGTAGCACATATATTAACAGATATTTTAATTTTTCTGAGTCAATATAGTCACATCCTCAAAGATGACCAGAATAAGAAAGTGTCATCTTTCCATCTGCCATTTCTTTCAGTCTTATTAAAGCTACTACATAATTTGTGATTGTGGCAATAAAAATGCTTGCTCTTTCTGTCCTATTTCTCCTTTTTTAGTTCAGTCTAGACTGATTGATCAGAGCCAGCTTGTGTCTGATTTAAAATCTATATAAAATGCAGAACAGACTATCAATTTCGGAAGTCAAAGATGAGGGTAATATCACAGCGTGCTAATAATATGGAAATTAAGATTTAGGTTCTTGTTGTGGTTTGTTGTAGGGTTTTTTGGTTTGAGTTGGTTTGCTGTCAAGCAAGAAAACCACAATATTTCAGTTAGATCAAAATTCAGGTCTGTCCCTAACTTCAAAAAAAGCTATCAGATACATGTGAGTGATGTACAGTAGGGTCAGATTCTGGTACTGTTTTACTCAGATTTATCTCCAGTTTGCCTTTGTAATTAACTTCTGATTTACACCAGTACAAATGAAATTAGGATCTAATCCCATGGAGTCAAGGGATCTAATTATAAATAATACAATTTTCCAGACAGTGAGCACAAGTAAGACATACCTTTTATACCTGCTGGTCATTAAAATCTCACAAAAATGTAGATCAAAGAAATCATGCTGTCAAAAGAAGCTCTAAGTGAAATCATGTGGGGCTTCAAGGAATGAATAAAGGACGGTGAGACAACAGAAGAAAAAAATTAATTGACATAGGGTCATTGTAATAATCTACTGAGAATATACAGCTACGAGTCCCCCAGAATATGACTCCCATTTCAACAGTTTTGTGGGGTTAGGACTTCCAGAAATAATACTATCATTTAAAATATATTGTTGTACTGCAAGCATGGTATAAGGAAGACATATAACACCAAAACTCACTGGGCTATGTTTTGCTTCTCCATAATAGTGTATACATACATAAGAAGAATGGGAGGATAATTCAATTCATCCTTGGATTTATTTGCTTGCTCTAGAATCCATTTTGTTTGTCTGCTTGTTTCTTTGGTTTTAATTTCAGCTTGGAATCTTAGCAGATTTCCCCCTCCCCCCATTTTTCCTTGCTGGCATTCTCTCCTTGCTTACCACAACCTTAATTTGGCATTTTATTTAATGAATAATGAGTTAAGAATGTGTGAAACTTGCATCTTGTCCTCTTGGGTTCTAGAAGCAGTTTACATGCTTCACAGTATGCATTGGGCCAGAACTGCAAGCCATCTGTATTCAAATGTGTATTTTTACATTTTTTTACATAGATTAAAGTTTAATCTATTGCTCCAGTTTTGCTATAGCCTAGTTTTGATTTTCGGTCTCATGATGTAGAACTGACACATTGTACACAGAAGCAAGGAGAGTTTTCCTTTATCCCAGAATGTCATTGCTGTACCTTGCTTGGTGCACAGCTTCAGGAGCATTCTAAAAATGAATAAACCAGTTCAGGTGATGCTATGTATCATTTCTAGTCCAATCAGTATTCACGGACAATTTTTGTGTGAAGAAGCACAAAAACATTACATTCTTGTTTTGCTACAAACAATTTTGAGTTTTAGTTATAAATTATTAATTCTACTTAATTTTGTAATTTTTCTTCCTCTAGGGTAACCTTTCAAGGTCCTTAAGGCTCAGCAGGATTTTTTTCCATGTTTTAGCTTCCTTTCCCAGCTAAAGAAAATGAGACCAAAAGAAACATGCAATTTATTACCAGTCTTAGGGTAAGGCTCTAGAAAAGAGGCTCCAGGGTTTAGCTGCTAGCAGAAGAAGTTTATGTAAATCAGTGATGAAACTCAGTCTTCCAGGAAAGGCGCTCAGAAGAAAAAGTAAAGAGTTGAAAAGGGGCAGTATGAATTACTCATTCAGAGGGGGTCTACAGTTACTAAAATACTAATGGGAGAACAAAAGTAAGTACTTTAGAGTGATCTTTCAGCAAAATTGTGGGTAGGCAGCTACATTTCTTAAAAGGCATATTCAGGGTTGCATTCCAGGAAGGAGTACAGGTGCAGGATAATGCAGGAAGGATGGAAAGACTGATTAGACTCAGTAGGAGGGGAAAACTGGAGATGCTGTTTAAGGTCAGAATAATCTTTTTTAGTAACACTTGCACTCGGCAGCTAAAATTTTGGGTCATCTATTGTCTAAGTGGTAATAACCTTCTCTTCCAAACATTGAAACCACTTACTTGTTTCTGTATGATAATAAAGGTACTTTCCGGTAACATTCACTATGGTCATAGTCCTTACCTCATAATGATTTTTGAGAAGTAATCTTAAAAAGTCTTTATTTACTATGGATTTTACTGATTTGGGGAAAATAAGTTTAAATTTAGCACAATTATTAAAATTACCTTAAGTGTACCAATCTCCCCTTTCACTCCTACCAACCTTATGTTTATGATTATGAGTCATTCTCTTTGAGCAAATTCTGCATGTTCTGTGTTGATTGCTGTGCTAATATGCATTGTTTGTGGTTTTATGATTTGCCATATTTAGATGCAGTTTCCCATCCTTCCAAAAACTGAAAGTTTTGCATGAATGAGATGAGTAAGCTTAAAAGTAATGTTTTTCTTTTTTTATATATTCATGTGCAATGGTACAACTATGAACAATTAAGAACAATTTCCTGATAACTCACAAAATGATAAGAGTCACTTGATAATATATTCTGGATGCATACTTTTGTGCATTCAAACACCATCAGACACTGGATAATGAAACAGTTTTAGAAATTATCAGAATTAAACTGATTTGAGTTGACAAATTTGTATGATACTTAACAAAGGAATATTGTTAAGTAATATCCTTAATAATGTCCACTCTCGTAGTGCATTCTTTTAGCCTTTGTTGTAGACTGTGTGTGTTAATTGCTTCTTAATTATGTATAATTCCTCTGGGAAATCTATTTACTGCCTACTCACCAGTAGCAAATGATTCATTCCTTTCCTATAGAGAAAAAAATTCTCAAGGCCTTTATTTTCCCCTACAATGTCATTATAGTACAATCACAAATAATTTGTCATTTTGAAAAGCCAGAGCAAGGAGATGATACATACTGGAAAGAGTTATCCTAACAGAATGGCAGATGCACATTTGTCCACAGCTGAAGAAATGGTTGGTGGTGGTATGGGAAAACTGGAAAATTTGGAAAGTTGTTATAATTAAATTATTGTCTCTCATAAAAGGAAAACTATATGTAAACTGTTGTTCAATGACCTAATAAGCTGAAACAAAAGCTTTACAGATTACTGAAAGACTGGGATTTCTCAATAAAATCAACCTAATTGTACACTCACTATCATCCAGAGCCAACCAACCATCCAGAGCTAAAGCCTAGTCACCCAGCCACCCTGTTCATTTTACAGAAAGTCTCATGACTTTTTGTCATCTAGAGTTAAGTAGGATACATCTTCTTAATACAGAAAACTTTCTATTTAGGAGATAATATTAACAGACTAGACAAACTAATATTTTATTAATCATGATAGTCAAATGACTTCCCTATGTTTGTTTTTTGTTTGTTTTTTTTTTTCTAATGGGAGCCCTGATATGCCACTTTGTGACTGATCAATAAACTCCTGCAATAGAAGAAGGCTCAGTGGAAATGGGCCAAGGTGATGTGCCCAAGAAGCTCAGAGAGTAATACAAAGAAACTGACTTAGTCTCAACACAAAGGGGACCAGAGGATGGCCTTTGTTTTAGATAAACAACTATCAACAGTTGAGTTGATCAATGGGTGATATAAATATTTTTCCCTAAGACCTTTGAAAGTGTGAATGTCTCCGAGTCAGCCAGACCAACATGTGGGGGAGTGAATATGGCACTCAGCCCAACATAGAATACAAAAACTAGATAACTAGGAAAAGAATTTCAAAGAAAGCAAAGGATTTTGAGCTGGCTTCAACCCATGTAGTCCTTCCCACTGACTGAGGATGCCCACTGTCGTGACAGTGAGCATATTGTAGAGACCCGTAATGGGAATCACATTGGTCTTGTGATTGCACTGTGTATTGCACTTGCTTTATTTTGCAAACTGTAACTTATATTTGATTGTTATACAGTATATTTGGAATCACTCTGCTAAATCAGAAATCCAGTGTAACATCAACTATTTTTAAAATAAGTAAAACTGATATTAAACATTATAACCTCCACAGGTGGAATACCTGGTCAGAGTGCACTGGACTCTGACATACTTAAAATGGGTAAATCTGTCAAGTAGCTTATCTCACCGTTTGTCACAACCTAAAAGATTACTTGGGCTGTGGGTGTATAGAAATCATGACTGTGGGTTTGTAGGATTCCATAATACACAAAGACGTGGAGGCTTTTATTCTCTAAATGTCTTTTCTTTATTACAGATTACCACAAATATCCCCCAAATCACCACTAGCAGTTATACTACCACAAAATCACCACTAGCAAGTAAATCTGTGATTAATAAAGTGAATATATATGTATGTATATATCAAGCTTTTACAAATTACTATCAGCAATCAATAATAGAGTATCAACCAATAGTATGGGAGCAATCAATCATAGCAGCAATCGAAAATATAGCAACGATCAATTGTGTAGCAACAACCAAACAGATGTATACTGTTATCTGTTACCAGAAACTTATAAGTAGTGAAACAAACTTATCAACAATGTAACAGCAGATATACTTATATGGATATGTAATACCAGTATCAAGTGAATTAGATTTAAGAAGGGGCCAAACTATCCCAAAGGGGAGGACAAACCAATCCCAGAATGGGACCCAACCATTCCAGAGGTGGAGGACAAACTAAACTGACCCCAGAAGTGTGACCAAAGGGGGACCAATAAAGTAACAGGCAGTCTGACTTCAAAGGTGATTCACATCATGGAGTCTGGAGTCAATCTGGCATCTCCAGTGAGGGTCCAAGATCTTGTAGAATGTTAGTGCAGAGAATTCAGTGTGTTTAGGAAAGTAAAACTACAAGCAACACATGAAGTTCTCAGAGAGAAGCTACATTTGGGATAAAAATTGAGTCCTTTTTATATCATAGAGAGGTGAGAGCGTAGGACACCAGCATTTTGAACAACCAATGGATGGTGCTAATCTCTATTTCTCCTGTATCCTGTAACAGCCAATATATGGTTATGCTTTCTATTCTTTTGAGACAAAAAGAGTTGAAGGAATCCTTGTAGGTATAGTAGAATATAGATTGGCTTGTAAGTCTGTAGGCCTGTAGTTAAGTAGTTAAGGGACTTTAATAGAAATAGATATAGCTTAGGGACATAAGAAATGAACTGCCACTTGCATCAGTTAGTTTCAACAGTGTAATGTTTAGTGTTTGCATTGTCAGGGTTAACTGAAGCAAGAGATAGTTCCTGATAAGAATCAGGCACTGACCCCAAGAACCAGCCAAGACCGGCCTTGTAGTTTGGGTGAGTGCCAAGGAGTCTGCGCAAGAACAGAAGGTTACAAGTTCACCATGAAGAAGACATACAGCCTTCATCTCCACGGACCCCGACGATCACCACAAGGAAGCACTGTGCAGGCACAGTTGAGAGGAACTTAAGGAAATGACTTATTGGAACTAATTTTAATATGAAACAGGGATAGGTCATGCATATGTATAGACGTGTTGGGAAATCTTATGTATATGTAACACTTGACTATTTAAATTTGAAGTGAGTTGCCGTGTCAGGCGCACACGACTTTGGCGGGACTTTCCCCTCGTGCTGCCCAGCGCTGAAGAAACGTACCTACTTTACAATCTTACTGATTGTGGAGTCTGTTTCCGCACGTCACTTTCAGATCAATTTTATTTTTCCAGACTGTTTACACTTTTTCAGGTGATAAGTTGCCATTACAGTTTCTTAGGTTTTGTGCTTATCAGTGCTATCTCAGGATGCCTCCAGTTTCTAGGTACCCAGCTGTACTTCAAAGATGCCAGCTGCACTTTTCAAGGATGTTGCTTCTTCCAAGGCCTAGTTCCCAGGCTCACAGCTCCCAGGCTGGCAGGCAATTTGTCTGTCAGTATTTTTCAGCAGACATTTTCTTCTGTTCAGTAACTTTCCCCTTCTAACCAGGCCACCTTTGTGGTTGCTCACATCACCATTTTGTTTCTGTCTCTGCATATTTACATTGTGTAAATACTAATTTTTGCCCAGATTCTTTGTCAAAGTGAGTCAGCATATTCCCTCAAAACAAAACCTTGCATGGTTTTAGAAGTTCATTCCAGTGCCACTCTCCAAATCCACCATAGGTGAAACAGCACCAGACTGGGTTCTTTCTAGAATGAATACACTCAAACCCTGGCAGACTCTAAGTCATGCTCATATTACCTAATACCATGTACTAAATCAAGAAAAATATAAAAATAACTTTCCTATAACATAATCTGCACTGTATGTTAGACACTTTGAACAGGAAAAGAAAGAGATTTTGATTCTCAGAAGCTACATGGGGCCCCAGTTGCCCAGGATTACATGACCTGTAGAGCAGATGCCACCAATCTGTTCTGGAAGTAGCTAGTCCTGAGCCAAATAGGTATGAATCACTCTGTACCACATAGTAGGGTGACACCTCTCCTAAGATGAATGCAGTCACCAGCATAGATAAAGACTATGAGTAATGATTTATTTTAGAAATAGTTCCAGTAAAGTCTAAAGTAGGGTAATGGATCTGCTTGGGTAATAAAGGCCAGATCCCAGAAAGCAGTTGAGTGCCTTATGTAAGAGATTGGTAGAACTTAGATGTGTGATTTAAAGCTCAGCTGCTATCTGAACCCAGAAAATGCCTAGACTCCATAAGCATATCACCTTTTTTTTTGTATAGTTATACTTCTGTAGGAGTCTAAAGTTATGTTTCTTTCTATGCTGTGAAGGACTGACTTGTGACAGGACTGGAACATTTTCTTTGCACTTTTTTTCATATTTAAACTCAATTAGGATGCAGGCATGGTGTGTTTCCCAAGTAATATCTTTGGAGACTTGGAGCAAAAAGGGCTTCTTCCAGAGTGCTGCACACACATCTGTAGGATGATGCTCCACAGAGAAGTTATAGAAGCCAGTATCTTCTCATAGTAGTTTTGATCCACACCCTGATATAAGCTAGAACATGGTGGGACAGGATATGCAGATTCATTTCCTGCACTATAAACTTTAACTTTTATGACTCTGGAGAGTAATCTAACCACAAAACAGAAAGCTAAACCATAGTCCCTTATTTTCCCTACCTCTGGAAGCTCTACCACTGTCCAGAAGAGAATTCAGAAATACTTGGGCTAACAAATTCCCCTGAATGGCTTTTCTTATTTACCTTGTAAAGCTGCTATTATAATATGCTAGTCCTTACGCTGCTCATCCTGAGCTGTGTGCTTTAGGTTAACCGTTCTGTTAAGGGATTTGACTCTTCTCATTCACCTTACTGAACAGATAAGAACTATATTATTGATGACATAATCCTGAAATTATGAGTTAATAAGTTTGAGATTTTTTTTTTTTTTTTTTTTTAAATCAGCTGGCTGGAGAAATGGCCTGTCAGGAATCTCATGAATTTCAACAAGAAAAAGTGCAAAGTCCTGCACCTGGGAAGGAACTACCCCGTGCACTGGGGGCCAGCAGTTGGAAAGCAGCTTGACAGAAAAGGCCCTGGGGGTCCTGGTGGACACCAGGTTGAAGACGAGGCAGCAATGTGCCCTTGCAGCAAAGAAGGCTAATGGTATCCTGGGCTGTGTTAGGCAACCTCTACTCAGCACTGGTGAGGCTGTACCTGCAGTGCCGAGTCCAGTTCTGGGCTCCTCGGTACAAGAGAAACATAGACATAATGGAGAAACTCCAAAGAAGGGTCACTAAAATGATGAATAGACCGGAGTGTCTCTCCTTTGAGGAAAGGCTGAGAGCTGACACTGTTTAGTCTAGAAAAGAGAAGGTTCAGGGAGATCTTATCAATGTACATGAATACCTGAAGGGAGGGTGCAAAGAGGACAGAGCCAGGCTCTTTTCAATGGTGCCTAGTGACGGGACTAGAGGCAATGGGCACAAACTGAAACACAGGGTGGTCCATCTGAACATCAGGAAACACTTCCTTTTACCGTCAGGGTGACCAAGTACTGGCACAGGTTGTCCAGAGGGATTGTGGAGTCTCCCTTCTTGAGAATACTTAAAATCTTTCTGGACATGGCCCTGGGCAACTGGTTCTAGGTGACCCGTCTTGAGCAATGGGGTTGGACCGGATGACCTCCAGAGGTCCGTTCCAAAAACACTCTGTGATTCAGTGAACTACTGCAAACAAATAGTAGTTCCAGAATCTGGCTCCAAAAGACCAATCAACATCTCTTCGTAACAGTTAGGCAACCATATAGCCATATTTTTCATGTCCTCATCTTTTTCATCATCAAAAGTTCTGTTCAGTGATTTTTGTGAAGCATAACATTTAATCTATTTTGGTTTGTGTTTTCTTCTCATCATTTATCATTTAATATTGAATATTCAACATTTGATATAAGAATAATAAATTTTGGGTATGAAAGCAAAAGTTGAAGTGGACCTAGTGAACATGGGCTCCTCAGCCATGAAATATGCATGCTGGTGTCATGTAGGGTTATGCTGTTTAAAAGAACTGAGCCCACTTTTCATGTGAACTATTACTGGACAACTCATGTACAGCACAGCCTCATTATATGACTTCTGGATACACCCAGGGAAAAAAAGTAGATCTGTAGTAAATGTAGAATACGGTATATAGATGCTGAAGATACATCTGTGGACACATTAAGCTAAGAAGAAAAAATGGTGAGGAAAGTTTTATAGAAAGATAATAACAAGAACAGATGACCTGTTTTTCCTCTTAGCACACTGTGTTAAAATTGTTCTGTTTATCATATCCTTATACCAATTTTTTTTATTTTTAGTTTCATAATAAAGCACTACTTAGTCTGATAGGCATTTGAAAGCCACAGTTGGGTTAAGAATGAGTATCCTCCTCCTTTTCCAGAGATAAATGCTAAGCTTCACTGCAAAAAGAGATTCATGGCTCCAAGCAGTGTCTGAAGTTAAAAATTCTCTTGCAGATCTCTGTACATCTTAACTGTACTGAAAGAGAACTCATCAAAATTAGAGAAAGTTGCATGGCTATGAAGCAGACATAGGAAAATGAAAATCAGCTTGAGTCTTTCTTTCTAAATCAGATTACTTTCTGTTACACAAAACTTCATCATCTTTTTCAATTGGAAAGTTCTTTTATTAGAATGGGGAAAAGGCTAATATCTAGGCATGTACACTTACCCATCATCATCCCAATGCTATTCAGTACTATCTATATTCATCAGTAGTTTTTTAGACCACATAAGGGTCTGACACCAGACAGTATAGTGACCAAAATTCCTGCAGAGTCAGCCCCTTTCAGCATGGTGTACACTGCAGAGTTTCATTTTCCCCCTTTTTATTTCTTCTGATTGGAAATGTGGGGTTTTTTTCAACCACACTGAAAACATAAAACAATTCAAAAACACTACCAAGTACTAAAACCCTGTATTTTTTTAGTGTTCTTTTTCTGGAAGAATTGTGTAGTGGGTTTACATGGCAAGGTTTTGGTAGCAGGGTGGTCTAGTGTCTGTGAGAAGACACCAGAAGCTGCTTCCATGTTGGACAGAACCCAAAGTTGAGCCAGTCAGTCAGCAACATTGGTAGCACCTCTGTGATAACATATTTAAGGAAGGGTAAAAACCACTGCATAGCAGCTGTGAGAGATAACAGCAATAAAATGTGAAAAAAACCACGATGCAGACCCCCAGGTGAGTGCAGAAGGAGCAGGAGGAGATGCTCCAGGCGCTGGAGCAGAGATTCCCCTGCAGCCCGTGGGGAAGACCCTGGTGAGGCAGGCTGTCC
>JAOBAS010000008.1:13028443-13063426 GCA_025311575.1 Elanoides forficatus | reverse complement strand
TGTTATTTGCTGAATTATTTTTTTTTTTTTTTTTTTTGTGTGGCCTATTTTATTTGTTTGTTTGAACTAGGGACTCATTAATTTCATTTGATGGTCCCTGGATTTATCATCTGAATTTATGCATTACTCAGAACTTCAGCCAATGCAGCCTTTTTCATTGGTTACTAATACAATTTTACACTTTCATTTGCATACCAGTGTGGACATTAAAATAGGCCTGATAAGTCTTTCCTTAAATGTATCAGTTTTTTTCCTTTAACTAAAAAGGGAATTTAGGAAGTTTACCTCAGCTGCAAAGATCTTCATTACAGTTCTATATAAATTAGATGTGTACAGTGTGGAACCACCCTTACTGACCAAATTAACATTCCCTTGAAGTAATTACTAGCTTCACTATCACCAGTCTCTGAAGACATTTACATGATGGAGTGTCAGCAGCAAAATTGTCAGTTACAACTGGTATTTTCTAGATTCTGAACATGTTCTGTCTTTTTAGTCATAAGATATTAGGATGTGGGTGATTGGGAATGAGTGTATAGTTAGATCTTTCAGATACACCTTTGTAGCTTCTTGTTTGCTAAGGCCCCAGGTTTTCCTGAGTAGAATATGTGGTCTTGGATTTCAGGATATACGTGTCTTCTAATAAACTTGACCAACCACTTTTGATCCTCTTTACCTTTTCACCTCCATAATCTCGCATAAAGCCAGTTTTTGTTGTAAAATAATGTATTTCTGTTGCTTGTGCTAGTAATTTCACCTGCTTCGATAGTTTTTCCATGTCCTTAATTTCATGCATTATAACATTAAAGGATATTCCATGCTTATCCTCTGTTCAGTTTGTGATTTTTATAAACCTCTTTCAGGTGACAGAATGTGTACTGTGTACTATATTTGAGATGGAGCTCTTTCTTGCATTTCTACAGTAAAAATTAGTAAAAAAGGAGACAGCAGAAAAAATAATCTAGTTTAGATTTTCATTAAAAATGTTCATAGATTTTTTAAGAAATAATTGCTCATTTAAATTTTTATTATTTCCAGATTATATGTATTATTTTTTCACCATGTTTTGATCGACAGCCAACAACAATCAGTATTTTTAGCGCATTCTGCAACCATTCACAGCCAGCTTTTGCAACTGAATGCCTGTGTGTGTGTATCAGGAAACTAGAGAGTGCTGTGATTAGAGTGCTTAGAAGACTGAAAAATCAGGTCAGCCTCAAACTGCTAAAACAACACTTTACTAGACTGCCATTAATTAACATCACATGTTGACAATAATTAGTTATTACACATTGTTAATCATTATCACTGCATACTGAAAGCAATCCTCCCTTAACAGTTGATCCTACACCAGCTGTGAATATGCAGCATCACAGAACTGACGCAGTGCAGTCAGCACTAATGGCTGCAGTCTGTGATGTTCTTTCTTATTCATGGAGCGCAATGTCTGCTCCTCCTGAGGTCCTCTCCCTGCTGCTACCTCCCCATCCCCTAATCAAGCGTTTGGTCCTTTTATAAAAAGGATGAGTCTCTAGGCAGTCTGTAGCTCTTGGCCTCCACCCCGGGGTGCATGATACCTGGAGGAGTGTAACTTTCCCAGGCTGCAGCAGATGCCTTGTCCTCTTGTGTGGCTTTTCCCATCCCTCTCTTCCATGCCCCCTCTCACCCACCCTTGCTTGGCTGCTTCTATTTTTCTTAAAACAAAAACAGTCTTCATCCAGCTCTTGAGTATGTATGCAAAACCTCAGGAGGTCTTTAGTCCAACCTTCTTCTCAAAGAACGGTCAGCTCTGAGTTCACGCCAGGTTGCTCAGAGTTGTGTCCAGGCCCATCTTGAAAACCTTTAAGGATTGATACAGCACAACCTCATCGGCCAATCCCCTTGCTCAACCAAGGGGAAAAACGCTTGACCAGCACGGAGTTGTTTAGGTTCCCAGGACCTCTCTGCTTTCAGCTTCTGGTCATACGTTCAAGACCATACATAAACTGCACATCATAACAAGAGCTACTTGCTGCCAAGCCACACCAGTCACACAGCCAGTTCCCATAACAAATTGGTAACAAAAGGCCACAGCTGGGGCCTTGCACAGTATCATGTCCCAATTTCTCAGGATGATGACTCAGGTTTGCTGATTCCAAGGTCAGAATTAAGGTGAAACAACTCCAGAGATCCTTTAACTCACAAAACTCAATTTTTATTTGCTCACAAGAAGAATTGGCATGCTCTCCACCAAAATTGGTATGCTTACAACAAAAATTGGCATGCTCACTGCCAAAACTGGTATGCTTACAACAAAAATCGGTTTGAAACTATGTCAGTAAACTGTGTGACATGTGCTAACCATACATCACCAAACATATACTACAGGCCTTGATTTTTTGGGAATCAGTTCAGGGAAGACAATAAGGAGATCCCTACTGTTGAGTCACAAGGTTCAGAGTGGACCCCCTTGCTTTCTAGACTCCTTCTCAGTGAGGAGCCCAGGGCAGCTGAATCCACTCCTAATCCCAGATTTAGTCAATGGTTTATGTCTAAAGGGATGAGGTGTAGGGATTACAGAACAGGAAAAGCAAGAGAGAAGAGAAAGATAAGTCCTGGATCCAGCATTGGTTCAGTCAGCCAAGGGGTCCAGTTCCAGTGGGCTTGCACACATGGGGCTTCAGTTTGTGTCCTTTTATCATCCTTGCCCCTCCTTCAGGCAGGCACTCAAACTCATTAGGCTAATTAACAGCCTTTGGGCCATGGGCTTGGGAGTTATCTGGGGAGTAGCTTCCTCTTCCCTGCAGATGTGATCTTTCACCATACATGGTGAGCTGCCCTGCTCAGCATGTCAGAACAGCACAACAGAACCTGGAGCTGGGCAGCCTCCAGCACACCCTCCCCCTCCTGTTACTGGTGGGTGCTGATGGGCTTCTTTTCACCTGGGGTTCCTTGCTAGGCAGAGTTAGTCCTTAAGCAGAACTTGCCCCACTACAATGTTTGAGACATTAACTCCTTCAGTCTCACACACAGTCAGCATAAGGCATAGATAGTTTCCTGGTGGCCTGTCACTAGCAATGGCGTAGTATTTTTTGGGCCACTGGCTCTAGAAAAGCTTCTCCAGTTATGCAATGTCAGTGTGCTAATGTTTAGGTTTTAAACAAGCTGAACATAGTTAAGATGTCCTTAGTCTCCTTCATCTTTCATGGGTAAAATAGGCCTGCATATTTGGCTATGTAAATTTATTTATCATTATCCTGAACCATTTTGTATCATTGCTAAATTTTGTCATCTATGTACTTCATTTTCAAAGTAATTTGAAAATATGTGGCACAGTACAAACATCAGTATAGAACCCTGTGGAATGAAGTCACTGGTGGCATCCTATTGCAAATAATGTTACAATCCTTACTTACCTGTAGCCTCATATTAAATTAGTTTCTTCAGAATTCATAAAAAGTTTTTTCTATAAGTTTAAGCATATTGTAGGAACCTGATGTCAGTTATCTGTATGCTTATCAACTACTACAAAGAACTCAAGTTTGGTATGCTTCAAACAGCTGTCTTTGAAAGTGCCCTTAATGTTATTTCCTGTTACATGTTTCTCCACACATCTAATAATTTTAATCCTTTACTAATTATTGTTCCTACCAATTTTGGACCTAGTATGGAAGGACTTTTTTTTTCCTGAGAATTTCTTTATCTTGTTGCTTGTGCATGTTCACTCTTACAGTAATTTTTAAAGATCTTTTCAATAGTAGGTATTAGCCCTGAGGCTCCAGTCCAGTTTTCTTAAACAAAATCATCACATCCACATGCTATGATTTGCCTTGGCCCTTAATCATTTTCAATAAGCTTTCTCATTTTTAAGTACTTCCCTTATTTGGAAATCAAATGTTACTGTGTATACACAAATACACTTGCTTCTTTTTTCCCTTTGATGGTCACGTTTCTCACATATTTAGGTTAAATGATTATACACTGTGCTTAGGCATGCTCACAGCATTATGAAATATTTATAGACCTACATACTGTTGATACAAGGTAAATTCTGATTAGATATTAGGAAAACCTTATCCACCCTGAGGATACTTAAGCACGGCACAAGCTGCCCAAAGAGATTGTGCAGTCTGCGCCATAGCAAATATTCAAAACTGACTGGATTCAGCCCTGAGCAACCTGCACTATCTGGACCTGCTTTTTGCATAAACTTGGAAATAGTTGACCTTTACAGGTCCCTTCCAATCTAAATAATTTAGGAGTTCTATGGTCAACAGCTGCCTGAAAATCTTTTATTTACCTCATTGCTTTCCTTTATCTTTGCCATAAATTGCCTTGACTATCTCTTGCCATAAGGCTTCCCTCCTCTTCAACAGTAACCATTGCTGCACTGCTGGAAATGGAAAAGCATCTGTAATGTATCAGCTTTGCAGCAAAGTCATATAGAAAGTCAACAGTTTATTTCTGTAGCTGGAGTTTACTCTAATTTCCAGATTTCATCTTGCCGGAAGCATCCTCTTTTTCTGTTCTCTAAAAGGAGTAATTCCTCATTACATAGCATAGTTAGTCATGATTTTAAAAACATAGTACTGTATGGAAAAAAAATCCTTGCTTTATTATTATGTACTATTATAAACTTCAGTGGGAGTTTGGGTTGCATGTGAAATGTAGGATCAGACCTTTTGTATTGTATTTGATGATATTGTTAATATGCACCTCTGTAGTTTAATGGTGTGCACTCACATTGTAACAGCAAACAAAAAGCAACTTAATGTTATTTTGAGAGAAAATTGCTTTCTTTACAGCATAGAAGGATTAGATGTTGGAGCTCATATTGCACAGATGCAAATTGTAGTTTGTTGAAGTAAAGTACTTTTTCTTTCTCACTGTGGTACTTTGTTTGTCAAACAATATTTTAAGTTGATTTCACAGACTAAAAAAGATCTAAAATATAAGACAAATATAACAAAGGTAGTATTGTTAAAACACTTTCTACTATGCAGATTTGTGTGTGTGCAGCAAAGCTGTTCTCATTGTAAATCCTTGATTCAAGATGTCATCATGTATGCCATTCTAAGATTACCAAAGAATATTCTCTAGTTTAACAGGATAAAAATCAACACAAGATTGTCAACATCACGGCAGAATTTTTCAAGCCTTACACTTTGCGTTAATAATACACAAACTAAGGAATTTGATGGTGAAGCAACAACACTAGTCATCCCGAAACATGCAGTTAGGAGAAATAAATCTTTTGTTGGTTAGTTCTGTTATATAGCTTCAGCTATTTTTACCTGGCTTTTTTCTACATATTTATTTGCACTTTTCTCCAGTAGAACTCATCAAGAAATTAAATTATATAGGAAAGATTGAATCATGTTCATTGGGCTAAAAGAGATTTTCCAGCTACATATTTGTTTAAGATTGATGTTTTTCTCTGCATTAAGTGCTACATTTCTTTGAAAAACACTAAGGGAATTTTTCCCATTAAAAATGTTTGCTACTAACTTGGAGTTTGAGAGTTTGATACTTTTTTTTCTGAGACAGATGATTTTTTTTCTTTAAGAATGTGTGTGTTTTTTAATTTAGCTCTACTTAAGATCTTAGAATAATTACTGAAGTCTCTGTCCTAAGCCTAGACATGAAGATTTTTCCCTAGCAAGGATTGACACCTCTGCTCATTTCTGATTACTCAGAGACACAGGTCTCAGTGAGGAGAAAGAAGGGGAGAAAAGCTGTGCGATCAAACACTAGAATTTGGGAGCAAAGACACTGCTATGTGTTCCACCAGTTACATGGGGAAGAATTAATCTCATCTAATTTTGTAAGGCAATATTGAATCATGAACAGCCTATGGAAATAAATTAAAACATTTAGAATGCAAGTTTTCATAACAAACACCTACTTCCAGACAAGCTAAACTGAGCCTAGAAGTTAATATAAAGGAAACCTAAGTTGATTAACTCAAGTATAGGTACGAACATTATAGCCATCTACATTTAGATGTATTTCATCATGAAATAGTAATTTACATGTAAATTACTATTACATTGCATTTACATGTAAATGTAAAAGCTATAGAAGAGAAAGAAATTTCGTAAACCAAACTTTTAGTTCAGAACACTGTTTTAGTTTTGCTGGGAATTCTATCAGCTTCTCTAATCCTTTCTGTGCCTAACAGGCTTTAGGCTGTGCATTTATACCATCTCAGTACCCTAAGATACTAAAGCTCTGATATTCTTCATGCCAACAATTGCCTCTTTTTAGCTAAACTGGGTATCTCAGGGAATACTTTGCCACCAAATCATTGAAGACTTACATGGTATAGCAGGTGTCAACTTTATCCGAATTTACTGAAAGACATGATCAAATTAGCTAACATACAGAAAGCACTGAGTTCAACATTAAAATGCTATTTGTACAGGAGGAGGAAGATCTGGTCTCTAAGTGTATCTCTGAGGACACTAAAAACTTCATCTTTTATCTCCAAACAGTGCAGAAACAGGACGAAATGTGTCATTTGACTTTTTCATCTATCAAGGAGTTACGTGAGACCAGAGATCAAATTACTACTCACAAAACTTGGTTTTGTACCTCACCATGTGAGTCTTAGGTGCAAAGTTCAAAATCAAGCCTTAAAAGGGGATGAAAAAGTAACACCTTGTTCTTTCACCAACAAACTGCATTCTTTACCCATATTTGTGTAGTTTCACCAGAAGGGGTGAGTGCACAACTAAATTTGATTGCAGTAATAATTGTAGTAGTATGCTGAACGGAGGGGTCTGTGGATCGAAGGCCAAGGAGAACATAGGTTGCCTTGTCAGGGTGAATTTGCACTATTCATATTTTTGGCACTGGGTTCTCAGGTGACGTGATCCTCCATAACCAAAGGAAAACTGCAGGCATCCACCTTCAAATGCTGTTTCAGTCTCTGAATACTAATCTTACCTTAGTACCTGTACAGAGGAGAATAGTAGAGTTGTATATAAACTTCCATTATTTGGCATTTCCTGTTGGCTGTCTAAGGCACTGAAATATTTGGCAATGGTTATCATAATTAATGCTTAAAAAAACCTAGTTCTCCCCTTCTATATCTAGAGCATTTGGGCTTATAACCTGAGTTTAGAAATTTCTTTATCAAGTACATTGTAAAAGCTAGGCATGTCAGAATTATGCTTGACACATTTAAATCTTCGTTTCTCTAGATTGCTTTCTTCTACAGTAAAAATGCCACTCCTGCAATATATTTCCTTATTATTTCTTTGATCACTTGTGCTCTCAGCTCTGACTTTGATATCAAATAGCAGGTCTCGCAGCTTTTACTGCACTGTGATACTGTCAGACTGGAAAGAAACATGTGTAAAGCAGTACATTTACCTTTATTTAGTAGTGGTTGTACCCTACTTTTTAGTGTCCACTTAATTTTTTTTAGTTATGTGAAAGCATAGTGGGAAGTTCAGGTGTGTTGTCTTGCATGCAGTGATTCAGGAGGTAAGACTTGGGTCTTCATATGTACTGCCGATGGAAATTACTGAAAGACATGTGTCCTGGTTTCAGCTGGGATAGAGTTGTCTTCCTAGTAGCTGGAAGTGAGTGAGCAGCTGCGCGGTGCTTAATTGCTGACTGGGGTTAAACCACGACAACATGCTGGAAAAGATGATCTGAAAATATTTAGTGGGAAAGAATGATGTCAGAAATTGAAATATCAAAGAAAAACCTGAATTGAAACAAACAAATAAACAAGGCTTCTTAGTACCATATATATAGACAGTTGAAGAATATAGAGCTCTTAAGTTTCATATAAGAACACAGTATCATGAGTCTAAAATTGAGGAGTGTGAAGCATTGCATTGGGTTTCAGTGTCAAGGATTTTAGTGTAAACTAAAAAAAAAAAAATAAAAATCAATCATCTTAGTTTCTTACATGTGGGAACCAGGAATCAGAGCAGTATTTTATTTATAATATCTATATTTATTTCCCTTCAGCATTTGTTCTGATCTGGTTCTGTTCAAGAACATCTGTCTCAGGTCCATTTCAATAAAATAAAATAACGCCTCTGGTTTGTGTTCGGGTTCAGTTCCTGTTAAGAACCACACAGCAGGCTTGGTCTTGTATAGTTCTTAACATACCCCAAGCACATTACTACTGAAACAAAAGGCAGGTTATAGTAGATGAATACAAAGAGACAGTGAAGCAATAATGATGTTCAGAATGAAAAATAACTCTTAAATATTTTGATATAAGTCTAACAGTGACCAAAATCAGATACCACAGCAGATGGGAAAGAAGTCTTGCAATAAGTGCAATGAGTTCAGCTATACCCATTAATAAGAGATGACCAGGATCAATCCTTGGTCATGAAACCAAGCATTGTGGGCTAGCTTGCATCCAGGCTGCTCAGTACTAGTCACATCAGGATGAAAACAGTACATCCATGTTTTGTAGCACTTGGGTTCCCTGCAATGCTTGTAATGTGTTACATATCTTTTTATTCACAATACATGTGATACAATGAGAGGGCTGTGCTGCACACCATGGAAGTGTATGTTTTTGCCTGATTTGGGGAGGCAGAGATTCAGTCTGGGGTTGTAGCAAGAGGGACAGAGGAAGCAAAACTTTGGGCAGTCTCATAATTTTGCTGTCCTAAATGAGATGTCCTTTGAGATAACTGTCTCTAGAATGAAAATAGAATATTGTCTTGGGAGAACCTAAACTCACTGGGAGCAGACTAACTGTTGAGCTGGGTGGGCAATGGAGAGTCCAAACCCTTAGCTTTTTTCCTGGCTTGCTTTTTTTTTTTTTTTTTTTGGCAGCATAGATATACTCATGGTGTTTATTTATTTACATCCTTATGAAATGTGGTGGGTTGACCCGGGCCAGCTGCCAGACCCTAACCCAGATACTCACTCACTCCTTCTCAACAAAGCAGTGGAGAAAATAAGATGAAAAAGCTCATGGGTTCAGATAAGGACAGGGAGATCACTTACCAGTTACAGTCATGGGCAAAGCAGACTCAACTTGGGGAAAATTAATTTAATTTCTGACCAGTTAATATAAAGTTGGATGGTGAGAAACAAAGGCGAAAACTAAAACTCCTTCCTACCACCCCCCTTCTTCCCAGGCCCAACTTCATTCCTTCACTCCCAAGCCCTCTAACTCCTTGCCCTATCCCTGAGCAGTGCAGGGGGATGGGAAATGGGTGTTGCGGTCAGTCCGTAACAGCTCCTCGCTTCCACTTCTTCCTCACACTTTTCCCTTAATCCCATGGGGGTCCTCCGCATGGGCTGCAGTCCTTCAGGATAAACCTGCTCCAGAGTGGGCTTCTCACCATGAACCATAGTTCCTGCCAGGAGAACCTGTTCCAGAATGGGCTCTTTCATGGACTGCAGCTTCCTTCAGGGAATATCCACCTGCTCTGCTGTGGTCTTCTCCACAGATTGCAAGGAAATACTTCTTCCACCATGGTGTCTCCCGCAGGCTGCAAGGGAATCTCTGCTCTGGTGCCTTGAGCACCTCCTTCCTCTGCCTTTTCTCTGACCTTGCTGTCTGCCAGGCTGTTTCTCACACTTTTTTTTCTCACTACTCACTGCCTGTGCAGCATTTTGCCCTTTCTTGAGTTCATTTTCACAGAGGTACTACCGTCTTGTCTGCAGGGCTGAGCGGTGCCCTGGGGCGGGCGGGTTGGAGCCGGCTGGAACCGGCTGTGTCCGGCTCGGGGCAGCCCTGGCCTCTCCTCACAGAGGTCGTCACTACCAAAACCTTGCCATGTAAATTCAACAAACCACATCACATCAGTGTTACATTGTGAGACACTACGTTTCACACCAGTATAAGAAACCTAGTTTATTTAGGAGGACTGCATAAACTATGTGATAGACATGTGCATGATGGAAGAGCAAAAGCTTGTGTCTACAGTTCAAAACGTAAGGCTGAACGTGAAGTAAATGTATAGAAGGTTTTGTGACAAAAGGTGTCTCATTGTTTGCCTAACCCATTGATGGACGGGTGGGTATTAAGTTGTAGTTCAGGCACTTTGGTTTGCCTTAGTCAGTGAAGATCATGATTTACCCTATCCCTTTGTTCTAATATGTACAGCTAGATGAATAACATCACTTCCTTGTTAAAGAGCAAAGCGCACCATGTCGAGCTGCATACATCTTTGTATTATTTAATGAATGTCTAAAAGCTTGCTTTTATCACTTTTTTTTTTCAGAATACATCATCTATAGCACCACAGAGGAAATAAAAAGTTCATGAAGAAAGGAAACAATAATTAGTCAAAAGACAGTTACAACTGACATTTTAAAATAACTTTTCATTGGTGAACAAGTAATCATTCTTAAACCCTAAAAAAAAGAAAGAAAAAAAAAAAAGAAAAAAGATATGAGTATAAACTAAACAAAATCAAGACTTTAAGGATGGACATAATAGAACAGGAAGAAAACTATCTCCAAGGAAAAAGAAATGTAGCCTGCGATATAGCCAGGTCCAAAGAAGACTGACAGTCTGTATTCCACTCAAAATCCTCCATATGCTCAGAAAGGATACAATTTCCTCATAATTTATCAATTAGCATTGAGAAACTTTGGTTATTTCCTCAGAAAATCTAGTATAACATCTGTCTGAACTCAGGCTATATCTGATTTTATCTGTGCACAATGACTAAGGTATTTCTTAGCAAATGGGTCCCCAAAGAGTCCACACAAAGAATCCTTTGAGCTCCCATTTATTCAGCATCTAACCACAACATTTAGGTTTACTTGTACCCTTGCCATGCCGACAGCAAATATTGTCTTAAGATGTTGCATTTCACCCCATCTTGGTCCAAGAAAACAGTACAGGAAGAGTGGAACTCCAGGGCTCATCAAGGTTAAGAGCCAAGGTAAAGTCCAGCATGTGCATCCAGATCAGGAAATTGTGAAGAATTATTAGGTTTTGCAATTTTGATGTAACCTCAGCCTAGGAAAAGATTCAGCCAGGGGGAACAGGCCAAACTGGTTTCTCACACCTGAGTACTGATTGCCTGAGTTATGTATAATGAAGACAAACCCTAATGAAGAAATTCTGAGAGACGGCAGCTTCTTGATTAATAAGAAAGGCTGTGAGTTGGTCAATTATTGTAACATATGAAAGAGATGGTGTGATGAAGTGTTACTAGTCCTCCGGGTATGGCTCAAAAAAATATGTTTTTCAACTGCATACTTGGTAACTGAAAAGGTAATAAATTGGTGTCTTGAAAGAAAATTGCTTAGAATTGCAGCTCTATATATTAAAAGAATCTTGAATGTTGTTCTTTTTTGTGTGTGGGATAGTTCAAAGTTTGTCATTTGATGAATAATTTAAAAATGTGGGTTTTTTCTCTCTAGAAATGAATCAGTTTAGGCTGACAGAATAGAATTATTTAATTAAGTTTGTACAAATGTCCACATGATTTATACTGCATACTTGGCTCTTTCTATAGCATAACTTTACAACACTGCAATGTTTCACCTTTGTCAGTTTTAAGGTCTTACGAAGGTGCATTTTTTTTAACCTGAAGGAAATTTGCCAGAAAATCAATACAAAAAACTAACACTTTTTATTTCAACATAATGAATTATAAATAGAAAACTATGAACTGTAGTCAAGACAGTTTCCTGTATTTACAATTTAATTCAAGCAAATCAGCTGTCCAGAATATATTATAAACTGACTAGTTTGAAGGTAGAAAGGTGTTGATAAAAGCTTTCATTTACTTTGTTTTTACATTTGTTTTCCCCAGATTTTCTTTCTTTGTGTGATTCAGCAGGTATTTTGGGTTGTACTTCAAAGAACCTTTAAAAGAGACTTTCATTCTCAAAATAATTAAGATACATATGTGTTAGCTAATAGCTTTTGATAGCTTTACAAAATCACTTTATTCTTTCTCTAGAAAAACTTTTTGTTGTTTTAACACTTTTAAAATACTTTTTAATACTCTCACATCATGTTTATATTTACCTTAATACACAAACCACTTGCTGAAATTACTTTCTAGCTTATCTTTTCAATAGTAATCCAAGTCAAGGAGTAGCAGCATTTTAAAACATGCTAAGTATGGCCATCTGACTGTACTCTGATTCAGATCTGTGTTGAGACATTTTTAGGACATTGTGTCAATTTTATATCCTATCTCCCTCCACCTGCTTTCCCCTCTGCTGCAAAACAGACTCAGAGGAGAGCCTTCCGCTGAACTGGGGCTTGTTCCAAGGACACCAGGTAAGACATGATGAGTTTATTCAGAGTCTATGTCAGAGTCCACTACACTCTGACCAGTTTCTTTGAGATATTCCACACGTGGAAGGTGTGATGTTTAATGTCAAATTTACTTATTTGGAGATTATTGGTGTTGCACAGGATTTCTGATTTAGCAGAGTGATACAAAATACACTAAAAACACAATACAAAAATTAGTGACACTTAGCAAAATTCAGCAAGTGCAATACCCAGTTCAGTCACAATATCAATGTGATTCCCGTTACTGATGCCTATAGTATGCTCACTGCCATGTCGCTGGGCATCCCCAGTCACCAGGAAGGAAAACGTAGGTTGAAGCCAGCCTAAGGCCATTGGTGTCTTTGAAATTCTTTTGCTGGTTATCTAGGTTTTGTACTGTGTGCTGGGCTGAGCCATGTATTCACTCCTCCTATGCTGGTCTGGCTCACTCGGGGAAACATTTACACCACCAGTTGATCCACTCAGCTGTTGATAGCTGTTTATCTGTAACAAAAGCCACCCCCTGGTCCCCTTTGTGTTGAGCCAGTCAGGTTCTTTGCATCACTCTGAGCTTCTCAGGCATATCACCCTTGTCCATCTCCACTGAGCCGCCTTCTACTGTTGGGGTTTATTCAGTGAGTCACATTCCACCCCGAGGGGTTTAGTCAGTCACAATCTGCTACTTGTGCTGATATTTCCCCTGCCTTTTTCTTCTTCCCTCTTCTTCCTTTCCCCATGCCAGGGCTCTTCTTTCCCCATCCTTGCTATTTTTCTGCTCTTGTATTTGGTGATACAGATAATTTGTATTACAGTAACACATTTTTTGTAAGTACATGCAGATTTAACATCTTATTTATACATCCAAGAGTTCAGAAAAGGGCCTCAGTTTGTTTTCTCTAGGCCAATTATTTTGGCACAAAAATTTGGGTTTGTTTTTTTTTTTTACTCAACGTCATGTTTGGAGATAATATTGAACTGTCCTGACTACAAACCATTATGGCATTTACGAATATATTAATGCTGAACGAGTAACAACATATACCTGAAGTATGTTTTTTACTTGTCACTGTTGTCCCCAAAAGGGGTTCAGTACCTGACATGCAACGAGCCAGTCTTACACACAGAGCCAAGGTATTTGTTTACTTCATGTCTGTGCAGAGGTGGGTGCCCGGGGGTGACCCCACAAATCTAGCACCCCTTGGTTAACTGGTGGAAGACACTTACACAGCCCAAGCAACAGTGATCAGTGCTTTTACAGTTGCACTCCGTCACCCTTACTCCTTTTGGTTCCCACAAGCCTGGTCTCCACTTAAAGTCACAGCGTCCTCCTTTTTCACTGCGCATGTTCAGGGAGGGAGGGGCTGCTGTTGGTATGGGGTTTTCCCTAACCCGAGGGTGGGGGTTTTACTATGTTGAGTAGGATAGTTCCCTCAAAGTTCAAGGAGCTCTATGACTTTACCAGTAGTAGAACTTCCCTTGGCTTATCTGGGTACTCTCTTCTCTCAAGTTCACACCTCGTGAACTCCTTATAGGGGTTGAGTAGAATCCTTTGTTTTATTGCTCACCTATCTCCAACAACTCTGTAGCACAAACTTCATTCCAATCCCAATTACCATAGTTTATCAATTTCTCTATTTGACTAATAACCTAATATTAAGATAGCTCATTCATTCTTAAATTCAGTATTAATTTTATTTTTAACATAATTTGCCTAACTTTAAGTAAAAAAAACTAGGTTAAACTCTGTTGCCTTATTTCCTGTCTATGTTTGATTTAAATCATGAAAGTTATCCAGTCCCCTGAGGTACATACTCATGTTTGTGTGACCCAGGCATGATACTACTTTTTGGTATCTAATACTTCCATATTTATTCTTACTCTTAATATCACTAAAAGATGTTTGATAAGTTTAAAGATAAACTAGAAAGGTAAAATAACCTTAAAACACTTCCATTCCTATTTCTTCATTTCAGCTGTTTTGCTTCTTTTTTTTTTTTTTTAATTTTTTACAGTATTACCGTACCCAGTGCAGAAGCCTTTGACACATAAATTATAAATGTACTATTCAAGAGATAATTGTCTTGAACATGAATATAAGTGTACAAAAATAGTGTAACTAGGAATAGTACATAAATACTTTGTAACATTGATGGCACAACCAGACACAAATTTACATAAGCATGTTAGCAATAGGTCTGTGAGGGACTGCAAATAGATGGGCCATCTCCTGAACACGCAAGAAGGGTGATTGCCAAGAGAAAATGAAACAAGCAGTATCAAGAACAAGGAGACCCCCAGTTTTGGGGAGCAGGGCAACAGCATAAAACCATCTGGCATAAGAGAGGAAAATTGGAGAGAAACAAGTCCATTTTGGATTTAACTTCTCTTGCTGAAAAACTCCTAAGCCTGGTCTCCTTGACTTCCACAAGAGAGAACTTGTCAAAGGCTGCAACCATCAGCAATAACTGCATGGCATCAGCTCCATGGTAGTGCCTACCCACACCTAATGTTGTGATTTAGATTGGCAGTTTTGTACACATAGTGATGATGATGAATCCTGTGTAAGAACTGATGATTATGAATAAGCACGTTGCCAATGACCAAATTTCACAGTTTAAAATTGGCCTGATTTGTCAGTTTTCTAAATTCTCCCATCACACTGCTTTCTAATTCCCTAAAACAGAGACATACAGACAGATGCGTAGATAGATGGATGGATAGATAAATTCAGCTGCAATACATACTATATCCTAATTTGGATGAACTAATGAATAACTTAATCTGTAGGTGATGCAGTTGAATGACAAGCCATCAGGTGGGACTGGAGGAACGAATTAATATCCACCTTCCAGAAAAGTTTAATGTTGTTCTTAACCAAGGTTATCATGGGTCCACACAGTATTCTGTTGCGGTTGAGCTACTGATTGGGATCACGGTATGTCTTACATGTCTTTATGAGCTCCTGAAAGAAATAAAAGATTTAATTAGGGATTAAATGCTACATTATACTCCTTAATGTAGCAATAGTATCAAGATTTAAAAATAAATTTAGTAATCTAATAACTGAAGTAACTCAAAGAAGAAACAAAAGCTGTCTATTACTTTATTAGTAACTGAAAAAGTCTCCTGAAGACTGAGAAACTTAAAGTTCTGTCAGCCGAAAGCAACTTGTCAAACTTTTCCACGTGAAAAATTCCTCTAAACTTTGTTTAGATTTTATAATGTAAGGTGGTTTAAACTTGCCTTTTTTATACAGGTTAAAAACTAGTTTTCCAATGCTTCTTAATTATTCATGTGTTTCTTCATTTTTTCAGTTCCATCTCTTTCTTTCTTTCTTTTTTTTTTTTTTTTTTAACTTCTAACTGAAGTTCCTGGAGATTAACTTGCATAAGAGTTAATAATTCGGTATCTGAGCTATTTGAAAAATAATATGATATTGAAAATATGATTCAAAGATAATTCATGATTATTCCATTTACTTGGAATTACATTGTATGGGATGAATACACTATTCTCATCACTTGACTATGAAAGCACATTCTGTACTACGTAAAGCAGTATAGCTCACATCTCTTAAACAGGATTCATTCTTTCACTCTGTCACACTGGGAAAGAATTTCTACAGTGATAGGAGGGTTTATTTGCTTGTTTGTTTTTCTCAAGCATTAGAAATGAGATCATGACTGAAGTTATTGATCACCTCTCTCAGAAAGTCAGAAAAAAAAAAGAAATGAGATCAGATCTATGCACTTTTAGGTCAGGAAATTTTTTTTTCTGAATTTTTTTTCCCTTCATTCCTGCTAAAATGCCATCTAAACATAAATATTTTTAGTGTTTGTATAGGCAATACACCTTTCACGGGTATGTTACTGTTTCTGCTCTTCCAGTGAAAGTCAGATTGCTGTATGCAAATTTCCTCAGTCCCATTTTCTTAATAGCCTATGTTCAATCAGTTTATGTGACTATTTATTCATAGGGTCCCAAGGTAAAGAGTCATCATCTAATAAATTCTTCAGCTCTTCTTTTTACATAGCAATTAAAGCAGTCGAGGGTTTTACATTTAAAATGTATGCAATATGTAACGTTCAGTGACACAAATCAACTAAAACTCTCATTGAGATTTTTTGAAAACACTGCTTTTTTAATTCCTTTATTTAGTCATTATGTTTCATACATTCTCTCCACATATATTTCAGTTGATGTAAATCCAAGTTTTATCTAGATAAACCAAAATATTTATTCATTTGAAAGTGTTAGCATTTTCTATATCTCAGCTCCTGTATTCTCCCGACTTGGAAGATTATTTGACTTGTCCTACTTGATGTCTTCATCATCATATACAGTTGGGGAGAATATTTATGTATGAAAGGGTATTCAGAATAGAAGTAACTTCTTAATAATTTTTCACTCTCAGTATTTCTTGTTGGTTTATGTATGAAAAAGAAGCATTAATGAGTCTTGTGTGGTTAATGGAGACAGTTGGACCTAAAAACAAAAGTTACAGGCTTTCCTTAATTGGTTTCTAAAAATGAATGGCACTTTTCAAGTCTTTAAGTCCCAGATGAAATGGGGACAATTTCAACTGTATTGTGGAATAGACAAACGCATGGAAATAGTGGCATTGCCCTGTTGTGTAACAGGTTTGTGCTATAGAGGGAAAGATGACCTGAAGGTTCTTCTTAGCTCTGTGCTCGTTCTGTTGGCCAGATTAAACTGTTCTGGGCTTTCCATGATTTAGAAAGGTAAGGAAAGGCAAGGAAAGTAAAGGAAAAATATTTTTTAAAGTGTCATTATTAACTTTTAAATTATTTTCTTTCTCATATATAAGCTTGCTTAATTGGCAGTGGTTGAAAACTTCTTTTTTTTTTTTTAATTCCACATCAAAATTTATAATGCTTTGGATTAAAACTTTATTGTACAAAAAGTTCTTTCTGTTATTTGCCTATTCTGTTCCTGCCTTTTTCCTTCTTTTGTGCTTCTCTTCTCCACTGCTTGTGGAATGTACAGTGAACCAAGTTTTGGCTTGAGTATAAAATAGTAATTGATTTTCTTTCGTTTGTTTACTTTTCAGCTAGACCTACTTCCAGCTCTGGTTCAGCATGTAGCCTTGCAAGTATTTACACTAGTCTAATGGTGTAGGTAGCAGAAGGATAAAAATGAGCCACAAGAATGAGGAGAGGACTGGGAACTTCTTTGTTGTTTCTGGTTTATGAGTACGTTAAACTCCAGTTTAGAGTACTGAAAGCAGTATAAGTATTTTCCCACAGCATTTCAGTAGTCTTTTTCAGATGAAGAGTATATTAATAGTGATTCCTTGCATGTGTTAACTGGTGCCATATAGAAATATACTTTGTAGTGTTGTCTTGAGCATAGAAATGTAGAATGTAGATTTAGAGTACTTGGTAACCATCTTGTGCAACCCTTTCTGTTAATTTATCACACTCTAATTTGAAATGTGTTAGGTTTCTTCTACTTTCTTCTTCTAGAAATTATTCTTTGGGGCTTAGCAACTTTCAACATCCTTTCAAAATGTATTCATGGTGAAATTGTGTTAATTTGTTTTTGTGTCAGTAGTATTTAATACCTTAAAGTACTCTTTTTTTCTGTGACATTCCCTTTGTGGAATTCTGTCTCAACCTTAGCTTTTTTCCTCCTTTTTTTCTGTTTAATTTTTTAAAATAGAATAAGCTAGGCAGTATCCTGAAGTAAAGCAGGCTATCCATGCTACTCATTATTCTCTGCCTCAGTTCAAATTCATATTCCCTTAATAGGGATCACCGAAACAGTACACAGGACTTCAGTTTGAACAGGGTCTCATACAATGGCAGTCTGATCTGTTACCATTGGATATACCCTTCTTGATGCATTCTGACATTGTATCTCCCAGTATTGTGCCATCTATAAAAATCATTAACTCATTCTTGCTTTTCATGCTGATATTAAAAATGATTAGCCTCAGAATCAATCCTTTAATCAGACTGCTAGAAACTTCCTCAAGATTCATTCCTTCTCTTTTCAGAGATAGTTAACTCTTGTCTCTTCTTTAGCTTGGTCTTGGATGTCACAACTTTTACCACTTTACAACTGTTATCTGTTGATCCATAACTGCTTAAAGAAAAGAAAAAGAAAAACAAACCACCAAACTACTTCTAAGCTGTCACTTTAGACTAATAAATATATATATACATATGCAAGACAGAAATAATGAAATCAGTACACTCGTGTTTCTTGAAATGCAAGTTTATCTTGCAGCATGTAATTTTACTCATGTTAATGCAATCGCCAAATGTAATCTGATTTAATAAAAATACAGCTGTCTGTGTTATCTTTTTTTGTGTGTAAAATGAGCTATTGCCAACACTCTGACCACATTTGCAGGACATGAACTTGTTTAGTCTTCAGCAGGCAGAATATAATAAGTAAGTGGTTGTGTTATGCATGCTGAGTGCCTTGTTCTTCCTAAATTGAATGACATGTATATCACACAAAATTGTTCAGAGTCAAGGGGGAGTTGCAGCTGGGAAAGGCTCTGACACAAACAAGAAGGATTACAGTTATTTTACACCAACAGCAGAAACTGCAGTTCTCAGTGGATAGAATGTCTTCCTTCAATTTGCAAACAAAATAAGTGAGTCTAATAAGATGTTGACTGTTTCAGCTGTGAAATAGATCCAGTAAGGAGTATTTTTTTTTTCTTGATGGACCCCAGATAACTCTCAAGGTTACAGATTCTTACTTCAGAGAAAATTCTGAATAACAAAATTTTTGTATATTTTATCCACAAGGCAATATCTCTACAAGACACTGTAACTGAGCCATAATTACCTTCTAGTTCCTGAAGGGACACAAAGATGCAGCAGTATCTTACTAAAAGCTTGTGCCAATGTACCGCTTGCTTTGTCATATATTGCCATTTTGTTATTCTGATAACTGATTAGGTTTTTTTCCCAAATTTTCTCTCCCAAAGTTTCCCAGTTTCCCCAGCTCTGCCCATTTTTCTTCCTCACCTACTCAAGTGTCCATGTGCTGCCACAAACTCAGAAGGGGAATTGTGTGACCTGGTCACATTCAGGAGAGTGAGAAGGAACTGTAGTATGACAGAGAATTGTACTCTTGGGCTGAGATTCCACATAAGTCCAAGACAGATGAAAAATTATTATTCCTCCTACCACTATGGGGGCCCAGTTGATGGACTATCATCTTTTCTTTACAGATGGCCTCATCAGTGGCTTCATTCAAGTGGCTGTAAGGGCTTTGAGTGCAGTAACATACCTTAATGGCCTTGGCCAGTCTTTCCCCAAGCCCATCTGGCCTCTGGGGTTCCCCAGAGGTGGCTTGGGCCCTTCTTCTCCTCGGGCTCACACAGCTCCTACAGCTCCCAGTGCCCGCT
Organism: Elanoides forficatus; assembly: GCA_025311575.1. NCBI lineage: Eukaryota > Metazoa > Chordata > Aves > Accipitriformes > Accipitridae > Elanoides > Elanoides forficatus. The sequence continues at coordinate 13,043,822 of JAOBAS010000008.1, read as the reverse complement.
CCATAGGGAGCCATCAGCCCTCATGGCACCCTGGCAGTGGGACACACATTAGTTAACACAGTGCTGCTCAGTCCATTCCTTCCAGCATAGGCCAAGTAAGCTGTCTGGCTGGCTGTGCGACTGGCTGTTCTGTCTATACCTCAAAAAAAAGTTTCAAAGGAACAAACAAGGAACATATGAGTTAAAGAAAACAATGAGAATAATCAGAGGTACAAAAATGATTACTGAGAAAAGGTTAAAGAAAATAGTTTGCCTGTTCTGAGAAAGAGAAGAACTAGGGAAAACATGATTAAAGTTATCAATTATTTTTTAAGCATAAATTACTGAATGAAGAGATAACATAACCTCATTGTACCTTGCCTGTGTTTTGAAATAAAATAGAGTCCTGACATTTTTAGTGTAAAATGCTTAACAGTCTATAATCAGGAAAATATTCTAGTGTGTCAGTCTTAAGGCAGCACCAACCTGCAGCGATTTCAAGTGTCCACACAAGGTAGAATTTCCATCATCTATGTCCCCAGTCACGTTATTGGGTATCTTTTACATTTTCTACGTCACTCCTACGTACTGAATAAGTTGTTAGGACCTTTAACACTCCAGTATCTGGTGCCTAGAAAATTATGTTGCCGAGTCCTAAGTCTGTGTCTTCTGAAATAAAACCCAGCCACAGACTCTGTGTGGAAATGGTGGACTTCTTTAAATGTCTTTGCAGCACCCAGGGAAAGGTGGGACTACGGTGATCCCTAAAGTTCCCTGTTGGTGCATACTCTGTCTTGCTCTCTGTTCATTTATCCTAGGCTCACTGCAACATGGGGCAGGAAAGAGGGATTGTGAAGGTTAGACATGCAGTATAATCTTCACTGTCATGTATTCTGAAGCAGCTTGAATGTGTTTATCACTCCCACAATTCAGATACAGTCAAAGTCATCTTCTGGGTGGAGCCTAAGCTTCTAAGGTCTCTACGTATACATAGAGTAAATATAGCATGTCCAGTGAAGTGTGCATTCCTCCTCCACTGCAACTTGTGTCCTGAGAGTCCTAATTCTCTTCCATTAGACTTGAAGCTCAAGGAAAAAACAAGTTTAATCTTTATGAAAAAAACAGTTCTTTATCATTCTTCTAAAGAGGCATGCAAGCAACATAAAGCACAGAAACATAAAAAAAAGTACATCATAAAATGAACCTAATATTTTATTATTTTATTCTGGGGAAGTTACAGACTGAAACAAGTGAAAATCTCAGAACACTGGCTGTAGCCAATGATGATTTTCAACTTTGTTACAGGCCACTGGGTCAAGAATGGTCCCAAAAGCTTTCACACAACTTCCTACAACTCATATGAAGCAGGTTTTGTTTGTTTATTTCCTATGCCTCCTTGCATCTGTTCTCATCCTCTGCTCTTTTCCATGCATCCCCTCAGCTAGAACTGGGTAGTGCTGCCAGCTTTGAAAGGATGAATATGTAAGTATGCTTATGAAGGATGAGGCATGATACACACTGACAAAAAATGAGGCATGATGTCTAACATCTTTATGAAAGGTTAGTTGTACTTTTCCGTGAAGCGTTTCAAGATGGAGTAGCACAAAAAGAAAGACTAAACTCAGGTTTCTGACAGACAGATCATTTGTCCCTTCTTCTCATGTTTCTCTTAGCTTTACGTGCTGGCAAAAATGAACATCAGGTGACAGACATGTGTATGGTATATATGGAAAACATTTAAATATTATCTAAATTGTACACATATACATATAAAAATGTGCACATATATACATATGCAGATTCCCACAGATGCATACATCTTCCTGTGTCTCATCCACAGACATGAAAAAATCATACATATGTGTAACTCAATATTGTTTACAGTTACATGTACACATTAGACAGCATTTACACATATTAATTCTCATTTCTGTCTGTATATATATATATATATAAGTTATTTATCCTATCATTTCCTTTGTAGGCAAAAATATAAACATATCTATTAATTATAAAACTGAATATTTTCCAACTTCAAAGTAACTCTAGAAAGCTACTACACACTAAGGACCAGATTATGAATCCCCGACTGAAAATGGCAACCAGATATTCACATGAGTTTATACTCATTGATTTCATTTATGCTACACGTGTGATTAATTATTCGTAATGGTCCTGCAACATAGCAATGAAATATCTAGTAAGTCAGTTCTTTAAAATCTTGCATGTGAATTAATACTTAGTAAGCAGTCTCACTGAGACTAGTATGAATGCTCATGTGAGTATCTTGTCTGGGCCAAACTTCTCATATAAAGAAATATTGCTAACATTCTTATTAAATGACTGCCTGAAATATTTACACATTTAACATATAGCTAAAATGCCATCTTACTATATAACAGCTGTATATATCTTCCATAGTCATTAACTAAAATTAGTGCCTAGCTTATATAACTGTCCTAATAAATTTTCCTTCCTGTAATATACAATATACCCATCTCTAGGACCTAAAAAAATAACACTAAAATAACTTCTGAAAAGGATTAGGGGAAGCAAACACCCACTACATTTATGAAACTTAGCATGAGTGCAGTTTTTCATACCATGTTGATTTCCAGATTCAGGAAGACATACTCTCTGTAAATGAAGAAACAGTGCCCAGCACTGAATGTGAGCTAAAATGCTGCACCCCAAAAATGCAACAGAAATTTCAGAAGTAACTCTGAAACATGCTCTAAGGCACTTTTTACTGCAATATGACCATAACATTGTAATGCCAGAGAGCAGGAGAGATGTGGGACATATACATTTTATCTGATTCCCAAAGCTATTAGCTAAAAATTAATAACTTCAGTAAAATCAAAAAAGCAGTATGACCCTGTAATGACTATGGTGCTAACAGGAATCCACATCCAGGCTGAAGTAACTATAAAGTCATTTAGAGACAGAGATTTTAAAATCTGGTCAATTTACCCTTTGACATATCATAAATCTAAGCTTTTAGTACACTTGCACATTATCTTCGAAATACTTTTTGCAATGAATGGTACTTTGACATCCTTTTCTAGGTAGGTAGGCCTATGTCTGTTGTGCACTTAGTATTTAAATATGAGGCCATATACCCTTTATTAGTTTTTGCTTCCAGTAAAACTGTTTATGAAACATCATTTGACTCAGATGTTATTCTCTTATACATATAGGATAAGATTCAAAGCTTTTTAAAGTCTGTTGAATTCTTTTACCTGACCCAATTCAGCATTGGACCAGATCTATCATCATAAAATGACTTGCAAAAATATTTAACAATAGAACTTAAAGGAAGTGATTCTCTCCCTACCTCAAAATTCAAATGGTTACTTCACCTACCATACATCTGCAATGTGTCTAGCTGATATCAGACTCTCTGATCAGGGACAACAAAGCTGAAAAAACCACAATTCATTTTCCCTCCCCATTTGACACTTGCTATGTCAATGGAAACAAAAATTAGCATTCTTATCTATTATACATCATTGATAAAAGATTAAAATTTCCCATAGAGAGATTTTTCAAGTTTTCATAAGCAGGAGTCTTCATCTGTGAGTAATAAATACTGCTGTATATTGCAGTGCTCCAGAATATTGCCCACCCACCCTTATCAGCATTGTCATACACCCTAAAATTACCTGGATACAGAGAGAGCACCAAATAAAGTTCCTAAGTCTTTATGCAACAGTTTTAGTGTTTGTATTCAGTCAGGAAATGCATCTCACTATGTTTGACAATATCACTTGTAAAAAAAAGACAAAGACTCTTGATTTTGACTAAAATGTTAAAGCCAACTGTTGTGCATTTGTCATTAAGGTTGAATCTGGAGAAAAAAAATAAGAAAGATAAAATAATGAAAACTTCCAATTATCTTACAAAACCCCCACAAAATTATATAGTTAGAAGGAAGCATGTCAGGCAGGACCTGGAACCAGCCTAGCCAGCATTAAAAAAATGGAAAAATCTACTGACAGTCTCATGTTTTTAAATAGGAATATTGTCATTGTTATCAGTTCCAATGAAAGAATAATAGCATGTACTCACCTTTAATCACTAAAATATTTCAGATAAAAAATTTGATTAAAAGCTCCAGCTATTCTTGTGGGATTCTTTCTCCAGACATTTTTCTCATTTGCAATTTCATTTTCTGTTTTTCTTAGTTAGTTCAGTCCTTTCTTCCCTATCCTGGATACTCCTTTTGAGAGAGCAGACATTTCAGTTTCAGAGTAGTATAGCATATAGTCTGTCACTATTATAGGACTAGCTTAAATGAAGTGTTCAGAATCTGAATAAGGCGGCTAATAGTGAAACCTATAAGAATAATACAATGTTAACTGTGCAGTATTAGGAGGATTCTGGGGATGGCATTCAGTTCCAAACTACAGACATCTAAACTTAGCTAGTAGCTTGACTCAATTGTCAAAGCATAGGTGTCCACTGACATCTATGATGCACCAGGACATCCTGTCTTTTGTCCAGCTGCTACTCAGAAGAACAGACTTTGTGTTTGTCAGCCCTCTACCATAGTCTCAATATACCACATATTACCACCCTTCTTTTTGTATTACGATATGCAGGTGAGAATTGTTTTGGGTAGGAGCAAGGAGACAAAATAAAGAAGAGTCAGCTCTCCTTGCCAAGACTTTTGGTTTCTTGACTTGTTTTTTTCACCTGACTTATCTGAACTAAACTCTGAGAGCCAAGGGAAAGCCTTTATGTCCAAATCACGTTCAGTATCTCTGTATCGTATCAGCATGTCATACTTATAGGTGTAATAACAAAAGTTGTGAAGCTTGTGTATGTTTTCACACCATGCCAACTTTAAGACATCAGTCTACAATGAACATTATCTACATCTGAAACAATGGAATTGCATTTTGTCATTTTTATTTTTCTTCTTCAGCCTTCTCTCAGCTTTTACTTGAATCTGACTTAGAAAAAGGTTTAGCATTAATTCTAAATCAGATGCAGCAAGAGAGAAATGCTCAAGCACTTTTCAGATGTTCAGAAAGAACAGTTTCAAAAGAATATGTTTTCAGAGCAAAATACTTTCTTTGTGTGCTGCCAGCATACAACATATCTAGCCTGCTTTCTCGTTTGTCCTTTTGCAGTTATACTGTACGACTTGTTGATTCTAAAGCTGAAAGGCACACTCTTGTAAATTCTTAGTGATAGAAGTATTTATGCAGAAACCATATAATTTGTTAAAAATTTCTTACCAGACACAGAATTACATTCAAATTAAAGCTCTCAAGGAAGCCATACGCACAACCTAGTAGCAGTTGAGCTTAAGGACAAAGGACTGAATACTTCAGCACTGTGTCAGAAAATGGAAAGAATGACGAGGAACATGATTTGTTACTGTAAAAATTATTAAAATGTGAGAGATTAAAGAGCTGTCATGGACTATGCAGCCCCAAGAATAGGCCACAGTAGCTGCTGAGAGAAAGATAGAATAAAAAAAAAATCTAGAGGGATGTTTCTGATGTGCTATCATCCCAATTTCCATCAGTCAGAAGTCTGTGAACTTCCTGAGCAAAGATTTCATGTGGATCTCTGGGTTTAACATCCATTGCTTATTAAATCTTGATTACATACTTATGCAAACACATTCATATTTTTGGCCTCTCTTTGGCCAGTCTGTTCCTATCCTGATGGCATCAAAAGGTAGGATAGGAATTCAGTGTTTAGTCATTGTATAGAACTAATGTCTCTGTACAATGCATTAGTTTTTAACAATCATACACAAGTCTTCTCAATGACAAGGACTGTTGGAAACCTGTGCACCCTTGTCAGAAACCAGAACATTCTTTGGCATGTTCTCTATAGCTGCATGAATTAAAAAGATGCACATAAGGAAGCCTTGGCTTATGTTAGTTGTAAATTTTGTTGTTATTAGATGTATTTGCATCTGTAATCAATACTAACCATGAAACAAATACTCAGCAGAGACTGGTATATAATCTCTTTATACTTCTAATTTAAAAGATACAAAGTTTGTAAATTGTATTCATTGCTGTCCTGTACTTTTTCTTCCTCTGTTGCTGTTGCCTTATCACACATCTTCTCCTCCTTCTATGATTTATTGTTCCTACATATTAAAACTTAGTTCCTTTCTCTGGAAAAAAATTGTATCCTAGTATATGATCTTCATAGCATGCAGACGAATCCAAGGTAATTTTTGGATTTCACAGCTACACAAATATGATTGATCTGTTTGCGGATATGAGCAAGAACATGTGACCATCAGCTCTATTTATAATCAATGTAAAGAAATTTCTGATCTGCAGTTCATATGATCCAAATTTAAATGTATCAAATAGATTACAGGAGATGTGGATAGAATGAAACCTATGTCTGCAACCATTCATCCACCTTCTGATAAGTGCCTTTTAAGTCTTTACCTTCTTTCTTTCTTTACAAAAGTAGAAACAAAACAAAACAAAAATTCTTTTCTGATCTTAAGGGAGCAGCTTGCCAAAACCATGTTAACTAATATATTTGTGGAGCATATAGAGGACTACTGAGGGAATATGCACTAATATCACTTCAGTAGCTGACAAGACCAAGATAAATGTGTCCTTACCGTGTTCTTATGACAATGAAATAAAATTTCTTACTCAGTATTCAAGTCTGCTTTCCAGTCAAGAACAGTAGGCTAATATTCAGTCTATGTAAGAAGAAAATAAGTTATGGAGGTAAAGAAATTGAAATAAAACAATAGATTTTGTACCATCTCCCACAATGAAGTTTGCATTTGTTACTTCATCAGAAATGACAGGGGATTCTTTTAGAATCACTTCTAATACCAGATCATCAGATATAAAGTTGTGGCCAAAAATAGCTTTATTTCTGAAAGAAGGATGTCTTTGAATGTGGTCTTGTTCATATGTTGCTTTCCAAAATAAAGCTACCTTTGGCTACTGATGCTTTTCTCATTTTAAAATTAGATAAAAATACCCAATGTCTGTCTACCCTTTTGTTTGGTTACTGATACTGCTACAGAGATCATCACTCTACAGAGTAAGTTGACGATATTTTCACTTCGTAACTTTTCATACAAACATTTTCTCTGATTCTCAAGTGATAAACCAGTGGGTTTCAGGCACAATTATTATCTGGGGAGAGGAGGTGGTTTTGTTGTTTGTTTGTTTGTTTGTTTTCAGTTCAAAAACACTCTATAGTATAATTATGCTGATATCTACCAGAGTGACTCTAAAGACATGTATTGCATAACATGGCATGGCACAAGAGCAAGAAGGAATGTTTGAATGACCAAGACCCTCAGGATTATTGTTTGTTGACTGCGTTGGGAAGATGGAGCTAAACTTGACAGAGTACTTTTCTATTCTTCCAGAGGAGAAGTTCCTATCATGTATGCCTGAGCCTCCTCTTTGAAGGAACCAAGGGCATTGCTCCAGAAGAGAGTCCTGATGTGAATTAGCATTCATGCAGTGTGTATAGTCAGGGACTAAGAATTTGAAACAAACCAGAAAGTGAGCCAAAGAGCTAGTCTAGATAACACAGTTGAAGAGGCACATCTCAAATCTAATATGAATTTATGGCAAGCATTTGATTCGCTACCTATGGTAGTTTGTCACAGTGAGAATACAGAGCATCACAGCACACATTAGAAAATATTCTATGATTACTTTTGTCTGGATAGCTCTTAAGATAATACTTTTGACTGAGAAATTATATATAGCTAGAATGTCTCTCTGACAGTTCATCATTTTCTTGATACTCCAAATGTACTTAGAGCTGATGAGTCTTACGAAATGTTTTGAGCAGTCTGAGAAGTTAAACAGTTTTGAAGTACCTTGTGACTCCTTGTTTTCTTTAGTTTGGTCTTGTTCCTTTCAAGGATATACTGGCCTTTCTAGGGTATGTCTACAGATGGGTACAGATGTACTTTAGTACTCTCTGTACTTCAAGTTGATCACATTCAAGCTTACTCTGAAAGCTGCATAACTGTTAAAATTGTTCTATACCCAGGTAATAAAGCTGTGGGTCCAGTAGAAGTAGAAGTTCACAGATGCCACACTTCAGAAAACATTCAAAACTTTTGACTTTGAATACCTTTTTTTCATTTTTTTTATTCCAGAAGAAAGGAATTTAATTAACATTACTGCTGAATGCAGTCTACTTCACATTTGCAACAACTTGACACCACTGTTTGCTGTGCTGGAAAAATCTAGGTCCTACTCTCTGCCCTCTGGCTTGTTTCAGAACATTATGATTTAGGAAGATTCATATAAAAGTACTGTATAAAAGATCCTAGCATGGGCATGTGAAGAGTAAGAGCTCCTTTCCTTTTTTCATAGAATTTTATTACAATCCATTTATTAGATTAACTTTCTCCTTTTTATAATACAGTGGATGTTGTAAATAGGCATCTATTGACAAAAAACACTTCCCAAACTGTGTAGTCCAAAAGCTGCCTAACCGTTTAGTTTCAAATGGCTCAGTTGTCTATTTAAATCTCTGCCCTAGATCCTTTTGAGACACTGAATTGTCCTATTTTACATATTCCTTACTAATGAGCCTGTTTTTAACATGGAAAGCCTCGTTAATAAGTCTTTGATTTGTCATAGTCTGTGTTCAAGACTGTAGTAAGGGGATGGTGTCAGCAACAGATAGTAAATCAAAAGCTTAACAACATCTTTATTCTCTTATTCTGTTGAGTTTTCAGCTATGCTTATGATATAGTACCTTAAAAGTCATAATTTGATTAAAAAATCCATATATGAAAAGGGAGGACTCACAAACCAATCAAGTATGAACACTCGATCCTCTTGAGGCTAATAGGTCATTTACAGTAAGGGTCAGTGTTACTATTTAAAATTGAAGCAATGCTTTATTTTTCCCACTGTAATCTGCCTATACTGTACAAAAGCACTGCATTGCAAAATGTTATGTATCTAGCAAACAGAGATTTTATTTTATTCTTGTAGCAAGCCTGTCTAAGAAATGCAGATATAGACCATGTAAACATTCATCTTTAAAACTTATGCCAGAAGAAATCCTGGGCTACAGAGAAACTAAAACTGCAAGAGACAGACAGATTTTTCTCCCACTATATTCTTTAAGGAAAAGATCAAATCCAAGACTTATTTTTTTTCTCTGTCACTAAATTTTATTGGCAGAAAGCAGAGGAACACTGCAGCCAGAAGGTTACAGAATATCTTTAATGCTTCCTTTTTAGCTCACTGTAAGGCTGGTGAGCAAGTAAATCTCTGCTGGATGATTTCACAGCTCAGCATGAGCATCATGTAGGAAGGCAGAGCAAACGCTTGAGTTTTTAATGCTATAGGCAGAGATCCAAGAAAGAAACGGGATCTCAAATGGCTAAGTACAAGAGGTGATCACCATCTGATAATTAAAATATTGAATGGCACTCTGATGGAATGGTGTACAACAACAGTAACTTTTAATTTCCTATATTTGAAAGAGAACTAAGAAAAGTTTCTGACTATTTGTTGAAGAGATAGTGAGCTACTGTGTAAAAGTAGTGACATTAGTATGGTGATTTAGACATAATTTAGTTTGCCTAACCTAATCCCTGCACAGATCTGACAGGATGGACGCCTTTTTTTCTTTTTTTCTTTTTTTTTTTTTTTTTTTTAAATCCTTGATATTGCCTTAGGGATTTACATATTTGAAATTTTAGTTTATCCAGATTTGTACTTTAGCTCAAACTTTAACTCATAAAATCATAACTGCAAGATAGGAGTCAGTGGTTTCATTGATCTGGCCTGAAGTTAAGTCAGACAACCTATGCCAGAAGGTTTATGACCTGTAGATCCAATCTAATCTGGATTAAATCTGTTCAGAAAAGACAACTGATGTTTTCTTGACCAGAATTCCTAGTACACAACTTCACAATGATCTTACTGCATATGCAAAGGTCAGTTGTATATTTCTAGTCGGTCTGATGCAGGATATGTTGAATTAATTCTACAATGGCCGGACAGATGATCTGCACATGTTTGGAAGATCCCAAGCATTAGATTTACTGCATGTGCAGGTTGATTCCACTCTGCATGAAGAGTGAAATGTCTGGTATAGATCTAACCTGAAGTTGTTCTTCATACAACTGATGGATATTTATTATGTAGGATTTATGTAGAAGTAGTTTTCTGCAAGTATTTATCAGATTGTTAACTGAAAGATGTTTTATTAATAATAATGCTGCTACACTTCAGCCATGGCAATCTTTTAGTATTTGCTGCTATTCAGGAGACTTTTACATGTGCTTTAAGATACAAACCTTTCACTTTTTCATACATTTATCTTCTGATTAGCATTTAATCCTCTTTCTCGCTGTGTTACAGATCATGGCAGAATAGTGAAAGTAATACAAAAAACATTTTGGCATATAATTTCTATGAAGAGATGCGCATCTGAGATACTGGATAATTCAAGGTTGCTTGAGTCTTGTCCAGAATTAGTTCTTTTTCTTCCTGAAAAGAGAGTAAAGCAAGAACAGGATAGTAGTGATGCAGAAAAATAGGGTTCTAGTCCCTAAGTGTAACCATAAACTAGGTCATTCATTACTGGATATCTGAATGTTGCAGTATTACTTGCTGACACATCCAGGGTAGCATCAATTTTATCTAATTTTAGTTGTCTACCATACAGACAACTGCAGTTGAGCTAGTCACTCTGGGTTGTCTTTATTGTCAATAGAGAAAAGGAAGCAATTTTTAAGGAGAAATTCACCTGACCTACTTTTGACATCTACTTCAGGATGAAATGAATCCTACCCTAGAAGTGCTTATTTCTCTTCACTGGGTAAAGGAGGAACATAGAGTAACTAGTTCACCTGTAGAGACTTACATTGCAAAGGTCTAAGTGAAAGGAGCTATATAATTTGATTCTGGTTCTTATTTTAATTGGTAAACAAATAGTTTTACAAAAGAAAAGATCTTTCAAAATATGATTGACAGCCATGCACTTCAGAATATTCTACCAGTTCGTGCCATACGCAATGCTCAGTAAGAATGATGGTTTCAGTTAGCTGGAATGGAAAATGAACCTGAAACCCAATGGTTTCCTACACCCTGGAGGCTCACCCCTGATCATGATGTTTTGAACTAAACGGAAGCGGCAGCAAACTCTTCGACATTCTTCCTTAGCTGTTACTTTCCCTAAGTATATCACAACCTCATTTTTTCTCTTATTATGAAATATCTGATCAAAATGTTTTGAAAACATCTTTATAAAGATAAATAATATAAAGTAACATAAATTACATCTTTATAACTTAAATTATTTTCATTTTGTCTGAAGTAAATTGACAGATTAGACATAAATTTGTAAATTGTTTTGAATGTTTCAAACTATAGATTTAAAATGAAAAAAGTTTTATCATTTATTCTCTAGCACTAATTTTATCCTAACTTGACTTAAAAAAGTTTCCTTTCTCTTCTTCTGAAAAAAAAACCCAAAACTTCCTACAAATACCATAAAACTTAATAGCAATAATTCTCCATTTTTGTTTTCTTTTCCCTGTAGAAGAAGAGACTATCTTCATATTAAGAATTACATTTGTAATTGGCATTATTTATTTTATTTATTGATATAATTTTGGATCAATTATTTTATAATGGAGAAATGGGAAAAATATGTTGCCTTTTATAGACTTTTTGAACTTCCTTTTCCTTTTTTTCTTACTATCTTTTAATATTTACCTGTAGATGACTCATTGCTTGACCTATTCTAATATTCAAAAGCCAATCCATCATTCCTTTAGGTATTGTACTGTAGCTGTTACACTGGTAAGCAAATTTCAAGCTTTATCATAGAAATCTGCAGGGATTCCATGTGCAAAATAACAGCTAAATGATCATTGATATTTTGTAAATTAATCCTCTGAATAATAGGTGGTCATTATAATCTTTGTAAATTTTGCATGCTCTGTACATGCACTTTAGCAACTGCACTGGAAATGACACAAGAACTCTTGCTACTGCTAACAGATAAAAGCTGATTTTGAATTTTTAATTACTTTAAGTATGATTAAAAGTAAAAGAGTGCCTCTGTCACAATTAACTGATTGGACCACTCAGAGACTTTAAATGATACGTAATTTTTCTGTAGAAATTGAAAGAAAGTGGAAAAATCAGTCAGTTTCAATTTGAATGCACTTGCTTCTTTTAGTATTTGTTTTTCCACATGCATATTCATTCCAAGAAATTAGTGTTCAGTCAAATGTTTGTAGCAAGATGTGGAGCTAGTAATTGTTTGAATATGCTTGTTTGCCAGACAATATGCATATTCATAAACAGAGTTACTAGTAGAGTTATGTTTAATATAAGAGGATGAAAGGATAATGGAAAACGTAATGCAAAAAAGTCAATTATTTTTGATATGTGACACATTTACTATAGAGCTTTCAGCTTTGGTAGGCCTATGCTAACAGTATAAATGGTATTTTTTTAATTTACTTTAGAGATAGAAAATAGTTACTTAAAAACAAACACATGCTTATTTCTTTGTAAACAACCATCAAGCCTAGGAATAATTTGTTTCTCTTATCACATGTTGTGTCAGTTTTAGTTCCAAATTTTAGATCCCTGAACTTAGTTGTGTATATATAGTGAAGATATAGGTACCAATATTACTCAAGTCTTCGTTGACTATGTTGACTAGATCACCACTGGCTATAATTGAAGCTTAGAGACCTAGTTCACACGTAAACAAGTATGTTCAGACATAAAAATTCAAGGCTCTACATTAAGAAGCTGAATGCCACTCCTTAAAGTATAGATATTTAGGTTGTCTCAGTCTTGAACTGCACCCCACATCTCTTTGTTTTCCAAGGCTAGATCATGAAAATAAGCTTCTGGAATGTGGATGACACACCTGTAGTTCCCTGGATCCTCCTTCTTGCCCCTCTGGAAGATAGGAGGGAAATTTGCTTTCTTCTAGTCCTCTGAAATGAGCTCATTAAGTATCCAGGTTGCCATCACTTTTAATGGATAATCACAAGTGGCCTCACAGTGGTATCAGCTGGCTGATATCAGCTCTTTCAGTGCTTGTGGGTAGATCCAACCAAAACCCATAGATCTGTGTGTGTTCAGTTTATTGAAACAGTAAATCTTCCCAACTCCAGACTTTCCCACAGGTCTCAGGAAGCAGGGATCACTGACGGGCACTCATAACAATAAAGACTATTGTGAAGAAGGCATTGTATACCTCAGCTTTTTCCATCTCCTTTTTTACCATGCACTCTGCACCATTAAGCAACAATCTCACATTTTCTTGGCCTTCCTTTTGCTGCTGATGTACCTGTAGAAGCCCTTTTTTGATCTTCATGTCCCCTGCCAGATGCAGCTCTTAGTGGGCTTGGATATATGAGGTGTATCAGCAGCAAAAGCAAGGCTTATCTCAGGCTGCACCATCTCCCTAACGGGGTGAGGGGGTAAGGAAGTTGCGTTAAGAATCATTACACCAACTACTCTGGCTTCTTTCTTGGACTGTGACATCCCTCCCACAGAATATAAATTCATGTAATTCATACAATTTCATGTATGTGATTGAAGTGTTTCAGTGTCTGAGTCCATCTAGTCTCTGCACTGTCAGGTTGGTCTTAAACTGCGACACCTTCGTAACTTCTTAACTACTATCCTTTTGTAGGAGGAATCAGCAGAGGAGTACGGGTACTTTTTGAACATCATTCAGCATTTTAGACCATACATAGCCTGCGTGATGTTCCAAACATGGCTATTTGTGTACATTGACTGTATAGCAAGGTCCTAAAAATTATCCCTAGTGTAGACCTGTCTTGTTAATTTCTAATGCTACATTAGAAATACTGTGTTCCTAAGGCTTGATTCAGCTGCCCACATTAGCTGGCATTTGCCACTACCTGTGCAGGCAACTGAATTGAGCCCCAGATGCCAGTCACAATGATATGAGATGAACACTTCCTAACAAGTAATGAGATAAAAGAATTATTTAAAAGTACAGGTCTTTTAAAATATTAAAAACTTCAGTAACTGCTTTTCATCAAGTCTAAGTGCAATTTTATTTTTAATCTAAAAAAAATTATTTGCCAATTTCAATTGTTGTTTTTGTTTACTAAATCTATTTAAGCATTTAACTAGAATATTGTCTGCTAATGTGTTGTGATGTTTATGCTCACTTTCCTTGTTTTAAGGATAAGACCTCCAAATTCAGTGGCAGAATAAGGTCTCTCTGATTACAGAATTAAAAATGTATAACAAAAATCTGACAATAATATAATACATCACTTGAACCTGAGTTACTGGTCAAGGGATACTAGCATATGCAAGCCCTCATGAGATGTGCATCTTCCCTTAAATGTATGATCTTTACAGGACAGCTTCAAGCAGGTGGATTTTTTTATATTCAGATGGAGCAATTATTTTGTTTCATTTAATTTCAGCTTTGGTACAGTAAGTAAACCTTCTTAGACCCACAGCAATAATGAAAAGTTGTAACAACATACTTATCTTCATGTTTCTTTTTCCTCAGATTGGTTTTGCATTGTTTTATTCCTTTTCTTTTCCCTCAGTTCTGACTGAAAAAGAAATCATGTTTGGAATCGCTAGCCTCTTAAGAAGAACAGATCTGTGCAGGAATTGAAGAAATTTTGAGCTCTTTAATAAGTAGTTCCGTAATAGATTGTTCTTCTTGTTACAATATATGCTGGGCAAGGAGTGGAAAATAGCATGTATGAATTGTTCATAGTACTAATTGTAATTAACAAGCCAATTAAAAGGGGAATTGCTAATAAATATTAATAATCTATTAAAATCACAGGATAGCCTCTAAACTTGAATAGAAGGAACTGGCTGATTTACTCTATAGATTGTAATTAATTTTTTAAAAACAATGTAATTATTTATGTATATCCATTAAAACATTTCTACTTTAGTAATAATAAAAATATGTAAGGTAGTAAGTTACCTAAATTTAAGGTAAATAAATAAATAACCCAAAAAACTAACCCAAGCGTGTGGCCACTGAATGTACTAAATAACCCACAAATTTTTGTACTTAAATTGAAATAACTGTTCTACATAAATGGTGAATGTTACCCTACATCTACGTAACCTTATGTTAGATAGATGAATCACCTCCAGATCAACCTAGTGAAGCAATAAAAATTGTGTTTAAATCAGGAAACTTTCAAGGTCAGCTTGGATGGTGTCCTGTTTTTGGCTGGGATAGAGTTAATTTTCTTTCTAGTAGCTGGTATAGTGTTGTGTCCTGGATTCAGTACGAGAAGGATTTTGATAACACACAGATGGTTTCAGTTGTTGCTAAGTAGTGTTTAGACGAAGTCAAGGATTTTTCAGCTTCTCGTGCCCAGCCAGCAAGAAGGCTGGAGGGGCACAAGAAG
>JAOBAS010000008.1:13013537-13027207 GCA_025311575.1 Elanoides forficatus | reverse complement strand
CTGGGTGGGGGGGAAGTGAGTGAGTGGATGTGTGGTGCTTAGTTGCTGGCTGGGGTTAAACCATGACAGGCATATTTCTACTTCCTAGGTTAAAGAGTGGCTGATTTTTAACTTTATATATATATATATGATCAATAATCAATTATCTAATTAATTACCAATATTTTGTGATTGCTTTTAAACTGAAAGATAATATTGTCTGGCAGATCAGACAACAACGTTTCAGGCAGAGATTAGCTGCATAAGCAACTGAGCTTCACAAAACAACTGGACATCAGAAATTACACTCCACTGGCAGATGGAAACAGGCTGAGGTTAAAAGGAAGATACCTGGTAAATTAACAGTGAGCTACACAAAGAAGTTGGTTCAGATATTCATCATCATCATCATTATTATTATTTTTAATAACAACAACAACAACATATTTCAAAGGTCATGAGCACTCATACATAATAGTCTCAAGTGGAAGTCTTTCTGGATTTTCCATCACATCAGTGTGAAGCATAGACATTCTGAACTCTGAGAAAATTTAGTTTTAAAAACTTTAAATAGGAAAATTATTAATACATTCATGGCATCCATCTCATGTTTTTAAATGTTAAATCTAATTTATTTTAATTTGATAATGTTTCTTGTTTGTATCGTAGTCATCCATAGTACATTCAATCAAAGGGAAAGACCTCGATATTCCTGGCATCACTTCTCTTAAAAAGTGGGATTCATCTTCAGACAGTAGACATCTGAATTTAGGAATCTGAATTTGGTAGTGTTTATGCACTTTTGGTTTGGTAAGTTCTAAGGAGGCTGATATCTAGAAATCTGAAGTATATGGCACAGAAAACACCATTCTACACTTCTTCATCATAAATACCTCTATCTCTAAAGACAGACTGTCTCAGTCTATGTATTTACCAGTCCATATATTTATTTTGTAATAATGTCTAAGTGACTTACTTTAACTGTATCATTCTCCTAAGGTAACTATACCTGCCAAATTTTGATAAGGGTCTCCCACAGGTCTTCTACATTTGCTAGCTGTGACACCCACTATCTATTCCCCAGGCTCCTGTAGTTGCTATCACAGAATGGTGTCACCTGGATCTTGGACACACTGCCTGTACTTATTGCTTCTCTTGTTCACCTTAAACATGTGAGTGTATATGGACACTTTACCCAGCAAGAATATTTTTAAGTTATTAGAAAACCTAACAGTAGTTGTATTAAATGGAAAAATATGCATCCAAGAGGAAGATCATCTGGCTACTGTTGTACACTATGTCATCAGCAAGGGTATTCCTGATGCTGAAATACATGGAGTCCTGCTGCAAGAAAGCTGGCTTGAGGAAAGATTATTTACACAGACTCATTTTAAGTATTCCATCTGAGGCAAAGCTGATTAAGCACTCTCCTGGGATATCTTGAACTTCCGTGAGAACCTGTACATCATCAACTGCCTGATATTAGTCATGAAGCAGTAGGAAATAGTAGGAAATAGTGATCAGTACTTTCACAAAGGTATGAAGCACAACTACTTGAAAACCAAAGATATTTGTTAAATTTTCAATACTATGCCTTTGCCAAAGGTTGTAGCAAACTGTTTTGTACCCACACTGAATGAGAATTTCCCTACTAAGGCCTCATTTACGATGCCTGAGAAGCTAGAGTATGAATGGAAATCTTAGGGGTCCAGGCAACCTTCTTCCTAGACCATGTCCATAGTTCTTCCAACCATCTGATGGGGTCATATACGAAAGTCAATAACAGTTTTGCCTGTTACCTCTCCCTATGATCCCTGACCATATCTTGTCTAGCTATCCAATGATTTGTGAGGAGCTCCCTGTTCTGTTGCTAAAGTAAGTTTGCACCAGTCCCTGTTGAGTCTATCCATGTTGATCAAAAATCCCAATGTTGTCACTCCCTCCTGTCTCTTCTTTGAAACAATTTGCTAACTGAAGCTTTGGGATAAACCTACATGAAACATACTTTTATAATTATGGCTGAAGGTTGCTAGCAGGTCCAATTCAGACCCAACCTATCAGTGTCAAAAGATCTGAACTAGGACTGAGTTAAGTTCAAGACCTCAGTTAAAGGAAGGACTTTATAGATAATGAGAGCAGAATTTGGAATTAGGCAAGTAGCAACTCATTTACAGAAGAATCTGAGCAGACTAGATAACCCAGTTGTCTGGTAAGTGAGAGCTACACACTTAAGAGTTGCAGAGACATATAGGTATCTAAATACATGGATGTGTAAATGTAGATGGCCACCAGGTGTGAACATGAGGATTATTTAGAGTACCCATTAAACCGTCTTTATTTCAGCCCATGAGTTTTCTCACTTTTAACCCTCCGATTCTCTTCCCCATCCCACTGGGGAGGAGTGAGCAAGCGGCTGTGTGGGGCTGAGCTGCCTACCTGGGCTAAACCACAATATACACAAGGGAAAACAAGGATAATAATGACTTGACTTATTTATCAATAGTAACAAACAAACAAAACAAAACAACAACAAAAAACTACTTAAAGGAAAATTCCTGGCAGCTATATTAGACACCTATCTTATGACAGCACATGGAACTGTGGATTTCTCTGATTAAATGTAAAGGGAATCCATATGAATAGCTTTTACTTAGAGAACTATCTCTTTAGGTAGCAAAAAATGGATGAGGTGAATTCCAAAATAAAGTACTTTTGTACTTTTGGGATAGATCTAAGTAGGAAGAAAATTAAACTACTAAAAAAAAGAAGAATCAAAATTGTTGACTGCCAAAGGAAAATTAGGTAGCTATACTCAAAAACAGAGAGATAATACAAATATAAGAAAAACGTGAAGATTAAATAGAAATTTAGAAAATGGAATTAGTATTACTGTATATATTGTATTAATTAAAATGTTGCTAATGCAGCAGAATAGTCTAGGCAACTTTACATGAAGTACGAGATTTTTTAATGTTAGACTACTTATTTAGAGAATCGGAGGCAAAGCTTGTCATCTTAAACACAATGTATTATAAGCATTTAATAATCTGTATAATCATGGAATGAAATCAATATAATTAGAGATTAATCAGCTAAAATCAATGTTTAATTGATTTTCTTGTGAATTCCCTAAATCTGAATTGAAAATAAGCCTTCTTTTCTGAATTTTCACTATGGTCTTCTTGTATTGCAGATGCTCAAGAGGCAGAAAAATCTTTAGTCACTTCCATTATTACCCCAAATGTTCATTTTTTTCCAAACCACACCTCAGAATAAAATAGAACACAATCAAACATGGGGAAAAAAGGAGTTTTCATATTTTTTTTTTAACTTCAGATTTTCTGAAACTTATTCAAAACTTAGTATTTTTAGCCAGAAGAGATTCCAGAAGTTTGGAATTGCAGAATGTGACACAAATTTTCTTATGCTTCTTTTTTCACACACAGAATATTAGGTAAATATTATACGGAAGGTAGAACAAAGCAAAAGAAAACAAAAAATCTTGTATAATTTCAAAAATCAATATACTATGTAGACCTTTAGGGTAGAGTTCCTGTACTTGGCCAAATAAATGAGAAATTAATTTTCTGAATCATTGTTCACTGGAAATAAGATTATTTACTATTTCTTGACATTATTCCTACCTATGAATGTTCTTCATTAGCAGTTATTCAGGATAGTGGCATGTATATAAATGCTTGTACAAAGGAAAAGCATGAATAATACAAAACGTTTGTCAGGTGTACTGTAATAAAATTGCTATTATATTGATTTTTAAGATGATTATTAATAGATTTTTAAAGGGATGGGCCAATAGAAGCACAAGCAATCAGAACGGGCTTGGAAAATTTAATGCATACGCTGTAGTGCATGGGGTGCAGAAGATACATTGCTGTGCTTCGTCCTAGCAATGATTTAACTTACATAATTAATACCTAGAGAAAATTCTCACAGATAATTGACAGTTGACTGTGTCTGACTTTTGAGATGATGCCAGCATTCATTGTTCTTAACAGAGTTATAATTAAGTTTTTTCCCCTAGATAGTAAAGCCTTAGATTTCTATAAGTACTTGTATGTTTGCATGTATTCTTTATGTATGTGGGTGTATTCATTTTCCCTTTGCATTCTTTTGCCCATTCTGGATAAAGGATTGCTGTTCTTCATATTTCTACATTTCTGAATAGGAATCTGGACAAGCCGATTCTTAGAACGTGTAGTTAACAAAAAATTCCAGCAGCTTTGGGTGGTACCCTTCTTCCTTCAGAAAACTATGTTCTGGTGGTTTCAGACATATTCTATCATGTTTCCATAGGTTGAGCAGACATGAGAAATCCAAGACAAATGATAAATGTGGAGATACACTATGTCTAATGAGGACTGGGTTTAACTGTCCATGTTTGGAAGATCTTATGTACTTCAATTAATGTTTTTTGACCAGTGAATGAAAACAGATATGAATAAATTAGAGTGAAATTTTAAGTGTTCATTACATGGAAATTTTTTTAGCTTCAACACTTACTTTTTCTCTTCAAAAGAGATCAAATTTGGAAATTACTTTTTTCTTAAGACAAAAAATGTGTTTGTTTTTCCCCCACTTTGGCTAAGTCTTTTAAATATTCACATACTTTGAACATAAAGGATCAGTCTCTTTGAGTTGTCCTGAAATGTTACAGTCTGAATGACAACAATATTTATTATGCTTTATGATTTTTTATTTGAGTATGCCATGTATTCCACAGTTCAGATTCCCTGGATTCTCTTGTATCCCTCTCATTACAGTACAGAACAGCAACAATGATATTCTCAAAACTATAGATTTTTAAGGAGAGATTAAATCCTTCTAGAACTTTTTTTTGTGAAGTAATTAACTAGTATTTTAAATGTTATTTTGAATCTCCAAACATTTGCTTCTTGGTTAAGAAATCATTGGAAATACTATGAAATACAATACTTATGAAACCTAAAAAAACGCTTTAGCAATAAATATTATCTTTCACTATTTTAAATTTTCCTCTCTTCCTCTCGCCTCCATTCCTTGGGTGAAAATATTCTATTCAATTGGGTAAAGAACAGAATACAAAGAACAGAATATAAAGTATTGACTACTCAGTTATGTGGGACATTCTTCATCTTTAATTTTGATGCAACTATTACTGTTAAAAGTAGTTTCTTTTCAAAAAGAGACACATACTTGCTAATCAAGAGTGATTATTCTAAAGAAAAGGCAACATTTTAGAAGTCTAGAAGATTATCAGACAGTCTGTCTGATTGATGGCATATTACTCTTGTGATAGTCTGCATAGAGCTAATAACAATCAGTATGGAACTAAAGAGAGAGAGAGTCTTAAAAGTTCATGCATTTTCTTAAAGGAAATCTGTAGCTCTGCATTTCTTTCAATTTACGTACTCTGAATATGTATCGCTTTAACTGAATAAAGACTTTTGCACATCATGGGTCTATTCTATTCTGATATTAACTAAAGCTTGGTTCTTCCAGATTGTACAAGACAGCCTGTGTATATTTTTTTTCTTTCTAGTAACTCTTCTCTGATGAATATAGGTGAATGAATACAAAAAAAGGGTGATAACACCAATGACTTTGGTATCAGGACAACCAGCCTTGATGCCCAGCAGTTTATACTGTTTAAAAAGATTTTGTTCTGTTTAGCTGGGTCTCATTTCCAAGTTCTTTCCAAAGTGACTTTCCTCCCATAGCGCAGAGGATATATTAGGTTCCAGTAAGGAAAAAAACATCAAACTCAGCAACCAAGCAAACAAAAAACCCTCACGTTGACCTTTATTACACTATATATATATATATATGTATTTATGCATGCATTTTCTTTTTGTAACCTGTCACTCAGAATTTGGTATGGCTGTCCATTTTATTTCTACTTTCTTTTGGCAATAGCAGAATTTTATATTTGAGAAGAGTTTTGCCAGTAGGTCAATGGAGGTGATCCTTCCCTTTTATTCAGCACTGGTAAGGTCACACCAGGAGTGCTGTGTCCAGTTCAGGGTTCACCAAAACAAGAAAGACATACTGGACATAGCTCAACACAGGGCCACTACTATGATGAAGGGACTGGAGCATCCTTTCTATGAGGAAAGCCTCAGTGATTTGGGACTGTTCAGCCTAGAGAAGGGAAGGCTCACAGGAATCTTATAAAGTATGTGAATACCTGAAAGGAGGATGCAAAGAGGATGGATCCAAGCTCTTCTCAGTGGTGCCCAGTGACAGGACAAGAGGCAATAGGCACAAACTGAAACACAGGGTGGTCCATCTGAACATCAGGAAACACTTTTTTTTTTACCATCAGAGTGACCAAGCACTGGCACAGTTTGCCCAGAGAGGTGATAGAGTCTCCATCCTTGGAAATATTCAAAATCCATCTAGACAGGGTCCTGGGCAGCTGGCTCTAGGTGACCCTGCCTGAGCAGGGGGTTTGGACCAGATGACCTCCAGAAGTCCCTTTCAATATGTGCTGGTTTGGGCTGGGGTAGAGTTAATTATTTTTCATAGTAGGTAGTATGGAGCTATGTTTTGGATTTGTGCTGAAAAAAGTGTTGATAACACAGGGATATTTTCATTATTGCTGAGCAGGGCTTCCGCAGAGTCAAGACCTTTTCTGCTTCTTACACCATCCCATCAGTGAGTAGGCTGGGGGTGCATGAGAAGCTGGGAGGGGACACAGCTGGGACAGCTGACCCCAACTGACCAAAGGGATATCCCAGACCATATGATGGCATGCTCAGCATATAAAGCTGGGGGAAGAAGAAGGAAGGGGGGACATTCGGAGTTATGGCATTTGTCTTCCCAAGTAACTGTTACATGTGATGGAGCGCTGCTTTCCTGGAGATGGCTGAACACCTGCCTGCTGATGGGAATTCGTGAATGAATTCCTTGTTTTCCTTTGATTATTTGCACGGCTTTTGCTTTCCCTATTAAACTGTCTTTACCTCAGCCCACAAGTTGTCTCACTTTTACTTTTCCAATTGCCTCATGCCACCAAGTGAGCGGCTGTGTGGTGCTTAGTTGCCTGCTGGGGTTAAACCACAACACAACCTCAGTCATTCCTTGAGTCTTTGATACTGACAACTCTGTTTCCAGATTTAACATCTGCAGGCAGTAGCTCCTAGTTTTTCATCTCTCTTGGAAAAAATCCTTTAATTTTCTCATTGCTAGATTATGTCTCCAGAGCAGCAGTCTGTATCAGATCTGACTGCTCAATAGGTCCAGCTAATTAAGCAGATCTACAAGCATTCCCTTTTGGATTTTTTTTAAAGTTCAAAATTTCAAGCTATAAGTCCCTTTTTAATTTTTTTTTCCAAAAAAAAAAAATCCAACAGACACTCTCCATAAGCAGGACTTTTTACTTAAACTCTTAAGTAGACCCCAGCAATTTCGAGACATATCTCAGCCAGTACCTTGTTTTCTGCATCCCTGGTTTTTTGAGCTTGTGATCTCAAACACTGCCCTGAAATATAATTTTTCCACCCTCAGCTTATATAGTAGTGTTTATTTCCTATCCTTTCAAAAAAATTTATTGTTACAAAAAATAATCCTTTGCAGTACAGCATAAGAAATCTAAAGGATTCATCTTGATTGGAAAGATTGTGATCTTAAAAAGGGATAGGTCATTTAAGATCATTTATGATGCACACAAATCACAGTTAAAGACAATGAGATAGCAGCAGCTGAGCCAATAGGCTGTGAGCTGAGCACACTGGTGTGGAGCCGTTGTGTAGTATTTGTAGGTACTTTTGTAGAAATGAGTTTCTTAGAGATTTCAACATTTTAGTCTTTTAGATAGTTGTGGTGGGCTTTCACTCATGGGTTTCATAAAAGCCTAAGGTAGTTTGAAAATGCAGTGATGGAATGTGGAAGGCCGGTATTACTGTAGAAAGCAGTGTTAAAGGAAGAACTGACATGTCAGGGCCCCGAGTACATCACTAGGCTTTGCAAACTCTTTCCCTCTCCTTCTCATAGGGCTGCCTGTGCTCAAACCAATTCTGATATGGTACAGCTGAATAACCTTAGATTAAGGCATTGGGAAAGAAGTGTGAGAAGACTCGTCAAGCCTGCTTTGCCTGAAAGCTGCATCTAAGCTCAGAACCTGACCCTTTGTCCTGCTCTATGCTATGGTGCAAATATGCCTCTGCCTGGCCACCTGCCACACTGATCCTTAAACAGAGACTGACCACCTGGCTTCACCACAGACCTGTCCTATCACTATGGACCTATGGGGTGACCACTGGGCTGTGTGGGACCCCAGTCATCCTCTCCTGGTTGGATACCCCGGGACTGCACCTGTCGGTGAGACACTGTCCTGCCAGCCTCCCTCTCCTTCAACTCCTGGCTCCCTGCCCTTGCAGGCAGCCTGACACCAGTGGTTCTTATGAGCATGTCAAAAACTGTTCTGGGGTGCTCTTTTACCCTAGGCTGAACTTATTAACAAACATTTATTTATTTTTAACTGTGATATAATAATACCGAGTAAGGTACCTAGGTCTGGGAACTTTGAACACTTCCAATGATGGGGCATCTGCAACTTCTCTGGGCAACCTATTCCAGTGTCTCACCACCCTCATTGTAAAAAAATGTCTTCCTTATATCCAATCTAAATCTACCTTCTTTCAGTTTAAAACTATTGCCCTGTTACAACAGGCCCTGGCAAAAAGTCTTTGTCTTTCTTATAAGCCCTCTTCAAGTATTGAAAGGACACAAAAAGGTCTCCCCAGAGCCTTCTCTTCTCCAGGCTGAACCCCAACTTTCCCAGCCTTTCTTCATAGGAGAGGTGCTCCAGCCCCCTGATCATCTTCGTGGCCCTCCTCTGGACTCGCTCCAACAGGTCCATGTCTGTCTTATTCTGGGAGCCCCAGAGCTGAACACAGTACTTCAGCTGAGGTCCTACGAGAGAGGAGTAGGAGGGGAGCATCACCTACTTCAATCTGCTGGCCTCGCTGCTTTTGATACAGCCCAGGATATGATTGTCTTTCTGGGTTGCAAGCACACTTTGCTGGCTCATGTCCAATTTTCATCCACCAGTAACCCCAGGTCCTTCTCCCCAGGGGTGCTCTCAAACAGTTCAGCCCCCAGTCTGTGTTGATACTGAGGATTGCCACAACTGAGGTGCAGGACCTTGCACTTCATGAAGTTCACATGAGCCCACTCCTCATGTCTGACAAGGTCCCTCTGGATGGCATCCCCTCCCTCTAATGAATCAGCTGCAGCACTCAGCTTAATGTCATGCACAAACTTGCTGAGGGTGCACTCAATCCCACTATGTAACTGCTAAAGTTACTAAATAGTATTGGTCTCAGTACGGACCCTTAAGGGATACCACTTGTTACTAGTTTCCACTTGGACACAGAGCTGTTGACTGTAACTCTGTGGATGCATGCATCCATCCAATTCCTTGTCCATCTAACAGTCCATCCATCAAACCTATATCTCTACAATTTAGCAGCAAGAATTTTGCAAGATGTAAGTAAAGCAGGTAATTTTTCTTGCGTAGGGATTCGTATAAAACTGATCCCACAAAACAGACTTCCTGACAACAGACTGCTCTATACAAAGGAGTCATACAATGTAATTTTATTTTACTCAGAATAAAACATTTAAACTGATAGTAAGGAATTTGAAATTCATAATAGTTGTGGAACAGTTGTAACATGGTAGTGGTGCCATTAGAAAATTTCTGCTGAACATGGTTATTTAGGTTACGTTTAAATATACACACTTCTTAGCTGTTCATCATACATAATTGTGTTCAGTGTCATATAATGTACTTTTAGAATTTGTTCATTACTTTCCTGTTTTTGTATTTTAGACAGTATCACAATTTATTCTGCTTATCCTTCTTATAGAGCATGAAGGAATTGGAAAATTTATATTCTGAAAATGGTCAGAACAGCATATTTTAATTAAAAAAATCATTTTGGTTTAAATAATGTATCACTTCAGTTGAACACTTCAGGAGCATCCTAACTGAGCACAGTTGAAAACTTTGGTATCCAAAGTGTTGGTTTCCTCCACTCACTGATATTAAGTTGTTTTCTCTTCAGTTCAGTGACTCCCCAATTTTTAATGTTTGTCTAGATTCTCCTTGCCTCCTTTGCAGTTTGGGGATCTTCCACAGGCATCATTGCTAATCAAGATATCAGCTTTAAACCTCAACATGTTATGAAAGGCAATACTCTAATATATTAACTACATTTTAAAAGATCAATAGAATCCATAATTTAGAACATTTCTAACAGTAATCCAAAGACTTTTATTACCATCATCCATCAGGAGAATGGAATTCTAAACAAAGACTTAATCTTATCCTCTCTACTACAAGTCAGTCAACTCAAACTTCATCAGATCTGCTGGTTAACTGACTCCACAATTAGGTATCTACATAACTTATTCCTGCCTTTTTCAGAGTTTCAGTAATTGTTTTAACTGTTTAAGCTGGTTAAAATATCCAGGAACATATGCATTAGTTCTACATTGCACCTTTCTTCCTAAATATGTCTGAACATGATCAAAATTTCATGAGGAGTGGGGCAGCCTTGGTTACCAAACTGGTTTTAGGGAAAATAAGAGCAGTTGCTTAGGCACCTGGTATTTTAAATTAAGTTAGGCAGCAGCCCAAGTTCTTCAAGGTATGGGTTAGACTTGTAATTTTGGTCCTCATGGGTCCAATGCTATATCAGCTTAGTGCCATATTATTAAAGGTTTTCCCAAACAACTAGACATGAAGATTTAATTCTTAATCCACTTTCTAAATTATCATAGGTCGAAATAGTCCACAGGCACAAACCCAAATGAATTATCATTTATTGCATCATGCAGATGTACTGTGTTCTTGCACCCCTTATGCAATTATGTTCTGACATCTGTTTAAAGAAAAAAAAAAAAGAAAAAACACCACCTTATCTACATTATTGAACATTCAGCTTCCAATTATTTTCAGTTCCAGAAATGGAAATTGCATTCATTTCCCTACAATAACTAATGGGAAAAAAATATCATACATAGAAGTGTAATCTTGATACTGGAGCTAAAGGGCTATCTGAGTTAATGAATACAGCTCTAATGATGGGTTTCAGGAATAGCAGAAAAGAACAGAAAAATAAATGTTGCATATACATGGTTTATGATTTGTTATACTGACTGTGATGCTTTGAATGAGAATGATTCTGAAAGTTGATCCCTTCAGTACATCTAACTTTTAATATCTGCAACTTTTTCAGTAGCAAATTACTATATCTAAGGCTAGGCTGACCTTGTAGTATATGTTTTATTTATACATTTGCTGAATACAGATTGCTAGATAATATTGTTGTGTCACTTTCCTCACTTTTCAGAATAATATTAAAATTAAATGATCCAACTTTAATAGGAACAGCTGAATGCATGACTTTAACTGCAGACTAGCCTTTATCAGAATGCACAGCTTTAGAAAAATGATGGATTCAGTTCATGGACATTGATGCAACATTTTTTTCAGCTATTCTGATTGGCATAAAGAATTTCTTCATTGATTTTGTCTTTGAATTTACAAGACTGAACAATCAAAAAAGAAGATGAAACTTTGCTGAAGCACTTACGTTATTCTTGGCTTCATGTGAAAGATCAAAAACCCATAAGGGCCTGATTCTGAGCCTTATAAGAGGTGCTCTGTTTTAAACTATCTGAGGAATCTATTTGTTCATTTATATATTTGTCTAAACTGCCATAAATTCATACAAACAATCGGCTTTAACATAAACATTTGGCCAACCTTGTCCAGCACTGCATACAGCACCATAAAAATCTCTATCTCAGTTGTTGAATTTCATTATTAAAGTCTGGACTTCTTTATATCAGCTTTTGCCATTTGACTTTGTCTGTAACTATGTTATCTTGCACTAAGCACTACTGATTTCCAGCTCTGTACTATATTCTGGAGTGCTATATTTACAAGAATGTCTATTGCTATCCCATGAATAATGTTTGTGCTGCTATGACTTAAACAGATCATTTATTTTTGTTACTGGTGAAAGATATATATTCTATTGATTCCAGATAAGGGGGTGGATTCTTCATCTCATGCCCCTTTGAACAGTCCTGATTTAATCCATTTTTTCCTGCTACTCCTACAGGCATAAATGAACAGACAAGAATAAAACCACATTAATATAGAACACCAAAAGCTAAATTCTCATTTGTTTTTGCTGCAAAATATAGGATCATAACCTCTATACCATCCTTTGGTATTTTTCATTGTATTGAAAGTGACCTTTCTGAATAGAAGGCCCATATATCACTCTTTCTTCCTGTAAAAAATATAATATAAGGGTAAAAAAAATCAGGAATAATTTTAGGCATTGTATTCATGACCATAGCACTCCAGTAAGGGGGAGAGTGAGCATCAGTGTTAGAATCCATGTATTTTTCAATAACAAGTATTGTTCTGGAATGTTTGCACCTAACTGAAGAGGACAGTTGGAAAGTGATGTTATCTTGCAGCCTTATGTTGTTTTATTTGAACAAAATCACACCTAAAATTATAACAAAGCTGAGGTCAGTTTTATTTTTAGATGAAAGAAAGGTTATTAAGGGTTAGTAAGGCCTATCCATAAGACATGCTATAAATCTTTAGATTACTGAACCCCACAGGGTAAGTTCCATGGATCAGCAATACCTGAAGAGAAGGTGAACTGTGGGCCTGGATGATATGTGATAGATAAGGCTGTCTTCCTGTTCATGTTTACTGTTGTACAAAAGAGGGCTGAGGAGTGAATATGATCATTAAACTCCTCAGCATCCAGACTGCTCAATCATTATCTCCCTTTCTGAATTTGTTTGGAACCGCTCCAACTGTCTGTCTACAAGCGAAGTCTATTATCAAGAGGGCTGCTCACAATTAGTGTGGTTAATCACACTGCAGAGGGAGTGATTCCATATCCATTCCTATTTAGATAGGTAGGTGGGTAGGAAGGTAGATAGGAAGGTAGCTAGGTATCTAGATAGATAGATGGATGTATACCCCACAAGCTTCAGCACTTTGTTTTATGGAGAGTTGCATTGAATGTGCATCTAAATCTGACAGTGACTCAACATCAGCTTTACTAGACCCTGAAGGCTAATTGCCTCTATCAGATTTCCCTAAACGCACCTGTGTCAGGAAATTGCTGTGCTAGTCACATGAGAGTCTCACTGTGAGACTTGGACTTGAGTTACTTCTAAGGCACATCCAGTTCAAGAGCCAAAGACCACCACTCTGATTTAAAAAAATAAGGAGTTACATCTTTTCAACACAAACGCTGAGAAGAAATGGAAAAAATAGCAGACTTCTACATGGTAGTTGTTTTCTGGAATTTTGCTTCAGAAATAAAAAAAAGTCTGATCTAAAAAATAAGACTAAATCTTTTACAAAACCCAAAATAAAGTATGGATGAAGGGTACTATTTCAGGCCCATGTGGAGATGTACAATTTTATCTAATCTTCAAGGGAATATAATTGCTATGGAGTTTGATTTGAACATTTCTATTAAAATCTATTTAGAGGGAATTAAAAAAAGCTAAGAACAGGAGATAAAACAACCCCATGCTATGTTATAGGCTTGAGGAAGAGCAGCTGGAAAGCTGCCCGGCAGAGAAGGACCTGGGGGTGCTGGTTGACAGCCGGCTGAAGATGAGCCAGCAGTGTGCCC
>JAOBAS010000008.1:12993771-13004089 GCA_025311575.1 Elanoides forficatus | reverse complement strand
GATGGCTGCATCTAGCTCAAAGTGGATTTGGGGGAGACAGATAACAATACAACAGCCCAGGGCTCATTTGAACAATGAACCCACCTAACCACAGTACTGGTCAATGTCCAACTCAAGTCAAATTTGGAAGAAGCTAACACCTGTAGTCAGTAAGTAAATATGACTATGAGTCAATTATCTTACTCCACAAACAGTGGACAGCCCAAGGTCCATTGAGCTCTCCTGCACAGCAGTGGGCTGCATGCCAGGATCTCCCCTTGAGTAGGGATGCCGCTCAAGGTTACTCCTTGAGGTTGAGAGAGTCCTTGCCACAACAGATTCTTGATAAGTGATTAATTGCATGCTAACCTTTGAACTACTAAGTGATGTAAAGGATTGATTGTGCACATATAATCCTTTAGACATAAACCATTGACCAAGTCTGGGACTAAGTCTGGATCTATCGAATCTTGTTAAACCACTGTTGTATTTACTATCAAACTTTGTTAAATCACTATTTTATATCAATAAACATTGCTACTTCTCTCTTATGAGTGAAGTGCATCACTCCATCATGACAATGAGATTTACGTGGGTTGGTAGTAACTTAAACTAAGATATTTTCCTGTGTGAAGTTTATATATGTACATATAATGTACATGTATGTATATAACTATAGGTACACACGCACACATATGTATAAAGAAGCCTACAGATAAGACTCTCAAAATGGTTACTTTAATGAAAAAAGTGGGGGAGTAAACTAAAAATGGAAAGAATCATAATATCATAGAAAAAAGGAAGTTGAAAGAGACCTTCGAAGGTCACCTAGTCACACCTCTTGCTTTTAGCAGGAGCGACTTCAATATTAGTTCAAGTTGTTCATGGCCTTATCTAGGTGCATTTTAAACATCTTCAAAGACAGAAATTCTGTACTCTTGTAGTAAGCTGTTCCAGTGCTTAACCTCTCACTGTGAAGAATGTCTGTATCCAGTAGGAATTTTCCTTCTTGTAACCTTGGATTTTTGCCTATTGTCCTTTTGCTGCACACGTAAGATAAGTGTCTGACTCCGTCAGGTCTACAACACTCTCTTAAGTTGTGGTAGAATAATGTGAGCTCCCTGCCCCAGCCTTCTTTTCTTCAGGGTGGACAAGTCCAGCTCTCTCAGCCTCTCTTTGTACATCTTATGTTTCAGACCCCTGACCACCTTGGTGTCCATCAGCTATACTCTCTCCCATTGACTGACATCTACTTTGTACTGGGGAGTCCAAAACTAGACACACTGTTTCAGAGGCAATCTCACAAGTGTCAAATAGAGCAGAATAATAATTTCCTTGACTTGCTGGCTACACTCTTGCTAAGGCAGCCCAGATAGTCTTTTTGCTGCCAGGGTACACTGCTGGCTCATGTTCAACTTGTTCTACATGAGGACTCCCAGGTCCTTTTTCATTAAAAAGCTTTCTATCCAACCAGTTCTGAGCATATACATGAGGTTATTTTGACTCAGGAAGGACTTTGCATTTTTTGTTGCTGAACTTAATGAGCTGTCTGTTGGCCTATTCCTACAGTTTGCTGAGGTCTCTCTGAATGGCAGCCCTGCCCCCCAACATACCATCATATCCCTGTGATTTAGTCTCACCCACAAACTTGCTGCTGGTGCATTCCATCTCATTGTCCAGGTGACTGATGAAGATATTGTCCCTAACACAGACAGGAAGAATGATACCTGGAACTCAAGAAATTGCTGAAAAAATGTCATTTACATTTTCTTCTTCTTTGTCTGCAAAATGGTGAATATCAAGTTTCAAAGTTATGGGAAAAAACTAATGTTAAATTCACTGTTGTGAGAAGATACTGAGAGGAAGACAAAGCGTTAAATGGTAGTAATCTGAAATTATCTCCGAAGCAGAAGATTCTTGCTAGTCTGTTTAAACAAAGTTCTTTCAGAATGACTGAACATTGCTACGCCTGCAGGTTTTGAAGACAGAAGAGAATAAACCACTCTTAGAAAGAATGAAGACTGAAAAATAAGCATATTATTTTAAAGTCAGCTTAGCGTATTTCATCATGAAACTTTTATTTACATTTTAATTCACTGTTTCTCTACTCGATATGCAATAATTTGTCTTCATCTGAAAGCTGAATCATTTCATAAAAGTAGGATGTCTAGCAGTTTTGATGATAAATATACAGAACAAAAAGAAGCAATGAACACAATGCTCTGTGTCTGGCAAGTCAATTCCCCTCTATATTTTTATAAACTGATTTGAATGTAGAAATTTTTCTAAAGTTTTAAGAAAATTTCATTTCTCAAAAACAGAGTTTGTTTTGGTTTGTTTTGTTATTTACTGTGCTTAGTGACTTACACTTCCATCAAAAAAACTTGCTTGCCAGCATTTGGCCTCAATGCTTTTGGTTTTCTTTGTAAATGTTAACATCCAGCATAAAGAATAGGAACCTCACGCGTTGCATGAATATACTTCTTGGAGGAATCTCTCACATACCTTGTTTTTTTCACAGCTAATATAAGTTCATTCCCATATCTTTTTCTTCTCTTATTTTACTGTGTCATCTTGCTTTTTTCTTCAGTGTCAGCTTCCCTCTTTCCTACTGATCTTTCTCTATTTATCTAGTAAGAATTTCTTAGCCTTCTCAATAGGATCTCTATATCCTTTATTTTCACCTTTTCCCCCTTGGAAGTTTCTATTCTCTTCTCTCTTCTGAGAGAAGGAGTTCAGTCATCCTCTAGTCTCTCTCTGTCTTTGTTCATCTCTGCAACTTGTTGAAGACTTTGTGGTATTAAGGTGGGAAAGGACAGATGACCTCAGTTTTATTTAGCTTTACAATGCATAAATAATAGGTAGCTTTCTGCCTTTCTCTAGGATTCATTTTTCTTTTCTTTCACTCTATGTAGAGAAATTGCTAATTCTAAATGCATATTTTGTCTTGAACCCATACTATTAGAGGACTGTAAACTGACAACAGTAGTAGATGATGTCATGGCAAGGGTATTTTTTCCTTATACTGTAAATAATGTCCTATTTTTGACATATGATGCCCATATCATATTATGGCAGACAAATATAGTGAGCATTGTTTTACAGATTTTTTGCAGTTTTCTTGATGTATTTTACAAAGTCATAATTGATAGTAGGCATTCATTTTAAGAGCATAGCTTCTTTAGATTAGCTATAGCTATTTATTTCATTAATATTTCCTTCAGTTACAGTACTTGCTATGTGATTAGTACATGACATGACAAACCTATTTGCCCTAAAAATACTGACCACGACTTGATTGAATCCTGATTTAAGAAATTTCAGAAGTCTCTCAAGATGATTAAAATAAAAAATTTGAGATTAAATATGTGAGGTAGGAAATAACAGTTTTCACTTAATTCCTAATTTAGTTTTTATGTAGAATTTAATAGGAGGGTTTCTTCCATAAATTTAGCTATTTTAAAATGAAAGTATGGTCATTTATGTTACCTAACTACTCTCCTAGCATCTTTCTGTGGTTATTGTAAGTGCAGGTGCATGCAAAGCATTTTTCTATTGTGTTCAAAATGGGAATAAAAAAAGGTAGGGCTTTTTTTTTCCCTCTGTGGTGAATCCAGAAGTCCCACTTCTTTACAAACCAGTTTTAAATGCAGTTAGTATGCCTCTGATGAACCCAAATTGCAAAGAATTAATAAATATCTATCTTAGATTTAGAAAAGATTAATTTTACATTATATGGGTCTACATAACAATGTTGGGTTTGGGTTTTTTAATGTCGTCTCTTTTCACCATAAAAATATCAAAAATATTGATAATAATGTGTCAAAAAAAGGTGGGACTACTCTCTTTTAAAGAAAATATCAAAGCAGAAAACACCAGAAGGAACTAGAAGGAGTGTTAAAATATAGTGAGAAATGGGAATTTCCAGGATAAAAGTAGATGTAGTAAAATGGATTTCGGGCATGGCAATGTTGCATGGGTTTGAAAGGAATCAGAAAGCATCAGGCATAACATCTAAGAGTTCTGGAGTAGAGGAAGTGAGTGTCTGTGGTTGAGAAGTTTTGAGTTCTGTCATGAGGCTGTGAGAGGGAGCAGGACTCAAGAACTTTGCTGAAATGGGAGTGTACATAAAACAAAGCATTTTGAGTTAAATCATAAATTCTGTAAAATATTTGTTTCACAGATTTGCAGCAAACATAGAGATATTTAATCCATCTGAAAGTGAGTTAGTTGGGGATCTTTTAGTAAACCTTACAGTTACCACTACAGAAATGTGGGTGGAATTTCATTCAGTTCTTGTAGGGAAAAGGTATCATCCAATTTAGTTTTAGAAGAATGAATGTATAAATCTACAATGAACTTATCTACATTTGAGCTGATTATCTAGAATCTGTTTATAGTAAGTGAAGTAAGGTGAAATTAATGTTATTTTAAAATAGATTATGTTGTGGGTTAACCCTGGTAGGCAGCTAAGCCCCACACAGCCTTTCACTCACTCCTCCACAGCAGGATGGTGGAAAGAATTGGAAGAGTAAAAGTGAGAAAAATCGTGGGTTGAGATAAAAACAGTTTAATAGGGAAAGCAAAAGCTATGCGCACCAGCAAAGAAAAATAAGAAATTAATTTACTACTTCACATTTGCAGGCAGGTGTTTAGCCATTTCCAGGAAAGGTAATGGTTACTTGGGAAGACAAACGCCATAACTCCAAACATTCCCCCTTCCTTCTTCTTCCCCAAACTTTATATGCTGAGTATGATGTCATATGGTCTGGAGCATCTCTTGGGTCAGTCGGGGTCAGCTGTCCCAGCTGTGTCCCCTCCCAACTCCTTGTGCCCCCCCAGCCTCCTCGCTGGTGGGGTGGGGTGAGAAGCAGGAAAGGCCTTGGCTCTGTGGAAGCCCTGCTCAGCAACAGCTAAAACATCCCTGTGTTATCAACACTGTTTTCAGCACAAATTTCAACTATAACACCATACTAGCTACTACAAAGAAAACTAAATCTATCCCAGCCAAAACCAGTACAGATGATTAAATTTTCAGGTAAGCCATCCCTGAAAGTGTTTATTTCACTTCTCTCACTATACAGGAGTTCCCAGAGGTTCCCTCAGATGTAGACATATACAGTATAGATGCTTAAACTTAAATGAAATTAATTCCACCCATCATGTCTAGTCATCAAGCTTCCTCAATAATCAATGGAGACAAGCAGTTACATCCAAAATTCAATTAATCTCTTTCTAAGATAGATGTCTAAGACAAGTAGGATGAATTAGACTCTGGTGGTATAAATTACTCTATTTGGACTGCAGAGAAACGCTTTATATTATTTACCCAGCTTTCATGGGATTTAAGTTGGGTGATGAAACTTGACTTACATGTTAATCACCAAAAATATATTGAAAGTATTGTCAAAGACTTTCTGTCTTTTCCAAAATCTCTCTGGACCTCAGAAAGAGAGCAAAGTGGCCATTAGAAGGAGATGCACAAGTATATGGAAATCTAAAAAAAGATCTGACATATCATTCCAAAATTAAATCTCAAGAGTTCCTTAATTAACATAAACAATGAAAACAATCAGAAGACTTCTAAAGGAAAATGAACTCTGTAGTCTAAAATACCCCCTGCTTGAGGGTCAGGGCTGTCACTCTACTATTAATTAATCCTGCTGGCCAGCCTGGGAACACAGCAGGACATTCAGAAAAGTCTACTTTCATACACCAGCCCAGAAATAAAAGTGCACCTCCAAAGTGCACAACCAGTACTTTTATTTTTTCATAATAGTGGTTGGGAGCATTTTTTAAATGCTGGACTATTAAACATTTGTTGCAGAAACATTCACATTCAATATATTTTCCTTTATAAAATAATTATTTCAATAGTAGCAATAATAAAAAAAATATTGCACTGCTACTGCTACACATTTAAGCATTCTGAAGTACTTTAAAATAGTGACAAAATTGTCACCACTAAATCTGATTTGCACTGTAAGGGTTATCTTCTGCATTTTTCTAGAATCAATAATTTGGGGCCTTCAGGGAAATTTGTGGGTTTGGTTTGGATTTTAAAAATAATTTTTATTTATTTATTTCTCTATTTTAATTAAAATAAAGGAGTAGAATTGCTCAGGCTTTTCAATTTTTTAAATTTTGCTGTATTTCCTCTGTGGTCATGTGCAAGTCAACATTTCTGTGCCTCTTTTTCATAGGCTGCAAGATGGATTTCATGATTTCCAGAAAAAAAAATATTTTTGTAAAGGTGTTTTGAGATCTCAATGTGAAGTGTTCTGGAAATGTTAATTATTAAAAACTTGAATTTAACTCATAAAGTTTTAAATTAAATCCAAACTTCATGAACTTATTTCCCAGCAAGTTTTAAAAATCTTTAAAAAATACATCTCACAATGACTGAAAACAAGAGTTTAAAACTCTGACTCTTCCTTTTTAGGTTCCCTGTGATTAGTGTTGCCATCTTCTGTCTGGCTGTTGAACAATCAAATTGCTCAACATCCAAGCATAAAAGCAGAAAAGAAAAGAACACCATAGTGTAAGAATGGACATAACAGGTCGGTCCAAGGTCTGTCTAGCTTAGAGTCCTGTCTCCAAGAGTGGACAGCAACAGAGAGACAGGAGCATACAGGAACAGAGTTTAAGGATAAGGTAAGCACTTGGTGATACTTCTAACAGTAGTTTCCCGGCCTCTAACAATCTGCATCTGAGAAACTTGTCAAACAAAACTTGTTAAGTTTTTAGTATCTCTTGATGGATTTCTTTTGCTTGAACTTGTCCATCATCACTTGAATGTCCATTAAGTTTTTTAAACTCATCGGGATGCTGTGGCAAGAAGTTATGCAATTGAAGTATGCATTTTATAAAGAGCCACCTCCTTATGTTTATTCTGTATCTACCATCTGCTAGTTTCATTCAATGTTTCCTAATTTGTATTTTGGGAGAGACAGTAAACAAATGCCTTGCTCATGCCATTCAGAGTTTCAAAGATGTCCATTTTTTTATTCCATCGTTCATCTCTCTTAGTTAATCTTTGTTAGAATCCTTGGTCATACTTGCTGCTCTTCTATGCACCTTTTCCAAATCTTATATGTGTTTTTCAGCTATGGAAAGAGGGGAAAGAGAGCAGGTCTGCTCTCAGTAATAAGAACATGGCTAACCACAAATATGTGCAGTGGCATAGCAATGTTCTCCAAGTCTTTTCTTTATATTTTTGACTGCTTCTGAGCATGGCTCAGACTTTTTGTTCCAGGAACAAGTATTTTCACTAGTGTTGCAGATAAAATTATATATTCCAACACATAACATTTAGGGACTGAATCCTGAATTCAAATGTTTTAATGCCACTTTCTGAATTGAGTCACTAAAGAATCTGAAGAGTTTCAGTTTGAGAGCTAATATAAATGTTTTTTCAATTACAAACCCCCTTCTTTGTGACAATAGAAGTCAATGCAATAGTTCAACTACGTATCATCATTTCAGGGAATTTAGAGCTTTCTTGCTAATTACAATGTAATTACTGTAGCTTACAGATTTTGAGAAGTTTTGCTTTCCCAATGTATCTTCTTTTAATTTATATGAAGACAATTTTTCAATAAGAAGAAAATAAAGATCTATAAGGACAAAAAGTTAAATATTTTCAAAATAC
Organism: Elanoides forficatus; assembly: GCA_025311575.1. Lineage (NCBI taxonomy): Eukaryota > Metazoa > Chordata > Aves > Accipitriformes > Accipitridae > Elanoides > Elanoides forficatus. Next base: position 12,996,459 of record JAOBAS010000008.1, on the reverse strand, counting down.
ATTTTTAGTTGAAATTCATATTTTATGCAATAATTTAATATGTATTAAGACAGACTATTGACCTCTATTTTATTATGAGAACTACATATTTAATGCTGAATGTGTTCAACTTGCAATAAAAGCATTTACAGATCATAACAAAACAAACCAATGAAGAAAATGATAAATGTGGTCTTCCAGTTTATAATAACATCAACTTTTTACTGCAGCAATAGCCAGTGCAACTCTCATTGAAAAATCCAAGAGATATATAATTTTTAAGATATAACAGAAGAATTGAATAACAAAGCTAGACTTCTTCCTTTATTCATCTCTAGAATCCATTTTAGTTGTCCCTTTTTCTGTCTGGGTTTTCTGAGGGTAGGTGCAGTAATAGGTGGATTGTGTTACATTTTTACCTGAGATTTCTATGTAAACCCTCAAAAATGTTCATTAACAAACATGGTTCTAACATTACTTTTCTAAAATTTACTCATCAGGAAAGAAGTCATAGGAGATTGTTTTATGCAAGGCATAAGAGTACTTATTTAAACAAATTTGTCATTAGTTAAAGGCCTGCAATGAAAGTGTACTGCTGTTGAATGCTACTTAAAATGTTCCCTTAAAATGATTATGCACTTATACCTTTGTGTGCACAGTTCAAGCTATTATTTTATCAGATCTGTGATCTGTGTCTGATGTGAATTATGTTGTTAGCAATCTCATCACATTAACATTGTATTTCTTCCCCAAAATGTGATGTGGTATTTAAAAGAAAGTCTTGTGCTCATTGATATCCTAATACCAAATATTTAGCGTAAATTTATTGTTGCAAAACAGAAATGCAATAACCTATTCAATCCCTTTCTGGATTTGTGCCTGTAGTGACACTTAGCCTCTGTTATTAAACAGAGTTTTAACCTTGCAGAAATAAAATTATTTGGTTTTCTGTAAAAGTGCACAATCATCATTAGAGACATCAAAAAAGCCCAAATTTTTGCAAACAAATCTCTAAACTTCAGCTTGCTAAAAATGTGTAATAGAAATATTCCACTTCTTGTAATTGACAGCAGTCAAGCTTCTGCTCAAAAATCCAGAAACCATTAAGAATTGTATTTCTACTTTCTGATATACATGTACAGTCTTTTAACAGAACAAAGAGTCTTCTAAACAGAAAAATTAACTTGGTGAAAGTACAAGTTCAGGTGTTGGAGGTTGAAATTTTGATCCAATCAAACCTTACATGATTTTTGCATTTTACTACAAAAGGCTAAGGTTAGTTTCATCAAGAGGATCTGAGCTTTGTTCTTAGTATTATCACAGATTTTCTGTGTCAGTCTTAAAAAAACCAAAAGCATTCTGGGCTATAGTTTCTCCATCTGCAAAAAAAGATAACTTCCTAAAAAGAGTATTAGTCAACAGTAGTTACAATTTTTTAGAGTATCTCATAAAAACACTAAACAATAGCAAAAAACAACTATTTCAATTATTATTACTCAACCCTCACTTAAAAACCCATAGTTGCATTCTGGGCAAAAATAGTCTTAAGACTTGATGTATTTGTACATCAGATTTACATTATACATTAGTAAACAGTTGAACCCAATCTAAATATTTTCTTACTTAGGAAATGTATGTGACAGCTTCATGGTATGATTCCTGTCACTTTCATTATTTGAAAATGATGTGCTGTATCAGTAGACAGGATATCTTGCATAGTTCACTATTCCACGACACTTGTTTTGATTGCTTTGATATTACTTGTAATTAGGAGTGCAATGCTGAATTATAAAAATATTAAGGAAGCATAAAAGCTACTGACTAGAACATTTTATGATGGAGAAAATAACTCTGAGCTTTAAGAAAACTGTCTTAAGGCTGTCTAACATAATGTCAAGTGATGAAGTACTCAGTTAATGAAATGTCAAATTAAGAATACCTACTACATGATGCTCTAGATAAGTTTCTGTATATTGAAGGTGGTTTTTGGTTCTTTTGTTATTCACTTGAAGATGACTGCTAATTAGCATAAAATAGCTAATGATTCTGCAAAATATTAGAGTTTGGAAGCAAACATCTTTAGATTTCTAACTGAATAATTATGCCATGGGGATCTGAATATCACAGAACACTTGAAGTTGAAAGGGACCTCTGGAGGTCATCTGGTCCAAACTCCCTGCTCAGGCAGGACCACCTAAAGCCAGCTGCCCAGGACCCTGTCTAGATGGATTTTGAATATCCTCAAGGATGGAGCATATTCAGATCTCTGTGGACAACCGGTGCCAGTACTTGGCCACTCTGTAAAAAAAAGTGTTTCCTGATGTTCAGATGAACCACCCTGTGTTTCAGTTTGTGCCCATTGCTTCTGGTCCTGTCACTGGGCACCACTGAAAAGAGCCTGGCTCTGTCCTCTTGGCAACCTCCCCTCAGGTATTTATGTACATTGATAAGATCCCCCCCGAGCCTTCTCTTTTCTAGGCTAAACAGTCCAAGCTCTCTCAGCCTTTTCTCAAAGGAGAGATGCTCCAATCCCTTCATCATCTCAGTGGTCCTTTGCTAGACTTTCTCCAGTATGTTCTTGTACTGAGGAGCCCAAAACTTGACACAAAACTCCAGGTGTGGTCTCACCGGGATTGAACAAAGGGGAAGGATCACTTCCCCTACCTGCTGGCAATACTTTGCCTAATGCAGCCCAGGATACCATTAGCC
>JAOBAS010000008.1:12974318-12993139 GCA_025311575.1 Elanoides forficatus | reverse complement strand
GAGACATGCTGACTATGCCTGATGACTTTTTTGTTCTTAATGTGCCTGGGAAATGGTTTCCAGGATTAGCTGCTCTATCACCTTCCCAGGCATTGATGTGAGGCTGATTGGCTTGTAGTTCCCTGGGTCCTCCTTCTTACATTTCCTGAAGACAGGAATGGTGTTTGCTTTCTTCCAGTGTTTGGGCACTTCTCCCAGTCATCATGACCAATCAAAGATTATTGAGAGTGGCCTCACAATGACACCTGCCACTTCCCTCAGCACTTGTGGGTGCATGTCATCAGGGCCAATAGACTTATGTACTTCCAGGGTGCTTAAGTATTCCCTAGCCTGATCCTCTTCCACCAGAGGTACACCTTCCTTGCTCAGCATTTCCCCTGGTCTCTGGGATCTGTGATTCCTGAAGACCGGTCTTGCTAGTAAAGACTGAGGCAAAGAAAACATTCAGTACCTCAGCCTTTTCCATGTCCTGTGCAACCCTTATGTCTTACTGCACTCCCAGCAAGATTATCCCACATGGCATAGTAACTTCAACTTGTCTGGCTCCATTACACAGCTTTTTAAAAGGAATTCTACTTGTCACTACTGTGCAACATTCGTCTTGATCTTATTTCATTTTTATGTTGTAAAAAATGAAACACTGGGAAGAAACAAAAGGAGGAATTCCAAGGACTTATAGGAAAAAAAAGAACAACTAGTATAAGCTATCTCTCTCTGAGGCTACATCTTATGACCCCAACATATTTGTGCTAAATGAACTACAGGGTGGCTTTATTATAGCTGAGTCTGTCACTTCTGAGGTCAGTCCTGACATATCACTGTAACTGTAAGGGTGATTCATTTTCCACATGTGGTATCAGCAACAATAAGCCTCCCTTTAATTACAGGATATGAAAGGTCACCTTCATCACTCTGTGCTCTATTTTCCCTCTTCCTCCCTCCTTCCCTTCTCCTTGACCCTGAAGCTAGGCCATACTTCTCAGCCCTGTCTCCATATTCCAGACATGTAGCAAGGTCTCTTCTCCCCTAGAAGGTGTTCTCAGCATGAGGAAGTTCAGCACTTCTCCTCACCAAGGATCAGAAATGTGAATGACATTCCAAAGGGCATGGAGTTGGGAAAACAAGCATTTGCTGTGAAGTACAAAACTGATTCATTATTGCCATTGAAAATTAACAGAAAACCAACAAATAAATAATGTACTGTTGCCAAAAGTAAGATAAATTCAATAGCTTCACCTCAAGATGTAAGGGTACGGCTGAAGGCACTTTAATTGCCTAGTGTAGATAAAACCTGTGAGGTCAATGCAAGCAAGGCATTGAAAATGCACAGAGAAGCAGAAAATGTGAACAACTTTGTACAGAATAGATTGAAGACATCACTGCCAGAAAGGAAAAAAAAAGATGAGAAATAAAAGAAACAGGAGCTCCCCACACCAATCTGCGTTTGTATCTGAAATTATTTCCTGGGGGCCCCTTTATCTGATTAATATTCTTTTTCTGAAATGTCAGATCCTGGGCAGATAACGTGGTATACATAGCCTGACTAAATAAGGCAATATGTAATTGAACCTTTGTCTAACACTTTATATATGGTTTTTTACCCTATATAATACATCAGGAAGTTAACAAGCCACCCAGTGGGAAAGCGGGCAGGTAGTTCTGGCCATTTAATAGGCATCAAGGGCATGAAAAATGTCAGTCATGGCAATGGATGTGTCAAGCACCCATAGTCAAACTCAAGGATTTGTGTCACTACAAGGGCTATGCCCTGGTAATAATGTGCATATGAACCCTGCTAGAATAATCCACAGCAGTCTTAAATAACAGTAATGGCACTACGCGTGCTGTGCCCACCTAGGACAATGGCAGCATAAGTTTGGCATGCTCCAGACATGAAGTATGGGAATGCTCCAGACATGAAGTATGGGAATGCCAGTAGAGTGGTGGTAGATAATATGCAGATACCCTGTTGAAGCCATAGAACAACAGAATCCATAAGCAATTACGAGCAGAATGCAAACTACTTTCCTGAACAGGTGGCAGCTGTACTGGATCATGTACTCAAGGATAAAAGTCTCTTCTACCTGGCAAGTGGCACAGAAGTTGCTGAATGAATTGCAGCAGGAGTGCACGACCACATATTAAGTCATGCATCATGCTGGAATGACTATCTGCACAACCACTAAATTAGTACATAGCATGTACATAGCTCCCCTTATGTACCTCTCCCAGTGTTTTTATTGCGTCTTTGTCAGATGGGAGCCATCAGCTTCTGGACTATCATGTTCAGCATTACATCCTATCTTAATACTGTTTGTATCTGCTATAGTGTTTTATACGTTTATAGCTGTATTGTTGTGTATTGTTAACAGCATAAGCAGTAGGAAGCCTGCATTACATCCAAAGTGATCTCCTGCCTCTGAAGCAGTCTAGAGCAGATTATAGAGTGGGAAACCTGCCCTGGATGACAGACCAGGTTGCAACCCTGTGTGCTGTGAGAACAGTGTCTGTGGCCAGTATCCTGAGCAACAGTGATTCCCTGGGGGAAATCAAGTGGTGGATTTTTGCAGTGTCTCAGATGCCTTATCTTTGTAATGCTAAGGACCCTTCTATTTGTAATTCAGTGGTTTGTTTTTCACTTGCATCTGCATAACCTTTCACCTAAGTTGCTGTGGCTGTATTTTTCTGAAGCTATTGTGGCAGTGTTTTTCCCTTGTTGCTCTCATGCATACTTTTTTTCCCTTGTTGCTTTCATGCATACTTATGAGTAGCTACCTAGTAAAAGATGAGTTGAGTCCATCAAGTCATTTCTCAGCAAGCAGTTTTCTGCTGATTTTTAAAAGATGACAATAATTTTTGTCTACTAAAATGAATTGAAAAATAAAAGAAAAAAAAGGTTTTTTTTTAAAAAAAAAAGGAACGGATGCTCTATTTTGTTGTGTTCTACTTTGATTTTCTTTTTTTTTTTCCTTCTTTTCTATGTCTGTATGCTTTAGAATTTCACTCAGTCACCTCTAAAATAAGCATACGTCCTGCCTATATCAAGTCAGTTTCTGGATTAGGGGACCAGTTTGGATGCATCTTTTCTTATCCCCTTAATCATAAGGTAACACATATTGGAAGATATCAAAATGTCTATGTGTGTCTGTTTCTGTTCAACAAATGAAAACCACTTGGAATTCCTCATATATTTGCTTATCTCAGAAGTATGGTTACAGTTATGGTTACCCAACTATGCAGGTCCGAAGAAATATGACTTTTGCTCCTTTACACCTGTTCTTTTTTCCTTTGTATTTTATTTTCTAATTCTTGATCATTGGTATAATTTTGACAGATTCAAGGATCAACTTTTTTGTGATGTTCCTGTGAACCAGTCCTACATGGCTGCAAATGAATCCAGGCAAAAGGAAAGACAGTCTCATGGTTATGTCTTTCTTGCACTACTGGCAATTGTATAACCTTAGTAGCTTGATATGAAATTATTCCAGCACCTCTGTCAGATATAAAGGCAAGAGTGGATTAACATTCTAATCTTAATTTGCATTTGAAATTGACTACTGAATAAGAACAGCAATCACTGGTGAATCCACTCAGCTAATTTAAGATGACTAGCAGTAAGCAGTTTAGCAACCCTTTAGATTCCTCATAGCAAACAGAGGAAAATGAACAATCCAAAGACTCATCTGAATAATTTTCAATTTCTTCCTTAGGATACCATGAAACATAGCTAGGAAAAAAACTACACACAAAACAAACAAAGAAAAAAAAAAACCCTGAAACAAACTAGTTTTCATCATTGACATAAAGGGACTCCACATGACTATCTCAGATGTAAGTTCTGAGTAAAATGGATACCATTCTTTCTATATGGGATGCAGATTTGAAATGATGGTTCCTGTCTCATAACACTCGGTAGGACAAATTACCCAGGGGTGAAACATAAGACACTAAGACATGAAATACTAAAATATGAAATTGCTTAGAAACTAATACCTGCTTCCCAGAAACTGTGGCTATTAAATGTGTGATTTCCCTTAAATTCCTGAATATATTTAGAAAAGCAGAAGTGAAAAGGTCAAAATGCAGTTTCTTAAGTCCTTATTTAATAAAGCACTACACTAGATCTACAACTGATGGGCTTAGAATCCTTGATTTAAAACCCTTCATTTGAAACCAAGAAGACTGAAGTAAAATTGAAACACTGACTTGAAACACTTGCTTGGGAATAAGTGATTGTGGGTTTTGATGACTGGTCAGGTATAGACAAGAAAATAACAACCTATTCCAGCAATTATTACACCAAAACCACAGTAAGCTCTGGGTATATTTTATCATTCACGTTTTAAGAAATTTGAAGCTTTTGTAATTGAGGTACAAAATAAGAACCTGTTCCTTTTTTGTCCAGACCATGATGGAAAACTGAGAATTAAATAGCTGCTAGACAGCATTTGCTGCCTAAATATAGAAATATGTAGTATTCCTAAAACCTACCATGTCATAAAAGGTTATTTTACCATTTTCATAGATGTCAATACATGTATGGTACATAGATGTACCATACAATAGATGTCATTCCTGTTTCAAGAATAGAAGTGTAGTCTTCTGTGTTTACAGAAGACATATTCCCATAGTCTTTGTTATATAAACATGTTTAGGTACTTCAGTTTATGCACATATAGTATACATACATATTGATTTAATTCTAGGAAATCCATATACATTTTCTGGGCTAGTGTTTCCAACATGTTACATTTTGAAAGCTGGAAAAAAGTCTAATTTGGTTTTACTTGTTCTCAGTTTATAATACATCAAAACTATGGTCATTTAAGTTAACTGAATTGTATACATTAGAATGTTAATATGAAAGTATTTCTGACCATATACTAATTTACAGAGCAATGACACTTCTCTCTCTGAAGGAATGAAACATGCAGTGTGCTATCATTTAATATGCTGTGAGAAGGACTCAAAAACAGATAATGAATTTCAAAATCGTATTTTCCTCCATAAGTATGCATTCAAGTAAATTCAATGAACTGAATATTTGATTAATGGTATTGTAGCATTAAAAAAGACAGAAGTATTACAAAAAACTTCCTTACTGTGCACAGTTGTTTTTTAAACTCATCTGAAAAGCTTACAGGCATTTAATATTATAGCTGAATTTCTCATGTCTTTAGATGTTGTGTGGGTGGGCTGAAAGAAAAAAAGTGATTAGCTGTTTTATTCTTCCTGACTTTAAAACTGTGGATTTCTTTTTACTTATTTCTCAATATGTCCTTTACGACTAACACCCAAGGATAGATTCTATTGATTAGGATTTTGTCCTTTAGATGTCATAGAGTAGCGTTAATTACCAGAATCTTTGAAACCTCTGCAGGTAAATGAGCACAATAAAAAGGCTGCCAATTCCACACTTACTTACACTTTTATTGATAATATTAGTGAAAAATAATAGCCTGTTTGAAGAGTCTACATAGGGTAAATCCTATTAAAAAAAAAAAAAAAAGTATTATGGAGTCATGAAGAATTAAGGTTGAAGATTAAAAAAACTAAGCTAATATCCACAGAAGAAAAACACAACACCACAAAATAACCTCTGCTATGTAGAATGTCAGATCAGGTGATCTAATGATTCCTTTTGACCTTAAGTCTGTGATGCTACAAAATTTCCCATCTTGTCACAGTGTAGAATTTTTTTTGTTGAAGAAGTGATAGGTTCAGCCAGAGAGTAGGGATCAGATGGAGAAGATGACTCTGGGAGGGACAACAGCAATGAAGTCTGGGGAACCAAATCCAATACATTAAAAGTGACAAGGCATAGGACAAAAAAAGTATGAATGTGAAACCTAGGAAATTAAGTGGCAGGAAAGTTAAAGTAGGCATTAGAAAGTTTAGCTGTATTAAATTATCTAAATGCAAAATTTTAGAGAGTTCTAGCTTCCTCTTACGTCTTTCATAAGGCACATGCTTCCTTTGCAACTCGCTATGCTTGACTACTTACTGCTTCATTGTGCATACATTGATGTGATTCTACGAAAGGTTTCCCTGTGCTGTGTATAACCTGGGATGTGCAAGTAAATTGATTAGTCTTGCCACCTTACACAGTCACCGTCCAGCTCAGTAAAGAAGGGCCTGTTTCTTGTGAGATCATCTGCTCCATTGGCTGGCAGCTCCCCGAAGTGGCAGAAATCCAAGCCCTGGCCAGGTTTCCAAAAGTCAGAAGAAAGCACGGCTTTTGTAAACCTAACTGGGAGGTCATGACAGGCATCTGACAATGAAAATCAAGGGCTTTCTGGGAAATATGGCCACATTAGCACTGAGCTATTCAATGTGCCTATTGTGATGAGGATCGTACTGTTTCATGTTTAGTATTTACACCATGGCAACTATGGTATCAGTACTCATCTCTCATTAGTAAATGGTAACTGTCAGTATCCATGTGGTTTGGCAAAGCACATGATAGACTTCTGTGAAAGACAAGCATTTTCTAGCTCACTGAGAATCAAGTTGTTAACAGAAAGACCCAAAAGATTCACTAAACATTTTGGAAGCAGAAGTCTGAACTGGAGTTGAATGCCAGTATAAGCAGGATATTCTAGGCTGCTGACATAATCACCCTCTTCACAGAACAATGGCTTTTATCCTGAAGCTGGTTCAGAGAAATACAGATAAACTTGCAATTTATGGCAAAATACAAAACTAAATCCCTAAGTTAATGTGAAACTCTTTTTTTCCTCTCTTGTCTGAGCCTTGCTGCTTTTTATTATTTCACAGTTTACTTTTCTTGGCTCTAAATATGTTGGTGTGCTTTTTTCTGTGTTTTTACTTGCTCGTTTTGATCCTATACACAGTATTATCAAAGTCTGCTCAAGATAAACACACAAAGGCAGATCTAGAATCCACTCATATTTTTATCATAAAATGTTTTTCCATTTTGCAGCTTTCAGATCCCCAAATGTTTTTTATTCCTGTTGTTCTCCGAAGTAAACCATTTACCCCACAATATAAAGTTCTACCCCAGCCTTTGTTTTGACCCATGAAAAGGAAAAACACCAAAAAATCAATGAAGTCTAGTAAGTCTAGTAAGGTAGCTTTTATTTATGACTAATGAAGAAAGAAGTAAGAATTTCAGTGATAATGAGTAGTACAAAAATGTAAAGCCAAGTTAGAAAAGCTGTGAGTAGAAACCAATAGCAGTAAGACTGGATTTAGATCCTGCGTAATTATTAAACGCTATGAGTATAAATTTATTTTATTTTTTTAAGTGTGAGAAACTGAGATAACATATATCTCTTGTCACTTAAAGAAGCCCATTTTAGAAGTTTATCTGCCATGTTGTACTATAATATATTAAGTTTCACAAGTAAAGCAATTAACATACTAGTTTTGTTGTTTCTGCAAAATACTTGGATACATAGTAGATGTAGCTTAATGAAAAATAGTCAGAAGAGTACAATACGGTCTGCTTAACTCAGTCAATCACTGCATGGAATTATTAAAGACTTAGAACTTCAGAAGACAATAGTATCTACCCAGACAAGAGGGTAGAGGTGAGACAGAGGGTGAGGGGTGTAGACAGATATATAGAATTGCAGGGACAATTCCATCTACCTATTTTAGGGCATAATCTTTCCCCACTGAAGGTATAAGACATATAACTGTGTCTGTGGGCAATGCACTCTGCTGAACTGATGATGTAAAGGAACAGTCAGAACTATTGGATGTTTCCACGCTTTCAGGATGCTGTCTGTACAGAGGTCCTTAGAAGATCAGAACTTGGAGGAGATGAAATCGATCACTACCATTTCAAAATCACAGTTTAGTAGTTACAGATCTTACTTCAGAAACAGGAGGTCCTATTGTTCAAGCTAACAGCAGCTTGGATGAATTTGAGCAAGATGTTCTGAAAGGAAAGAGAGCACAGACACCAAGATAGGAAGATTCCTGCTTCATATTTTTGTGATCTAAGTCCTCAGCTTTATATGAAAGGTCACCGTCACCCCTCAGCAGAGTTCATGTACATATCTACATACACTTCATTTTCTGTAAAGCAAAGAGTAGGATGCAGGCACCTGTCTCCTTACAATAGACACTTTTGTGCATGTAGGATGATCACATGCTTAATAAGTTTAGTCACCTACATGTTTAGATAGTCTTGAACTGATCTGTTTTTATAGTGTTTACTAAGTTTTAGGCAATTATGCCCAACATGACTAATGCTATTTGTCCTTTTAATAGAAAATACCAGTCATTCAAAGCAGAGCTTCTCTGTAACCTTTAGACCAAAAGATATTGCTAAACACAAAGAAGCATCTGTCACACGTTGGTTCTGGCAGTATTAAAAGTATTGTTTGATCCTCATCTCTTTACAATAGCACACATAACATCAGTATGTCCCAGTAAAGAAACAAGTAGATCAAAAATGTGAATAAATATTTGAGCATTACATCAGGTGCCTTCTGTTCCCCTGAATTACTGGCTGTCTGTCAAAAGTCACTATATTTGCCAAACTCATTGTGCAGTTTGGCTCACCAGATGCTAATAAAAATGCAAATCCTCCATAGATATCTAAAGCTGTTGGTATATTTCAGTACTTGCAGTAATCTCATGTATACTATTTTATATTTCCACCACTTGACCTGTAGCCTTGTATATTTAGCCCAAGCCTTATGAGACCTTTTGGTGATGCAACAGATATAGAGAGAAGCACCGTTTCCTTCACCACGGATCAGGGAATGTATAGTCATGTTGCCTAAATTTGCCTGCTCCTGTCGGTGAAAATACTCGTGAAATACCTCAGCACAAGTTTCATCATGTGTGTGTGTGCAGCAGTAAAGATCATTGTTACAGCTCAGTAAGTTGCATTGTGCACTCACTTTTTCAGCCTGGCAGCATAGTACTTCTATGGCTACCACATTACCTGCAGGCATCCTGTAAAGAAAAAGTATTTATTCAATGCCTATTCTGAGAAGCAAAAACGCAAGAACATTACGATAGTTTAGACTGAAATTCAGGGTAGAAAAGTCTTCCATCAATCCAGTTGGATATTTTTTGTCTGCATCTGCTTGGGACCAGAATGTTTGTCTAAAGTTACCATTTGCAGAATATGTGTCTTTCTTGGAACACCCAGTCCCACTAGTTTTTATGGCTCCCTTCCAGAATAGCAGTTGGATCCCATCTAAATTCACCAAAATATTAGATGGCAGAGAAAAGGTTAGAAGAAGAAGGTGCACATTTAGCTCTGTCTGTGACATACAGCTTAGATGGGATTGTAGTGTGCCTCTAGAGTCAGGAGCACAGATCTTCCAGGTCTCCCATGATATGATTTCTGATTCCTTCTTCATCCTCCTGTAGAGATGCATATTTCCTTCCTTTTCCTTGAGACAGAATCAAATATGCAGTTGTCACTCCTGATATGTTCTCAAAGATGTCTGTAAATTTGTTCTCCACAGACTCCACAGAGTCTCTTGAGGTAAGCTATTCTAGTATTTCATTAATCCTACCATTAAAATGTATTTTCAGGTGTTATGTTGGAATAGGGTATTTCTCTTCTTTCCTCCTACACACAAGATCTGAACCACGAACCACCCTTGGTGTCATTTTTTATCCAGTATTTTTATTATAACCAGGAATATTTCTTAAACTCTGTAGTCTGTCAGGCCACTGTTTCATAACTCCATAGGAGATTTGATCATTGCCTGATGATTGGTCACTGCCTGACCTTTTTGAAAAGTTGTTTATTTATTTTTTATGAAACAGTGTAATCACTTGTAGAACTGCAAACATTGAAGTCAAGTGAGTCTGTCTTTCCAAATATCTACAATTTATGTTAAGAAATTGTTCTTTTTCTAGAATCAAAGAATGTCACAATTATATGAGTACCATAGAATAAACCTGAGTGTTTTTCTAATCGTTTGACTTTCCTATGGAGTTTGAAGATTTTTTGTTCCCTCCAGGTTCTATTATATCACATTGGGCTATAGCTACTCCAGTTTGTACCAGCTAACTATTTGCCTCACTAAGTAAAGCACTAATGTATACCAAATGGATCATAAGATTTTTTAATTATTAATACAGTAGTTGGGGTATGACTGGAACCAGTTGAAATGTATTGGTGAAAGACAAGATTTCAGAAAAAAATAAAAAGAATCAGGCATTGCTACAATTCTTAGAGAGAGAAATAATGGAGATACAGCGTAGCCCCTGAAAGCAACAGTTTAAGAAGCTTTTAAAAAGTTGCTGCCTGTGTATGAAAGGAAAACTATGGAAAAACCCCCACACTTTCTGTGTCTATGTCTTGTAAGTAATAGTGAAGGACATATTTTGAGTGCAGTATATACTAGTACAGAGGTCACCACTTTGAGGGGGAGGTCTCTCTTCTGCTGGTGAATGACAGCCTCTGGTGGAGCAATCCAAGACAGAGCAATATTTGTAAGACTGAAAAACAAGAATTTATTTGAATAATAAAACACTGGCATAACAAGAAGAAGCAGAGAAGTTCAGTTCTTAATGCAAGATGAATCTGTAATGCTAACCAGACGGAAAGTTTCTCTTCAAGAGTAGGTAGTAAAAAACCCCATGCCTTTGTATTCTTACAATTCTGAAAAATGTATTGTGAACATCACATCTGTAAGAATAGGCTTAGTGAATATGACAGAGTGATTATTTCTACTTGTCACACCACATATCTTGCCATCTGTGAATATAAATTATAAATAGACTGTGACACAAAGATTTTCATTCAAAGTCTTCCTAAATTCCTCACTGCAGTAGCCACCACCTTTCTATTATCAAAACTGGAGAACTACTTTTTTTCTGGAAAGGTTTTAAAGTGACCTCTGTTAAGATACAGTGCACCTAAATGATTTTCTGCTATACTTTTACTTATGACATGTCATTTATCTAAACATGCATTTAGAAAAAATATTTAATAAACATATGTGTGAAGAAAGTAGAAGTGATTTTCTGTGTTAGCAAGAGTCCACCAAAATGCACTTTTAAACTTACATCATTATAAATTGTGTTACCTTAAGGCTATGGTTGACTGTTATTTTTCAATAAAGGATAAATGTGTATTTGTGATTTCATTTGTATTTCCATTTCATATTAATTTCATTTTTACTAATATTATTTTATAAGTAACAAGAGAAGTTCTGTTTTTCTTTAAGGGTACCTGGACTTTTTTTTTTTTAAATAATTGTAGCTCTTGAAGTACATTTTTTATTTACTTTTTTTTTCATTTTTTTATATCCTTTTGGAGTTGTTTGGCAAAGGTCCTGGAGAGGAATTCATATGATCTGAATTTGTCACCTCTAGTAAGTATGACTGTGTATGAACTGGTCATTCTCAGCTTCTTTTTTTACTAATAAAGAGAAATGGCCACTCTTGGGATTAACTACACCTTGTCACACAGCAATAAAGAATATAGAGGCTCAATTCAGTTGCCTTGATGTAGGCACCATGTGCTTTCTAATCCACATTACAGTCTTCAGAACATTTGCCCAAGAATGGCAGGTAGGAGTCAGAAACATGCCCTTTTGAAGGGGCAGAAGAGAAGCTAGGAGGACTAGCTAAGTGTCTTAAATGGTGCTAGAAACCTAGGTTAAAGCAGCAAATGGAGCTTAGGAATATAAGCTCTTATATAGGTATCTACAAAAGTTTACACTTAGTCAGAGGAGTCATATCCTTTTATAGATACAGTTACACTTAATAACGATGTTTCATTCACACCATACAATTGGTTTATCAATTTCCTTCAGCCTGCTTTCTAGCCTATAGATCCCTTAAAGGTACACGGTTGAAAGGGGTAAGGAGAAAGTGAGTTTTAGAACTGCTTTTATAGTCAGCCTGTTCTTATCTATTCCTTAACAGGATGCCTGACATATTCACACCAACATAAATAGCTCATTCCCTTGCACAAATGGAAAGGGATGCCCTCAGAGGACGATCTTCAGCAAGGCTTGAACAATGTTTGACAGAGTTCTCCATTAGTCTGATTCAGGATTATTGGTTGTTCCTGTGTGAAGTGCCCATACAAGGTAAAAAAGATCATATGTTTCTGAGTGCATATGCACGTTACTCTGTGGCCCAATTCATAACACTGTATATTTAACAATAAGTAGTTCAGAGGAGAGGAACACCATTAGAGGAAATGTCTCACTTTTTCTTCCTGGAAAAGAAGGAAATGCTATATTTTTATTATGAGAGTGTATTTTGGGGTACAGGTGAGAGACTTGTTGAGAAAAATCTCTACAGTAAATAGCTGATAACCATATTCAGTGAAAGCAGATAGTATGTTCTCACAAATGAAAACAGAGAAGTCCTCTAAAGAAATATAAAAAGTAAGACTTTTGTACTGACTATTGATTCTAACTGAAGAATTTTTTGAGTTATTGCAGCATGTAACATCAGCAAATTTACTATTATCACTATTTCTCCAGCATTTATTGATCTGTGCTTGTCATGGTAATTCTTTTATATTTTAACAAAATGTGCAGTAGTCTTCATTGTTTCATAATGTTGATTTGTTAGTTAGGTCCTCTATTATTTTTTGAAAATTTCTCTTCAAAGATAGAAAAAAATCTTGCACTTCTATGTTTTTGTTGTTCCTGTGTATTTTGTTTGGTTGAGAAATAATGTGAATGCAGGTATAACATTTTAAACTGCCAAAAAGAATATGATGAGTAGAAGAAAGAAAAAGATTTATTTTTGGTAGTCATTACTTAGATGTGTTTATTAGAGATAGGTGTGAATACAGGAGACATCAAAGCCTGTCATAGAAAATGCAATTATTGTCAAGTATGAAAGTTTGCTTATTCTTCCTGATACTCTGAATGTGCTGCTTGCAACTTGTTTCAAAGGGTGAATGCATTACAACAAAAACTTGACAGAAGAAGGTTGAAAATGAAAAGTGCTAAGAGCTGGCATACCTACTTGGAATAAGCAGAATCAGAAAACTAGCTGGAAATCTGCACATTTGGAGTGTTAAGGCTAGAGAAAACTACCCTTACAGATCTTCCACTCACGTCTTCTGATGATGACTAAGCACTGCAGAGGTGGCTGTATAATAGTAGTAGGAGTGGAAGGATTTTGAATGCTAAAGCAAATACAGATTGAAATGTCAGATAGGAAGCCCTAAGATGTCTCTGTCTTTTGCCTTAAGGTAGGCATCCCTATGGAAAAGTTTACATTATTATTTATGAAGCACATTGTCGATCTACAAACCCACTGCTTCGTAAGGAGTCCTGTGGAGGTCCTTACAACTGCAGGGGTATACTGGGTGCAAGTTCCCCATGACTTACCCCAGCTGGCAGCTAAGCACCACACAGCCACTCGCTCACTCCCCCCCCCCACGATGGGAACAAGAGAGAATCAGAAGAGAAAAAGTGAGAAAACTTGTGGGTTGAGGTAAATGCTAATGGGTTAATAAATGCTAAACTAAAGCACAGATAATTGCCTCAGAGTCATATTCTTGCTGAGAGGTAGATGAGCGACAGTCATGCATCCTCATGTCCCCACCTCATCATAGGACAGAGAAAGGATCAATAAGATGTTCATAAGAATTTTTATTATTATCAACCCTAACACATTCAGGCTAAAGAGGAAGTTCCTGGACTACCTTTTCTTCCATTTTGTGCTAGTGTAAGAATTAATTAAATCTTGTCTCTGGATTAGAAATTTGCAGTGACAAAGTATAAGGAAACCAAACATTCCTTTTCTTCTCTCCTATTCCAAAGCTCTTTTCTTTCAGCTAATGCCTGCTATATGCTATGCTGTCAGTCTGAACATGGCATTTTGTTTGATCTGTTTCATGCCACAGATAGTAATGACCAAAAATTTTCAGAAAGAAAAATTCATAATGGATCTTCTATTGCCAAGAAGCAGTACAGGAACAGCATAGCACTTATTTTCTACAGTGCTTTTAACAATGTATTAACAGCAATTATGATTTATTATGATTAAAAGAAAAGGAGAGAATGTGGTAATTCATTTAAATGAGAACTGACCACCTCCTAGCTCTTTAGGGCTTTTAAATATTGTTAGCTTGTATGTCAGGCTGCAGGAAGCTTTGAAAGTAAATCTTAGAAGGTGTATTCCAGGAAAAAAGTTTTGTGCCATAATACATCAGAACAGTTTTTTCAGCTCAGTCAGTGGATCTTGCTGATGCAAACCCTCGGAGAATCAGAACCAGTTAATAAATTCTTCAGTATATTCAGCCACCTTTTATTTTTACCTGGAGCATTAAAAACTTCCACTGACTTACAGCTACATAAGACTTCATTTCATAAATCTAAAAAAAAAGAGGTATATAGCCTCTTAGTGGGCAAAGTAAAAAATCTTTATCTACTCCAACTATAATAAAAGTCAGAATAATTGGTTAAAGCTGAAGGTCATCAGTAAGTCTTGGATCAATTCTTAAATACCCATAAGACTATGTTTTAAGTATATGTAATATCACACCGTATGATTTGTGCCCTTTCTGTATTTTCTTCTTAAAAAAAAAAAGAAAATATTGTGAGCTGGAATACATACAAGCTAACTTAAAAAAAGACAAAGAAAGTATTACCATTAACAGCTTCCATATATGCTTTCAGTTATCTGCCACTATCCCTGTCCCTTTCCCTCTTTGTCACACATGAAAAGGAACTCCTTACCAAAATGACAACAATGTAGTTAAGCCTGGAAACATCTCTGAGCAGCATTTTTTACAGGATGGGTATGAGATCTTCTGCATCTGCTTGTGCCTGAATCACCAACAGAAGCACCAGCTGTGCCAAAACAGTCCCATCCAACAAGACGAGAATGTAGGCTGAGGGAATGAGGCTTTTTTCCCCAGTTTATGGGGGTCATGTGTGTGATAATGCAAATGAGGCAAGCAAAGTGTATGCGAGAAGGATTTGCTGCATCTGGCTGCAGGGGGAAGGTGGATAGCTGGGGAAACCAAGATTCTACCCTGGGCTGCATAGCCCAGCGCAAAGGCGAGCCAAAGCTGTCCTTTGGGAGGCCTATGCCAGCCCGCAGCCATTAGGGACTTCGGTGGCCAGAGATGCGTGGTTCACATCAGTACAGTAATAATCTGTATCACTGACATGTTCGTGTTTTAAGCTCTTCTCCAGACCAATATCTGACCTGTCCAGTTAGATCATTAACTCTATCCAATGAAGATGCTTAATTGTAATAAAACCCATTGAAACGTTTGATTTAGGTTAAACACATTTAGGTTGGATTCAGGTTAAACACAAAAAAAAAAAAAAAAAAAGGAGCTGCTCACCTGCTCGCTTCTTGTCTCAGAAAATTGATTAGTAATGTGTACAGTTTTGGATCAGTATGTTTTCCTTTATTTGCTGCCTGCTTAACTAAGTCACTATAGGGAGGGAATTTTGTACTGTCTGTTACTATTGTACCACAGAGATAACATAGACAAAAGGACAATCATCAGAACAATGTGACTGATAATATAGTCTCATTTTCGTTTTCTCCTCTGGAAATGAAAATATGTTTTCTTCTCTCATTTTATAATGTGGACCATTTCACTAGGCTTACAATATGACTCTGACAGCTACACCATAAGCAAATGTCAGTGCATTTGTAGAAATAGGGAGCTGAGAAAGCAAAGTGAGAGGTGGTGAAAATTTCTTAAACAGATTTTGCAGTGCAGAAAACATTCAATTAGATTTACTGTCATAGAACTTCTTAAGAACTGTTCTGAAAAGTATGGCTAAAATCACAGCTCAAGATTCTGCAAGAAAAACAAAATTCAGTAAAACTGCAGTAAGCATTTGGAAAAAAAGTTTTAGTTCTCCCCTTGTCAAATTCAGGGGTTAGACATGCAAGTTTTCTCTACATCAGCTCATTCCACATCACCCCATCCTAATCTCGTCTCCTTCAGGCTGTTGCCCCCCCATTTCCTTTCAGTATTCCTACAAAAAGTAGTATTCAGCTACAAACTGAGGTATTTGAGTCTAAGCATCTGCATGTAGGTGTTTACACGAAAGCCTAAGTTCTCACAAAATCAAGGAGATCCACTCAGCACATTCATACGAGTCAGAACAACTTTTCGGTCCACCCTAGATTAAACATCTCTATTTGGATGGATGACAATCCTTCTACACATTGTTTGCTATATTGACTAGAAACTTGATTCAATTGCCAGAATGCAATTTTTTAGTGATACTGGAGATGCAGTAGGACAATTGACCTAACCTCTAGTTGTTAGTCTGGTATCCTGGGACAAAGCAAGAAGAGGTCCCATCTGATATTTTCAAACCCAGCGTGGATGCTTTTGATGGCACATGGCGTTTCAAATGGTTCTACACATTTACATTTTGGCAATTGAATTCAGCTCCCAGTTTATGTATATACACTACATTGCAGACAGATAGATTTAGATTTTAAGTATCAGTGAAGAAGTTGAAAGGGTTAAGCCATACTGTAAAACACTGTCCTTGCTGTATCTGCAGATCCGGATTCTGATACCCTAATTTCTGCTTGCTAAGTAGCCTGATACTTAGCTTTCTCAATGAAATTAACTATAATTTCATTAAGATGCAGGGGTTGTAACTTTGTGAACAGTTATTCTTTATACCACTGTAGTTTGTTTTCTGAATTTTCTGTTTTCTGCAGGTTGGGGTTTTTTTTGTAATTTTTGTAATATACTTAGCAAAACAGGAATGACTTATTCAGAAACTTGACAGCTCACCTAACCTTGCAATTGTGGAGTTTTTCCTCAGAAACCTGGTTGATAACCAACTATCTACTGATTCAGAGTCTGTGACATAAAACTGGAAGACCACAGACATTTTTTATGATATTGGTTAAGTAATATTTTACATTTGACAGGGATACTAGAAAGAGCAGTCAAAACCTATTTAAAATGTTCAGAGAATTAAACCTATGATTATCGTCCGATTTAAAGAGATTTTATTGGACTGAGTAGTAACCATTTGCATATTTCTGTGTTTCTAAGATCATGTATTTACTTTCATTTATTTTTTATTATTTTTCTTAAGAACCCACATTTAATATTATATTTTATTATGTATTTTCTTGATTGCTTTTTCTGTTGTTTTATGTATATTAACTTTATATAATTCACCATAGTAACAGCAGTAGTAACAACAATAAAAAAAAAAAAAATAGAATTTGGAGCACACCAAAGAGTATTTTTATTTTTAGACCTATTCCCTTAATACTTTAGTTGAAGTTTTTGGCCTGTGTTGAAACAGTTTATACTTTGTGCAGTGTGTCACTGAACAAAGAAAGATACATTAAGGGTGTGCTCTGTCTACTAAAGATTACCAGAGTTATTCTCAGAAATATCAGATATCTATCAAAAATCGTTGGGTTGGCAAATTTATAGTTAGAAGAAGTTCTGAATCTGAACCTAAATATTTCTTTCTTTTCCTATTCATGCAAGTGACATTACTGTCAGTGCCATGAAAAACTTTCCAATAGGTATTGCTGCTCTGCAGTGGCTGTCCTGAAACAGCTGTAACAGAACAGAAAAGTTTCTTTTATTAGTGTTGACAGTTCAGACAGGTTCTTTTTGCTGTTTTTTTTTATTCCTTTCAAGAATGAGAATTTGGAAGTAAAATTATTGCCTCTTTTCTCCCAGCAAGATTTTGCTTTTTGCCAGTCGTTTTGTAATCAGGGGAGTTCTCACAGTGATGAAAGTTATCATTATTGTAAATGATCTATATGTCTCAAACATTATCAAGATGGCTCAATTAGACTGCTTTTGTTGAAGTAAAAGAAACTGAAGTTTCTGAAGCAGTGAACTGTCTTGGTCACAGATTCTTCAGCACAATCTACATCATGTGTATAAGAGCAAAGAACACAAATATACCTACCTCTCTCAAACTTAGTCATTTGGTGGTCCACATTGTCTATGGAAATATTTTGATTTGCATTAATTTCTTTTTCAACTGCACTTAAAATTGCTCTACGCATATTTCCCCTCATTCAAAAAGCATACTGGACTTATAGTAAAACCCAGGGACCACTGGCAACATTAGATACTTGTTATACACACTATGCTACTGGAAAATTGCTTCCAGCCTCAAAAGCTTATAACCAAAAGAGGCAGTGCAAACGAATGTTAAGAAAAATAAAGTATCACTCTCACCATTTACAGGTAGTATGACATAGTCAATTAATTAGCTTTTCAAATGGAAGCCATATGTTTGTTATATGTATGTTTGTTCACTTACACATTTGTATAAGTACCTGACTCAGTGAAAGATTACCCCCAAACCACTTTCCAGCAAACTGACCATACAATTGTCCTGTAGAGGATGTGCTTGCTTCACACACATTTGCATCAATGTCTTACATGGCATTGAGGCCTCTTACTAAAGTACTGAGTTTTTTCCATACAGTTCAAAGCATTATTTTACACCAAAATAATATGTTTTCTTGAAATAATGATTTTATGGCAACTCTGAAAATGCATGCAATGTATTCACTTCTCATAGATATTTCTAAAGCACAATTTACACATCGTTAATCTCTCTAAACTTTTGAAGAAATGGACAAATAAGGCTTTTTTTTTAGCCCCTTCTTCATGATGATGGGACTGTGAAAGATTTTTGGTTTATAATTCTTTTATAAAACTTAGTAGAAAAGTAACCTTCTTTACTTCAACTTTAGTTCTTATCATTTCATATCATGGAGTTGAGATTTAATAATATTTTGTCCATCACTACCATTTCATGATGCTATATGTGAGGGAAACTGCTAAACAAATACTGATGTCTGTGTTATGCATGTAGGCAATATCTTCAGTGAGAAATATTTTTTCACAGATTTAAAGCCATATA
>JAOBAS010000008.1:12950037-12965282 GCA_025311575.1 Elanoides forficatus | reverse complement strand
TGGAGACCAGCACAGCAGCTTTAAACCTCCCACGCTCAAACTGAGACTTCCCCTTTGCTTCTTTGCCAAAAGCATCCCCCCTTCTCTTTCTTTGGGATTTCTTTCAATGTAAACTGATTGTTTCCCTTAATCTTCTTCATGCTGTTTTTATGGGAATACAGGTCTATGGAAAATAAAGGAATAAAGTTCCATTACTTTACTGAAAGAGTACCAAATTATTTTTATAGAGAAGCTTGTAGAGGACCATTAATAATCTACTTCTCCCCTTTTTGTTCAAGCCCTGAAAAATAAGAAAGTTATCAAATGTTTAAAAAATATTGTGGCCTATAAGAAGAAAACAAATTGTTTTAAGATCCTCTGAAGTAGTGTTGAATTGTCTTAATTTTCAAGAGCTTTTTGTATTAATATGTATCTAATACCATAATAATTTGGTTCGGATTCATAGAACAAATTACTGTGTACATAGAACTCCATGTAGCAGTAATTTCACACAAATAACAGTAGCAACTTTGGGCTGAGGAAACAGGAAAAGCTGATAGTTACTTGGTGGAATCCTTATTTTCTAAATCCTATTGAAAAGAATATCTGACAGGAAACAAAAAAGAGATAATACCGCCTGCTCATACATTTGTTGGAGAAAATATTAGCTCTGATCTAGAGTAATGAAACAGTAGCATATTCCCTTAACTTAGTCCAACATAAGGTTTCAGTTTACAAAATGTTGATCAGATCACTGCACACAGTACTAAAATTCAATGCGAATATTAGATCTTGCTAACACCTACATATTTCAGCATTCATAAGACTCCCCTGCCAATTACTGCTGGTTTTAAATGGAGTGGATTATACAATTTTAT
Organism: Elanoides forficatus; assembly: GCA_025311575.1. NCBI lineage: Eukaryota > Metazoa > Chordata > Aves > Accipitriformes > Accipitridae > Elanoides > Elanoides forficatus. The sequence goes on along the minus strand of JAOBAS010000008.1, from coordinate 12,964,425 downwards.
TCTTAAACTATGTGCAAACAACCACATCAATGCTGTATTTTTCAGTTGCAAAGAATTGAATATGTAGGCAATATAAAGATTATCATGCTAAAGTTGTGTTTGTAATACATCTCGGCTATGTTATTGCAGAGATTATGTCAATGAAAAAGTAAAATTACATCTACTTTGTTAACCTGTGATAAATTCAAGTGAGCTAAATCTGGTGTTTTCATTAAAAACCCTAGGGAAATGAACAGTCTGTTCCTACTGTGCGTATGCTAATGCTTGCCATAGGGCCAGTCTTCAAAGGTTCAGTGTGAAAATGAAGATGAACCTGAAGATCATGTGAGTTTTCAGACGGTGAAGGTGGGGAGAAGAAATAAACCTGCAATTTATAATGGAAAGCTTGGATGTAACTGCTGAACAAGGAGTATTGAGAGGTCAGCTTCTAGACTAGATGGAAAGACGATCCTGGAAAGATGTTAACACATGACCATGAGGATAAGGCAGATGAAGAGACAGGCTTGTGAGGACATAGCAGGAATGGGACAGCTCCACAAGGCAAGACGAACCAGTAGCTAAGGCTGACCACAACAAAGGGAAAGAGCAGTGACTGTAGTAAAAAGGGACACAGTCACAGGGTGTCCAAACAAACCCAGTTCCCATTGACGGTCTAGCGATCTTCAGACAAGGTGAGGAAACCAGGCGGGTCAAAGGTTCATCCAGGAAGTCCAGCCAACAAGTCAGGTCACCAGTAGACAGGAATAAACACAGAACTGGCAACTGGACTACCTATCATACAGCTCAGGCAAGACCTGGGAGCCCGAGCCCCCTCACTATTCCGGCTGTGGGCAGAGGTCTCAGCTAAAACTGATAAGGGTAGGTAAGGCCTATTGGTGCACACTGGACTCTGACAAACCTAATGGAAATATTTTAATCTGGAGATTAGGTTTTCAGTCATGTTTTGTGATGGCAACCAGTTTGGTGGGATAATTAACAGCTTTCCATAAAGGTGTTAATTCTTTTGCCTCCATTCACTTTATGATGAAGATGTCTGTTAGTTCTCAACATGCATTCATTCAAATCTATACAAATATATTCACAAAAATAATGTATAAAGAAGGATATGACAGCAAATATAACAGGAGTTCTTATCTTACAAGGAGTTTCAACTACCTTTTGCCCACATACCAATAAATATTGCAACCCTTTGTGTAGGAAACTAATAGACATTGTACAGCATCTGTCATTAGCTGAATCATCCCTCATACATGTAGAGTGATATATAATGCATTCACTTAATAGAAATCTTAGTGTAGCACTGCGATTTATTTTTCAAGTGATTTTCAAGGCTTTTGAAATTATTTTGTTGTTTGCTTTTTCAGCTTTTTCTTTTTTTATCTTCTTTTTAAGAGGACCTTAGAGGAAAATTAGTTTAGCAAAACCTTAATTACCTTGGAATGTTATCAAAGCATAGCACTTTTGTATATCCTTAGGTATTTTGAGACCATACTATAAACCAAGAAATTCCATATTTTTTTAAATAGCTGTAGACCACAACACAGAACAATAGTGTGATGTGTATATTTTAAAAGTAACTCTGATTTTCAAAGAAGACTGTGGAGATGTTCCACTTAGTTTAGCTCTATTTACATTGTCTAGAATTTATCTCTTCATGTGTTTTGACATTAAAAATGAGTGGAAACCAAGATTTGAAAATAAAGCATTCATTTTACAGTTTTAGTGATAGTGACCTTGCTCTTAAATACAAATTTGTGTATTTAAAACTATCATAAAAAATTTGAACACTGAACTTATTTAATTGTATTTTTTCTTCAATTATACTATCCTTCATTGCCATGACACTGCAAATAAGACAGTAGAGATTTCAATTTTGGATGATAGATATGATACGAAGGCATGACATAGACGGCCTCAAAAAGGAGCAATTTCTGTGACTTAAATGCCTCAGAGATTAGTCATCTAGATTTAATTAGTCATACAGAATCCCTCTGAAGACAATGGAAGGCAAGTTCAGGGGGCAATTTATCCTTTCCTGTAGCAACTCTAAAAAACCAGATGTACTCCTTCTTCTTTTCACTTCCTCTCTTATTCCTTTACTAGAAGGAAACCATTTACCTTAGTCTAGATATAAATTGTAGGTGTCTGAAGTTAGATAAGATGGATTTCTCCTTGACGCATTTACCATGTACTGGTTATGTTCCTAGTCAGAAGTAAGCTTTCAAATAAACATCAGTCATGATTCATTGCTTTTGCTTACTTGGTTTTGTTATAAGTAAAAAATGGTCCCAGAAGAACTGCAGAATATTATTGATAACTTATCACTGGTTAAAAGAAGGAGAGAACAGAATGTTTGGATTTTGTTTTGTTGTTTTGGGTAGATTAATTTCATCTGGCATACCCTATTCACTAACACATGAACAGGGAGGAGAGGACAAAAGAAAGCATTACATAGGTATTCACTGTATATCTATGTGGAAACACAGAAAGCCTGTAGATCTTGGTCCAAAAATCATGGACACCAATGGGTAGGTGGTTGTTGACAACTGCAAGATATAAATCAAACTCTTTAAGTACCCATACATTTTGCAGAACTAGTGTGCTCTCAATATTAGCTTCTTTATGAAAAGGATGTGTAAGGGGTTATTCGCCCTCTTTAATCCATTCTAGCAAGAGGTATGTTTGGGAGGAGGAAATAAGCACATCCTATTCAAAAGTGTTTCAGTGATTCTTTCTATTAAGCAGATTTACTTCGCTGTTCTTGCAGAATGACATTGAAAAAACAAACAGATACTAAACAGTATGAAAATGAAGATGATGAGTACCAAATTTTTTGTCTATTGTTGAACTTGTTTCTCTGTTCCAGAAAACTTTCTGAGTTAATTTCAGCTTGATGACATACATGTTTTATTTTGGAAAGACAAAATTATCTAAGTTATGCTCTGCATCATACATTGATTCCTCTCTAAAACTAGGAATTAACATGATATGTGTCTACGCTAGGATCTGTCTCAATACTTTTTCTAAGAGTTCAAAAATGTTCAAAACTAATATGATTTTAATTTTCATATATGTCTTTTCCATTTGTAAAACAAGATCTCCTTATGTTTTACATATTAAACAGAAAGATTAAATAGGAAGTCTAATCTTGTATATAATTTGGTGGAAATTAAACACAATCCAAGGACAGTGAACAACAGGAAAAAAAATATGTTTTGCATGAAGGATTTCTTAAAAAAAAATATATCTAGTGGAAGCATCTCAACTAACACATGTTAAAATGGTTATAGACACAAGACAAAAACCCCACTGTCATTCAATAATTAGCTTTGATGCACATTTAGTTCTTTAAGAGCAATCATTATTATTATATTTTTTTTTTTGTCCAAAGAAGATGGCTTCTTAGAATTTTTGAACATTGCAACAGACTTACAACACATAGACCTGATGGTTTTAGTCTAAATACTGTTAAAAAGAGTTTCTAAATTAAAAGAAATATAACAACAAAACAAAACAAAATATGGGACCAAAGTCTGCCTCCTTCAAAATTCCTGATCAAAAAGACATATGTTATGGTAACACAACAGCAAGACCTAATTCATGTGCAAAATTATTTTGAGACAAGGATACAGTAGCTACTTACTAGCATTGTACTCAGTACTTGATACCCTGAAGACCTGCATCTGGTAAATGAATCATGGTCACAGAACTGGTTCATGGACTGTCCTGTGATGGTAGGCACTGTTTAATTGCTAGTATGCATAAGCAAGTCTTGGGAGATGAAGACACACTACAGGAGAGATTTCAGACATACGGACATGATCTGTGCCCTGCCGTTTGCTTTTAGGACTCTGGCCCTATTTAATTTAGTAACTCCTTACGTGGTCAAGGCCAGAAGTTTGCTTTTCTTTTTCCCACAGATAATTCAGCCACTAACTTCATGGCTCATTCCTTTAATTTTTACAGAGGACAGTGTTAACTTTGCAGAATCAAAAGCTTACATGAAAGAGAGAGACCTGTCCAAATATAGAATTCAGCTAACTGCATTATATGATGCAAATATGCATCCTGGTATATAAAATGGAAAGGAAACTTTATGTCATTGTAAATGTTGGCTAAGTTGAAGGAAAAAGCATACTTCAAAGGCATGATTGCTCTGAAGGATCATATGGATTATTACTGAATTGCTGCTGATAAATTCCCACAAGGACTTCTTCAAAGGTGAGAAGAGAATCATTGATCATCAGGGCTCATAGTGACAACTATATGAAACTGCTGTAAAGAAACTCCAAAATATATTAAAAAAAACCCAATCCAACCCAAACCAAAACAAAAACCAACCCCACCCCACCCCAAAACCAAACCCAACCCAAGCCAAACAAAAAACAACCTTATTTCAGGCTTCATAAAAAAACTTGAGTCAGCACATCATTAGGAGAAACTGCTTAGGCTTGCAAATGTCTCCAGTAGATGAGGAGTAAGAGAGAAAAATCTTCAGAGAAAAAATCTAGGAAACAAAAGAAATTAAGTACTGGTAGTTGTAATTATCAAAGTGAAAGAAAGTGAAATTTAGTAATGCTGACTGAATTTATTCTCAAATTTTGGGAGTATTAGCCTGAATGGTTAATATTTTGAAGCTAAAATAAATAAAGATTTATTAAACCCATTATCACAGAACTTTGAGGTTTTATATTGTTACTCTTTGAATTTATTGAATATTACTATGAAACATCTCTTTAATGACAACTCTCAGAGGCAGAATACTAAATGAATTCTTTTTAATTTTTTTATCTCACCCCCTGTTTCTCTGTTTCAGTCTCTAAAATCCACTGTTGTAACTTCAGGGTCAGATCTCAGTCAGGCTTATGACCCTATTCACTATAGCTGAATAAAGACAAGTCAATGTATTACTGTTGCTTTCTGTTCTTCAGTTGTTCACTAGAAGAAAGCTGTCAAGCATACCCCAGGAACTCTGGGGCATGTCTCTTGAAAATGCAGCTCCAGTACCTGATTCTACAACACATTATATAGTCATAACATGTCTGATTACACTCAAATCCTAATCACTTCATCAGGTATTATTTTCCTTATCAATGCTTTTCTGTTTCTGCAGATAATTTTCCCACTTGGTCAGTTTTTTAGTGATCAGTTCCTGTTTCCACAGACTTTACATTATAAGAACTGAAGGGACTACTGTGATCATGTTGCATGGTTGTCTAAGAAATACAGGAGGCAAGATTTCTCTGAACTATCTGATCCTTGTACTAAAATATGCCTGTAGTAAACTAATACTTAAGCAATAGTTAAATCAGCACCTCCGTGGGTAATAGCACTATTTTTTTCCTGCAGAACACATGCAGACATCAAATCCTTTTTTCCTAAGCTCATATACTCTTTCATTGTTTTTTGGGGGTTTATTTAGAATTATCTAGTCTGGATGTTCTCCTTAGAAGGAAAATAGATCGCTTAATATTAAAAATGTATGGAAAAATTTGTTCAATCAAAATTTTTAGATTAAAAAAGAAATCACAGCCTGAACCTGAAAATATGAAGACATACTTGTGTGTAACAGAGAAATTATGACCCAACTTCCAAATGAAATTGAATTTCTTAATCTTTCAGATTAAGAAAATAATTTCATGTTTTCTCTTCTCAATTTAAGCTACAGATGTAAGGTTCAGCCTCACAGTTCCAGTTGTGAGCTTTCATCATCAGTTATTACAGTCAAACTTTCTTACTTTTTTGTCTAAAGACTAATTAATTTTTGAAGTGGCAGAATTCCAACCGGAATCATCCCTACTTTTAGAAGAGTCAATAGACATATTAATACAGCATCCATTTGATATCAGAGTCTGAAATTTAGGCTTCTATCATAGAATCATAGAATCATAGAATGGTTTGGGTTAGAAGGGACCTTAAAAATATGGTCTAGTTCCAACCCCCCTGCCATGGGCAGGGACACCTTCCACCAGACCAGGCTGCTCAAAGCCCCATCCAAGCTGGCCTTGAACACTGCCAGGGATGGGGCATCCACAACCTCTCTGGGCAGCATGTTCCAGTGCCTCACCACCCTCACAATGAAGAATTTCTTCCTAATATTTAATCTAAATCTACCCTCTTTCAGTTTAAAGCCATTACCCCTTGTCCTATCACTACATGCCCTTGTAGAAATTCCCTCTCTGGCTTTCTTTCAGGCCCCATTTAGGTACTGGAAGGCTGCTAGTTTAATTCTAGTTTGAAGTGGAGACTAGGACAAAGAAAACTTGCTGATTGCTGGCTTCTGTTGAACGTGAGATTGCGCCTCACTGACCAGTACATAAATTCCTACAAAACTATTGTTTTCTTTACACATGTAGCACCTATATTTCAAATCTAACTGGTATAGTTTACTCAATGGTATTATTATTTATTTTCTTCTTTCATTCAACAATATACAAATGACTCTAGGAAAATGGATTAAATCTGTCTATCTCATATTCCATTTCCTTCACAGTGGTTGTGTTATATATTTTTCTGTGACAGTCATAAAATCAATTACATAATCTGTCATAATTTGAACCATGTAGCTAAACACTGAAACTGTCTCTGTATTTAACTTTTCTATCAGTCCTTATCAGTCACAAGCTGTTTTGCCCAACACCAGAAATTCTTCATTTAGTGTATATGAGATACTTATTGCAATAGGCGACATCTTTTAAGTCTTTCATATATTTGTCAATCTTTGATGTCCTAATAGCATCTAGTTTCAAAATATTATAAAAGCTATTAGACAATGAATTGGAAAGATTCAGGATACTGTGAGGGTGGGAGGATGTCCTTCTCTTTTTTACTAACACTCTCTAGCTTGCTTTCTCTTTTTCTGCAGAGATAATTTGATCTTTTACCAAGAATAGGAGCTTGGAACTTCCCCTGAGGGTTGTTACTCTCTTGCTAGAGATTATTGCACAAAAACATGAAAATCTTCCCAAAGGTAATCCTTCTGGTAGGAGAAACACTATCTTAGTACAGATTAATTCCTCTCCTAATATCTATTGATTGCGCACTGATTTCCCAGTGCTCTGTTTTGTTCCAACATTTTGCCAGGGAAAAGAAAAAATATTGCAGCTGGGTTTAGGTAGAACAGAGGGAACTCTTCAGGATTTCCAGTCCTTCTCCCTGTTGCAGTGGAAAAGCTAGTAGCAGTGGCATGCTTAAAGAAAAGAAATGTAAGAGGAGCTAATAATAATATAGCAGGCTTGAGCTGTGCAGAGTCCAATATGGTAAGGTCAAGCAAAATGAAGCACAGCCATGAAGGTAGCAGCACATGTATCTTAGGTACTCTAGCAGTATGTGCGCCAAAGGATTTTTCTCCTTGGTAATCACATAATGCAGAGCTGCACAACTACTAGTATATTGCTTAATTTCAATGTGCATCCCTATTGTAAACTAGATGTTAACATTCTTATGATATACTTCTTATGGTATACCAGAAAGATTTCAGTTCATACTTACTGTATCTTCCCGGTGCTTCAGCTAATACATAGCCCATCGTATCAGCCTTTTTCCTCTTTCGAGATGATTCATCACATTAAACATTAGCCTTTGATGTGGACTCCTCACAAGGGATCTCTAAAAAATCTTATCAAGCAATGTTTACTGCACCTCTCCATCATTCTGGTAGCTTGATTTACACTGAAATCCAACAAATTAGTAAGATATGAACTTCACTTCAAAAAAAACCAAACCCACACAACCAAATTGTTGTGTTAATCAAGCTGTATTTTTCCAAATTTACACTCTTAAATTAGTTTTTAAGACTTAGAATTGCTGTGAGTATAACTGATCTATAACTTTTGGAGTGCTCTAAGTTTTTTTTTTCAAGTTAGGATATTACATTTCTTCAGTGCTCCTGGAAACTTTTCTTTTACGGATTTCATAACAAATAGTAATCCAGATTCAGCAGTTTCTTTTCCTAATTGTTCACTTTTTTCAGTTGTAAAGACATCTATAAAGTAGCAAAATGTGTCTGTTATGTGTTTGCTTTTTCTTATAACATCACTTATTTAACACCATGTATGTACATAAATATGTAAATATTTATTTACATAAATATTTAAAATAATGTATAGAATGCCATTACCATGTATGCAAGATTTTTTGTGGTTTTGGTTTTTTTTAACAGTGCCTCTATGTTTCATTTTATTAATTAACATGCTACACTTCATCATAAATGCATTTTTTCATGACTTTCCTCCTCTTTGAAGTGAAGCCATGACTACAGTAAAAAAAGTGTGAATAATTATTATGGAACATCATACACACAGACTGGTAAGCATAGAGTGTGTTCTCTCTATGAACAGTATTGAGAGTACCTAGCTATTATGTGCTGCTTTTCCTCCATGCATAGTTCTTCAAACTTTTTAATGGCAGGTATACCATTAATATCACTGCCTTCCTGTATGAATAATATACATGAATCACAGAAGGTTAACTTGCTTTTTTAAGATGTGCTATCAGAGCAGTGACAATGAAAGTATTACAAAGTACTACAACCTGGATTTTATTTGTTTCTGTGTCAATGTGAAATCTTATTTCTCTCTTGCAGAAAAGACAGTGACAGCTTCATTTTTCCCTTACAACCACATAGATCTTAGGAGACAATCAGCAGCAGAAGGCCAGGTGGGTTATTCTGGAATGTGTGAAGAGGTATTAAAGACCTTTGATTACACAACTGAATTGAGCTACAAATAGCTCAGCTCCAAGACAGAAACTCAAACCTGAAGTTTCTTGAACTGTGTCCCTTTGAAGCAGTTACAAGTCTCTCCTCTGTGCTGAAGGATTCACAGAACTGAAGTTCTAGAAATGTATTTTGGGGGCTGTTTTTTATTTGCCTCTTTTTTTCCAAAACACATGCAAAGAAGCTGTTGCTGTATTTCTGAATTAGAAAGTTAGTCAGACTGAGAAGGATGACATATTCAACCAGTTTATTTTACTTAATAACTGATTGTTTTAGCATACTCTAATTTAAAGCCCAGCCTATATACTGTATAGCCTCCATTTCCAGCTTTCAGATTGATAGTATTTTCATCACTGAACGATGCTGTCTTATATATAGTAGCTGTTCATTTACCGGAAAGAAGTTCAGAGCAACCTGTTCCTGTAGTTGTTTAAAGAAAATGAAAGAAAATAATGTTTTACTAATGATTGGAATGTACACCCATGATTATCAGCACAGCTGTTATCCATGCAATTTTCTCAGGAATTGAAAATCCCATGATCAGTGTTCTGACCCCCTTACAGACATATTTTCTTATATATTCTCTTGTTTGTCTCTTCTTTGTTCTATTCTTTTCATTGCAGTATAAAATAAATATCATATATTAATTCCTAGATGGCGTAACTTATTACTATATACTTTGGACTAGTCCTTTTGCAAGCCATTTTCCTTTACATATCACAGACACAGTCAGATTCCTGACGTAGCAAATTGTGCATTTAATTATTCTGGCATTTTTTTTTCTTACATTTGTTACAGGAAAGATAATGAATATATAGCTTCCCTTTTATTTCTTTGTTTGAGTATTGATCACTCTGTGCTTTGAATCTGCTACCGCCTTACTCCTTGATGCCCTGATAACATTTTCTCTGCCTGGAGGTTCTACTGCAGTGTTTCAACTCTTGTGCAAGATATCCTTTTTATTTTTCTTTTCATATCACAAAGTAGTGTGGCACATGTGCAACAGCTTTATAAACAAGAAAGTTGTGAATATTTCAGTTTGGATGTTGTTGTAGCTACATGCAGCATAACATTAGGTATTCAAATTATTGTCCCAGAGGTGCATGATCTAAGCTCATCATGCATGATCTCACGGAAGGAACTTGATGAGCATACACACCCTTTCTAGCATTTTTCATATATCATAAAGGAAAATGTGAAAAATAAGACAAAAGACCTACTGAATATGTGTCTCTCTAATCTACTTGACCTGATTTTATCAAGAGCTCTTAATAAGGTACTGCAGCTCAGATCTGTCAGAACTTCTGTTTTAAATCTCAGTTCATTTTCAGAACTAAAAAGAAATGCATTCAAATAGATTCAGTCACAGGAAATACTGTAACATTCATAGAACTGAGGGAAAGACAATAACTGATGGGCTATTTCTTTGTCCAAGTTTCTTGGATTCCAATGAATTTTTGAAGAAAAGACTGCAGCAAAGAAGAAATCATGGCTGAACTGCTTGCTTAGTGCAACTACTGATCTTTATGTATGGTCAATGTAGATGAAACTCACTCCAGTAACCATTCATTTTCTAAATAGTGTCATAGAAGTCAATACCCTTACTGATGTATAGGAGGAAGGCTGCACTGATTTTTAATTACATGCCAAAAATTGACAATATAACTTTTTCACTGAGTATTGTTTAGTGAACTCTTTGAACATGATGGTGCAGAAAAAACACAGTGAAAGTCATTGGGGCCAGTTGTTGCATGTATAACAATATGATACATTTTTCAAAGGAATTTATTGAAATGTGCAATAGCAGCTTTTACTGTTCATATAATGCCTTATGCAGTTGTACATATTGTGGATGCCAATACTGGAACATATTCTGCTGAGTATTTCAAAATAAATTTGCATAGGCAGGTATTCCATAAGCAGTTTTGTCACCTGAAGTCCAATTAAGTGAGATTCACAGGCTGAATTTCCAGAAACGGGAGGCAGGAAAACCTTGCCTTAATTTCCTGTACTTAGCATGGTAGTCAGCTTATCAAAAGTAGACATCCACAATGTAAATAATGTGGGCATCTACATAGATCTATTCATATAGAAATCTCTGTATGTGTGCTGGAGATCATTAGGTTGTGTGATAAAAGACTTGCCACCACACACGCAAAGGAGCACAGAAGAACAGTCACAGGCAGAGGAATCTGAATGATCTAATCAGAAAAGTGAGCACCCCATCCCAGCTACTCTCATAGCTGTTACAGGGAAGCCATCACCCCCATTGTCTGGGTGTGAAACCCATTAAGTCCCCACGAGCACCTCTCTGGATCACCTTTCAAGCTAAGGAGGGTTGCTGCCTAGAGTATGGAACTCATGGGAGGTAGGGGAATATCAGCTTTGGATTGCACAAGACTTACTATGGTATCTTCAGGGCAGATAAAGGGAGGGATCAAGGTGGTTTGGGGGAAGCACAAGCATGGAAATAGAGGGGCAAGGGCATAAAAGGGGCCATCTGCATGCAAACAGGTTGATGGTCAATATACTTCTCTGGTCATGCCCTGAGCCTGCTTACCGGAGATTGTTCTGCGTTCTTATTAAATTCCATTTCTAACTATTTTCCTGGTGATAGGACTGTCTGTTCTCTGTGTGTATCCGTGTGTGTGCTCGTGTATATGGAGGTCAAAGCGCCAGTAACTAGAATTAGTCCATGGGTCACAGGGACCCAGGTGATTCTAGGGCTGGGGGCTACAGCAAGTGAGGATATGTAAGTCAGTGTATGATCACTAGTGAACATCAAGCTGGAGTAACCAGCAGGCAAAATAAATGGCTTGGAAATGAAGAATGGAGGTGGACATAGGTTGAAGCCAGATATGTGTGTATCTCTGAGTAAGACAGATGGAGAACTTGGCTCCTGGAGGGACCAGGACATCCAGATCAACTTCCAGAGGGACTGTAGGATCTGGGGATTGACTGAGAGATTTATTTGCATGTGTGTGAGGCAACTGGACATGAAAGGGTCCAGGGCCAGCTACTGGACAGACTTATTGTCCAAGGTCAGCTATTGTAGGATCCATATTTATGTATTTATATATGCATATATTTCTTGCTAACGGACACTCATCCTCATCAGCCAGAGTGAGGAAAAGGATGAACTTGTCAGTGTTGCCTGTGTTTCCTTGAGTGCTGAATGCTTCTGTGTGAAATGATCTTCACAGGCAGCTTTGTGTATATTTACATACATATTGTTTATATGTGCTTGCCTATGAGCCTGTTGGAAATACATGCTTATACTTGCTATTGGTTGGATGTGGAGGCACGGAGCTGTGGCAGCCAGGCCTCTATTGGGCTGAAAGATCTGGCAACCTTTGACAAGGAAAAATGTATTTTTATAGAAAACCTGTGTTTTCTCATCAAAAAGAATACAATTAAAACAGATCAGCTAAACATCTCTGGGTTCATGTTCATTCTCCTCCATAAAGCATGAATGCCAAGATAACTAACACAAGTGCAGATTGCCACACTGAGATGCCAGCAATTGGGAGAGGTACCCATTTCCAAACCTGCAACTGTACTTCTGAACTGTTGTGTAGATTTCCATCTCCCCCACACTCCACAGGAGATACATTTCCAAAGTGTAATGCATCTTATCCTAACATAGATGCCTAGAACACTTTGAGTGAATTATCTTCTGGACATTCTTATTTCTTCCCTTTGAAGATGAAGATAGTCTAGAAAAATAGCTTTAATAGAGGTACTCATTTTAAACAATCAAAAAAGATGAGCCACTGTTCCTGAGACCCCATACTTAAATGCTTGCCACTGAGTGTTCAGGTGACAACCTTTGTTGCTTCATTTAAGGTATTAAATGGTATGACTAATTAGCTTTTTTATTATTATTTAATATACTCTATGAAGCAGAAAACATACCCTACTAAAATATTACTTTCTGCAGATTGAGAATTTTAGATAATGCTTTGTGCTTTTTATTTTAGATTTTGGGGAAGCCTGTGTCCCTCTTAAAGGTACATTAAGATCAGTCACTGGCATGTTTTGTTCTCTTGCTAACATTTCCTGTATTTTTTAACTCTATCATTACCTTGGACACCATATATTGTTTTCTATCTTGTTATTTCTTCCTTTTCTGCCTACACTGCAGTTCTAGCTTTCGAGAGCTTATTTATAAGGACAGTAACCTTGCTATTAATGCCAGACTCTAGTAACTGGGAAAAAAAAAGAAACTTCAGGAAACTATATGCCAGACATGGACAGATTTTTTTATAGGGACAGAAAACTTTGCTCTTTAACCTGAGAGTGACTTCATTTCTAAATTTTCTGTCTGAAAAGACAAATCTTCTCAACCAAGTGATTATACAAATTTTATAACATGGGAAAAGCAATGTAGTTTACCTAAACCTTTTTCTTGGAAACAGCTGAGCTTGAGAAATAAAGATCTGGAATAAAAAAAAGATCAGCCTAAGCCGTGAAGGTCTGACACACTTGTAAGCACCTGAAAATGGGGTTCTATAATGGAAAGTGTTAGGCAGTCTTAACTATAGATTTTGCTGCCAGTTCCAGTCATCATCCTTTCCTCAGTGAAAAGGAAGGGTGTGGAGAAAGGTTTGAAAAAGCTTGGAGGGACCTCTGTTCATTTGGAAATATAAGGACTAAGAGTAAAGAGAGAAAATACAAATAATGTGTTGTTTCACTTGGAAAGAACACACAAAAAAGATGTCAAATTATTGTTCAGACTGCTAGTTTTCAAATTTGCTAGTTTGTCATGTGTCCTTTAATTCTCTGGTGTACTGTCTGGTCCTACTTTCTGTAGCTGAGTTTTAACAACTAGTTGAGATGCTGCCTTACTTATATATTTGGGTATTAATTCACATGGATTTTCCAGATTTATTTTTTTAAATGAAAAAAATTTGAAAGAAGGAACTCTAATGATCATTCAGCACCATCTGATGATCTGAAATTCTGAAGAAGCTCAGCAAGAGCACTGAAATTTTCCATAAAAGAATCTATACATTTCATGTCTCCCACAATGTGCTAAATGAGAATGAGGTACTGAGAAATGGTTTTGATTTTTGTTGTTGTTGTTTGTTTCTAAATACAATGTTTAGTATTTTATTTTTAAGATAAAATGGAGATATCCAGATGTGCACATTTTTTATTGAGCAGCTGTGTTTGCTCTGTATCCCCTATCTTTCATCAGTTCCTTATAGCTTGTTGTATTCTTTTGTTAGAGCAGATCTAAAATTAGACTCTAAAATAAAGCAAAAAGAGGTCTTGACAGGCCTACTTCCTTAAGTGGCAGTACAAAGTCCAAACTAAAGAGGATAAAACCAGAAGTCCATCTATCCTATTATTCTATTTTTGAACAACGGCTCAATAGGAAGATGGAAATGGAAAAAAGGAAATACAAATACTGAGAGAGTATCAAATAATCTTCCCTTTTGTACAGTCTCACATCTTCCAGAAGTCAGTACCTTAAGTATTGTCAAAGCTTGGGTTAGCTTTACCTCATATCTGTGTAAGTTACACTGTAACTGTTACGTAATTTTGACTGCAGTTATGACAGTTTATTTATGTCAGTAGAAGTGACACTGAGTAGTGTCCTGGTTTCAGCTGGGATAGAGTTAATTGTCTTCCTAGTAGCTGGTACGGTGCTATGTTTTGAGTTCAGT
>JAOBAS010000008.1:12885280-12914100 GCA_025311575.1 Elanoides forficatus | reverse complement strand
CCCAAACAGTTACTTTTCATTCCACCTGAAAAAAATACAAACCAACAAATTATTATATTACTCTCAGGGATTTATGTAAGTGGATCTTCTCTGAAATTAAATTTATCTTGGGGTTTTTATATTTGAGCTAGAAGTTAATTTTATTCTAATCTTTCTGCTTCTGTAGAAAGCCTGGTGAATAAGATTCTGTTTACGTTCATATTTAAAACAAATCTTGAATCAGTTGGAATTGGCTGGATGATGGAAAGCCATATTAATGAAGAAATAATTTGCTGTATGCAAAAAAGCCAAAAAGGTAAATTGTTTATTTAACTAGCTATGCAGCTGCTTAAAAAGGAGAACTACATAATAACTGATGGAGAAAATTCATTACTTATGCTAAAATAGTCCATCAGTTCTTTCGGAAAGAGGAGTAACAAATAGAAACATTTGTAATTTGGAGACTCCTGTGTGGAGATCTCTAGAAACCCCAGGTAACATAGTTACCCGTTATGACATCTTGGTCTCCTAATCACACTGACATCCTGACCCTGCCAAAATGCACTCCAGCTCTCTCTTGACATGTATATCAGGCAATGTATGGAGATGATGTATACTTGGATCTTGTCATAAAGTGCAGCTGAGATGTCGCTAGTGGGATTCTTTGAAGACTACAACTTTGCTTATGTCCTAGAGTGCACTTGACCCAAAGTGTAAACCATTGTTGAGTAATTTATAAAGTATATTGTTATAAGTAGCAGATGGCAATAACAAGCAGTTATCAGTGGTTTTTATCTCTATATATTTTATACAGTATGTCTGTATATGTTTGTACATATAAACATACATATATGTCTTTTACAAGACCATTATTTTTAAACAACAAACTGTTCAATGACCTAAAGCAAGGATGCATGTCTGACTAGGCTATGCTAATACAACATTAGTTACACTACCAGGAAAAACAATATGAAGGCTGTTAAAGAAAAGGGGGAGATGGTTAATAGGATCCTCCAAAATGCAAGCCCAATGTGACAGCAGAGGCCCTGGAAGCGCATGCACAGAATGTTAATAGTCTACAAGGGGTATAAGCACTAATCACCAATGGTCAGTTACTTGTCACTAGTAAATGAAACCTTGCAAACTGAGTAAAAACAGTTTTAGAGATGAACTATGTGAGCTTAGTTACCTTTTCTTCATAGCTTATCCCTAAACCACTTCTATTGCATTTATAAGGTTGCATTTGCTAGTGACAATATATAAATAAATACAGAAATGACCATGAGCAGACTCAGCACAAGAAGGCAGAATTTAGCATCATCATTAGACTCTTCAAGGATGAGAAAAAGAAACTCCCACAACCAACACTATATTCCTCCCTACAAAGGACTTCAGACACTGTTGTTCTTCCCCTAGAAGAAAACATTCTTTTGGACCCAGAGTGACAAGGTGAGGGTGAGCATGTTACCAAAGAGGAAGACACTAGGAAGTATGTGGATAACAATTTCAACTGTTATCATCATTCGTACTTTCTCTGTTGTGCTGTTTGGTTCTAATTCCCTTCCTTTTCTATTATGATTGGACCTGTGATAATGATAATTCCTTGATTAGACTGTTATGATATCAGTTAGACTATAATAGATTTTTGGTTTAACATATAAGAAGTGTTTCTGTAGCCCACATAAGTTGCATGAGAGGATCTAGTCCACCCCCTCTGTGTACTGGTTATTAAATCTGACTGCAACAGGAAGCAAGCCAAGAGAAAAAATAATTCAGAAAATGTTTAATTTGCTGTGGAATAAGCAATATATTACTTTAATGAAGGCAGTTTAATGGATTGTATGTAACAGAAGGGAGGCAGTGAAGAGGCCAATACACAAAATCATGACATTAAATAGGTGTAATGAATGCTTTTTTTTCCAGCCCCTGAAAATACCTATTTTTGTGTCAATTGCCAAACTCCCTCTTTTTTAATTTTTTAAGCCAAGCAGTTAGCTCACAAAAATCAAATTTTTTGCCTTTTTTCAATAGATATATTCTGTTTTCAGAAGTTTTTACTGCTTTATAAGTCTCTGTATTGTTCCTTTGCAACTCTGAAAATGGACATAGTAAGCCTGGGAAAAGGGAAAATGGATGACTCCAGTAGAAAAATGAAGGAGGAATGGATATGTGAATGGAGTGATGAGAAAGAAAGCAGGACCCCATGGGTATTGGAGAACCTAGTCTGTGAGGAAGACTACAAATTTCTAAGCAGCTGAAGTGAAAGGTTGAGGATCTGAATAGAAGTAAAATATTTAATGGTGAATTGAGTTTATAGGAAAGAAAATCAATTACCAGAAATAATGAAGAGCTGGAAAGGGAGAGGATTTATATCTAAATGAGAAAGTCAACATAGGTTTATGATTGAAGTTCACTGATGTTAAACCTCTCCTTAGAAGACAAAATGTAAAGTCAAGGTCTAACCTCATGCTTTATCATCAGGGAGAGAGATGTCTTTAATTAGAAATCCCTTAAAGGAAAATAAATGAATAAACAAACAAACAAACAAATGGGTGGGGAATCCACTGTAAGGAGTCAGCACTTTGCCATCTCTCTGGCTTCCTAGCTGGTTCGCAGTTACCTGTATTTAGCAACTTCTCATTCACTGCAGAAGATACTTAGATGATGGAGGTTTGAGAGATGCTTGAGTGTGCTTTATCCAAGGATAAAGACATGGAAATATTTTTTGTAGATTGTTGAATTATGTTATTTTTCAATGTTTCTACTAGTTTTTTATTAATTAACTCTTCTGTTGCAACTACATATGTCTCAAAATAAGCTTTATATTATGAGGTGGTTGCCACATTTATTCTTTGTGAAATGATGAGAAAATATTTTTATCTGGGTAAAAGAGGTTGTTGGGTTTTTTTTATTTTCATCAGTAATAGACTCTAAGTTAAACCGGTAGAAGAAATCAAATACTTTTTTTTGGTTTACGACATGGAATATTTTGGGAAAAAAGAACATGGGAGACAGTAGTCTTTCATTAATTAAGTTTTGAAGATACCAATTGTTGGAGGAATAGATATTTTTATCACAATACCAAAGTTGTTTAAAATACAAACATTTTAATTTCAAAGGTTGTGGCCATTATTTTATATTTCATGGTCAAACTCCTGTGAGGCAAAGATGCAGCAGACATGGAAACATGCTTTTAAACCTGACCATTCCCCTTTTAAGATGACAGTTATCATTCCAGTCAGCTATTATTCCTGGGTGGGGAGAAAACTGTGATCCAAAAGCAGAAGGGCCTCAGGTTCTGTACCCTTCCAGTTCATGCATGTCTGCTGTGTGATGTAGCCGCATGTTAAACTATCCTGAGGGATCTCTTAGTGCATTACAAGATGTGAATGTCTTTGCTTGCTGTTACTAAACTAAACCATTTCTGAGAATTATCATTGCTGTGCTTTACTAATGCAGTATTTCTGCAATCTTTTCAACACTTGCTCGTCTCCTTTTCCTTCAGGATAAGAAGCATGTTAATGTCTTTTTTTATTTTTCTTTTCTTTTTTTTTAATGTGAAAAAGAATGCATATGTTATTCCTGCGTAACCACCAGTACTCCCCAAAAGAACATTTCTCTGCAATTATTAGTTCATCTTTAAGTGGAAGAAAGAATATACATAATTTCTCATTGGTACATAATGCATCAGTATAATAATAATTCTAGTATCTTATAATTGTCTATTATTATAATTTTATAATCACAAGATTCTTGCTAGGAATTTTTCATACGAACATTAAAATATTTCTTTTACTATGTTATCTTTCCTTTATCAAATACTCTGGACACAGTACATGTTGTAAAATACATTCATACTGCACTAGTTTATGCAAATCATTTCAGGATTCATTTTCTCAGCCTTTTTATTAATGTGATACATGTCATGTCCTCTTTCTTGAATGATAATGGATGATAATAAAGGGATTTCTACTTTTTGATTATAGGTGTTCCACTGCAGAATCAGCTGAAGTTTGTAATGTTGCATAATGGTATTTACCTGTCAGCAGGAAAATCATTCAAGTTATCTTTGTTTAGTATTTATGTTTTGAATTTTCTCCCCTTTTGTGTATATGAATGTGTATATCTCTTTCTTTTAAAGAGGATTTCATCGTTTATCTTTAGGGAGAGATTTCTGAAAGAACCTTACGAAGCCTGCCTGATAACACACAAGAACTCCACTGTTGTAGACAAAAAGCTGGAGGTCAGATATGCAATTTCACATGCTTTCTGTGTGCCAACATTTTGGTTGCTCAGTAGTAACTGGTTATCAAGAGTCCAATATCGTCCCTGTTGAAGTCATGGATAAAACTGGATTGACCCTTTCAATTGAATTAGCCTTTCTAATGACCAGATCTGAACAAACATATATATGTATATTTTTAATTATAAATACATAAACGCATTTATATTTCTGGAGAGACATTAACGAGCATCTATTCTTGCTGAATTCCAGATGGGACGGAAGAGATGGCTCCTGTGCAAAGTGCATTAAGTCTTGTCTCAGTTTTTACATATTCATTAGACTCATTTTACAGATATGTTCCCAGATATCTAAAAATGGATATTTTAATTCTTTTGCTAGGTTTGCAACTCTCACTTTCAAAACTGCTTCGTCATTCTGAATAATCTTTCAGTATTCAGTTCAATTTCTCTGAATAATTATTTTAATTATTTTAAGAGAATGACTTTTAAAAAAAAAGAAACATGCTGTTTCTCACTAACTCTTAGCAACAGACAAACTGTTATATTGGTTGTAGTCACAATATCATTTCCTTCTTCCTCATCCTTTCTTTTGGTTATATCTGTGCCAAGGCTTTGCAGTGCTCTCTGGTGTCTTTTTCAAATCTTTCTGTGGACCTTTGATGATTCCTTTTCTATAGATTTTTTTTTTTATTTCCTTTTTCCCCTTCTTTACTGACATGATATTCACATTATGATGCTCAAATTAAACTATAAATGTCTGTGCTTCCATGGATTTTAAACTCACCAGTGTTTGTTGGAACTGTTCTCCCATTATTGTTTTACTACCTATATGCTTCTTTCTTTTCTACAGAAACAGAACTGCTGCTGAATTGTCCCTTCTTTTTTTTTTTTTTTTTTTTTTTTTTTTTTCCCCCAGCTATTGAGCTCCTTTAAAAGCCTCCAGTTGCTTAGGGCAATATCAAAGAAGATTGTGTGTATGCTCAGAAGCTTCCTTCACATAACAGAAGAGAATCAAAACATAAAGTTACTGACAACATATCAAAGCAATACTGCAACGTGGCCTACTGGGAAAAAGCATCCTCTGGAAGATTATTAAGGATGCTTATGAAAACAAGGAGTGAGGTAACCAGTTTTTTTTGGGTTGGGTTGGGTTGGGTTTTTTTGTGAATAAAGCTTATTTCTAACATATTTCATGAACAGAACAAGTATAAAAGTAAAACAGTAACAGAAACAATGTCAAGGTCATTCTAACCTAAGGCAAGCACAGCTGGAATGAAGTCTTTAAAGAAAAGGGGAAAAAAAAGAAAAAATAGCCTAGAATCAGCTATGTCTATAAATCAGTTTTTCTCTTCACTGAAAAGTATGTAAAAATTGTATAAATAAACAAATACCAACAAAAAGTGCCAATACCTTTGGAAATTTTCTGCTGGTTCCCGTTATAGAAAATTATGTCAAAGATTCTGAAAATAATTTGATTGTGCATATATTTTTAGTAAGAAAATTATGCTCATTGATCTTCCAGAGATACTATTAATAACCAGTGCAGATCTTTATTTTTCTTATGATAACAGAGCAGTGGTTTTATTAATTTATAGCTTGTGTATTAGATATTTTTACAAACTTTCTTGCTGCTGTGGTTAATAAAATGAGTGTCATCAAAAAAATGAGGAAGATACCTTTGTAAGTTCCTTTTTTATTGCCTATTGCATTTCATTTTCTTAGTGAGGATGTTAGGAAAAACTAGGTAAGGGAGGAGAAAAAAGGAAGGAAACTAACTGTTAAAGAAAATAACCCTCAAATTTGATATTATTCATTCTTGTGCAGTTCAGTGGCCAAAAGAGAGGCAAGCATAGTGAGAAAGAAACCTGGTGAAAATTCCAAGAATACTGGTTTGGGTTTTGGGGTTTTTTTTTAACTTTCTGGGAAAAAAATGAGGGGAAAAAAACTAAGTGGCAATTTTTTATTAAACTCCTACACAAACTTCAAATTGAAAATAGTAAATCTTTAACAGTTATGATCTCTTTAACCCCCTAATCACAGTCACATTTCCCCTAATTCTACTGCATTTAACTGCTAGTTTGAGGTAAATTTATGATATCTGCTAATGTGTCATACATACCAACCTTTTTACTGAGCTCAGGCGTGTTTATGAAGAGGGCAAGAATATCAATAAGAATAAAAACCTACGATAAATAATAATTTAAAAAATAACCAATAGTAATATAAAGACAGAAAGTGAACAAATTAACAAAATCAAAACCAGTAACAGAGACAGAAGAAAATAAACTGGTTGAGATCAGATGGGTAATTAGAGGGAGCGTGACACAATACTATAGAAATGCTTAACAATTCAGCACTGTCCTAGTTGATAGATTTTAAAGTTAACATAAAACCATAAACAGAAGAAAAATCTTTTCTATGAGATGTCTCCAAGTATTATAAGCTTTGCCCTAACTATACCAGCTGCTGCTTGTTTTTATTAAAAGTTGAAAAGGGCTGTTTTGTTCACACTGTCACTAGAACTAGCATTAGCTGTGGAAAAGGTCAAAAGACAAATAATAGCTACAGGGTCTCATTTTTTAAAATGGGTAACAAAATAAGATTTGCTCTACTTTTTCCTTATTATTCCAGCAACAGACAATGATCTGTGTTTACTGGCAGGCAGAGATTTATTTCTGAAGGCAGAGGAATGAATGATGCAGAACTTCTTGGTTATGACAGTCTTGTAAAGAATACTGGTTTTTGTAAGCTTTCTTTTCCTTTTTTTTTTTTTTTTTCAGTTTTAAGTAAGTGAATTGCTGACTCTGATCTCAGATATATATGTTATAAGGAGAAAATTGAGCTAATCCAAAAAGTTATTATATTAAGATTGAACTTTTATAAACAAACCTGGTTTAGTCTCATAGGATAAGACCTTCAAAAGCAAAATATATCCAAGCCTTGTACTGTACCTTCCTACTGCAGTGTTTTTTCTCACTGCCTAGATAGCATCTGATACAAAGCATCTTTAAAAAGACAGTACATTAAATAGGCAAATCCCTGATCCAGTACCACGATTTAAATACCTAGCACTACTTCACCATTTCTGGGTTTGTTCCTTTCTTGCTGGTAGCAGCAGTTACTAATAAGTCGTTATTAGCCTTAATTATTCTCCCAAAGAAAGACTGTCTTATTCTTTAAGCAAACTTTGAAGGGTTCCACAGCATCAAATTCAAGTGCAGCCTTCACTGTCTTGTTTGCTATAGAAAAATAGAAATGACTTTGAGATCTTAGCATTCATAGCAGAAAGGAATCTGTGATGACCTGGTTTGATGACTGTTCTTTGCAGCTGAGGCTATTCTACAGCAGTATTAGTGGTCAGGTTCTTGGTAGGTTACTCATCTGCTTGCTATTAATATAACTACTTTTATCCTCTGTTTTATGAGGTCCGATTTTAACAGAAAGATTCTGTCTTCATGATACAATTTGCCAATATTTCTTTTTTCCCCCTTCTTCTTTTGAACTACTTAGCTGAATTTCAGCTGCTGGAGAAACAACTCATTGTGTACAGTGTCATACTTGTTGCTTAAAAACTTTTTATTTGTTCTGCTGTATTAGAACCTGGAAAAAAAGATGATTGTACAAAATGCAGAGTCATTAGATGCTCATTGCACACTTATTAATCTGACTGTACCTTAAAGTCAGACCTTTATGTTCTGAAATAGTTTGCTTCCTTCTCATCCTCCCTGTTTATCCACTTCTTTCCTTCTTTAGGTAAAAAAAAATTGAAAATTACTTACCACATCCTACAGTTCCTTTTTTGGGTGTAATAAGGACTAAAACTAATATATTACATTTAGAACTGTCAACTAAGACCTTGTAGTCATGCCAGATAACTGCAAAACATGTTCAGCCCAAATGCTACCCTGCCCTCACAATGAAAGCAACAGGAAAGGTGCCGTAACCAGCTGTCTTGGGATTCCACTGTTGCCAAGAACACAGCTGTATTGGGTTTGTGTGGCAAAGTCTTGGGGGGTCTACAGGGGTGGCTTCTGTGAGAAGCTGTTAGAAGCTTCCCCCATGTCTAATAGAGTCAATGCCAGCCGGCTCCAAGACAGACCTGCCGCTGGCCAAGGCCGAGCCCATCAGTGATGGTGGTAGTGCCTCTGGGAGAACAGATTTAGGAGAGAGAAACAACCCTGCAGACCCCCAGGTGAGTGCAGAAGGAGGGGGAGGAGATGCTCCAGGCACCGGAGCAGAGATTCCCTTGCAGCCCGTGGGGAAGACCCTGGTGAGGCAGGCTGTCCCTCTGCAGCCCAGGGAGGTCCACGGTGGAGCAGATCTCCACCTGCAGCCTGGGTAGGACCCCACACCAGAGCAGGGGGATGCCCAAAGGAGGCTGTGACCCCGTGAGAAGCCTGTGCTGGAGCAGGCTCCTGGCAGGACTTGCGACCCTGTGGGGGACCCACGCTGGAGCAGTGTGCTCCTGAAGGACTAGCATCCTGTGGAAGGGACCCATGCTGGAGCAGTTCATGAAGAACTGCAGCCCATGGGAAGGACTCACGTTGGAGAAGTTGGTGGAGGACTGTCTCCCATGGGAGGGACCCTATGGTGGAGCAGGGGAAGAGTGTGATGAGTCCTGCCTCTGAGGAGGATGAAGCAGCAGAGACAACATGCGATGAACTGATCATAACCCCCATTCCCCATCCCCCTGTGCTGCTGAGCTGAGGAGGGAGAGAAAACCGGGATTGAAGCTGTGCCCAGGAAGAAGGGAGGGGTGGGGGGAAGGTGTTTTTAAGATCTCATTTTTATTTCTCATTATCCTGCTCTGATTTGATTGGTAATAGATTAAGCTAATTTCCCCAAGTTGAGTCTGTTTTGCCAGTGACAGTAACTGGTTGAGTGATCTCTCCCTGTCCTTATCTTGACCCATGAGACTTCCATTATATTTTCTCCCCCCTGTCCAACTGAGGTGGGGGGAGTGACAGAGCAGCTTTGGTGGGCACCTGGCATCCAGCCAGGGTCAACCCACCACAACAGCTAGTGTAATTCCATCAGGTTATCCTTGGACATACAGCTGGCTGGTTTGGAGACATAGCAAACCTTATGAGATGCAACCAGCAGTGTTCTCCAGTGGATAGGAACTCCAAGGGCAACTAGCCTGCATACTTTATTCAGGGTCAGGTAGGCACTCTGGAATTCTGTCTAAAATAACATGTTATTTGATTATCTTAAAATTGCTGGTCTGATGATTTGCTAGCCTGGTACTGGCAGCACAAAAAGTTCTCCAACTTTGGCTCTAAGCAAAAGTGAAGTGTTTGATCACGAGGGAAAAAAAAACCCAACGTTATCATGCATCTAGAGCTGCATCTTTACAACATTCTCTTTGTTGTAAACTTCTAAGACCACAGTTGTTGTCCTTACTTCTTTCCCCCTACCATTCCCATTTTCTGGTGTACCTATGCCGTCCTTTCTCTCGGTAACCCTAGAAATCCCATTTGCATGGAAATACATTTGCACTGTTTTAATGGATAACATTTTCAAAATTGCTTAAATCCTATGGATTTTCAGCTAACTTCTTGAGCCAGATTTTTAAAACTATGCTGGGTACTGATAAAAGGACTACCTACCACAATGCTCAGCACTACAGGAACTAGCTCCGAGATCAATCATGCTGTGGAGGTAGGTGCCCAAAGGTCTTCAGATAGTGACTGGAGGAGAGCTAGGTGTCTAAGCTAGGGAACAAACAGCTAGAAAGCAAGTATATCAGCATATTGCTATTTCCTCTAAGAAATCATATACTCTCAGTGAAACTTCGGAGCCAGACACAACTTTAGCTGCATTACCTTACAGATTACATTTGTGAGTCATCAGAGGGGAAAGAAAGCATTGTGGTCTCCTCATGCTATACCTAATCTGTAGAATGCTCTCTCAGGACATGGAAGGCCTGGGTTATTTTGCTCTCCATATCTTAGGATCCCTGAATTTGCAAATTGGCTACAAATCCTCTCAGCTGGATATTTTATTATGGGATTTATGAAATCAGTTTGATGCTCTAGTTAGTAGATTACTTGACTAAGTGATTGCATCTCACTTGATACATTGTTGCAATTTTAAATTAACAGGCTATTGTTTACTCCATAGTTAGCTGAAAATCACCAACTTAATCTAGCTGATGTCATATGTTAAAGTTTTTCATTGGCCCATTAGGAACAATGCAAGCATCTGTCAAGTACATAAGTAAGAAATTCAGTTTTGTGAATATTTGTGTAAGAACTAAAGCCAACTATGCTTTTATGAATCAAACGCAGCTGAATCTGCAAAAATAATAAATACGTTTCTATGACTCTGAAGCTAAGAACTTCTTCAATTTTAAAGCCTTCTACCCCACTGCTCAATGCAGTGAGCAGAGCTGCAGCTGGTAATAGAGCCCCCCAGTCTTTATGTCAAGGGGAGAGCTGGGCTCATCCAGGAGATTAACTCCTCACAACACTGGCTGAGGCCAGCCAGAGATGGGGATGGGCACAAGTACCACCACATCATCCTTGGGGCAGGCTGGGCTTCTACTGAGCTGAAATGGAGGTCCTGGCCTTGGGCAGGGGGGTGTCTCAGGTGAGGCTCATCACAGAGAGTAAGGTTGAGTGGTGTCCTTGGTGCCCTGACAATTAGGTAAGATAACCCTTCCCTTTGGATCCTAATTTGAACAACTAAGTTAGATCTACCCATGATCTTGCTCTTGCTGCCTTTCCGTCTACCTTAACTATTCTCATCTATGTAACTTTGATATGCAGTAAGGCATTATAAGTACTGCATATAATTGACATTCCACATGTTATCAGATATTTCTTCTCCACATAAATGGCATTATTTGCAAAGTTATCTAAAAGCAACCTAGGATTATTTTGTATCTGCTATGACCAACAAATGTTAACTGTTTTCCTTCTCTCAGAACAGGTTCCGTTGAGTATCACTAGGGCTTTATTTTGTCATTTAATGTCAAAGGCAGAAGTGCATGTACATTCATGCACTTCTCCATGTTTTTAATAGTCCACTGCTAGCATTTAAAGAAAAATACTGCTGTTTTGTTGTTTTGGGGTTTTTATTCTTCTTCTTTTGGGAGTGCCTTGTACATCCATAATAAGGCTTCATTCAGCTTTATTATCCCTAACAGATACAGAATCTTTGGTTCAGGGCTTTATCACATAAAGTATTTACTATTGTAATCCTTTGTCAATGAGACTTTTATCAATCCTTGTAAGACTTCAGGCTATATAGAAATGCTGCTGTTTGAAATTAGACTAGCATAAGATTAAATCAGAGAAAGATTATATCTCAGTGGCATAGTTTTGTCTGTTACCGATGAATACATATCAAGTTTTTTACTAATGTAAAACCTTTTCTGTAAAAATGTAAAATTCTGTGTAAGCCCTATCCTTAAAAAATATAAAGAGAAAAATAATTAAGAAATACATATGAATTCAGTTTTTTGTTTCAATAAATCAATACATTCAAATATGTGACTGACCATTATAGTAAAAAAGCCCCAAATATTGTTACAGAAATTAGTGCTGAAATTGATGATTTTTTTTTTGCCTAGTGCCATTTTCAATCCATTTTTTAAGTCTGTGTCTTAATTTTTCTTACACTTTCCTAAGTTTACAGAGAGATTAATTCATGTTCATACAAAAATAATCAGCAAATGGTCAAATATATACCGTGGAGTTTCATTTGAAACAGACTTCAAAGCAATTATTATCTTTTTTTCCTTTGTCAAGACTGGGGGAAAAAAAAAGCAAACAAATAAGACATAAGAAGTCCATAATTTTATTGATTTAAAATATTTGGATAACATAGCTAAGAAAAAATACAGCCTGTGCAGATATGTCCTTTCCTTTTACAAACCAAGTCAATTTTTAAGTTCCATGTTCTTTTCCTACCAAACTGTATGGAAGATAAACCTACCCAGAAAACAAGGAAAGAGTTTGGCCTTGGTTTTTCCCTACATTGTTCATCAGTAGTACCAGGTGCATTATAAGTACTCTTGATGTGATGGGAAAGGATATAAGAAATTATTTAGTGGGTTGATTTTCAGTTAAAAGAAATACTATCACAAAGTTCTTCCCTTAATTTTTATGAGTAGTATTCATCCTGTAAGAGCCAGACTCCACTGCTACAAAAATAGTATTACAACGTCTTCCATGCATCATCCTTCACCATCTGACAGAACTGCTTTCACAGCACAGGCAAGAATGGCTGAAATATAATTTATTTCACAAAACTAAGAGGTGGAAAATTAATCAGAAAACTAATAGTTTACTCTCTTCATGAGGGAGACATCTTAGACTCAGCAGGCTAATTGGAACAGTTGTGTCATGTGCCCTCCCCAAGGCAGTATTTCTCACACTTCTCAACTAAATTTCACCTTCTTTATGAAAGGCTATGAAAGCACCTAAAAAACCAACTTCTTTTCAGAATCCTTTCTACTGATGAATGGAGAAGACTTGGTAAGTGAATGTTAACAATCAAGAAGGCACAGAGGAGATGGGCACAAGAGATGTACTCATGATGCTCATGGAAGAAGTAGGGAGTGACTGACTGTTGCAAAGAAAGCTGGATTTATCTCAACACAAAGGGGACCAGAAGGTGGCCTTTATTTTAGATAATGGCTGTATCAGCTGAGTGGATCAACTGGTTATGTAAATGGCCTACCCTGAGCTAATCAAAAAGGTGTGAATATTTTCCTGAGCTATCTATACTGGAATGGGGATAATGTATATGTGGCTCAGCCCAACATAGAGTATCAAACCAGCAAAACCAAAACAAACTTTGAAAAAAGCAAAGGGCTTGAGCTGGCTTCAACTCACAGATTCCTTACTCGTAGTTGTGGATGCCCAGCATGGTGAAGGTGAGAAGATAAAGACTAGTAAAAAGGAAGCATACAAAAGCTAGAAGCAGGGCCAAGTGTCTTGGTAGAAATGTAGAGACAGTCTTCATGCATACAAAGATGGGGTCAGGAAAGCCAAAACCCATGTGAAGTTAAATCTGGCAAGGGATGTGTAAGGCAACAAGAAGGGCTTTGACAGGTAAATCAGTAGCAAAAGGAAGACTAGGGAAAATATGGACCTGCTGCTGAATGGGACAAGGTATCTGGTAACAAAGGAAATGGAAAATGTCGAGGTACTCAATGCCTTCTTTGCCTTGGTCTTCACTGGTAAGATTCATCTTTGCTGTAGGAAAGTCTGGAGCAATGAAAACAACCTCAGTGGAGAAGGACCAGGCTAGGGTACATTTCAACAGACTGGATGTAGACAAGTCCATGAGACCTGCTATTGTGCACCCACAGGTGCTGAGGGAGCTGGCCAATGTCATTGGCCATGCTCTGTAAGGGTATGTGGAAGGTGAGGCTGTCCGCTTCACTGAGATTATCCAGTCAAGGACCTTTTCAATGCAAAGGGGATAACAAGTAAAGGGGGAAGCAAAAACACACAGAGACAAAAAGCTTAAAGACAAGGGATAATATAGACAATGCAGAAGGCCAAAATCCTCCAGTCACTAACTGATGGGCCTTTAAGAAACTGCAGGCACAGCTTTGAAGAGGGCAAAGGTGACTCTGTAACTGATAAGAAGGAACAAAAAAGAGGAACATGAGGATATTTGATGGGGGAAGCTGTGGGACTGTGCAAAACTTGAATGTTTAGAGGAACGGGATGGGGAGAAGCAAAGTGGGGAATAGACAAAAAGGGGTGTAAAAGGTGCCAGTCTTACTGTGGTCAGTCAATACGCTTATTTGCTAGCCTTCCACCTGATCACTGCAATCTTTCCTATCTTCTTATTAAATCCTTTCTGAACTATCTATCTGTGTAATCTCATTCTCTAGCTGGTATGTGTGTGAACATTTCCAGGACTAAGTGCTAGCTACTAGGGGGATGAATGTGAGTGGATGAGGACCACCTACAGTAGTCAGACAGGGTATGTAGGTGACCCCAGGCCTATGATGCCAGCAATTGGAGCAAGTAGATTCTCAGCATCAGTAGTTGGAGATGCCATAGCTCTCCTGAGCATATCATAGAATCATAGAAAGGTTTGGGTTGGAAGGGACGTTAAAGATCATCTAGTTCCAACTCCCCTGCAATGGGCAGGGACACCTTCCACTAGCCTGGGTTGCTCAAAGCCCCATCCAACACTGCCAGGCACAGGGCATCCACAATTTTTCTGGGCAACCTGTTCCAGTGCCTCACGACCCTCACAGTCAAGAACTTCTTCCTTATATCTAATCCAAATTTGCCCTCTTTCAGTTTAAAACCGTTAGCCCTCATCCTATAACTACACTTCCTGATAAAGAGTCTCACCCCATCTTTCCTGTAGGGCCCCTTTAAGTACTGGAAGGCTGCTATAAGGTCTTCCCAGAAGAGAGGTCCTCACAGGGACTGTGTTCCAGCCCCGACCCTTGTCCTACAGACTTTGTGACCAGAATGCCGGCTACTGGGGACGCCAGTGTGAGTGGACTGGGTGCCAGCTACTGGAGACTGGGCTTGTAGGTGTCCCTGGACTGTAATGTCAGCTACTGGAGTGAGTGAGGGTCTCGGGTTCAGCTACTGGGAGGGATCAGGGTGAGTGAAGGGCTCAGTGCCAGAGGCTGGAGCAGGACCGTGGGTCACAGCCAATGTGCCTGGTGTCAGCTGATGTGGGGGTGAGTGCCTGTATCTTCCCCACACCTGGTGTGTGTGGGGTGTGCATGTGTACCCGCAAGCAAACTTCAAGCTGGACAAGCTGGCAAGTAGTGGGGGGGCTTGGGTCCAGCATGTGGTATCAGACAGGCAAGGTTCCATGCTGGTATGCCTGGGGGAACTTGCAAATGAAGAGTGCATGTGGAACAAGTGTGAGAATGCTCTGTTTGCAGAAAGCACCAAGCTGGACCAGTTGGTAGGTAGGGGACCTGTGCGGTGATTAAGAGGCCCCAGGATCCAGGCAGGGGTGCCAGGCAGACACAGGGGTGTGCTGGTGCTTGAGGGCTCTGTGAATGTTCATGTGCTTGTGAACCTGGAGGGTGCCCTTGTGTGCCTGCACTAGTGACTTTCAATAGTGACCAGGTGAAGAGGAGGAAAGGGGCTTGGCTGTCCATACTTATGCTTTATGGGAGTCCAATAGGTAGCCAGCCATGTCAGTGCCCTCTGTGCATGTGTATGTGTGCACACACACGTGTGTCTGAGATATGTGTTCAGCTTCACTAATGGTTGAACCTGCAAATGGGCAGACAGCAGTTGTGTTTGAGGCCTGGGTCCCCACGTACACCAGGCAGAACTCCAGCTTCCTTCCTCCAGGAGGAAGTCCTGGGCCTGAGGTTGCTGCAGGTGGTGGCTGCCTCTGACATCCCTCAGCAAGATGGTTGTGCTGTTATTCAGAGGAACCTTGATGAGCTGGAGAACTGGGCCAAGAGGGATCTTATTAACTTCAACAAAGGGAAATGTAGTCTTGCACCTGGGGAGGAATAACCCCATGCATCAGCAAAGGGTAGGAGCCAACAGGCTGGAAGGCAGCTTGGCAGAGGAGGATTGCGGGTCCTGGTGGACAACAAACTGACAACAAGCCAGCAATGCACCGTTGTGGCAAAGGTGGCCAACAGCCTCCTGGGCTGCATTAGAAAGAACAAAGCCACCAGGTCACAGGATATGATCCTTCCTCTACACAGCACTGGTGGTAATGCAACATCTAGAGTGATGTGTCCAGGTCTGGGCTCTCCAGTATAATAAAGACATAGACATACTAGAGCGAGTCCAGCAAAAAGCCATGAAGATGGTTAAGCATCTGTCATACAAGGAGAAGCTAAGAGAGCTGAGACTGTTTAGCCAGAAGAGAAGGGTCGGGGGAGATCTTATTAGTGTGTATAAATACATGAAGGGAGGATGTAAAGAAGATAGAGTCCAGTGTCAGGACCAGAGGCAGTGGGCACAAACTGACCTACAGGAAATTCTGTTTCAACATCTGAAAAAATCTTTTTTACTGTGATGGTGACCAAATTCTAGAACAGAAAAGTTGTAATGAAGTCTCCATTCCTGGAGATATTCAAACCTGACTGGACACAACCATGAGAAACCTGCTCTAGTTGACCCTGCTTTGAACAGGAGGTTGGATGAGATGGTCTTCAGAGTTCCCTGCTGATCTTAACTATTCTGTGGGTCTGTTATTCTATGAAGATAGCCTAAACCAGTCATTTTCCTCAATATTACCAACTTCTGTTTATTTTTATTTTTCACATTAATCAGTGAGAATGGAGTTCCTAAAAAACATAGCAGTGAAGTTATGCCAAAAAGTAATTATGTGAAAGAGGAAAAAATACCTGTGGAAGAGAAAACACTGGGTATGTCATGAGAAGAACCTTAAAAGCAATCTCAAAGTCAAAATAATTTAGCCAGTCTGAAGTACAATGTAAGTCAAACATTGGTTAAGATTTTACCTTTTCTAATTTGAGAAAATTTCCAATGTATGCTTGTATGAATATTATCATTAGCTGATGTCTTTATGTGTATTAAAATATTTGACTTATTCTGCTCTATTCTAGTATTAATAAGTGTCAGTGTTAAATTGCCAGCTATTACACTAAATAATGTAATGTATGCAACTATACACACATATATATGAGATTTATAGGAAGACCATCAAAACTAATCAGCAGGAAATAAGTTTATTGACCCTAAGACAAGAGTTATATGAAACTTATTTGAAGTATTTAAAATCATGTTATGTGGAGTCGAAAAAACCAACAATTTATTTTTATTTTCATTCATGTACAGTTGCATCAGCTGAACTAAAGGAAAAAAAAAAGGAGGAAAAGTAACAGCCAAAGACTCCAAAAAGTGTGCTGTCTTCCAAGATTTTCATAATTTCAAACACATTTCGAAAAACAGTCTTGTATTCATTCAGTCTGTCCGATATTCATGTTGAGAAAAAGGTTGCCTAACTTAGATGTCATCAGAACATTTGTGATCACTTTATTTAGGATTTCCTTCAGGTAATAGGGCAAATAAACTTACTTTTCATCATGTAAAATATGGAGGAAATCACTCTACATAGTTGGCTGGCATTTTTTTGCAGTTCTTTGGCATTTTGCTTTATTCTGGAGGTGGAGATGCTAACTCTCTTTCACTGAATTATCAGATATTAAACACTGCTCAAGACCAGAGGAAAGAATAAGAACGTACAAAATACAAGTGACATCCTCACCGCGATAGAAAATGAGTCAAAACTGTGCAGCACAGGTTAAGCAGGTTTATTGATTTGAGTCTGAAAGCAGTGCAACCACATATCTGTGCCAGCAACTTCACACCATGTCTAATGAAGCTGTCATCTATACTGTTTTTGAATCAAGACATGCTTATGTAAAAATCTCCAATACTGTGCAATTGTGGCCAAAAAAGCATCTAAGACACCCAGACAGAGCTGTCAAGTATGGCACAGGGTCTATAAGAGACCTTCAGTTTCTGAAGCAGAAATTGGAGGACAGTTAAAATACTGAGGACAACTTCTCAAATGACACCAAATTCTTTTCTATGGCTGAATGAATGTTACCCACACAGATACATCTACATATAGAGTCCTTAGTGAAAGCCTTAGTATATAAGACACCCCCCCCCAAAATGTTAGCACATAGATACAGCAAAGAGACCTGCATGGACTTGAGTCCTTCTAGAACAACATTAGGTGGATGCTTTGTATATTCTAGGACACCTCAAATGACACTAGATGTGTGTGTTTAAGCCACCAAACTGAGCTATAGACTTGTACACATTCTACACAATGTGATTCAGTTTGAGATTATAAAACCTAGATTTAGGTGGGTACAAGCAGATGTGTATGTGTGAAGTAGGTTTTAACTTCCTATTGTAATCAATGCAGATCTAATCAATATTGTCACTAGAACCCAGAAATAACTTTAATTCACCCTAATATTGACATTTAGGAACAGGATTCAGTTTCCTCAAAGACAGATGTCTGTTGAAACTTGAGATCTTAAACTGTCTTCAGTGTATTGTAGAGGACTTGTCTCAAGTGCTGTAGTGAGAATATGGGTGCTGAACAGACTTTGGTGCATTCCTTTACTCAGCTATGCTCCCAAAATTAATAACTGTATTTATATATTTTTATGATGTTAAACTTACCTGTGTGAACCTAGCCTGTGTTTCTAGAAGAAGCACCCATGGCAATGGGCTCACCTAGTTTTTCGTGTAGTTGTTTTCCCCTAATAATTTTTCAAATAGAACTGCAGAGGTCCAATCATATGTACTCTCCAAATATTAAAGAAAGAAAGAAAGAAAGAAAGAGACACCCTCTTACTTTCCCTATAGATTAGAGAGAAAGACTGGCTACCCTTTTTCACCTTTAGAACCTACTGACATTCTAAATTCTAGAATTCCTACAAATTGGACATTGATCTGAATACATGTAATAGTAGGTATAGTGCACAATATACACTCCAGTGTTTCAGGAACATATAACAGTTGGTAAGCCTTATTAAAACATATTCAGTTGTACAATCACCCCAAGGAGCACATGTGCAACTCTACTCTATGAGGAATTTAGGTCTGCCAGTTTTCTACTCAGCAAAGATCTTTTTTAAAAAAAAGTACACAGTGTCTTTTCCTCTTGTGCAGAATGTATTCTAGCAACTTAACAAAGGATTTCAATTAAAGCCCTTTTATTTTCCTGAAGTTTCAGATGCCTCCTTAGGACTGCTACTGTATTTTAATGCAAGACAAAAATATTCTGTCTATCTTCCTCTTGCAAACACATAGAAACTGATGTAGTCATTCATTTTAATTGTATTTGTATTTAGTTCAGAAGCTAACTCTGTGTATCCCATTGATGGTGATAAGTTGATGTATGTAAACAAAATTCATTTTTTAGAGTCCAGAAATATTGTAAAAATGCATATGACTACATTTGGCAACATGGTCCTTAGCTACATCTTCACTTAGTAAAAATGATGCTAGCTTTGATACAATTTGGGAATTTTGTTAAGGTGCTAAAAGAATTATAAAACACTTATAAATTGCAGCAAGTGTTTGGTTTTATTGTGTTGGCTTTTTTTTTTCTTTTTGTAATTTTCCAGTCTAATTCAATGCAGATTTATTACTTATCTAAAACCTGCTTTCAGGTTTTAGATTATTTAGCTGTCATCATGATATTTAGCAAAGTCCATATAAAATCAACTACAAATCTGAAGGGTCTGTTAGACTTCATGGAGTATATATGTTCTGTTACAGATTGAGAATTTTTCCTGGAATGGAAATTTTTTATGCATATTGGATTTATGAATTTTTGTATTAAATAACACTAATATATTCAGGGTTTTTTTTCAATTACAAATTCAGCTGGAATTCTCTGAAAGTTTGTCAGTATGCAAGTCAGTATGTCTTGTCAAAAACTCTCAGATGTTTTTTAACTTCAGTATGTGGTTTGGATCCTCCTGGATAAATACAGCTACTATGATTTTCTGTGTTCAGTCTCAGATGTAAATTAAGCTTGATAAACTCCTTTGCTGGAAAGTAAAGTGAGCACTCAGAACAAAAATTTCACTTTCTGGCAGCTAGCTGTGAGTCTTCCTTGATACAGACTAAGAAGACAAGCTACTTAATCAACTATGCTTAGTAAGGACAATAAAAAATCAAAGACCTCATGCTAGTGAATAGGCTGCAGATCTTTGATGAAAAGTGGAGACACTATTTCGTCCAACTTACTGAAGTAGATTTTTCTTCCAGTGATCAACATTTTGATCTTGTCTTGGTCTTATCTTGAGCCAACTGCTCTCCACCTCTCTAGGCTTAGCTGAATGTAGCAATTATCATTTGGAAATAGAACCAATAGCTGAATATCACTGCTGTTCTGCTCTCATTCAAGCCCATCATGGCTTATTCTTAGCCATCAGACTATAATGAATATGAGTGATGATAACATGGGACACTGCAGATGAGAGTAGGAGAGGAGTGATTAGTCTTCCACCACTTCAGCTCTACTAGAAAAATGTTACTTTAAAAAAGGACTTAACTTTTTTCCTCTGCAACTTTGAAACATCTTTACCTTTCAACTTTATTTTCAGGAAAAAAAAAAGGTTTCTTATCATTATCCTTATATAAAGTTCTTTCTGGGATTTGCGAGTTTGTGTTCCCTCATTTCTGGATAGTTCCCTCAAAATCTCAGGCACCTCTAGCATAAAGTCACTCTTTTTGACGAGGTATTCCTTCCAAACTCAAAGACCATTTTAATAAGACATAATAATGATAGATAAATTGCTTAAGACGTTTAAGTTCTCTGACATGGAGAGTTAGAATTATGAGGCTTTGTTTTTGAAAGAGAAAGAGATATTTCTGATTCCTGACTGAAAGACAAACAAGATAATGTGCCCTTGCAGAAAAGAATGTGAATGGCATCCTGGGCTGCATGAGGCCAATTCTTGCCAGCAGGTCAAGGGAGGTGATCTTTACCCTTTATTCAGCACTGGTGAGACCACACCTCAGGTCTTGAGCCCAGTTCTGGGCTCCTCAGTACCAGGGAGAGATGGACATACTGGAAGGAGTCCAATGAAAGGCCACAAAGATAATAAAGGGACTGGAGCATCTGTCCTATGAGGAAAGGCTGAGACACATGGGACTCTTTAGCATGGAGAAGAGAAGGCTCGGGGGAATCTTAACAGTGTGTATAAATACCTGAAGGGACTGTGTAAAGAAGAAGCAGCTAGGCTTTTTTCAGTGGTGCCCAGTGACGGGACCAGAGGCAATGGGCACAAGTTGAAACACAGGAGGTTCTGTCTGAGCCTCAGGAAACACTTTTTTACTCTGAGGGTGACTAAGCACTGGCACAGGTTTCCCAGAGAGGTTGTGAAGTCTCCCTCCTTGTAGATATTCAAAAGCCATCTGGACGTGTTCCTGAACATGAACTGGATGTAGGTGGCCCTGCTTCAGCAGGGTAGTTAGGCTGGATGATGTCTGGAGGTCCCTTCCAACCTCAACCATTCTGTGATTCCAAAAACTTTGGGTTTGATCACGTTACAAAACAAATATGAGATATATCCAAGCCATTACATTTATATAGGAATAAAGGTATAGCACATTTACAATATAGATTATAATGTAGTGTAACATAATCTAAAGACAGAGTTCTTCTTGGGGGGGGGGGGGTTGACCATCATCTATTGACAAAGGCAGCGGCAATTGCAATACTTCAATAATAAGATGTGATGAAGTAACTCACTCTTTCTTGTCAACATCTAGGAAGCAGGCCTTGTCATACCTAAGCATGTTAAAGGAATTTGGGTTTACTCCTGCATAAGCCTGAATACATCAGCCACAGTCTTGGAACAGTTCTCAGTTCTACCACCTTCTCAAGTTAACAGCTCTGAGTTGAGGAGGCTATAGTGGGTTTCTGAGGGTGTTCATGCAATCCAAGACAAGTAATCTGACATTTAAGTTCAGAGGATATATGTGGGAAAAAGTTAATGTAAAAGAAACTAACTTCAGTTACTCTATACTAAATATTCATGTTTTCACAATAAGACAGTATTGCTCTTTCATTGAAAGGAAAGCTACCCCAAAAGAATGCACTGCTTTCAAAGGAAAGAGGATACGTTAACTGCACAAAAGATTTGTTGACTTAACTTTTTACAACACAGTAAATCGTTCTTACTTCTATGTAGCAAAGTGGGCGGCTCTCACCATAACTTATATGTTATTGGTAATTGGCCTCCATTGGTTATACTGACTCCATAGCCATGTGTTTATTAACAGGTTTCATATTTTTTCATTAATAGGTAATTGTTTCAGCCAATCCCAAATCTCTAAATAAATAAAAAATTCAAAGCTGGATTGTATGACTGTTGTTTCTGTTGTTTCCATTGCTTCACATTCCATGTTGGAAAAAGATTTATTATCATGTTTGTATTACTACTAAATTACTGATTCTCACCAGTCTTAACTGATTTGAAAAGGAGATTGGTTTTGCAGTATAAATGCAGAATAACATTTACACTAGTATTGTGAATGCTAATGCAAAACTTGAATATTATTAGCCAGATGTTTAGTCTTCAAAGTAAAAATGAAGAAAAAAAAGGAAATTAGGAAAAAAATACTTTCTGAAGCAGAAATATCTTCAATCTAAGTGAGCTGGAGTAGAATTTGCAAACACATAACATTGAGAAAACATAGCTAAATTGTGTGTTTGAAACATATCAATATCTTGAAAAGAAATAAATTAAATTTTGAAGTTAAATTCCATTCTGAAAAATCATGTATATTACTTCATTCCAGGTCTACTCTTTGGATGAAGTAATTGGCTTCCTTTGAGTCTGAATCTGGTTGCAGTTCTGGGTATTATTTGCTCCTTCAACTACTCTGTATACTTCATGAGTCAGGTTTGACTGACTGGTTTTCACAACCCTCCACAACACTGTACACTCAGACTTTGGACCACTGAGCATCACTGACACACTGCTATGTCAAGCACCGTGGCATGCAACACATAGCTTTGGCATCACATCTAATAAGCTCAGACATGATTCTCAGAGAATTTTAAGCTCTTTGAACTGAAAAAGAAAAACTTTCAGAGAAGATCTAAACAGAATGATACTGAGTGTGGACAATCTACTCTGAAAATCTTGGCCTGGTGACCAAGAATAGCTTCTTGATATAGGTTTCTTTAGGAATATGAATGTAGGCTCTGCTGCTGTCTCTGTACTACACTCTTTTTCATGCCCTAGATATGTCCTACTTCTGACCAAATAATCCTTTTTAAGCACGAGTCCATTCTTTTCTTAACCACTTCTCTCTCTCCTGATTCATTCAGTATTCCCATGGCTTTGATTTGTTGCTCATTCCATACTGTCCGTTCTCGCAAGCTGTTTCTTAAGGCACCAATCTGGCTTTGAGGACTCCAGAAGACGGCGGTGTACAGTGGAGGTAGGCACTTAAAGGTCAGCATTGCCTCACTTTACACCTTGGAATATTTAGTCTTGCACTCCTACTAATGTTCAGCATTATGCAATATTGAAATTTTGACCTCCCAGTGAACATCTGTAGCAAGGTTTGTTGATATTAAATAGCCAATGCAGAGTTACTCAAAGGTCAACTTCTTCCCACTTATCTACTGTTCTGAGAACTACATGTAGCTTTTGACATTGTTTCTCAGTATCATCCTTCCTTCTTAAATTTTTTTCCTGTTATTTTTGTCATTTCCTTTTTCTTATGAACATTGATCACAGTTTTGTCATAATGTCTGACTTTACAATAGTTCGCACAAATTTGCCAGTAATAGCATCTTCTCAGAAGATTTTCCTTTTGACTTTATTGCACTTTACACAGGTAAGATGACTACTGAAAATTCAGGTCTGATCAACACTGGTGTAAACTGCAGAAGAAAGAGGACAAGATAACTTTTTTTATTTTCTTTATTTAATCTTGGTATGAAAAGTCCAAGGCCTTTCTTCCCCAAAATAGCACCTCTTTGAGCCGTGGTCACAAAAGAATTTTCTTTTTTCCTTTTCCAGAAATAAATATTTATAAATGATTGTATTATATAAAAATCTGAAATCTTAAGTGGCAAAAACCTGTAATTCATTTAATTCTCAAGTTAAAGAGGAACATGAAGGTTTCTGTAAGATGGTGAGGTGAATGAATCATTAAGAAAAGAACGTGTCATTTGGCCCATTTAAAAGTTATAGATGTTGTTACATAGAATGTCCTATCTTTAGATCATAATGCCACAACAATATTTTTTTTACAGTGATTTTAATGGACACTTCAAAATCTGTTTAAAAAATTGTTTTACTCACAGTCAGCTGAAACCTGAACAGCTTGACTATAAACCTGAAAGTATTTTAGAATACAGTAAACCAGAAAAACCAGTAGGTTTAGCATATTGTGATGAGAAGACTTTCACTGCAATCAGTTACATTAAAAAGTAACTAAAACTTTAAATGAATTATCTATGACTAAAAAGCACTTTCAGAAATAAAGCTATAAAACTATTTTAGATTCTATTGAAATCCATATCAAGACTTCCTTTGACTTGCATTTCTGCTGCATCAGGGATATTCTTCTTTCACTGTTTAAATACAGACTGTCTTTACCATTAGTTTTGCTTGCCATTTGCTGGTTCCCCCTAGAAATGGGTGAATGTATATTCAGTATAACCAATCTATTAGTGAACTTGAACAACATTTTCTTCTTTAAGATTCTGGACAGTGTCTGTCCTATATATTTCACATTAGTGACATCTTTTGTTTTCTTGTTACCAGAACATTTTTATTAAGCAGAAGTTTGATATCGGCAAAGTATTTGCTGGGTAGAAACAAGACTTCACTTACATTTGAACTGTGACACAAAGGAGCATTTCCCATCTTATAAGTCCAGGTGCCCACCTTGACTGTTTCTAAATTTCATGATAGTCAGAAAGCCGCATGCAGTTTCTTATTGTAAATAAAATGCATGAGAAGAAAATCTACACCAAGGAAGGAGAGAGAAAGAGTGCACAACGAGATTTTTTTATCTGGATGATCATGAGGCCAGGACTATGGGCCATGGCACAGAGTGTACTTATCTAGCAGTTTAGATGTAGCCTTACTAAAATTGCTTTAACTGTTTAGAATAAAATTAAGCAGATAATTCCTTTGCATGAAGGTCTTTAATTTCAGAATAGTTTCATCTCACCATGTTGGTCAAACGTTTTTGTTGCCTGAAATGTAGACTTAAAGTCTCATAGAAACAAGTAATCATCTCTCAGTTAAGTAGGTTTTTGTCTATTAGGAAAGAAACTTACTGCAACATTCAAAAAAAAAAAAAAAAGCATGAATAAAGTATAGAGAATGATGTTTCTGAAGAACTCACACAACTACTTAATTTGCTTGTAATGTAAGAAAAAGACTCCTTCATATTCACTGAGGAGCTACTGTCAGTTAAGAGAAACAGATGCAAATATAGGGATGTAGAACAACTAAGTTAGGCTTCTGCTTGAATTCTTTTTTATTGATTTCATTCATCGGTGAAAATAAAGAACAAAAGGAAACGGGTCTCCCCAGTCTATACTGGTTTTTCACTAGCACATACTCCTTGCTATTAATGAGAAGCAGCTACTAAATGAATATTTTCTTCATTAACGCTGAAAAGAATTATGACATGAAATGAGGGACTGTGAATCAGAAGACATCTTTTTTTAAAGAAAACTGAAATAAATCCAGAGTTTTCATTCAAAACAAGAATCTACAATGTAAAACATTTTCATTTTTATGTCATTAAAAACAAATCATAATATTGCTTTTATTTATCTATTTATTTAATAATCAGCTTTCTTCCTAAAACTAGTTTTCTTTGAAATAATTTTGGACTGATTAAAATGCATAGCATAGTTATGCTCATAAATAAGTCTGCATTGATCCTAATGATAATGGTTTTCAGTGAATTTAATCAGTGGAATATTATCTGTTATCTGTAACAGTGTTGTTCATTCTAATCACATTAGTGCCTATGTTAGCTGGTGTATGTCCTAAAACACAAGTTAGTGGTATTAATTTTGTTTATGTAGTAGGTTTCAGGTTAAATCCATGCTGATCTGTGCCTCTTCTTTTCTTTTTCATTTTTCAAACTCTTTTATTTCAGTTCTCATTGTCAATGGAAAAACACTGAGAACAAACACTTCCTTCATTATCAAATTTAATTAATATATGAATTCAATTTGTTTTATTACACTAATTAGCAGGTGTTGTGTCCCAAACTTTAAATCTTTCTTTTATCTGAAGTTTTTTGGGTGTAATATCTTTGGACACAGTATTGCATTTTTATACGTTTGTGGAACATTCAACCGACTAGCATCTCAGTCCCAAATGAAGCTTGTAAATGCAAAGATAGTGTAAATATTTTCAGTTATATTATCTCAGTCAGAATAATGGAATATATACACACATATCTGAGGAATGTACACAGTTGGAGAAAACCATTCATATCTGTTGATATTAAAATTCATGCCCTGTTCTTCATTCATCTGTTTATTTGCAGAAATGAAAGAGCAGGTGTGTAAGGTAAGCTTCTCTAGTAAAAAACATTTAAGACTTCTGATTTGGGGTCCACCATATTTTTATTTTACTATGTTAAGTAGTGATTTCTAAAAGCTAACATTTTTGATAATGAGTATTATTGTCACAAGATTTTGACTTGCCTACGTTCTGTCTTTTTTTAATCTTCCCTGGTCCTCACTGCTAATGTTATAGTGGATTTAACAAATATTTTATATGAATTCAAGTCATATTATTTCTAAAAACAGTGTATGACTAGCGATTTTTACCACATCCTTCCATTTATTTTCATGCTGCTATTGTACCACTAGTTCTCACTCTCAAATTCTGTGAATTATCCCAGGAATACTATATCTTTTTCATATAATTCTGAGACTATTATTTTAGCTTTAGGATGAGGTAAAAGTATTTAATCATTGTGCTCCTTAAAAGCATTAGATTTAC
The DNA here is from genome assembly GCA_025311575.1 of Elanoides forficatus. NCBI lineage: Eukaryota > Metazoa > Chordata > Aves > Accipitriformes > Accipitridae > Elanoides > Elanoides forficatus. Next base: position 12,887,402 of record JAOBAS010000008.1, on the reverse strand, counting down.
ATTTGAATCTATTTTCTATTTCTCTTGGGGTTTGTAGGTGGTGTTCTTAGTCAAAGGCAATGAATTACCTGACAGTGAATACACCTGTACTGTCATACTTCCTCCTGAAGATAAAAAACATCACATGCTTCCAATGTGATTTTTACTCAACTCATAAGAGAAGCTGGCAGGCACCCTTGACAGACTGGCTCTGGACATCACCCTCACATCAATATTAACAAAAAAAAAAAAAAAAAAGGTGAACCCAGACAATGATTTTTAATGAATCCGACAGCCTTTAGGTCACTGCATTTATAGTTGACTGAAAGACTTACACATTGGCTTTTTATTCAACTTTTAAAATGTGCCTGCAGGATTGAGAGATTTTTAGCGTCAGTGTAAATGGGAAGAGGAAGACAAGGGCAGCTGTACAAAAAACGTTACTGTCAGAAGGTGTTCTACAACACTAAGTTCAGTGCATAAAAGGGACTTGTCTGCTGAGTTGAAGAAAGTAGTAACAGCTTCAGATTTCTAGCAGGGCTTTAGAACTGTACAACTAAGAGCAGCTAACTGCTATAAATATGAACTTCAAAAGATGCCTTTCAGTCCATTACTGCCGAAAGAAAATCTGAAAAGACCAATTTCAGCAATTTTTGTGCATTAAACAATTTAAAATAATACAGGAAAGAGAGAGGGTTGTGACACAACCAGGGTTACTCTACATAGCTGTGGGTTTCTAAAGCACACTTCATTCAATTACTCTTTTGTAGGTTGCATTAGCTGCTCAGTTTGAGTTATGTAATATTATAGACTTACAAAAATTAGGTTAAAAGACTCTCTGTATGGGTTAGGATGTCAACCACTCACAAAAGTTCATAAAGTTACAGTTAAAGTTCTGCCTATGACCTTAGTTTGGTCCTTCCATGTACATATCGTCTTTAATTAGATGCTCTCATATGATTTTTCCAGAAGCTGCCAGCATCACTGAATATATGGAACAAGCTGTGCTTACCTAGCAAACAACAACTGAGTAATTTCCTTTCTTTTCCCTGATAAACATGTGTCTTATTTATGACACAATATTCAAAGCAGATTCAGAATACAAGAACAATTTCTTCTGGAATTTTTCCATGCCCCTCTTTACTATAATATAAAATGTTACATTAAACACTAGTGAATGCATGATGATGACATTCTTGTGAGATAAGTATGCGTCATGCTCTCCACTGTACATATGAGGAACAAAGGCATGAAGATGTTATCCTCTGTTTCAGAATTTAATTTGAGAGACATGATATGTTTTTTCATATAAAAAAACCCCAAACACTAAGCTGTAATGTAACTAACTGTTCAGAGTACAGAAAAAAGGTGATTTCACTACCAGCTCTGATTGTACGTTTTGGCAATTAGGGTTGTAAAGGATGACTAGTCTCAAGAATCTGGGATAGAATTAATCTCATCTATATATAAAGGTGGGGTTCTGACCCACAATCTGGATATGATTTTAAATGTCCAAATTAAGATACATGAGAGTTAAGAGCCTGAGTTCCTACTGTCATCAGTGGAGTTCTGGGGACTGACTGTTTCCTAAATACAGGTCTTAAGTGCCATTTGAAATATCTTAGGCTATATGAGTTCTCAGCTCATGACACAGATTCATGGAATACCTATGCCTATCTGCATTGGCATCTGGAATCCAGGTTTGATTTGCAAGGGAATCTCAATGTTGTTAGACACTTCTGCATACACAAGGCTGAACCCCACCCCCACTCATTGTATTTAAGGGAAGCTGGAGAGCTGTTAGTTCATCCTAAAAATTAAATAGGAAATCCTTTCAGCAGGATCCAGCTGACTGAAAACGTAGGTGTCAACAGCTGGATGAGTGATGGTGATGTATCCTATTTGGTCTGCAGTTGTTGTTCCAGAACACGTGTCCCCTCTAGGTCCTTTGTCATATCTGCAAGCCACACGTAAGACTGTCAAATACTCTTCAGATTTTCAAATTGCACAGATAACTACATATAGATAGCTGAATTGAGTCCCCTAGAGAATGATTGAGTTCATCTTGAAATAGTGTGGAGATTGCTGGAGGTGACTTATCGATGTGACACCCCACCCCCTCAAGGGAAGGTGAACCTCCAGG
>JAOBAS010000008.1:12845976-12865485 GCA_025311575.1 Elanoides forficatus | reverse complement strand
GGTAAAATGCAAAGGTTAATGTTGACTTTATGGATTCTAATGAGAATATATAAACTTTATATTGTAAAAAATAACAGTAAGATCTCTGTGCAGGATTCCATAGGAGGCAGCTCTGAAGGAGCTCAGGAAAGCTGGTAAGTCTTTAGGAACAGCGTAGTGCAAGAACAGGAATGGTCCATACCAACACTCGGGAAATTCAAGAAGACATATCAGGGGAACATCTTGCACATGACTAAGCATCAATACAAAAAAAAAACAGTGTATGGAAGGTGAAAGCAGAGACAGCCTATAAAGCAAGAATTTAGAAATGTTGCTTGGGCACATAGAAAGCCAAAGCTCAACTGGAGCTAACATTTGCAAGTGATGTCACAGTCAAAAAAGATCAGCAGTGGCTGCATTAGTAGTAAAAGGCTGGAAGGCTGGACAAGTAAAATGTGCTAGCATTGCTGAATGGAGTAGGTGATGGTGACAATGGAGACAGATGAAGCTGAGCTACTCTATGCTCCCTTTGCCTCAGTACGCGCTCTCATCAAACCTGCATATGACACCAAACTGGGGAGACCAATCAATACACTGGAGAGCAGGGCTGCCATCCAGAGGACCTAGACAGGCTAGAGGTATGGGAAATTCCTGGAATACAGCAAGGACAAATTCAAAATCCTGCCCCCAGGATGGAAGACTCTCTGACAGTGATACAGTCTGGGGACTGATGGACTGGGAGCAGTTCTGGGGAAAAAGCCCTGGGAACTCTGGAGTACAGCCAGCAGTATACCCAAGTAGTAGAGACAGCCAAGAGCATCCAAGGCTGTGTTAATAGCAGCACAGGCAGTTAGTCAAGGGAAGTGATATTCACCCTCTTCTCAGCACCCGTTAGACCACAGCTAGATACTACATCCCAGTTTGGGTCCTGCAATACAGGAAAAAAAGACATCAATAAACTGGGGTGAATTCAGACCATGGTGGTTGGGGCTGGAACACTTGCCCTGTGAGTAGAGACTGAAGGACTGGGGCTTGTCCAGCATGGAGAAGAGAAGGCTGCAGATTGACCTAACAGCAGCTCTGTGGTGGCTACAAGGAGGTAGGTCGTCAAGGGGACAGAGTCAGGCTTTTCACAGCCATACGTGGCAACCTCACAAGGGACAAGGGACATAACTTGAAAGAGCTGAAATTCATACTGAATGTAATGAAAACCTTTTTCCCCATGAGTTGAGTCGAACAGTGAAGTGGGTTGGCTAAATGGACTAAAGACTTCCTGAGGTACCCTCCTACTTGATTGTTCTATAAACCCATGATTCTATAGAAAACAGAGATTTCTACCATACAGTTATCACAACCTGAATGATCAGAAAACATATGCAAGTGGATAGGATACTCTGCTCTCATGAACTGAAAGGTATTTATCAAAAAACACTGCATAACAAGTAGGTAGAATATATAAGCATATATGTAGCATTCTAGATTATTTTCACCCTGAAAAGGTGTATTCCTCTATGGATATAAAAGTCCTTGATGTCTTAACTGCACAAACAGACATTTACTTCATCAGCAGACAATGGCTGTACTGCTTATCAACAAAGTCATAAGGAGTCAACTCTTCCTGCTGGAATTTTCAGGCTTCTAAAGCTTAGCAATGCAGAATTAAGTTATTTGGTAGCAAAAAGATGTCAGTGTGATCAAAGTAAGGATACTCCAAAAGTCACTGTGGTTTCATTAAACCTCACTGTATCAGTTTCCAAAAAGATGATTAAATAGGTTTGGACTTTACCAAATTAGACAATACAGTTTGACTGAATTCCAATTTATTATTCATAGACATTGCATGTTGGCAATTCTAGCTCTTTGAGGAAACCTTGGAGAAGGATTTTTGGGTATTGTCTGCCAGGGAGTAGTGAGGCTGAGCTGCCCTTAAAGGCAGGGAAGACAAGGGTGAGAAGCAGCAACTTGCTGAGGGCCGCAATCCCATGGTACACCACTAAGAGAGCAGGGCTGGACTGGGGACAATGACTGAGGTCAGCTCAGTGCCTGGTGATTGCTAGGCAAGTCTTCACTGACCAGGCAGGCCAAGCCAGGAAGTCAAGTCAGCAAAGCAAGTTTAGGATTAGCAAGAAACAGAACACAGCATAGTGTATGTATGACATAGCTTCTGGCAAGGACTGAGCCTAAATGTGGCTCCCAGGCCAATAGGAACAATGTGCATAGACGGAGGCCACAGAGTATAGATACCTTGGATGTTCCGCTAAAATATCTTCTCTTATGTTTGGTTTCTTCTGCAGTTATGGAGCAATATTCTGTTTTTAAAAGATTGTTTATTTCACTGAATTTTTACTCTGTTCACAAGCTCCAAAGGAAAGAATTAAAAGAGAGATGGATTGGACTGCCAAGGAGTCACAACTCCTTCTCAAGGAGGTGTAATTTGGGTGGGTTGGTGAATGTCCAGATTCTGCTCTTGGGATTTAAAGGCAACATACCTGTCACATGAGATTACCACACACCAAGAAAGAATGAAAGAGCTCAAAGCTGTTTCCTTAGACTATCACTCCACTCACTTTAATATCTACATATTTAAGTAGGATATTGAAGTGAGCCTAGAGAACAGGAACAATCTTTGAAAATTAATGGGGGTTTATATGTTATCCTTTCTCAAATCCAGGGAAAAAAATCCTTTATTAAAAATATCAGTTATATATTAAAAATAATTCTTTTGTTTTCATTTACCATTGTTACGTTCTTGACACAGAGCTGTGTCACATAATTATGACTGGGCAAAGAACTTACATGGTCCTAGTCCTTTCTGTAAATTAGACAAGCATAACTCTTATAATTCTCTTTCAGTGAAGTATCCTCACACTTATGTCCTCTAAGGTTCTCAGCATACAATGTAGAGTGTGCTTCTGTGTCATTGTGAACCTTCATTCAAATCAAGCACGAACTGCTAACATGAACTTGAAATCAGCCTTTGTGGTCCTCACAGTTTAGATTAGGACCTCCATTATTCTTCCAGAACAGAGTCCAACACTTTTTAACCTGCTCATCTGGAACTTCCTAATGATAGAGGTGTAAATCAAACATAAAAGTGATGTGAACAGCATAAAACCAAAAACAGTGGGTTTGCTATTCTATTAGTTTCAATAGTTGATGCCATTTTTAAGATAATCCTCTCAGAAAAAAAAGGCTTTTGGTTAGCTTCACAGCTGTGGGTAGCCTGTTGAAATTTTCCAGTATATACAATACAAAATATGGTTCAGAAAAATGGCTTGCAATTTAATTCTGCCAAGGCTGTACCCAAATTACTGTCAAATCTGTGTTTGCTGTTGATTATGTGTTTGTTCATTCCCAGAAAGATAAAATGAACCAGCCTTTCAGTGTAGACTTACAGGGCTCTACCAAGCATATTATACAAAATGAGATGGGGAAAGTGCTGACTTTTTAGAAGACATGCAAAAATTAAGAAAAAAAAACGGAGATTATGTCACAGATTTAATAAGGAGAGATTAGGAAATATTACTATACACTTTAAAGAACGGTCAAAAAGAATATGGAATTTATGTAACATATTAAGTGGAAGCGTTTATTGATCAAGACAAGGGACAACAAAACACAAAATAGTTGAATTGGACAGCATGAGCTCCAATAGCTTCTATTCTAAGTTTAGAATTAAAAAATGTATCTAGCCCTCTCAAATAACTGACTGATTTATATGTGTTTAATGCAATGCAGTGTGTTCAATGACAAAAGGAAACAAACAAATTAACATTCATACCTGCAGATCCAGTGAAATATAGTGGAAGATTAAGACTGTGTTTTGGCCTGTAAACCATTACCATCTCTTTTACCTTCTATTTGTTAATATTATTAGCTGTTTGCTAGATCGCAAATTTGTCTTTGTGATCTGGGCCAAGAAGCCTCTCACCCAAGTAGAAACTAAGTATAGCACAAATAAAACCCATCAATCTTTGGGGTGTTCTTTTCTCTCTTACTAAAATAAAATTAAGCTTTCTGATTGACGTGAAATCTGTTGGAACAAAGCCTGTTGGGTGCATTATAAAACTTGTATCAAAGAAAATTATTCTTCCAAAATCCAAATTGGACTCTGATTTCTTTCAAAATCTGATTTTCAGGAATTACAAATTATCCATAAATTCTCATAGAAAGTAAATATTTATAACAGTGATCCTGAAATTAAGTAACTTAAAATAAGACAAATAAATAAACATGTCAAATGGTAAATATGCCAAATACAGTGAAATATGCCAAGTCTGCCCAGGAATCAAAATGTAGAAACATTTGTTCCCTTTTTTTCTTTCTTTAAAAGTATTTTACATTATAACTTTCTTGAAATACTTTTTTTCCAATAGTTAAATACTTTTTTTGGTCTCATAATTCCTTTTTTTCTATTTGATAGTATTTTTACATAGTTCTGAAAATGTGTTAATGAGAAGTCCTCTATTTTTCTGCCAATTTAGCTTTAAAATAATCTGCATAATTAGTAGAACTGTGCAAAGGGGTTGATATAGAAAGAGCTGATATTATTAAATTCAAATGCAAATATGCATATACAGGAAATACTTAGTCTCTTTGCATATAAGAATAAACGTCTCGTTTGTTGAGTCAGAACTATTACCAAAATCTACCAGCACTTGCACTTAGACATATTCCAAAGCACTGCATAAACTTCCACTCTAAAAAAGAAATAATATTTTCTGAAATTCATAGAAAAAGATTAAAAATGGTCTTATTGCCAAAGGTACTGAAGTCATGTGTAATGCACACCCAGTTTGGTTTTTTGTTTTGTTCTGTTTTTTACTTTGTTAGTCTTGTAATTTATATTTATTAGAAAATACACAGCAAAGAGCATAAGTATGGATGCACCATGTGATGATGTGCAGACAAACAGACATTTATTTCATTTTAATGGCCTTTGGAAATCATCTGAAGAACATATACTGATCTTCATGATAATATGTTCCACTGTGTAATATTGTTAACATCCTTATTTCATGAGTACAATTTATGTTGGGAGGAATGATGCCTTTATTTACATTTCCAGTCTTCCAAAGAGAATGACTGTGCTTCTGTCAGCCTTTTATGTCAATTTTCTTCTCTGCATATTTTATGAAGGTTTATTTTATTCCAGTGGTTTTCCTTTCTCCATTTTGAAATTGATTTAGAAAGGTTGAATTGTGCCTGCAATTGAAAACAGGACTAGGTAGCTAATTTCAATATATACAAATAATTACAACAATTTCAAACATGTCCCATATCTGCCTCCAAACAGCCCTGAAATTTCATCAGGAATTAAGCAGTTCAGGAAAGGTCTAAAATTAATAAGATGAATTTTCTAATACCAAATTTTAAGCATCTTTAATTCCGAAGTGAAATCCATGACTTCTACATTTACATACTCAGCATTATAATTACAGAAATTTATCCATATGTGTCCATTTCAAATAATCTCCTCTTACCCAGTGCTATTGAAAGCATCTCAGTTTACCCACCACACAATTAGTGATATGTATTGAAAAAACTGGAAGGTGAAAAATAATCTGTAATTAACAATTGTAGCTGTTAGAAATCCTAAATAATCATAAAGTCCACAGTGAAATAAGTAATTTATGAATGCATTGTTCAGTGTAAATTTTCATTAATTCATTAGTCTAGGGACTCTAGATACTGGCATAATGGAATTATTCTTTATAACTTTTCTCAGTTAGAATTTCTCCACCATGACAGATGTCTATGCTGTAAAAGGTGGTATACCTGGAGGCTATGAGGATTGTTCCTTAGTGCCAGTGTGGGTTCAGTGTGATGTTTGTAGGAGTGAGAGGGCTGGTACATCATGAAACTGTATTCTGTCTGCATCTGGGCATATGTTCTCTTGGGAACACACAGAGTGATGGGAAGAGGTAGAGGAAGGAGAAGAGGAGGAGATGAAAGGACAGGGCAGGGCAGGGAAGGGAAGGGAAAGGAAGGGAAATGACAAGAAGGGGAAAAGTAGGGAGAGGGAAATAAGGAAAAAAAGGAAAAAAGAAAGGGGGAAAAGGAACAAAAAAAAGAAAAAAGGAAAAGGGTAAAAAAAAGGAGGAAAAAAGGGTGACAGAAAAAAAGAAGGACAAAACGGAAAGAAGAAGGAAAAAAGAAAGAAAGAAAAGAAAAAAGAAAAGGAACAGCTCTGAGATATCTGTAATGTATCTGGAGCATGGCCAAAGCCATGCAGAGATCGTAGAGACAGCTTTAAACAACTCTCTTCTGTCCTTTGCTTTCATCCCTTTTCACCCAGCAATTCATGACATGAGAATAAACCTGAGTCAACATTTGCAATTACTTCATTAATGAATAAACAAGTTACGCAGTGAACTCATTAAGAACTAAAGACTCATGCTTGCTTGCTTGATTTGACTGTCTGTAGCTTTGCAACTCCTCCTTTGTCATATAGCTGTCTCCATTATTCTAGAAAATCTTGTTTTACTTTGTTTTTCTGTCTCTCTTGAAAAAGAGAATTCTGAGCATAGCTAAAAAAAGGATCTACAATCTATTCTAAAACAAAGCAGTAAATCAATACATTGGCTGCCTTTACCATTCTAATAAACTGTAACATCACATTTTATTTGCACAAGTCTTTATTGTATACTTTTTTCTTTTTTTTTTATAAATCTCTGAGCTCCTAATATTTTGTTTGCAGAATCTCCTTATTTTCAGACATTAGTCAATCTACCTCTCCTTTTAAGGTTGAAATATATGTAGAAGGAAATAATGGCCTAATTAAACTAGACATAAAGTGGAAGATGCTAGTAGCTGTTGTCTTTTCAGTTAAACAATTTTTTTTTAATTTTACTTTCTTAGCCCTGATCTGAAGTATTTAATTTATACTCTACATATTACTTATTATTAATAATAAATAAAAATCTTATTTGAATGCATAAAAATATGTAGATCCTTCTTAGTACCATTAAATCAGTAATGATACCCTAAGAAAGATTTAACTATTTATGCCAGTTCAAAACAAGTATTACTTTTCATTATTTTGATTTTCACAAAATTACAAATCATGCAGAAACTAGGCTTAAGCATAATCTACTGTAAAATAGAGTTTGACATTTCATTGATATGGCTGCCTGACATTTTCTGCTACAAGCCCTTTTTAAAAATTATCAGAGTTTTTGGACTTTATTTTTGCTGTTAGTTTTTCTTAGTGTTTGAATAGAAACAATTCAGTTACTTCCTAGAATGTCTTTGTGTTCTTGCTAAGAAAATCCCATAAGCAACTAAACAAGTCTCAAATGATTAATGAATGGATTCAATACATTGAAGTGGGGTGATATGGGCAGAAAAATGCCTGATACTGTTTTTCTGGTAAAGCAGCTGGAATATATTTATTTGAAACTATCAGATGATTTTCGGAGCGCTTTCTGTGCTCTCTCTTCTCATACTTTCTGATCAAACTTTAAAAATACACCCATACTGTTAAAAACAGAAAGAAAGAAAGAAAAAAAGCCAGACCCCTGCAGTTAGGCTGAGTAGTGAATCCCATTCTTTCATTCTGTTTTCATTCATTTTTAGCATGCTCCCTAGCATGGTTTTGGTTCACACCAACCAGTGATCTTTGAGATTGTGCCTAGGCACAGCTCAAGGGGTCAGAGGCATCCAAGAGCACTCCCATTGGGCAATATGGTTGAGTCCATACATTTGGTCCATTTCACCATGCTCAATCTTGTAATATTATTTTAGGAAGTTTTCAAAATCTCGTGCATATCCTGTAGTTCACCCAGATCATACCCCAGATAGCTCAGTCTCACTCCTTAAACACATCATTTGATGGGTTGCAACACAGCCCTCACAATTTTTCAATACTTAGAACTGAAAACGGTAAAGACTGTGCAACGGCCACTTTAGTACCACGTAAGCCTTAGGTGCTGTCCACGGCCACCTGCTATACAGTGTTACAGTAGTCAGCATTTACTCATCCTCAGGGCCAGACTGCAGTGTCTATTATGTCTCTGTAATAGGCATAGGCTGAGCAGCTGTCATGGAGCTCTGCAAAACTTCACTGATGCTTTTTCTCTAGCCAAAAATCATTTTGATAGTGTGTTCACTGCCTTCTTACTACCAAGCAAGTTGCAAAGCGTGGGTGGGAAGGAGAAAAGGACAAACTCAAATGCAAGGGGCCAAGAAGCAGAGAGATGCTGACAGTGTTAAAATAGGAGTGAAAGGAGCAGAAGGGTAGGAAGAGCAGAACAGAAAAGTGAACCACAAAAGAGGTCTGCTCGAGCTGCTCTTTGAACAGAAAAAAAAGTTATGAATTGCTAAATATGCTGAAAATGTGGACTGTAGGCATATTAAGTGGGATCATCCAGAGTTAACGGACATTCGAATATTCTGGTATTAAGCTCCTTGTATCTCAGATGTGTATAATAGTATTATCCTTCCTCAAAGTGATGTTGTGCATGCAAAATAATGTTTGTGAGCTACTCAGATATCACAATGATGTGTATACCACAAAAAATGTCCCAGAGGAAGTTATTTTGAATTCAGTGTACAGTTGAAATGGTGTCCTGTATATAAAATATGGATGACATACTGAATGATGAAGTTAAAAAATAATTGGCTAGCTAGCCAGCTAGCTCTTTTGTGCATATACCCTATTCTTTGTCCTTTGGCCAGAATTGTCTCAAGGAAAAAATAAAAATTAAATTGTTATATAATTACAGTCTGTATCATAATGTATATGTCAGTCAGCTGAAATTAAAGTTGTATAGGGAATTCTAATCTGATAATGCTTGGGTTTTGAGTATTTGACTTTATATTGTTGTGAGAGGTCTGTTTTCAGTCCCTTTCTCCCGTCTACACATAGTAAAATATTAAGTTTCTCTTTTATACTTATGGTTCTTATAAGTGAGATGTATCTGTTCACCTGACCAAATCTGGGAGAGTATATGACTGACATTAGCTGATCACATTACCATGCAATATCCTCCCCTATGGAGCAGAGGGCATGAATCTTTTTTAGTTCACCTGATAGCCCAGGTGCTCAGAAACTGCAGACAAGCCGTTTCTACTCTCTACAGCCCTAAGAGGAAGGATACATCGGGTTTATGTAGCCCTAATAACCATGTAGACTGCAGATTTTACAGCCATGAAGAGAAAGAATGACTCTTTTGTAAATGTTATACAAGGAAGAAACCTACTTATTTTGAGTTCAGTTCCAGTGAGTGAAGTTTGTACTAAACAGTATCCTTACTATCAGTGTTCCTATTTGCATGGCTAATTCCTTCTCTTTGGGTGTATAAGTAAAAAAGTAAGCAGCTCAGTGGCAAAAAAGATCTGTAACAGTATACAGGAATAAAAAGCAATACAAGTTCATTTGTAAGCCCAGGAGAGCAAAGTCTGTACTTTTTATGTTTGCTCAGCATCAAATGCAATAGAGCCACAATCCTTGTTTTGCTCTTGGGAAGAACATCAACATTATTACTATAAAATCGTTGGTGTTTGATTATATTCTCAGTTTTTGTTGCAGTTCCCGTTCAAATTAGAAGAATGACCAGAATTCAAAGAGAAAAAGAAAATATTGTTTGATTTCATCAGTTCGCCAGTCACAGTCTTTTAAATTCTCTTTACCTCCATGGGACAATGAATTCCACAACTTCATAATTACTTTGAGATTTGTGAGTGAGTTGTAAGGTTTTAGAGTTTTGCACTGCCTTCATATTCTATTTACCATTTAGAGGAATAGTGAGGCACCAGTTAACTATTTACCCCAACCATTTGTCAAAATAATCTTTAAAGTTATGGTGCCTTACATTGCAGACAGACAACAAGTTATAATGAAAGAAGCTGATTATGGTTTCTCAGTATCCATCATGACATAGCACTGCGTTGAACAGTCAGTGAAAATGATGTGTTAGGGGATTTTCAGCTAGGAAAGTGGGGGAGGGTGTAACAGACTGCTTCTTCATGAAAGAAGTGCTTTGTCCAGCATGCTAAAAATGAGCTACTTGTTGGTGTGCAGAGCTGGCTCCAGTCCAGAGTCTTCAGACCTCACATTTTCTTAGCTTTTCTTTATCTCAGACACTGAACGGTATTTCTAACTGGTGTAAAGATATCTGACATTCTTCTTGCGTCAAAAAGAACAATAAGGAAAATAATATTAAGGGACAATAGCATTTTGTAACTTGTTTACACAGAGCAGGAGGAGTCTCTTCATCCTAGTTGATTAGAGATGTTAAACGAGAATCAACACATTTTTTGTCCTGATTTTAGGGGATAGTCTTACATTAAAATTAAAATTTGCAGTTAATGCCTCTTCATAGTTCCTTATAATGACTGTCTTTTTTTTTCTTTTCTTAGAGTTACAAATACATACACTACTTAGATAAATATTTGCTATTGTACATGTTTTAATTCTGAGGGGTTTGAGTTTGGTTTTTTTTTTTCCTTTCCTTTGGTGTTGGGTGAGAGTTTTAGAAGCATTTCATAGTCCAATAATTTTATGAAGTCTTTTTTTTTTTTTGTTAAATGTGTTACTGGAAAAAGGGTTTTCATAAAGTTATTCATGAATACAGGCTGAAGGCGAGCAGATTTTTAATCCAAATAAAATGGTGAAGATAAAAAGAAACCACCAACAACCTACTGTCTCAATTCAAAAGCTGAAAGTTTGTGAAAAGTGAAAATTGGCTTTTGTTGATTAAAGTATTCTATTTCTGTACCTACTATGACCTTTTTTTAATATATATAATTTTCAATGAAAAAACTAATCAAATCTAACCTATCCTGATTAAAAAGCTTTGGTTTTGAGAGAGAAGTATTTTCATCTTATCATCATTATTATTAACACATATTCCAACAGTCCTAACAGTCCCCCTTTCATTTCCAAAAAAATTCATTCAAGTAATTCTAAACATGAATGAGCACATTTTTGAAAAATCACCAAACAGGTATGTGCTTAATGAAAAAGGTGTTAGCAATTTGACTTTCCTTTTGCCCTATTTCTGTAAGTTTCTGTTATCCCCTCAAAAAGACAACAAAAAAATAAAAAACAAACAAAAACAAACAAAAAAACCCTCCCACCCATCCCCCTCTGAACAAACAAGCAAAACAAGATGTTTTGATCTTTCAAAAGAAGAATGAAGAAGAGCTAACAAAAGCCTCTGTTAGACCCCATAAGGTATCTCTGAAAATACATTATAAGGTGAAATACCTGTAAAAACCCAAAGCTTTCCCAAAATTACTTCGGTCATTGGAAATAAACAGAGTAAATGGATGGTTATATTTCTAAAAGTTGATACTGGCCCAATTCCTCTATCTTTTGAACTAGTGGAGGTTTCATGGTTAGATCAGTATATAGTTCTCAGTGCAATCTCTATGTAATTGAGACTCAGACGTTTCTGCAATCTTCTTAAATATATTAAACAATCAATTTTACATAACATGAAGTGTATTGCACATTTGGGGGTTTAAAATTCCTTAGCTGTACTGAAAACACCACAAATGATTTTTTTTTTAACCTATGCAGCATTCCTTAAAATACAGATTATCATATCAGAAAACACCAAATGATATCTGGAATCCAGTATAAAAAACTCCACCAGATACCTATAATCGTATTTGCTGAAGTGTGAACTGAAAAAACTCTCTTAAATCTTTCCTTTTAAATGCTGCTATATTGTGACAGATATCTTATGTTCACACATTTAGAATAAATTGAGTCTAGGTGAGTTCAAATGTTGAAGCATGTATATTTCCTTTTATATATGTATATTTCCTTTTATGACAAGGTCACCCATCTAGCTGACAAACAGTACACTGACAGCCAACTATTTTTCTTCTTTAGATTTTTATTCCAAATTACCCACAAATGTGAAATGAAAAAAATTGAAAGTGGAATCTGGCTAAGACCAGTGTACTATTAACATGAGTAGCAATTCAACCTTTAAAGTTTTGGTTTTATTTTATTTTAAAATTATAGAAGCCAGAGCTTTATTCAGTGTTCTTTGGTATAACTTCTCCTGATAGCACCAGGAACATAAAATCTACAGCACATGATCTTTGTCTGGTCATCTGGCTGAACAGCCACAATATATTAGAGCTGAAAAATCCATGTCATTGTGCTTTATTTTTTTTTTTTTGTATTAAGCAGAAACTTATTGATACAGTCCATTGACATCTAAGTAGATTATGTCTCAAGTCCAAAAATATTTTTTAGGTTTTGATCTGTGTAACAAATAACCTGAAAATGATGATTTGCCTCAGTTATTAATTACAAGGTAAGTATGCCTGTAAAGAATATGAAGCAATAGGTATCTCATGTAATAACCATTTAGAAATTTTTTTTTTGTCATTTGGAACCAAGGTATTTCATTAACAGACTTGTGAACAGTAGCACAAACATAAAGGACATAGCCAGATTTCAGAGCCCTGCTGCTGGGTAGAACAAACTAAAGAAGGATGAACTAAACCTACATAGGCAGGTAGCACAATAAAAGACCCTACATTTTTACTGTACAAAATTGCAAATGAAATGCAGTGAGTGATGTGACAGTTGATGACAACAACAACAACAACAACAACAACAACAACAACAACAACAACAACAACAACAACAACAACAACAACAACAATAATAATAATAATAATAATAATAATAATAATAATAATAATAATAATAAGGTATTATTATTATTGTTTCCAGATATTTTTAACACGTTATTAAAAAAAAACCCCAACAAACCACAAATATTTTGTTGAACTCTACATTACAAAAATATAATTGCTAATGTCCCAGAGATCTTCTTGTTTTTGTTTCCTGGGATTTCTGTTTGTTTGGGGTTCTTTTTTGCATATTTTACTGATGTTCCAGGGATTAGTATGATTCACAGAATCTATAGGTTGGTTTCTTTCATTAGTAATATTTCTTATAATAGTTAAAGCATTGAAATAGGTTAATATTTTTCAAGAAGCAGTGTTGCATTTTAAGACATTGAAGTTCAGGTTAAAAGTCCACTCACCGAGTAAGACCTTGTCTAAATCTCACAGTAATCCCCTTTGCACTGACCTTGGTAAGCAAAGGACAGGTCTATGTGATAGGATATACTGACTAGCCTTTTGGGGATTTCTTCACTAGTGATACAGGATAGACAATCAATCCACAAAAAGATGTACTAAGAGGGTCACAATGTGGTGTTTGGTTGTTAGTATGCACCACAGAATATCAGATCATTTGCTGAAAAAAGGTGCTACCCATGTGAGTTCTTTTTAAAAAGCATCTGATGACGGTATCTTTTTTTCTGCACCATGAAAAAAACCCTAAAAAACAACAAACCCAAAAAGCCCAAACAAAGGGCCTGAAGAATTAATTAATAACAAAGATAATGGCAAAGATATTGTCTATATATTTGTTTATTTAGAAAAATAACATTCCTTTACTAAAAATCCTAATCATGATCTTTTTTTCTCTGTTGTGTATCTTTTAACTTTTATGAGATCTGTGAGATAAGGATTTCCTAAAGAAAAAAAAAAAAAAAACAAAAAACAAAAACCACACAAAATTTAAGTTGTTATTTGAAAGTTGTTCTCAATGGTAATTACTGCATGGGTCAGAACAGTATGTAGTTGAGCTAATTGCTGAAAACTACCAGGGACCTACAGTATGTGAACTTCTCTGCCTTAAGTTAATGAGAAAAACATTCACTTTTAAAGCAGTAGGTGGAAACAGAAACTGTCAAACCATCAGAATGCAAACTAATGAAACTTCTAGATGGTTATGAACATGAGAACAGAACAGAACAGAAGTCTGCCAAAGATTGAAATTACAGTGTGCACAGTCACTTTGTTTATGCTTTAATGGTTATGGTCATCCTTCAGCAAACAGCAGCAAAAGCTAAAACAAGAAAAATTTTAGAATTAATTTGTGATTGAAAGTCCTAATTTTCTAAGAGGAAAAAAGGACTAGGTAGTTAGAGGAAAATATGGAGAAATGAGAAATTTGTTTTGGCTTCAGTAAAGATGAATTAGGAATGAATTTGATATTCTAAAGCAAAATAAAAAAAGATGTGTTTATAAGTTTAATTATAAAATTGTCTATTCTCAGGGCTCTTGCATTTGTCTGTACCCAAAGTGAATGGGTGTCTGCAGAAATAGAAGTTGCATGACAAATTTTTTTGTTGAGAAGCATTTTTGAGATACTGGAAAGACTTCTATGGGTTCACAGTGAATAAAACTGGTTAGAATGGGTAGTATGGTTAACCCCTTGAAGAAACTCTGTCAGGTAACACTGGTCATAACAGTGTCACAGTCTGTAACAGCATAGAAAAATGGAGGTAGAAGTAGTCTTATCAGATAGACAATGGGCTGGTTTTGTTCTGTTGTTGCCAATAATTTGAACTCTCTAAGTATGGTATACCGCCACATTTATCTATTACACTGCAATACTGTTTTTCCATATTCATAAAGAGAAATTAGGACATGTCTATTTCTAAATTAGAATAAAAAAAAAAAAATTAGTTTCACAGTAGTTTGTAAAAAAAAAAAAAAACAACCAGTATGTTTTTCATTTAGTGATACTTGAACTCTCCAGGCTAATTAGTGGGTGAAATGGTAGATATACTTGAATCATTCAGAACTAGTTTGACATCTGTTTAAAACTCTGATAAAGGAGGGAAAGGGATACAAGATAACCAATGGAAAGGATGGCCCAAGATTAGCTGCCCCTTGAAATTTGGCTTTCAGAGTGCAGTCGCTTAATGGATAGCACATTCATTGACATGCTTATAACCCTGCATATTTAAAGGTCACAACTGATATATGATGTCCTACTGAGTGTCCTAGCAGCTTAAAAATTAGCCAGATTACTTTTTTTCCAGTTGAAACAGACCCTTCACTGCATCCACAATGAAAACCCCAATTAATCTATTGCCAAATTAGTTTTATTACAGCGACATGTCATACTGACATAATCTGCTCAGAATATCAGATTCAGTTTCATCTCTATAATCTGAACCTTTAACTAGTGAAGTACTTTTCACATTGGTAACACAGTGGAATAGAAGAGGCACATTTTGAGAGGAGAGAAGGTAGAAAATAACTAACATGAACAGAAATAATATGTCCTGTTTGAAGGACAATCTAGCCTACTCCTGAATCCCATTCAGTTAACTGTTGTGCTATATATACAGAATTTTTATGAGTTCAGCATGATGATCCCCAAGATTCCTTCTCCTTTAGTCGTTCTGTTCTCTCCCCCACAGCACTGCAGCTTTTCTCAAATGAACAGCTCCAACTAAGGAATCAAAATTTAGTGGTCAGATTTACGGGAGTCTTCAGTACACAGGAGCTCTCTTTGAAAAATGTGGCCACTCGGATTAAGTGCCTAACCAGAAGCTACCAAGTGCTCTTTGGAAAATCTGTCTCACTGGTTCTAGAGACTAGCTTCTCAGGCTGAAAGTAGTTATTTTTGAAGATTGGGTACAATTCCTCTACATTTGGTTGCTTTCTGCTTTGAGGCAGCAGATAGTGTTGATAGCACTTGCATTATACTTAATATGCCACTTACATACTGTGAACAAAGAGGTAGATGACATCAGAATTCTCCAAATTCTGTAAATTGTAGTACATACTAATACTTTCCAGTTAGTTAGACTACAAGGATTGACTGTATATTATATCTTTTCCAAAGAAAAGATTGGATTTTTGCCAAATACATATACAAAAACATTTTAAAATATATACCTATATACACACACACACATTTTAAAAATCTTTTAAATTAAATAACCAGAATGTTAACAGAAAAATCACTATGAAATAATTCAGTCTGACCAATGAAAAGAAAACATACATATTCAGATATCTATTTCAAAGTTCTAATTTACATAGGTCATACAAGTAATCTTGCCTATTCCATAATACTGAAATTCAAAGACAGAAAGCAATGTTAGAGTTAGGGGAAAAAATCATGGTTTACCAAAGTGCACACCATATGATGTGTAGGTGTGTCTATAGAGCTGACTAAGAGATACAAAATAGAAAAAAAAAAAAAAAAATCATCAATTTACCCTCTTAAAATCAGGAAAAAAAGATGAAATTCATCATAGTCTAATTATTCTGTAATGAGTAATTTATTGACTTAAAGTATTCAACTTTTTTATTAGACTTTTCTTGTATTAGCAAAACCTTATACCTCGCTATGACTTCTGAAATAAAAAAGACCACATTCTTGTTTTTTGCTTAATTTTAGATAATTCACAGTACTATTTTCAAGGTAGTTTCCCACTTTACTTTCTGTCAATAACGAGTTTTGAGAAATCTCTAAGTAGATATGCTAAGGTATAAAAATAGTAAAAGACTTCGTTCTCCTATAATAGATTTGCTCATACATATCACTTGCTTTTCTGTGCACTAACAACCTGCCTAGAGCCAATGAAAATACTTCCTGTCTTTGAATTAGACCATAAGAGAAGAAATTTATATTGCACAGAATAAAAAAAGAATCTTCCCTGATATAAGAGCCTGTGTGAGATCTGGTTAACAAAAAATTCAAAGGCGTACACATTCCTCTGTTTAATTTGTACAACATACTTCCATCAGTCTTAATAAAGTCCAAAGTTCAGACTCAGAAGTAAGAAGGCAATTGCCATCATTTTACTGTAAAAAAGTGAATACTAAGCTTCATATAATAAGGTACAAGGTCTGCCTCAGGACAAACTATACTTACTGTTCTAATGCTACCATTCTTAGAGCCTGAGGAAAAGAAATCCTTCATTTTTCTTCCATTACATCTGAAGCTTTTGAATCCAAGGAAAGAGCAGAGAACTCTTCTTTTGGAGTTTGGTGGTGGAAATAACTTTCAACATCTAACAGAAGGAATTACTGGCATGGATATTAATTAAGTAACACTAGTCACTGCATTGAGCTTTCCCTGGGGTCTTTGTAAGCAGTTGCAAATGCCAGGTAATCTATTTTATTCCTTTATTTGTGTTTGATCTCTGATACAAATAAACTGCAACTCCTGTATTCGTATTTTTTTAACAAATCATCTCAAAAATTCTTAGGATTTTTCTTTTCCATAGCAATGGCCTTGGATTTTAGAAACATAACAAAGCTTTCCCTAGCTTTGTATTAACACTCCAACATCCCTAATGCTTTTCAGATTGTTTCTTTTCACCCTGCTTTAATAAACATTCCTGTTTGTAACATCATTCTACAACAAATTTCCTTCTCCGGTAATGGAAGCATGCTACTGAAGATATCTTCAAGTTACTTCTGGTCATCTGTGAGCTTAGAAAATAAAGTTTAGTCCAAATTAAGAAGGACATAAGGTCCTGGAGTGCAATTCAGGCTTGATTCAAATGTTTAAGTCCAAGAAAAAATTCAGCCTCAGAAAAAACTATTTTAAATCACTGCAATAGAATTCACCCTATCTAACTTTATGTACCTACACTTTAATTGTCTTAACTTGATCAGATGAATACTACTACCATTGCTTCTGCCTCTTTAATTCCCATGTGGTTTAAAACAATACTGAACTGACCCAATTTTCCTGCAGTCCTCCTCTCCTCTGGTAACACCACAGTCAGAGTTCCCATTTCCAATGGTAAATTCATATCCTAAGTAAAACTAACACATGGCATCAAGGGAGCCTTTAATTGTGAATTTATTTTTCTTTTGGATAAGTGGTTCTTATAAAACAGTTATTGACTATTCATATTTTAAAAGCAGACAATGAAGATAATCTAGGTACTCTACATAAAGCTGTAAAGAGACAATACATACATAAAAAGTCAAAAGAAATATTTCCTTATGTTTATTTAAATCTCACATTTCAGCTTTTTCTCTGTGTCTTGTAATATCTTCCTTCACTTCAAAAAATATAACTCTCTGGCTGTTTCTTCCCCTTATTTATATTTTTTGCTTCACTGGTCTACTTGGTGTCTTAGTTCATATTTTTCTTTACCTGAGGAAATTAGTCTCTGCCTGAATTTCCTCTTTTTGACTGTTCCATTTATTTTTTGCTATTTCTTCAGTCTGAACAGTTTGATATTTCACTATATCAAAACTTCATTACTCTGAATGCCACTATTTAGGTCACCTGAAGAGAATAAATCCACAATTTTCACTACTGTATAGACTGCTGAACTATAATTTTTTCACCTTATATTATTCTCTGTCCAGACCAATAATGTCCTTGTAAAAAGGTGAATGAAAGGAACTAAGCATATTATTCTAAATAAGTGTTAAACATAACCAACCCCTTCCATATAAGTAATGATTTTTTAATTTGTATTATCTACTTTTGCTTATTCATCCTATGATCCTGTTTACCTTTTGAACTACAGCTACAATATCTCCTTAATTTTTCAGGGAATGGTATAATCCATGACTATTTTATGTAATGTATACAATATTTTTTTATTATTTCTTGTTCACTGACCAAATTGGTCTGTATTCTGCACCATTTATTGGCATAGTTTTTCCAAAGTCCCAAATCCTGATTATTTTTGTTGTCCTGAGTCTTATTCTTCCTCTGATTATACTCATTATACACAAAAAAGTTTGCTGTAATTCTACAATCTTTTGCTTTGTACCTTTCAAAATTATATAATCTATCTAGATAAATGAGTGAATCTGAAAATTTGTTTGAAAAAGAAGACTGAGCTTCTGAATAACAACTTATTCTCTGACAAAAAAAATATTTTTTTTAAATAAACTTGGAAAGAGAAAGAAGCAGAAAAAAAAATTATAAACTACACCTTTCTTCGTAAAGAAAAATGTACTTAACTTGCTCTTTAAAAGTAAACACACACATACACACATTTGCACACAGGCATGCATACATAAAAACCCCACCATAATACAAGAAATGAATAATCTAATAATCTTCCCACACAGCAAATACGCTTTTGTAAAATAATTCATACTTTCCTTGACCAGAGTATACCTCCCTGCTCCCTTTTATCATTTTGGTAACCCCTATTTGCTGAGGTTCCAATGGATTATTATTTCTGAGGGAAGGAGGAAGCAATGAAGACAAGCGAGGAGGAAGAGAAAAAAGAGAAGTTATATTTGATCTATTTAATTCAATTTCCTCTCAAACACCTAGGAACAATTTTGAGGAACAGAGATTCTGATAGTACACAGACCATTGTGTGCATGTATGGCTGGCTCTGTGATCCATCACTCTGGTTTTCCTGTCTCTCTTTCTCATCACTGCAAAAGCCCCTTCACAAGTTTGAAGTAAATAAACTTCTACCCAGCTCTGCATGGCCAATAGATCGTTCATTAAGGACTTACTTTTTTCTTCAAGTGTGTTTTTCCTACTTATTACTTTAGCAGTCATGATTTCATAGAATCATAGAATACCAGGTTGGAAGGGACCTCAAGGGTCATCTGGTCCAACCTTTCTTGGCAAAGGCATGGTCTAGCCAAGATGGCCCAGCACCCTGTGCAGCTGAATCTTAAAAGTGTCCAATGTTGGGGAATCCACCACTTCCCTGGGGAGATTATTCCAATGGCTGATTGTTC
>JAOBAS010000008.1:12826494-12840479 GCA_025311575.1 Elanoides forficatus | reverse complement strand
GAATCTCTGCTCCGGCGCCTGGAGCATCTCCTCCTCCTCCTTCTGCACTGACCTGGGGGTCTGCAGGGTTGTTTCTCACACATATTCTTACTCCTCTCTTCGGCTTCAGTTTCTGTGTCACAGCAACTTAATTTTCCCTTCTTAAATCTGTTCTCCCAGAGGCACTACCACCGTCACTGATGGGCTCAGCCTTATCCAGCAGCAGGTCCATCTTGGAGCCAGCTGGCATTGGCTCTGTCAGACACGTGGGAAGCTTCTAGTGGGTTCTCACAGAAGCCATCCCTGTAGCCCCCCACTACCAAAACCTTACCATGCAAACCCAATACAATAGGTTAACTAAATTTTGGTTATATCTCTTTTACCTTCAGAATAGCATCATAATTATCTGCAAACATTAAGGGACAGAGTCTAAGTACTTATATATCTCAGATTAAACAGGTGTTAGTTATTTAGAAAATGCACATTTATTACAAGGCTACTGTGTTTTTTTATGAGTTCATTTCCATAGTTAGGAAAAATGTGAGAGTGCATCCACTTGGAGACTTGCAAGTGCTGCCTCCCTTTCGTAGATACTGTTAGGTGATAAATTATTGCAAAAGTACTCAGGAAAATAAATTCTTCTACCTGTCCAGCCAGCTTCCTAAGCCAGTGTTCATCCCAGCAGCATATGTATGGGAGCTATGTTGCAGTTTGGGGACCAATTAAGAAGTAAAAGGAACTCCAGCAATACATTAGAATTAAAGACAGGATGGATTGATGGCAGCTGAATAACTTGTCAGATAGCTCTTAAATGCTTATTTGTACCTTAGTGATGGTTAATTAAGGAATGGAAGTTTGATAAACATGTTGAGAGAACTAGAAAACTGAAATTACTTTTAGAATACTATTTTTACCTTTATACATTTCATGTAAAACAGAGTACATACGGTACACCATTGTTCTGAAGGTCGTTGTGACACAAGGGATTGAATTACAAGTGTTTGAAATTAGAATCTTAAATTCCTAATTAGACATCTAAATATGTGGCCTTATTTTGAAATAGTTCAAAAACTTGCAGTTGCAATATAAATCTCATTCCTGCATTGCCTATTTATAGAAAGACTGGGGTCCTTTTGCATCACTGCATCAGAAGAAAATTATTTCAGGAGGGCCAGGGATTGGCCTTGACTTTGAATAAATAGTAGCTAGAGAGCTACTTTGTGCCATTAATGAACCCAATAGTTTGGTTGCATGCTGTGTGGAAGAGCTTGTTCCCTTGAAGGTGCAGTAAACTTACCATTTTTCACTTAGTGGGAGAGCAGTTCAAGGAGCCAGAGGATGGATAAACATGATTGAACTGATGAACTGGCAAGCCATGGTGTGTTCATGTGTCTGATTTAAGATGCTTTCATTCTAAATTCCTTTCCAGGTTCACAAAGAGTGCACACATATTTGTCATTGTGACAAAGCCCTTATTGTGCAATATGCATTTTAAACTGTGCTTAGTGAACATAAAATCTTAGTATGAATTGCCTCAGCACAAGCTCCTCTTGTTTTTTATAACTACTAGGAATCCAAAGACATTTATGTTCATATGCCTGACATTCATTCTCAGGAAATAAAGATTCTTTGGATAGTAGTGCGTCACAATGAGTGAAATTAGTGTACCATTCTTCTAGTTTTCTGCAGACACACACAAATGTACACACTTATATACTTCCAAAATGTATTAATTTGTTCTCTAAAAGCAAGTTCTAATGATTTTGGATGTATAATTGAATGTTCCAGAAAAGAACATAAATTAAAAAAAAAAAAAAATATTTTATTACCTCTGAGATTCCTGTTAAATATCAGAGGAAACATAAATATTAATGGAGATTTAGGTTTTCTTTTCAAAAAACATAGCTATACTTGTTTAAAAAAAATAGAAAACCGAGATCTTCATGCTTAAATGAGTAGGCCAGCCTCATTGTGCTCCATCTACTTGTGAAAAATGTGTGTATACTCTTCTTGTGCAACTAGCAAAAATGATGTGAGATCTCTCATGCTCTAAGCACACCTTTACAAAAAAATCTGAAAAGTTTCAGAATCCCTGATCGGTCACTCCAAGAGAACACGGCAAAGTCGAACTTTGAAATGAACACGTACTTTGTAAAGTTGTGCCCTCTCCTTCCCCCTATTGGCTTTGGTTGCTAAAATGAAGTTTTTGAGCCAGTGACATGTTAGCATTTATTTCAGAGATGGATCAAGTCTTTAAATTTCAACTTATTAAAATTGATTTGGGTTCCATTTATGTAATTGAGAACAGGATTTTTGCCAGCAAAATTAAACTCTTTTGACCATTTGAATAAGGAAGTTGTGTACAGTCATCTATATTTTATTTGTACTGTAGTAGAACTGTCTGAGACTGAACAATTCTCTTCTTCCCCTCTAAATCAATTCCATTATGTTTCAGAGCCAAAAGAAAATGCAGTCCCCCAAGTCCTACGTAATTCACATTTATAGGTGTTGAAATACATATCTAAAATCTGAAAGTGGGTATTTATATACAAGTATTTCAAGCTCTCAGGTGCACAAAGGTTTGATTGTCAACATAATGAGAAAAAGCTTTTGACATAGTGAGCAGCTCTAAATACAGAATGGCTGCCTCGAGCAACTGGTGTTACTGGAATTTAACACAGTAATGGTCCTCAAATGCTCTGTCTTAGTTAACCATGTGTGTCTGCCGTGCAGATCCAGCTTACAGACTGTTCCCATTTGGCTCCCTATCTTTCCCTGGAGAAGGCAGGAACTGGCTGTTCAGGCGGAAAATGAAGCTTCAGCAGCCAAATGCTGCTCAAGATCTGCCTACCACAGAGAAAAAGAGAGATCCTGCCAGCTGATGGTGTCCTGCTATCCCATGGCCACCCGTTCCTTGCATTGGGCAAGAACAGCTGCCATGCACCTCAGCCAGACTTAACCAAGAGAAGCAGCAGCCAAGTGCTTTGGGCTGGTACGAGGC
Source organism: Elanoides forficatus (assembly GCA_025311575.1). Classification (NCBI taxonomy): domain Eukaryota; kingdom Metazoa; phylum Chordata; class Aves; order Accipitriformes; family Accipitridae; genus Elanoides; species Elanoides forficatus. Next base: position 12,837,499 of record JAOBAS010000008.1, on the reverse strand, counting down.
AGAAATAGCAGACTGAGTTTTGCGGCTTCTGTTTGGGCATTGGGAACCTCAACTCTGGATCTAGTTCAAGTGCTGCTGATAATATTGTTGATATGCTTTTATGAAATCTCAATACCCTCAACCCACTGATTTCCCAACCCAGATGTTACTTCAGGTAGAGACATATAGTACAATAGAGCTTTGACAATCAAGATAACTGCTCAAAATTATCTGTAGATTTTGTGGACTTAATAAAAAAGTTTGGGGATTTTTAATTATTTTCCCCCAATCCTTAGGTCAAAATTAATTGTCCAAGAATGGAAAAGAAAGGGAGGAAGGAAGAGTGTGGTAAAAACCCAAAATTGGATTTTAATATAATCATCAGAAACCAAAAGCAGGTAATTCTTTTCTGCTGAACTTAAGTGCTTATTTTTGGAGGGTAGACTGTCTTGAGCTTTAAAAAGGTGAAACTGGATGAGGTGAATCCCACTCCAGATAAGAACATAGCGTAAGTACCAAATTAAAGTTTGATCTATTCTCAGACATATCAGAGGGATAAAATTAAGTTAGATGACTGTTACTAAATGTTAGATGTTAGTTACTAAAATGTTTATTGTTATATAGGTTAACACAGGCTTAATCCTTTCTCTCTTTTACAACTCCCTCCCAGCAAAAAAAACCACCAGCTTGTCAAGTCTCCATGACAATGGTTAATTTAAAATCTGCATGAATCTGAAGAGTGTAACTCTCTAGCCATCACTGCTGCAGTTTGGAAGGTTTGGAATGGTTATCCACTCAGCGTAAGGAATAGTGAAGAGCGGAAGAAAGATGAAAACTCATGGCATCCTTCCTCTCCTCACATTCTCCCTGGGAATCCATTCAGTAGATAAGAAAAGTAAAGAAGTTCTTATACGTGGCTTAGAAAAGCAATCCTGGTTGGAGGCAGCCCAGTAGTCAGCAGGAGAATGGGATGAGAACACCCAGTAGGGAAGGAAAAAAGAGATACAAAGTAAATAAAATGTACAAAGACCTGAGACAGAAAGAACATTAGTTTCAATTTAATCAAAGGACATACACTTGTGATTCATGGACCTCTGCACACAAACGGTAAATATAAGTGTGCTATTTTGAAGAAAAGCAGGGTAGTGAGTTTGAAAACTACTGCTGAAAATATGAACACCTACTGTATCTTACTAATGAGGAAGGGCAAGGCAAGGAAAGGAAAGAAAAGAAAAGGAAATGAAAGTCTCATGTCATCATACTGTGTGGAAAATCATGTGAGACTTTTTCCAAAAGTAGTACTCCTCAAATAAAGACTATATGGTCTCCACAAGAAAACCAAGCCCTTTCTCTTAAAAATATGTTAAGAAAAACTGAAAATCACTACTGAAGCATCTTTCAAGACTGATGATGTATTTATAATGACAGTTTTCTTCAAAAGAATGATGGAAATGTATCTCTCAAAAATAACCCAAAGAAGCAAGGAATTATGTAAATAACAAGCTATACAGTACATATATTTTTAGAGAAAAAACCAAAGTTTATACTTGCTAATGATTAAGTAATATTTAATGATGTGTGCATCATTGGTTTAAATGGGAATATTGTATGTGGGGTAGCTCAAGTGAGCCATATAAACAAAGATATTTTGAGGACACAAATAATGAAGAAGAATCAAGAGAGGAAGATAATTATGTTGAGTTCAAGTATGTTATTAAACGCAAAATAATGATGATGAAATTGGTTTCTATAACAACAGATGGAACACCAGCTATGTTTGGATCCAAACTTTCATGGCTCATCGTCACCAACAAGCACTCAGAGGAAAAGTGATAGACTTGACACATGGAAGGGAGTAGTGATTAAAAAAAAGTTAACTCCATTCAGGTCAAAGGCCTTTAATGTTACAGGTCATGCAATATGCTGTAGACAGTCTTCCAAGATAGAATTTTGCAAAATGAGGTGAGCTGTCTGAGTGAAATTAATGTTCTAAGAAAATATATTGATCTTTTTTTCCAGAGGTTGAGATAACTGTATGATCAATAAACAAAGAAGTTGGTGAACTTTTCATGCTTCACTTTGCCAGGTTCATGGTCAACTGAGTTCAGTCAAGAGCTAAAGGAGAAAGAAAAGTTTATTACACACATGACAAGATGAAAGCCCTTCCAAGTGCCTTGCAGGTGAAGGCATTCAAAGTGAGGTTTGGTGTGCAGATACAATAAAGGAAAAAATAAATGCCAGAAGACCTCAATACTCTGCCCTTAAAGTGCTTCTGGTTATAGCATGAAAACAAATTAGGAAAAGTTAGAAAAATGTTACAAAAATTGATTTCTTAAAGACAGGACTGCAAACCTGAAAACTAATTAACCGTATACATTAAAAAGTATTTAGAGTGACCAATGGAATTTGTATCATCTTCTTCATGACAGTAATAGTCTGTGTGCTTGACTGTAAGAGTGAATTAACTGTTACATTTGGATTCCAGTGTATTAAAAAAGGAGTCTCACTAAGTAAATGGGTGTTCTGCTTGGAAGATTGGAACAAGAAGAATAAAATGTGGGTGTGAGGCGAATCCTGCAGACCTTTTTCAACTATCCTAGTTGTCTCCTCAGATCTACTTACAATATTATTTGCAAATAAAACTTTTCAATTTATATGTTGGGCAAACCTAAATAGCATGCATGAGAGGGCATTTTAGCCCTCATATTTCAACAAACTTTCAATAGCAGCAACAGAAAGGATCTAGTATCAAATATCCCGGTAGTCATTTAGTTGCCAATGCCAATACATCTGAACACTTATCCAACTTTTTATGCTGCTGAATATAACTTAAATTTTATGCCAGTTGATACACATTAGCAAAATGATAATGGTTAAACCAGACAATTAGGAGCCAAAACAGCTGTTTGTGTTCCCAGGTCTACAGCTGTTTTCTTCATTTGGGACAATTATTAACCTTATTTTTAAAACCTATGCTTAAAATTAGATGCTCTTCACCTACCACTTTCTCTGCAACTCCATATTTAAATAAATAGGGGCCCACATTGCCTTGGAAATCTCACATTGCCTTGGAAATGTCTTCCTCCACTAAGTCAAAATAACTGGGGTTGCTTACCTATAGAAAACAGACCCGTACTTAAAGGCTTCTTTTAAAAAATCTTTACAATGCTGCCCTTAAGCAATCTGTATTTATAGCATCTTACCCTGCGTTGCCTTAGCATCCAGAACTATCTGTGAATTCATCTGTTGAGTCTGATTCCCATAGATTGTGCTAAATTTGGGGGAGGAGGAACCCTAAGAAAATTAAGATAAAATGTGCCAATAAATATTTATTTAAACTGAATTCCCTCCTTTTTTTCCAGCTGCTCCCACTTAAAGCATTAAAATAGTGCTAAAAATGCCCCGAAACTAGGTAACCCAGCCAAAGCTTGTACATCTGCATAAATGGCAAAATAATTATTCATAATTAGTGAGTCATGTTATCATATTACACTGAGTACCAAGAGGAACAATGACTATTTATTATAATTATTAGTTTTAAAACACCATTCATGATCATGGTGCTTTTACAGAATTGGTAAAGGTAAACTCCATGACCCTGAAACTAGGTGCCTGGAGGCAATGGGACCAGCTGAACAAGAAAAAAAAAAAAACGACAAAACAACAAAACCAACCAACGGGGATTGAAAAATAACAAATTATAGGAAAAGTGCTAGAAACATGTAGTGGATATTCTCTTGATTCTAGAAGTATCTCTAGAGGTAACTTTAAAAAAAAACCTTAGTATTTTTTCCAAATATATCTTTGCCTTGCTAGGTCTGTGGAAGGTTGGTATTAGTGAATTAAATAAGACTGGCCTAATTTTTTGGCTGTGAGGGCAAGAAGCATGTCACAGATCACTGCCATATAGCTGAACTCTCTTTCTCTCCAGAACAGAGAGGCTACATCCAGCCGACTATCACGAATTGTCCCTGGTCCACATTAGCCTCTGAAAAGGGCCAGCCCTTGTTTGGTCAGGCTCCAGATCAACTTCTTGGTAGCTGGTCCAGGACATGTTAGGGATAGTGCTTATGAATTGCATAGATGTCTATACATTTCCTTTATGCAGTAGCCCTCATTTTGTTTCGTTTACTATGAAGATATAGACAGAGAGCTCAGACAACTTAAACTGAAGCCACAGGCAGTACTGGGTACAGACAGACACTTAGATATAAAATATATGACTACATTCTGGTCACCCAGAAATTCAGATCAGATATATATGAAAAATATATACCATCAGCTTTCCAACTAACATGCCTGTGTTTCTTTCCTGAGAAATCAGGATGTGAGCATAGCAGAAGATGTTTGCATAGGCCTTACTCTGACATGGAGGTAAGATGCTGACAGACTCTACATTTGGATTCATGCAACTGGAAGCTTTTGAAGTACTACAATTCAGGTATAATCTTACTAAACACATCTTCATGTCTTAACTACAAAATACTTCCTACCTCTGAAGTTAATCATCATGTTAATTAATTTAATAATAATAATAATAATAATAATAATAATAATAATAATAATAATAATAATAATAATATGCTCTGCTTCTTGGAATAGATTGCCTGTTTGTAACATGATGGTTTTTTTGAAATAGACAAATAACTAGCTTCAACAACCTGTGTTTGTAGACATCTCTTTTCTTCTTTATATTTAGATGCCCCTGTGTGCAGAGACAGTATATACACAGATATGTATACACAAGCATATATGTGTTTGTATGTGTGTGTGGTTTTTTATATATACACTTTTTATAGTACAGAGTACTGCATGTACATATATGTAAATCAAATTGTTCATAAACACATTCATATATCCATATATACTTACATATATGTATACACATTTTTATACGTGTATATGTATGTAGGTGCATGTATTCCTTTTTCAAGTATGGAGTAAAACAGCCTTTTTCCTTCCTACCCTCGAGTCTTCCTCCTTTCCCCGTCTCCGAGTTGTGTGTAAAATTAATTGTAAACCTGCCAAAGGAGACCCACTACTTTCTCTCAGCACAAACAATGATGCAGTAGTTTTTGGACACTACCACAGAGGCTGAGTTTGTTTTGAAGCTGAACAGCTTTGTCCCTAGTACAGCATTCTATTAGCATGACTTCATCCAGCAAAGCCCCTCTTGTGAAAACTTGGTGGTAGAAAAAATATTTGCCTACTCCAGAGATCCTGTTTGGCTACTTTACTCACATGGAACCACACTTACTTAGTGTGAGTAGAAGTCTCATTGATTTCCACAGAGTAATCAACATGTTCACTGAATATGAACTGCAAAACTGGAAATCTAGGGCTCAGAGACACTGTGAAAGTGTTTTCAGTAGAAGCTGGCAAGGTATTTGAAACAGGTTCCCTTTCAAAGGCTTCTAAATCTGCCTGTTTGAAACATAACTATTGTTATCTTTCAAATTTAGGATGGATTTCTAACTGTCTGTACATCTATGCTATTTTACTAACAGACTGTGCTGCTATGTCCCCTGGTGATGCAAATACTGTACTTTGGTATTAAATATGCAGTAAACTAAGTCAAAATCAAGCTCTTCAGTCTCTCTCATTTTTATCATTTATAGCTATGGGCTGAAGTCTAACCTTTCCTACATCATGCATCTGAGATTTGTGTCAAGGCAGTTTGATAGACACTACTGAGGAAGGTAAGGAAGAAAAAGCATTTCTTGGCATGGACGTTCTGCAGCATTGAGCACAATTCTGACTCTCCTAGAATATCCCCGGCACCTGCTACAGTCTGATTCCCAGAAATCAGTGACCTGTGTTAAGTTATTAGCTATTGTACCAACTCTTTCTTCAAGATTCTCTCTTTTAAAAAGTTTCTCACCTCCCAATCTTCTGATGCATTACGTGCATCTCATACATGTTCATTAAAACTGCTTATAACAGATGTCCATCCATATCATGCTGCTTCACACATCAAGATCCCAGGATTTAAACGCTAATCATGTATATGCTGTGTGTGCACACAAAGTTGCCAAATTTTCCAAGACACTGCTTTCTAAAGCCGCATATTATTATTACATGGGGGGTCTCTAAATCATGCCTAAGTAACTATGTTCTGAGTGTCTTAATAATGTGGGGTAGCTAACAGCTACCCAGACTGGACAGCAGTTGCCGAAGTCCCTCAGAAAAGCCTGAAGCTGATATTTACAGCCTATGCTATCATTAGGATCACTAAAGCTTTAGCATAAGAAACAAATAGCTGGGCTGGGACACCTCAGCCTGTAAAGAGGCTGACTGAGGTGGTGAACTATTATAACGGTCTTAACATGTATAGCATGGAGAAGCTATGAGCAAGCAATTGTTTACACTTCCTTCTAATACAAGAATGAGCAGGCATCAAATAAAACTAGCAGGTTGCATATTCAGAAGAAAGAAGAAGGAACATCTCTGCAGGCAGTGTAATGCACAGTTAAGTTCTGGAACGTCTTAATTCAAGACTTTTGTAGATGCTAAAAGTTTAAGTGGTTCTACAAAATTATTATAAAAGAAATCGTGGAAGACAGTTGCTTTGAGAGTTTTAAATACAGACACAATCCAATTTGCAAAGCACACACAGCATGATGGGTGGTAAAACACTATTCTGAAATGTATTACTACCTGCTTGTATCTGTTCTTCTACTCCTCCGTGTGCTAACACTACTGCACTTATGAAACTTCTGGTGGATCTGACATGACTGACCTGCTGCTGGATCTGGCAAGGCTGTTCTTACATTCTTCTCTTTGAATAATTCATTCTGACTCTGCACAAGACCAGTATCAGCGGCCCCCTTCAAATTCTGTTTTCCCATCAATGACAGAAATGCATTATACTGTAGCGTGCTATCTTTATGTAACTTTCATTAACACCTTCTACCATTTACAAGCTCAGGAAAAGTTTTCATTTTGCTATGAAATGGTGTGATCTTACAACATAGGTCATGCAATCATTATTTCTTGTTTGTATGATTATTATATTTTCAGTTATAGATTCTAAGCCATACAAATCTTAGGTTTACTCCTGCTAGACATTCAATGATCATGAGTTCTTGAATGTTCCTGTTGCATATCAATGGCTTCATGCATTTACTGCAGCTATATGGTAATTAGATTCAAAAAAAAGGGAAAAAAAAGGAAAAAAAAACCCTGTATTCAAAACCAAAGCAATTGAGAAACATAAAGCTAGAAGATCCTTCTTTTAAATGAGTATCATAGCAAAAGCTTAAAGCATAGCAAAATGCATTGAGAAATTTAAAGTTTATGCTGTGGACCACATAAAGAGAATACATCACATAATTTAAGCCAGTACAGTATCACAGATTTGCCCACTGTGAAAGCAAGAGACTATCAACACGACAGTAAAAAGAGAAATGCTTGGAAGAACCCAGATCTTTGTTTGATAGTAAGCAACAGTATTTCTGTTAGAAATGGCAAGTCATCAAGAAAATTGAATGCTTTTCCTATTAAACTGAACATCATGTGTCTGAAGTGTGGTCAAAATCAGGGAAATCACTAGTAGGAAAAACATTTCTTCAGCTGATGTACCTATCTGCTTTCAACTTATACTTTGCTGGCAAAAAAAATGCACAACTGTTAGTGCAAAGTTAAGGCCCTCGAGAACATCTGGCCTCATGAACTCTTGTAATAAATATCCCCTACATTTCGATTGCAGAATCAGTATTTCCAGGATTACCATATGAAACATGATTGATGTTAACTGAATACTGTCTTTTTTTCACTTTTTCTTGGCATATTGTAGTCTGTATAATTACACTAAAAAGTTGGACTCAATGAGTACAAAATCAAGTGTATAGTGCCAGAATTAGATCTGAAATTCGATCTGCTGTTAAGAATTGAGCGTCAAGGAAACTATTGTAAGAAAGCTAATACCCAAGTATACACTGTTTTTCTCAGGCCTTACCCCCTCCTGATCCTTCTCTGCTTCTGTTTATCTCCTTCCTTTTACTGCATGACCTAGCCCATAGCATTTCCCATTCCTAGAGGCTACACTCACACAGATGCTTACATCGTAAGTACATCCATTTGGAGATGGTTCTTTTCCCTTTTGGATCTTGACGGAAGGAAAGTGCCATGTAAGAATTATCACTTTTAATTAGTGATCTCTCAGATGGGCAGCAAGTAGAAAAGCTATGACAGCAAAAGGGAATGGGATGATTTTTAGCAGAGATAATCATTACAGAGCCAAAAAACCTTCACAGCAGTTCATTAGAGGGGCAACGTGTGATGTAGGCAAGACTGAAACAGCAGTCATACTGGCTACATCGGTAGTGCTCAACAGAGAATTAAGGACTAAGTCTTGTAGCTTAGAAGATGAAGAGTGGATCACACATGCTGCTCAGGGCTGGGTTCCTCTGACCACACTATTCTGCCCTGGGTTTCCTCTGAGTCCTGTGATTGTGTGACATAATAGGGCTTTTTCTTCAGTTCACAGTGTGAATAACATGAAGACTGTGATATTTTTACAGCATGAAATGGGGTGTATACCTTGCATACCTTGGGTTATACTTTGACTGTGGAAGGATTCAGAGACTTCTGGAAGAGTATTAGAGGATTTTGCAAGCTGGGAGCAACCATATTGCTACTAATCACTGACGAGCCTTGTTCGTTAAATTAAGATGCCATCAATAAGAAAAGTAAGTACTAGTGAGCAGGAATTGTACTTTCCTACCTTCTATTTCCAAATACTTATACCTGTTCACATACTGACCACAGGGTAGTGTGGTGGCCTGTCTTGAGGCATTTTGAATGGCTCCCCTTTTGTCTTCACCTTAGATTCTAGTGCTCACCAGTTCTTTGATGTAGACTTCTGATGTTATCCAATTCTTCGACAGTTCCTATTGCTGAGCAGTTTTACTAGCTGAACTACATGAAACCAAAGTGATTAAGGAACTTTTACAATCTAGCTTTTTTTTATTACAGTTGTTCTGGATAAAATCTCCCTGTCTTTTATACAATGAAAATCAATGCTAAATATCTAGGCAGTATAATATTGAAATCCCCACATTCAATTACTATTGAAAATATTGACAAAAAGTATAAAAAATATTAAACAATGTTTCTATCTTATCAATTACATAAACTAGAAGCTCTTCATTGTAGGAATCATCTCTGGATATACATGTATTTAAAGCCAGGTGCATGAGAATGTATTTTGCCCTCAGTCTTTCCAGGGGAACTTTCTACAATATATCAAAATGACTGCAAAATCATGGAATTCAAAACTTTGAAAGAGCACTAGATCAAATTCAAAGAGAAAATGAATTTTCTAATATATGTATATTTCAAATTATATGTAACTGTAGTTTTTAAAGTTACTAGTGTAGGTATTATAAGAAGATGTTATAAGCATAGAGTTAATTCCACTGCCTACAGCAAAATGGCAGAGAGCCTGACGGAAGGGGAAATATCTCCCCTTATAACAACCTGATCAGCCTACTGGAGGCTGAGCTATTTCCTTAATTTTACACAACCTTTGGAACTCTTTTTGACAGCCAGGTTTTCAGGGATAGATTCACACATGAAAATAGCCCTGCTAGCTTCATGTCTTCTGGCACAGTGCACAAGTAATAGAATAAAGAAGAAAATGAAAAAGTGCAAGTATACACAACCCGAACAAGTTTTACAAATCAGGGACTGTATCAACCTAACGGTAAGGCAGAATTTACTCCTTACTAACCAGTTTTATGCAATGTAGCTTTTTTTTTTTTATTAGAGGCAAAGAAGAATCCTAGCACCTGATCACCAAGAAAATTTTTTTATCTTACATACGCCATGATCATTTTTCTACTTCAAAGAATCCGCATGGTAACAGTCCAATTGACTTGGAGTGAATAGTTTCACATGTAATAAAGTAAATGTCTTCCAAGTAGACTTAAATTTACTGAGGTGGAGATTCTTATCTAATTTGTGGTCTTTATTTGTAATCAGCTTTGAAAATTATAATGTTGGAATGAAAGATGACAAAAGGATTTTAGAATTCTTTACAGGCTAGAATTTAAAAGGTAAGTAGAGAGGTTTCAATGACCTATGTCTTTAGACTGTAAACTTAACCTGAGAGTTATATAAAATGTTGATAGTCATCTTTCTTTTTCCTAGAAGCCAGGTTATATTTAGGTATCCCTTCATTTGGCTATAGAAAACAAGTGTACCACTGCTTCTCAGGTTTGGGTTTTTTTCCTCATCTCTAAATAGAAGAAAAGCCTTTTATTTTGCTTGTTTGTGAGATAACATTGAATAAAAGATTTCACTAGCTTTGTCAACAAGAGTCTTTGTTTTTTGTGACGGTCTTTGAAATCTTGACCAAGCATCACTATATATAATTCACACATGGGAGCACACATGGATCTACCATGAGAACTGGATACTCCTTGTTTATTTCAGGCCCCATTTAATGACATATATTTCCATCTCTTCATCAGTGGTATAATATGGGGGAAAAAAATCCCACTTGGGTTTATGAGTAAAAAAAAAAACAAAAGCCAACAACAGCTAGAAGAAATACATCTGAGAGAGCTAAACTGGGTGAATGCTTAGATCTTTGGCTGAGCTCAAGGTTATACTTGTTCTAAGGAATGTATTTGAGGCTGAAAGGCATCTTGCTGCTGTCTTTGATTCATCTCCTTTGTTCTTACATTTGTGGGTGTGTAAGTTACCTTTGAGCTCTCCACACCATTGCAATAATGAATATTAAAGCACAGGGGAAAAAAATAAACTTAGAAGTCCATGGAACTACCATGAAAGACATCTTTCGGCTTCTGTACAGGTGTCAGTCCTGAGACAGTAATTTTTATGGCTGCCCTGGTTTCAGCTGGGATAGAGTTCATTTTCTTTCTAGTAGCTGGTGTAGTGTTGTGTTTTGGGTTCAGTATGGGAAGAATGTTGATAACACACTGGATGTTTTCAGTTGTTGCTAAGTAGTGTTTAGACTAAGTCAAGGATTTTTCAGCTTCTCCTGCCCAGCCAGCAAGAA
>JAOBAS010000008.1:12798519-12824951 GCA_025311575.1 Elanoides forficatus | reverse complement strand
GGTACAGAATTTTTTCACCTCTCATTTAATAACATAAGTAGAATCTAGTGGTGTTCATCTCTGAAATTTTTTGGTTTTATTGTCTAAATATATATTGGCAATGTAAATCATGGCAACTTAGTCTTTTGAAATTGATATTCATATTTCTAAGTCTAAGGCTATGTTTTTAATGTTTTAACTCTAGAAATGTGCAGTAAGTGGGAATAGTTGCTCATAATCTTGATGCCTAGTCCATATATCTGGCTTGTAAACAGTACTGTTTCTCCTAATATTAAAGGAATAAATTCCAGATGTTATATAGAAGACATTTCTGTACGCACTTCAGGGAGCTGCTTTTCAACATTCAGGGCTAATAGGCACATGGACATTATGGAGGAGATGCAGTCTAGACTTCAATAAGTGGAGCAGTCATTATTAGTATATGCTTCTTTTTTCTGCCACTAAAATACATAATGGGCTACAAGGATCAACTTTTGCAATGCCAAGTATTTAAACTGAAAAATTACCTTCCAGAATTTCAGCAAAAAGGACTTAAAATTAAAAGTTTCCCTATGTTCACACAGGATAACTTTAAGCTGTTATTTTTAAAGTCTCTGTTGTAAAGAAAGTGCATTATGTTGAATTGATCAATCTAAATATTACTTTCTGTAGTTGGCCTCACAGCAGTGCTGGTAGCCTGAGCGCTAATTGTGTGCAAGTGTTGAACCTGAGCCAGTTCTGGTTGCAGTCTCATTAGCATATTCATAAGTCACAGATTCACGCAGGTGCCAGAAAGCTGCAAAATGTTTTGTGACTATTCACTGCCACAATAGCAGAAATACTGAATTACTCTTAAAAAGCTATTATATGCTATAAAATGAACTGTTTAATATTGTAAAGTAGGTTCAAAAACTCTCAAGCAATCACTCCATGAAGAAATGAAACAAGATTATTTTCCCCCTTTTTTTTTCCTTTTTCCTGCCTTTCCTTCGTTCTCTCCCATCCCCCTTCCCTGCCCCTCCCCTTTGCCCTACAGAGTGGAAAATTCAGATCAGGCAGATTAAAAAGAATGTTTCTTGCTTCATCCCCTTTTGAAAACTGGCTCTGGTTTTCTTAATAGAGGCCAAGGAAGATAGTGTGATAATTACTAGATTAGACATCTACAGACCCTGCTCCATGAGTGATAAACCACAATAATGGAACTAAGCTTCTTCTAAATGAATCGGAGCAATCCAAACCCTCACTAATTCAAACAAATTCAAAATAAAAGCACACTCTCAACGTGCTGCTGCCAATAGTGGCAGCACGATAAAAGGATTGTCTGGATCAGTGTATCTCTTCACTGCAGGTCACTTTTGGCCCTTTCATCAGTAAAATTTTGTCTTTCTGTAATGCAAAGACAATTGTTTCAATTGAAATTATATTTCAAAACCTTCGTAAAGCAAAATATTTTAAAGGATTTTCCAGCATCGTTAAATCCAGATAACAAGGCCCCAGTTCATTGTTTGAGCATATCTAGCAGTCTGCTTTTGCAAATAAAATTGCATCACTGGTAAGAATAAGAAATTCTTAATTTAGTTAATTTTACCATTGGTCTTGCAGAGAATGTGTAATCGTTTCTATGCTGCATATTAGATTAGAATGCATATTTTATTTCACCTTAATGGATCCAGTTAAATCATCCTTCCTCTAGACACAGTTAGCAGGACCTCGATGACCTACACTTTAATAAAACTTAATATACAGTGATCCACAATCAAAGCACACACTCAGATTTTTTTTTAGGCAAAGGACCTATGCTAATTGCACCACTGTGTTTAAGAAACATGCACTATCCATCAGGATTTGGGAATATATATTAATTATTATCCTCTCAAGGAGAGACAGATTTAAAGCTGTGAAATACTCATTTCCTTTTGCAATATCCTACATATCCTTTACAAAGGTGTACATTTCATGTTTTAATGGGAGGAATATTTATGTGAAAGCTATAAAAATCCATCTACATGAAAACTATTAAAAAATAAGGTGACTACAAGTTACCTACAGAAGCATCTATATTTTGATGTTACACCCTGCAGCTGTACTTATATCTTGCATAATGTGTTTGAGTTTTTTATTCAATGTGTGAGGAGAATTTGACATTGACTACCCTAGATATTTCCTAGATATTTCTAATATTTCAGCTAGAAAAGCCTTGGAGGCCTAGGGAGCCACACTCTTTCCCATCACAAAGCTGGAAGTTGCCAGTCAAGTGACAAAACGTGTCTCTGCTTTAGCCCTGGACTTCTCCTACTGTGTGACAAGGAGGGAGCCCTGAGAATAAAGAGCCCCAGGGAGCTGGCTGTGAGCTGCCGAAATAATTCACGCAGCACAGTCCGCTCCTTGAGGAGATTTGGGTGTCCTCAGAAAGAAGGGCATCAGGAAGCGGGTTGTAGACTGCATTATAAGCCACTTCTGGTCCCTGGTACCTGCACAGCCCCTTTACCCATTGGACTCACAAGCCAGTACAGTTGTGCCCAGAAAACTCTCCCTGCAGGTGAGTTGCAACAGTTTGAATTCCTCAGAGTGGTGAAAGAAATAAATATACCGGTTGGTTTGGTTTGGTTTTTCTTCTCCTGATTCTAAGCATCAGGCTACTTAGTCTATTAAGAGGAGGGATTGGCTCTGTTTTAGAAGGTGGATGTCACACCAGCTGCTGAGTGCTTTTGGACAGGTTTGGGTTGCTCAGTCCTGCCAAGAAGAAAGATCCTCTGCATTGTTATCAAGGCACAAACTGCGACTGCTGGGGAAAATTTGAAACTAAAGTATAAGTCTAAAGAATGGCTATATGTACTCTGTTCTCAGGCTACAGTGAGCTAAATTCAGGGATTCAATTTCTAATTTAGGAGCAGTAGCTGACTAACTCAGCAGTAGCTGAGGGATGTGGCTATGACCGGCTGTAGGCAGCTACAGGTTTGCCTGGCCTGTGCACTGACCTGAGGCACCCTGAAGCCAGGTAGGTCCATCAGTGCATCACCCTGCCTGAGCTATTGCGTAGTTCCGCAGAAGCCCTCTAAAAAGGAAGGCATGTTAGGTGTGCTGGCATGCAGTGGCATAATAGCACACACACACGGCTTCTGGAACAAACCTGGAGTACAGAGTAATTAAAAGTATGGGCATTTGTTTGCAAGTATGTTTCCATTTGCTAATGCCAAATAATGTAAGTATATTCATGCTCCATTACTGGGCACGGCCACTGGCCCTGACAAAAATCCTGCCCACTTGAACTGTGTAAATTCTCAGAGTGCAAGAAGCAGCCAGACCATTATGTCTTAAGCAGACATGATGTCCTAATTTCCATCTCTTGAACTTCCCTCATTTATATTTGTAGAGACTGAACTTTTATTCAAAACAAAACTTTTTTTGTGTGCATGTTCCAGTTATGACCAGTGCTGGAATACAATTGTTGTCCTTACACTACAGAGATGCTTTGAAACAATGAAACTTTGTTCTCAGTTTCACTCGCAAAAACTGATTTAGTGGGTGTTGTCTCAACAAATTGGAACATGAGCTTGAGTATACTGAGCCTTGAGAAAAAATGATAGCAAGTTTTGCTCTCCAAGGAGAATGCCTGGTTAAAGTAAAATATCCCCACCACATCCTAGGGAGTACTATCACTGTGGTTGTTCCCTTTATAGCTAATGGAAAGGAACAAGCACCTCTGGAGAGTCATTAATCTCATCATAAGATAGAACAGATGAATATCCCTGGAGGAGCCTATTTTTCTCCATTAACTATAAAGGGATCCTAAAATGCCTGGCTCAGATTTTAGAAGTCTAACTTTCAGATGTTAAATTACAACCGATTAAGTCAATCACATGTTGTCCCTTAGCAGAATGTATTAATTCCCTCCACAACCAGTCAACTCAGTCAGCATCCACAAAGAAAAGGCTGGAAAGAGAAAATCATTCCTGAATCTTCCCCAAACCTCCTCACACACTTGCAGTGATTGTCACCCATAGCATACAAGTAGGGAATAACGCATATTCTCAGGAACTCTTGCTTCCAACTCCTGCCTCTTTTTAACAGACTTTCCTTTATTCCCAGTTTTGGGACACTAACTGATTTATAAGGAAGGAAAGTGTCAGAAAGGTATTACCTGTTACTGTATCTAGTGGCTACCATCTGGACTGCATTACACATGTAAAATGTATTTTGCACCTGTTTTGCACATCACTGAAAACACCAGATATAGTTTTCTGTTGTACACCGACATCACTGTTATCACTAGAAACACTATACTTCTGGCAGCTGGCTATTTGAGTTGTGGTGCATCCTTTTTCTACCTGATAGGTACAGGCAGAAGTCTGTTGCTGTGCCACTTGAAGCAATTCACCACAGTTTTGCTGTTATGTTCATAAGATATCCATTTTCATAAATTGCCTATAATCAAATGCTCTATGAGCTTTCATACAGAAATATTCTTTAATTTAAAAAAAACCAAAACCAACAATTATTGTGCTGATACAAGTTGTTTCAAAAGCAATATTAGCTGTAGAAATGTGGTGACCACTTAGATGCTACCTTTTACTAGTATTTGTGTACTATATACAAGGGAATAGATATTTCTATTTATAGCAAGCTTCACTCTTCATGGCTATGTATTATTTTTCTTCATATCTTATTTATTATGAAACAAATAAACAAACAAACAAGTTCTGTTCTTCCTTATTGTGAGGATTACTCTTTATATGACTACCCAGGCTGCCACAGAGCCTTGCTGAGAGGCCAGCTCTAAATCCCAAACTTGGCAGCAGCCAGACAGAAAATAACTGCACATGAAAGTATATGAAGATGCATATTGTCAAGAACAGTATTTTCAATGTAGCTGCTGAAAATTAAACTCCCAAAGCACAGCTTTTCTCCTAAAATCTAAAACTTCTGAAGTCTTAAAACTTCCCAAAACCTCTTTCTCCAATGCTAAACATTAAACTACTCTTTTTTTTCTCTGCTTTTTGTTTGTATGTACACACACACAGAGCTGCACAGAGTGTCTGTCTATCTGTCTGTCTACCTACCTACACATGCATGTATATACATAGTAGCCTCTTTAGTTCCAAAAGTGCAATTACAGATCATTTAATGTGAAAATGGCAAGGAGAAACACTAATTTACCCATCTGAATTTCTCATCACCATTAGGGATTTTTTGTCACAATTTTGTGGTAGGATATAAAAGTCCATTCAAGGCTGGAGAAAGAAGAAAAAATGCACTTTCTGAAAACAGTGAAAAATTGCACAATATTGTAACACCTGGCTGCATAAGGTAAAACTGTACCTAGGTAATACTTGCTAACGTGACTGGAACATATCCAGGAAGATACAAAGATACATGGACCTCAGCAGCACTACAGGAGTAACAGAATGAACAGCTTCTGAAAAATGTCATCAATGTATTATGTATAAAATAGATCTGTACTCCATTTCAGTGTCAGCCACGCATGACTTTTTGTTCCTCTGCTATCTTTACTTAGCATAGGAAAGGAAAGTTAATTTCCATTTATCTGGGGCTTCTCTAAAAAGCAACAACTTTTTAAGAAATATCCTAGGGAAGTTCTGAAAAAATACAAAACTAGACCAGAGAGTTCTGAAGTTTATGAGTAAAAAATTCCTGGGACAATGCAATTTGGAAAAGCTGCATATACCTTGAGAAAAAGATATAGTCAGAAAGTGCTTAGCTATTTTGCATGATTTTTTGGCTGGCAGTCTTCATCATAAATACAGCAGGAGGCATCTGATGAGGAGAATAATAATATAGTCTTAGCAATTTATCTGGAACAGCTTAAAAAGATGCCACTACACTCCTCAGCTGGAAGCTACTGTCCTGACAGCTGTGACCCCAAAATAAACCATGTGACTACTTCAAATCCATTTCACTGCAAAGTCGCAGGGTTAGCTTAAATCACTGCTGAATGTCGTTTCAGACAACTAGTTTTTGGTTTATGTATTAGCTAATAAACCAGACTTCATAATGCAGAATTACCTTTATAACAGGTAGATAGTGATGAATTTCTGAAGTTCTTTCTTCATTTTTATCTAAGTGAGGTATTACAGTGAAGACTTCATCGTATCTGCAGATGTCTTCCATAAATGTAGTAAGTTCCCTCTACAGTCAGCAGGGAGAGACAGGCTCACACTGGATTTGGCATGAATCATGCCCATTGAAGTGTTTACCATTTGTGACTATTTTAAAAAGTAAAAATTTTATGCTTCAAAATGCTGGTGATACTTTAAATTTTGTCAGTTAAGGAAAACTAATAAAATGTTGTCTTAAGTACTGTAGAGCTTTTCTTCAGCTGTCCCCTATGACCTATGACTGTCTTTATAGGAATAAAACATATGACTCTGTGAAACTATAATGTTCTTCATGCTATGAATTCCTGACGCTATACTAAACTTTCTGGTCTAATAGAATCACCTCATTAGAGAATAATATATAAATGAAAGGGTGAAGTTCTTTGCTGATGTGAAGTAAGTCATGTTAGATATTCGTAAAGTTGTTCTGGCTTTAAAGATCTATAAGCCTCTCATGATGTCTGTCCATTTTGTAAATTACTAAGACTGACTAAGCAGACCAATGTTGTGTCCCGTATGTTGCTGGTTTTATATTTTTATCAGAATTATGTACTCTAGTGAGTATAGGTTCCTTCCAATTGATGGTAGCCCTGGTATGGAGCTCTGCAGAAGCAGCAGAAGCTGACCTGAGGGGCTGTCTGCCATTTGTGCTGAGTATTAAATCAGAATTTCTTTGAAATGTTGTCACAGATGCACAAAAAAAAAAAAGGGGGGAGAGTTATGTAATATATGATATCTACATTTTGGAGCTGAGACTATTATGAAACCTATCCAAGGCAGGTATTTCTGTGGGTGTATGTGTACAAGTGTGCAGTCTGTCTGTCTGACAGGCTAGCTCTGGGTTTTTTGGAATGCTTTTAGCAACTAAGTCAGTATTGCTGGGGAAACTATATACATAGAACAACAACAACATAACAGAATTCTTTCATTTCTCTTAAGCGTTGACTAGACCAATGTGCTGTGAGCATTTTAAGTGATTGTAGGTCACTGCATTGAAACAAGACTTCTCTGGGATCATCTAAAACAACCGCGATCCATCATATTTTCACTTCATTAAAAGAATAACAGTGCTATTGGTACTTTTTGGCCTCAAGAGCTGCCTGAAGATCTGTCAACACTTCTGCTAAGTTACCTGCAAAAATGAGTTTTGAGTAGCTTTGTTCTATTGTGAAACAGCACTGGTACACGTACAAGCTGTTTAGCTGGCCCTGCTTTTGAAACTGCTGAACTGACACCAGAAAAGGCAGGTGATCAGACCGAAGATGCATAAGCTGCACAATGAAATATTTAATAGCTTGTAAATGCTGAAAGAAGGAAAGAGAAGGTTGAAAGAGAAGGAAGAAGGCAGATAACCTTAGCTTTCCAACAGACATTTTACCTTTCTAAAATTACCCTCTTTACTTTCAAACTTAATAGGAAAACCATTTACTATTTTCAGAATGCTGGGTTTGATCTCAAAATCATAGAAATAAATTTAATATAGAAATAATTCTATGTCACAGCAATAAAGGAATGCATAAAAAAAACCCTGTCATTACTGTCCAAGATGCATTTACAGTGTCCATTGGTATTACCATCTCAGAAAATCGGCCCATTTCCTTGAATGCCTAACTATGGTTTGATGGTGCCTACTCTTTTTGCTTATGATGAGGAGAGACACGATGCATTCTGGAAAGCTGTAGAGTGAAAAAAATAAATATACTATTCTGCAGAGAAACAATTTTTAAAATTACAAATGTAACTTATAAAACAGCAAATTGAATACATCTGCTTTAATATATATGTGATATGTACTTAACTTGTATAGCCATCACAGTCAAATATGAATCTCATATTCCTGTGTGGGAGATCCAAATAGAAATGAGGATGAATGCATGGCAGGCTTTACTCATTTGTGTGGGATGGCTGGGTGTCAGGAAACCTGGATGATATCTGGGAGTCTCACAATTGCCGCTCCAAAGTACTAACAGCAAGGCAAAAGAAAAGCTCCCTGGTAAGTCTTTTGCTGTCAATGGCAACATACTGTAAGTTATATAAACACTCAAGGAAAATTGAGTAGAACTGAGAAACTTCGGTATAAAACTTTTCTATAACCTACTGAGTCAATTTCAAGCAAATATTATTAAATAACTAGGGATCTTTCAACAACTATCAGGTATGTTGTCCTAGGATTTTATAAATACAGGTACATAAGTGCATAAAGACATTTATATACTTATATTTAAAAATGAATGCAATTAAATGTGCCTTGTAGACAAAAAAAAAATTAAATCACACATTCAGAAACAGGAAAGCATTATATAGCTAAAATGGACTTTGCAATATGTTAAGACAACAAAAAAGAGTATTTACACATCACACAAGAAAAACAATGAAGAAATAAGAAGCAAAATAAATGGTGAAATTGAGAAATAGAAACAAACTGAGAGAAGATGAATGAGTTAAGAGGAAGGTGTGAGATATCACTTCCGCTATAACAAGAAAAAATCACTTGTGGTAATGCAGATTATACTAAATTCATGCATTGGAAAGCAACATTTTGATATGAATTTAGGAAGGAACCAACAGAAACTTCTGCAACTATTGAAGGATACGTAAACACTTAGCTATACAAACCTAGATATAGCATAGTATCCACATCTCTATAAAACATCTAAGACAAATGAAGGATCTAGTAAATAATAAAGGTCTGTTCTCCCTTTGCTCTGAATGTGGCTGTCCTGGTGAGATCAGTGAGAAATATATTTAGGATATCTATAGGATCAGACTAACACAACACTCTGATTACAGGGAACTTGTGCATCTTTAAAAGATGCATGCTTGCTCTTTCCACAAAATCACTTATAGCACCGAAGAATTAAAATGCTTACTTTTCACTGGAGCAAAAAGGTAAATGCTTCCATCAGTTTCATTGAGACTAATGTGGAATGATTTTATTTCACAACACTTGAATTATAATGCTTCATTATATGGGAAAAATAGAGCCATAGATCCAATTGTTTTGTTTGCTGAAGGCATTTGTATGGATGAATACAGTTCTAGACTTTTTAAGTCATGCTCAAATCTAGGAGGAGGCTTTGAAAGTTTCACTGTTGGTACTACCTTTCAGAGAAAAGCATAGAATGTGTATTAATCTCAAGAAACTATGCATAATGCATTACAAATCAGGTCTTATGGCTGCAGGCAGAGGCACAAAGGTGAACTGAGCCTACCTGATAACAAAATTAATATTTTAGATGCCTATACTGGAAATTAATAAATTTAGGTGCATAGGTCCAAATAAGTGATCCAGAAAGTTCTCATTTCAGTAGCTATCTGGCCTAAAAAGTGCTTGCTTTTCACAGCATGTCCTATTTATTTAGACTGGTAAACCAATAGGTGCCAATACTGCACCTAGGCTATTGAATTCTAGATTGGCCCACAGGAGTTGTCTTATTTATTAGCTGTGAAACAAAAACAGAAATCAGAAAAAAGCATGTGTCATTTTCATCAAAACACATAAATCATGATGCCTAGCAAGCAGCAGACTTCATCACTATTTCCTCTTCTCTGCATTGTTATTTAATCCAGTGACTAATACACCATGCGTAAAGACAAGACTGCAAACTCTGGAAGTACTGATTAGAAAGCTGGAGTTTTTTTTCCACAGACTTTCATGCTCCAGAGTCATGTTTCCTCTTGATTAATCTCCATGTGACTCTATCAGTTTTTCAGTCTCTTATACAGTGATTCATGTACAGAGAAATGGACAAATTTCCTGTTCAGACTATAAGACATGATCTTGAATTCCAGTAACCTGAAATCAGTAATAAGTCCAGGTTTCCCATTTCTGAGGTAAAATCTCTAAACAAACAAATGTAGGTACAGTATGTATCTTCATATGTATTTAGTACCATATCTTGAAAAGAGTGAATCATGCTCAGTTAACTTCCTAACCAGAGGAAAGGCTCCCATGAATGGCCAAAGGTACTAAATGTGCTGGTATGAGTCAAATACCAGATTTCAGAGACAGGACTTCAGGTTTTTGTTAGCAGTTTGGCTGCTAACTTCATCCCTTCTAACCACCTCTGAAGTCTAGACAACCACCTTCTAGGTAGAGATGTGCTTTGCTAGGTACACTGCATTACCTCAGTACCAGAAAATCTCCAATGCACAATGAAGTTTAGATATGCTCCCTATATTACAGAGAATATTGCCAGCTAATGTCTCCTATTTCTGCATACAGCTATTCTGTGTGTGTAAATCAGCTATTCAAATAAGCATTTTGTATATTTGCATTAAAAAAAAACCCACCAAGTTTTATACCCTCAGATCAATGCACATTAAATTTAATTATGTGGAAACTCAACTGCTAATACCAGCAGTAAATTTAGAAGATATCTTTGTATGCTCAATGTTGAAGTAAGGTCTCAGTTAGGTAACCATAACGAGTTAGGTAACCACATAGTTGTGTAACCACAGTTTTCTTCATAAAGAAGAAAATATTTTGGAAATATCTTTGAAACCTAGTGACAAGCATTTATAGTCAGAGATTCCACTAATAAGAAATGAAACATGAGAGGAAAGCCTGTTATAAAAGCAGGCTACTTTTTTGACAGTTTTCAAGTGGTTTACATTTTGAAAACATTGCTAAATTAAAATACATTAAATTCTGTCTGAAATTTGTTTCATGTTTATTTTTGCAACTTATTTCCTATGATAAATGCAAAAAAAAAAATTATTGAAAGATAATTTTGCTTCTAGACCACTATGAGCTAAATTTCAGAAATGGCAATGCTTTTATACTTGTTTCTCCTTCCTTTAAAAGTGATCTGCAATTTTCATTTAGTGGCAACTTACATGTGACACATCATCTTATCCAATAAAAGTTTATTGTAATATATAATGTAGCTGCTTACAGTAAGGAACTGAATGTTATAGTACAAAACTAATAGGATATAGATACTGTAAATTCTAGTTTATTTATCCTTTGAAAATAGCAAAAATAATTCAGAAATTCTCTAAGAGTTAATAACTTCTATGCAGGTGGTGATGTTTCTTTTTTTGCTTCATTTTGGTTTTTCTTGGTAAGTATCACCAAAATAAAATGTTTATTTGTACATTGATTTGTCCATATTTATCCATGGGCTAAGGTCTTACAAAAAAGTGCATAATTGTATATGGCAATCATTTTAGAATGCATATGCTAATGAAATTCAAATTAATAAAAAGAGTACTTCCCTAGGACAGTTGTCACAGTATAAATAAAAAAATAAAATCTTGTCAACAGAATAATTCAGTCATTATAAGCACTATAAAATTAAAAGTATGTAATATTATTAATTATGTTTAAATAATGAACATCTTTAAAATTCACAGTTATGTGATGGAAAATATGCATGCATTTAACATCACTTTGATGAGACTGGTATAAATTGTAGATAAAATAAATGGAAAACAGACAAAAAGCATACTCTCAAGTGATTCCAAAGGTAATTTATTGGCCAACAATATTATTAGTCTGAGCATCTACTTCTGTAGTAGGTAGTATACTTTGCACATACAAAACACATTTACAGTCTTGCTAGTCACTATTTTTTTCTCTGATGTCATAATATTCTATCTCTACCATTTAAGGATCTCATTCATTTTTCATTGAAGTGATGGGAGTCTTCAGACTGAACGCAATGTATTCTGTAATAGTTCAATAAATATAAAGACATGTTTGTTTTGGGAATCAGTTAAGTTCTGTACATAGTATATACATATAATCTGTACATATGTATAGTAGACCTGATAATACACCTACTGTAAACATTGGAAAGACTGCTATTAACTTCAATGGCTTTTGATCTAGCATTTTAAGTATACAGTATCAGAAAGCATACTAAATTCAGATATTCCAACTTCTGATATTTCTCATACCTGAAAAGTTCTTTGCATATACCCCCATGCACTGCATAGTGCAACAGGCTCATATTACACTTTTGCCTCTATTATATACATGCAATAAATATTATGCATGGTCTTGAGAAGATTGACAGTGAAGCTTAGTATTTGTTACTGTGACAATAGAGAGGTACACTCCTCATCGTCAACAGCAAAAGCCCACTCTCACACATCTAGCACATCTGTCTAATTGCACAGGGTAAATTATGTGAATGTAACCTGTCAGTAAATATCAGAAGACATTTGTACCTCAAGTCATAAAAATGTACTTTCTCCTGGTTGTATAGTGTCACCTATCTAATATATTGAAAAGAAGAAATTATACATAGCAAAACCAGATGAAGAAACAAAATTTGAGCTCATCTATTAGGCCTTTTTTTATTCTTGGAAGCAGCAGGTGGAACTTTTAACCTTTACATTTCAAAGTGGTGCACAAATTCTTTTGTTTCCTGACATTAAAGAAAATGTTTTAGCAAAGCCTTCACAAATGTCTTTGAAAATCAACATGTTCATGATGTCAACAGTTACAGTGTTTCTTAATGAAGCATCCTTTCTGACTTTAAAAAAATGTATTTGTATATTCTGTTGGTGCTTTGGAAAATAAAAAGTAAAAAGAAAGACCTTCGATGTCATTATGGAACCCCATTCCCTGAGAAATTAGGAAGAAAATATTATTTAAATGTATGTTTTTTTCTGTTGAAACAGGGCATCAGACAACTCCCTATCACTGGAGTGAGTCATGTCTGCAGCTAGTTGAAGCTGGCAAGGATGCTTCTCAGTCTTGGCTCTGCACAGTAGGTTGACCAATGTAGCAGGCAAAGCTACTTGCTATGGAAGCCAGTTAAGAGTAAAATAATTTCTGCAGTGGTAAATTGCAATGAGATCACTTGGACATGTGCTTCTTTTCTCCTACACACTATTGAGCCAAATTCTTTTGAGATTTGTTAAGATCTACTCTCTTCCATGTTTAAGAACTACGGTTCTGCACAAAAACAGAAAGACAGGTGTCCTCAGCAGACCATTTTGTTCTCCTCAGATTCATAATAATGTGAGAGCCCCAGGCACTTTATGGCTTGTCTCTACTCTTTGTTCTCATTTTAACTACAAAAATAAGAGCATGCGTGTACATCTATATAAATACACCTCACTGAACTTATGATGTAGTTACGATATATTTTAACACTGCTGCTAATCCATTTATGCTGAACATGCGAAAACTACTTTTTTTTACAAACACAATGTATGTATTTTTAGACAAATCCTACTTTTTCCTCCTTTTTTATCCCAGCTGTGAAATTTCATCACATAGTCCTAAAATCTTTATCGTGACTGGGTTGAATTAGGGACCATGTTTGTTTCTTGTGAATAATGCAGTCACCTGAAATCAAGTATTTAAAATGCTTTCATAAGGTACTACGTTGCTCATATATATTCACTTTTATTTCCATCATCAAACAATACCTGTATATGTCTGAACAGACTCTTTAAGATGTTATTTTTGCTAGGTAACTCCTTGTCCCCATACTAACCAAGATGTACAGTATCTGCCTTCTTTAATCATGACCCAAACTCTGATACCTTTATAATATAAGTACATTTATTTTCATGGGAAGAAGAGATCTTAGAGAAGGACGTGTGCTGGAGGACCCCTCATCTTTCTGCAAGTAGCTGAAAACCCATGGATGTATCCTCATGTTAAGAATCCAGGTAAAGAAGGAAGTAAAATAGCTTTTGCTTCATATCTATTGAGTTAGGTCTTTCGGGCTGGGATTCAGCTTTTAAATTATGCAAATTTAGGTGTCACCATGCCTAATATCCCCCATCCACCACATACCTAGGTGTGCTTCAGCTGCCCACCAGCAAGCATCCCACACCGCTGGCAGTGCTCTAGCATGCTGGAGGCACCTGCAGAGCTGACAGGTCACAGGACCTGCTGGGAGCCCAGTAGACTATCATAGGGCCTTTCAAACCGACCTGGCTGTGGACAACTGAATGTTTCTGCCTCTTAATCAAGACAGAGAGACTGTTCTTTTCCATATTGTGATCCGTATTGATGCTTTGACTAGAAGACTTTTTTTCTTTTTCTTGGCCCAACATGTTACACAATGCAGAACAAAGTATGTCTGTCTTACTATTGATAAGCTGATTAGGGTTGGAAACTAAAATAAACTAGTAGGAACTAAGAAAAAAAAAAAGGAAAAACTTAAGAGAATACAAAGAACAGAAGATCTTAAAGGTGGAATAAGAAAGGAAGTAAAGCCTTAGGTGAAACTTGCATAATTACTTAGAATTAATTGGTCAAGACTTTCACTGAAGAGAATTATTTTTGCATAGGTCCCCTTTCAATGAGAATCAATTGCTGGTCACTTATTTACATAACTGAATTGTCAAAATTTTAAAAAATGGGAAGTAAGTCCCTTCATTTCTGAGCCCTTTATAATGGTTAATTTTATCATTGTTTTCCTCAAAACTTGACTTTTCTGAAGAACACTGAAGTGGTTCCCTTGAGGGTACTACTTCAGCTTATTTCTTCTATTTTACCAGACTTTCCCAGTTTTACATGTGTCTACTCATGAAATTTAAATTGTGTTTGTGTATTGACTCTATTGTATTAGTAAAAATCAATACACTTAGACTCAGTGAAAACCCATACAAGCTTAGAGGGAGACTGAATAGAAGAAGAGAAGTTGTAAAAAAATTAAATACTATACAAATAATAACTATTTTATTTGAAAAATTATGGTTTCACTCTTCACTGGGCCTATCTTGCCTTTCACTGCATGTCTATTTCTCTATTGGAGTGAATGGAATATCCCAGGTTTGCGGAAAAAAAACCCCATGAATTTTCACAGCCTTTTCCTTCTAACAGTCACGTCTGACCATCTCTCACACTGAATCAAAGTTTATCTATTTTTCTATGTTAGAAATTAAGTTTATGCATAAATGTTGTAAATACATTAAAAGTTGGAAATAGCAGAGTATTATCACTGTCCAGGAAGATGCATCAGCTGTTAAAAGCTAGAAGTTTCATTTTGATGGTATATGTAAAATATGGATTAAAAAATTCATATGAGAATATGAAACCAACCCCTAGAAAAAACCAGCTAAGCATAGCAAGGACTCATCAAATTATAAAATCACTCTGAAAGGGAATAGGGTACAGATAAAAAGAGAAACTGACATTTTCCAATAGAGAAAAAAATATATTTTTAATAGGAAAAAAAAAAGTCCTTAGTCAATCCATTTCTATTTCTGAAACTTGTCATAATGCTGAATAGTAAAAATGTACAAGTTTCAGCTAGCTGAAGAAACATTGTGTTATCAGCAGCTACCGATATTTATTCAACATATTTCAAGTTTCTCCTGTGAACAAAGTAAGTTAATTACATTTAGAAATAGTATGGGCAGTAGAAGAACAAATGATGGTATCTGAAAAGCTTTTAAGCTTCAGATGACATGTTTACTGCAAGTATATAAACTCTGCAAGTCAGTTGTGTCAAATTAAACCTATTCATGCTGAAGTATTAGCAGGTAGTAGTTGAAGAGTATTAAAAAAAAAGTTTCAACTTAGATAAATGCATGAAAAAAAAGGCTGTAAGTCATCTGATAAATTAATAACTCATACCAATTTTTCATAGTGTAAGTGTCCAGGCAACAGCAATGCAAGGGCAAATGTTCTGAGGTAAGTATTCTTGAGCAGTATATTGAATACAAAATGGAATTAAATTACAAATAGACTTGTTGATTTATCTACTAAGAAACAGTTCGTATGATGGTACTTAAACTTAACAACACAACATCCTGACAACAGAAAATACATCCGCAAATTTTTCACTCTGGTGTTTTGATGATTTGAAGCTCTGTGGCCAATTATGAGAGCACAACATATTAACTATTTGCTACATACTGACAAAGTAGGAAAAAACATATGGAGTGAAAAAAACCAAGAAAATTTTCTCACAATATTTGGTTCATCAAATGATCTGGAAATAGATCTGCTTATTGAAGTATGAGCATCTGAATTTTCTCATTACTAAAAAAACTGAAAAAAACAAACCTTTTATTTTTGACCCAGAAAAAAAAATATTTCAGTCCTTGAGAAAAAATTACTTGTAGGATATTCTTCTTGTGTGGTAGAAAAATAGTATGTGAATCATCGTTTAAGTGTTCTCCCAGCAGAGATAGTTTTTAACCAAAGAAACAAAGTTGTTTGATTACTTACTAAAGAATTCAAATGTAAATATAAACTAAAATACTAAAAAATATTGTAATGTGTTGGAGTTTTCAGATAGAAAGATTTGACTACTCTGAGAAAAGCTCTGCATGGCTTTTCCTGGAAATTAGTATGCTTATAGAAATACCACCCATGCTCAACTGTAAGGTTTCCACAGCTTTACCATAGAGCTTTTTAAAGAGGTACATCTAGTAGCTACCAAAGCCAGCGTCTGCTCACTTCCACTCACAATCACAACCATAGATACCTATTTACTTTTTAAAAGTAGTAATTGTATCAACATTTTGGCTTGTATTATTATTGTTGTTGTTGTTATTATTATTAATAATTATTTCTTTATTATTATTATTATTTGGTTAACTTAAATTCAGTTAGCTACCTGTGAAAAAATGTAGTGTGCCAACACAAATGTACATAGGCAACTTCTATAAAATAATTATAAGCTAACTCAATAATAAATATTAGCCCAATACTTGCATTTATTCATTTTGCTAAGGTTTCAGTCGTACAGTTACCGGGGACATGAAGAAAGTGCCAGAAGGACAAGACTACTTTTTGCCTACTTTTACAACTTAACTCCTCATTAAAATACTGAGAAAACTCACTTCCTTTTCTTGACAGGTGTTTCTGCCTGAGAAAAAATTATGACTGCCTGCAGCGATCAAGAGTTCATGGCTGTGGGTTTGGGGGTATTTTTTTTTTTTTTGCTTATTTCCTCAGTGGTAAAGGCAGTCAAATAAAGCACTTGCTTTTAAAATAAGTCCTCATAGGTATAAGTTTTCAGTTGTACTGAGGGATTAAAAGCTATGTTCTGCCTGCATGACATTTATTGCAAGATCAAGGTATTAACTTGTAGATAAGTGCAGGAGAATGCACATGAGCAAGCTGAGTCCCTGTGCTAAAAACTCCTGAAATGCTTTTTCACTGAGGATATGAAACATATTTTATTTTTTATTAAGATAATAAAAAGGATTAGTCACATTACAGATTAATTGCCAGCACAGTTTATAATCCGTATTATAAAATGAAGCTCTTCGGTTAGCTGAATTCAGAAATCCATCTGAAAATGTAATCTTCCCTTATGTTTGCAGGTCTGTAAAACAAGAATTAATGCTTTTCTGTGTTAAAAATTTTGCTTATCAGTGAGACATATGCCATGCTTTAGCCTGGAGAAAAGTTTTCTGGGACAAACATTCTAAATTAAAGTGAAAAATCTGACTGTTTACTTGAGACAATAAAATTATCATTATTTCGTGGAAATTTTGAAAAAAATGTTAAATGTTAAGTATCTATATGGATTAACTTATCCAAGCTCTAGCATTATCACCTTTTTAAAAAGTATCTCACTGTTTCAATTGTGCAAACTATGAAATAAAATAAACATGTCCAATAAAGGTGAAATCCTGAAATCCTGCATTTGCTCTAACTTCCTTCTTTCATTTATTCATCATGAGACTGGTACCTTGAGAGATCTGGTTTAAATATTTAGACGTATCGAAGTGGATGTTTTTCCTGATACGCCACCATTCCACCCTTTTTGTGTCCATGAGGAAGTGCCAACATCTCTTTCAAGAGCTGACATGGCATATTAGAATATAGCAGCCCATTGCATTGAGTAAAGTCAGGCGAACAGTGATAAGGGAGTAGACTAGCCCACTGCACCTAGTCCTGTCCAACAGATAAAGATAGGTAGACAGACATTGTTTCTGTAAATGCTCAGTTCTCTGGAATAAGTTTGTCACACTCTGTAGAAACTTTATTTTGTGTATATCCCTGGTGAATTAATGACAACCATTCTCTTCCTTCTGTACATACCCCCTGGTCTCTTACTTATTTTTTAAAAGCTCTTCCAAAAACCTATTACCTTCCTTTCATTCTTAGAGCCAAACATATAATCAAGCAAGAATTCACTAGATGAAATGGAATTTTTCTTTGTGAAAGCTAAACATTCATTTTTAATGAGGTTTGGTTTTTGGTTTTTTTGTCTGTACAAATATACTGATCATCTGTACAGGCATCTGTAGCTCCTGCCTTCTGGTCTCTGGATTCTGTGATTTAATAAGGTATGTTATAGACAGGATGCATACATAATATTTCTACTTTTCAATATTTTTATTTTCATTATTTTGTGAGAATCCTTCATTAATTATTGTTAGTTAATTAATATACTACTCAGTATTAAATTATTTGATAATAATAATCTCTAATAATAATATAGTTTTTCTAATTGCAATATTCATGATAAAACAAAAATATTATTATGATGTCTCTTTCCTATCATACGAGATAGTAATTTCTTTATCTGATGAAATTTAGGAACTGATCCTGAGCACATGGAATTCAGTAAGATTTTTTTCCTAGTTTCAAAAGTAGAAAGTGAAGTAGGTGTTTAAGTATCAGGAGCAACATTCGCAGGTGAATTTACTTTGTTCAAACACCTTGGAAGTAGGATGCACAGGTAGTTAGGCCTGTCTTTTCCCTCTTCTCCCTGAACTCTTACATGGAAAAGGTAAGTTCTTTGGGAGTGTTTCATGACCCCCCACACAGCAGTGTATGCTATATTTTACCCATGTTCCCCTTCACTCTGTGGATCTGTCATATTTCATGATGATCAGGAATGAATGAATGAATGAATGAATGAGAGAGAGAGATTTATGCCAGCTCATATTTCAATAGTTTCTTAAGATGAGAATTTTCATTCACCTCTAGGAAGAGTCTACACTGTACAATCTGAAATGCCTCACAGTGTACAACTGAAATGCCTCTGAAAGGATTCAGAATAAACACAGAACCTGGCTTTCAAGACTAGGGCATGAACTGTTTTAAGAACTTCACTGAAATTTAGACAGGGTTGGGTTTTTCTTTTCTGTCTGAGATGATAGTTTCTGCACACTTTGAGAAGAAATATTGTGAGGTTTTATGTCTCTGCCTGTCTTATATGTACCTTTAAATGTATCGCCAAACAGATAAACCAGAGTATAAGAATATTAAGAACTGTTATTAACTATACATTGCAAACACACAGAAAAATATGTGAGACATAAGTTGTAATGCACTGAATGATGGCAAATCTAGCTAATGAATGAAAAGGGTCTGGAAATAAAAATGTAGAAGTACTTCAACTGAATGCAGAAAATACATCAGCTTGAAAAGTTATTTAGTATAACCAATAATTCACTAAGACTATTGTGAAAGATTTTAATAAAAGGCAAAAGAGTTCCTGCAGTCAGAGAAAAATACAATACATTACAAATTCTATTTCAGCAGGTAACGCTGAAAGTCAAAAGCCAAGTCTTTCAAACCTGAGCACTTAATGTTTCACTTTTAGATGTGTATTTGTGAGTGGACCCTAATATTCAAAAGAATTTAATCCCTACACATATATGTTTCAGTGAGGGTAAAATAAGCTGGCATTTCCAAACAAAAAAGAAAAAAAAATATAATTATGTAATTTTGCAGAAGATTCTAAGCTTTTAAATAGCAAGTCATAGGTTCATCCAGGCTAATGTTAGACACTTCTGTTTACTTAAGATCTCACCTCTAGTAAAATCAGCCTTTGGCAATACCTCTCTTGCTCTCTGTTGACCACAGAAATAGCTGTAAATGGTTTGAATCTTAGTTTAGGTACCTTTGACAGGTGTCATAATTTATTCGATATGAACCCAGCCCAAGGGTTTAAAAAGATTAACTAGAATCTAAACTGTGTTTCACTTATACTAACCCTTCATGATGAATTTTGACACTACATACACTTCTACTTTTAACATAAATATTTTCTTTAGTTAGCCTGTATGTTTCATAAAGGAAGAATATGCATATTTTTGAGATCTCACTCCTTTATTCTGGTTGTAGAACCATGAGCATTTTGCTTTAAAGAATGCTATTTGTTTTTACATTTTTTTAAAAAGATGTACCTCAATAGGTTAATAAAGAGACTGATATTGTTACCTTTTTCAAAGTTTTCTATGTAAAGCTCCTGTTCTATGATCACACAAAAGGAGAAAAGTACTTGAAATTCACATATAATTTACATTACATGAGGTGAAAAGAAAATTCCTGTGTGCAGTTTACCTGCAAATAAAAGCTTAATTCATGAGGAAGAATAGAAAAATAAAAAAGTCACGCAACTTTTGAAAAGATTAAGAAAAGTCCTGGGTAGGAATCTTAGAATCAGAGAGTCACAGAATAGAATGTTTTAGGTTGGAAGGGATCTTTAAAGATCATCTTTCCAACTGCCCTACCATGGTCAGGAATGTCTATCATGAGGTTTGCATGAGCCCATTTCTCCAGGTCTCTCTGGATGGCATCCCTTCCCTCAAGAGTATGACCTGCACCACTCAGCTTCATGTCCTCTGCAAACTTGCAGAGGGTGCACTCAATCCCACTGTCTATGTCATTGATGAAGATATTAAACAGTACTGGTGCCAGTAAGGACCCTTGAGAGACATCACTTGTTACTGGTTTCCACTCAGACATTGAGCCATTGACTTTAACTCCTTGGACATGGCCATCCAGCCAGTCCCTTATCCATCTAACAGCCCATCCGTCAAACCCACACCTCTCCAATTTAGTGGCAAGGATGTTATGACTGTATCAAAGGTTTTAGAGGTCCAGGCAGATGACAAGAGTAGCTCTTTCATTGTTCACTGATGCAGTCACTCCATCGAAGGCCACTAAGTTGATCAGGCATGATTTGCCCTTGATAAAGTCATGTTGGCTGTCTCTAATCACTTCCCTGTCTTCCATATGTTTCAACATAGCTTCCAGGAGGATGTGCTTCATGATCTTAGCAGGAATAGAGAGGAGGCTGACTGGTCAGTAGTTCCCAGATTCCTCATCTTCACCCTTTTTAAAAATGGGTGCAATGTTTCTATTTTTCCAGCCACTAGGGACTTTGTCTGACTGCCATGACTTTTGAAATATGGTGGAGAGTGGCTTGGCAACTAAATCAGCCAATTCCCTCAGGACCCTGGGATGCATCTCATTGGATCCCATGGACTTGTGTATATTCATATTCCTCAGGTGGTCTCAAATTGGTCATTCTCCTATGATGGGAAGTACCTTTTTCCCCCAGTCCCTGCCTTGAGGTTCAGGGACTTGAGACAGGAATCTTGAACCAACTGAAATTACTGTCATTGTGTCCTTCTCATTCAAGTGCTTTAACATAGGTGTCAGTGACATTTTAGGTGTCCTAGAACATGGTATCTGGTCTCCAGCTTTCTCTCCAGAAGGATATGAGGTTGTCATAAGTCCTTTGTCACATCTGCCATCACTATACAGATTTCTTAGCTACCTGAAGGTATCTTAAATGGTGCTAGGCACATACATTAGGGTCCTCATTTACTTGCTTTATTCCACACTTCTTACATCAACATGGACAAGATTTCTTCCCAGTATATAGTTACTCAGTTCCCAAAATAAGAAGAAGTAACTGAGTTTCTGATGAACACACCCTTTCTCTCCACTAACCACAACATTCCTAACTGTATCGGCTCCAATACAAAACATATGCTATAGATATTATTTTAGTATAATTCAACACTGGGCCTTAACTAAGAGCAGAATCCCTTGATCAAAGGTTTGCCCACCATTACTGCACTACTTGCACTGAATACATGGAAATTTTGAATGTGCAATCAATACAGGACTATAGTATTAACATGGCCAAGCAAACAGAGTATTAACTTTGATTAGCCCTCATTTATGCTTATTTTTTCATTAATGTAAAATAACATAAATAAGCACAAGTCAGTTCTACTATTAGAGTCTCACACTCCTTGATTTGAATGCCAATTTACAGAACTATACATCAAAGTAAAATCAGATTACCACATTTTATATGTGGGCGGGTGTGTGATATAATAAAGGCATGTTAACAACAATCTTTTGTAAAGAGCAGTAGGAAGAAACTAGTTATGGAAGAAGTTAAATCCTGTTCCAGGCATCTGGCAATTTACAAAGTTGGGGGTTTTTTTTCTTAACCTACATACAATACCATATACTTACCTTTCTCCATTATATTAGTAACCTTATTACCGCTTTTGAATTGAAATTCTGTATTTATTTGAATCGTTTTTCTATTATACAATATCAAAATACAGATGTGTAGAAGTGAGATTATTTTTCAATTAGCCTTGCCTATGTATACAGTCTGAAAGTTCAGAAATAGCTCAAACTTCAGGTACAAAACAAAGATTCCCATTTTTTAAACCAACTCTCAGGTTTTACACTAATGCATTATTATCATAATGCCTGTTAAACTGACAAGGCAAAAGTCTTAATAGTTTTGAAGACTTATCTACACGTTGCAATTGATTTTCCACGTTACTATTTCAAAATACTGGGAAACTGCTAAAAATACAACACTCAATTTAAAAAGCTGCACCAGGATCTACCCAGTCATTTACAAATAGCTTGTTACACAAAGTATATGATAGAATTCAGGCTTGAAACTTTACTTTGACAGTTGGAGAAATGGGAGCAAAGTTAATGAACTGAAACTGTTCTACCATTCTGTAGGGCAATTCAATGAAAATTTTAATAACACTGAACCTGATGAGCGAGATAGTGTGATGATGAACATAATAGTCGCACAATATCTGGTTTGAAGTATTATATTAACATAAAAAATAATTAAAACTTGCTCACAGAACTATGTTCATATGCATAATTTGCAAGGAATCGGAGTCAATTAGGAATGAAAACTTGAGCTGTTTTTGTTTGTCACACACAGGCTGCCTAATGTAGTGAAAAATCCAGCATGAAATTCCTCATTCTGCTTCACCTTCCTCAGACTTCTCTTCAAATGAAAATTCTATTTCAATGTAGACTTTTGGGGAGTTGATTTTTTTTTTTTCCAAATCATTTTCTATGAATTATGTATGGTGGTTATGTTGTACAGCCTTGTTCATGAGAGGCAGAAGGCAGATGACAACACTTACTTTATTTAAACCATTGCCGATGTTTCTGAAGCTAAGCAACTTAGGCCAATTCATTCTCATTTTAACTCTGTTTCTTGTAATCTTTTAAATCTGACTGAAGATAACAGGCCATATAGTTAATTACTATAAATCCAAAGATATTTCTAGTGACTTTAACTTAGAAATTAATTTTACAAGTTGTTTCTGAACAATGCAAGGGGACTTTTTTATTAGTTTTGACTCCTCTTAATAATTTGTGCTTAGGTCTGCTAAGGTCTCCACTAATCCTTCCCATAACTTCAACATTATTTTCAGGAGGAATCTTGAAACTTTTCTTCACTATGGACTTTTGTGCAATAGTATGCAATTTTGTGCAATAAATGCCACATGGATACATGAAAGAAGGAAAAGCATACTTCCATTATCAGCCATGAGCATGATTTCTTTGGAATTTCCATGACACTTCTGCATATATGAGCTCTTCTAGGAAACTACTTCCACATATTTTCATATTTTCATTTGTGTTTTTAATATCCCTGAGATAGTCAGAGCTAAAACTTCCATATTCCTCCCCTTTGTCCCTCCCCACCCCCAAAATATAATCCAGAGCAAAGCTATCTATGCTCAATAGGGCCCTTTCCTCATGGAGTCAGACTCCCTGAAGTGCAGGAGGGTCCCTCTGGGGTCTGAGAGCTCAGATGTGTTGTGAGGCCAGTGTTTTCCAGATGTGCTGTCTGCTGGGACAAGGAGGAAGAGGGAGAGGCCAGACACTTGAATCCTCACCTCTCCATTCAGAAAGATCAATGAAACTATGCCATTTTACAGCAAAGGAATATATGGTCCAAGTGAAAGACTCAAAGTGTGGAATTAATTTGAGGAAATGCAGCTGTTTATGGATGTAGATATGTATTTAGGCTAGGTGCCCTAGATTCCTGTTGGAGACAATGGAAAGAAGTAAAACTTTTAAAATGTACTTTATCTCTTTCTAAGTATGGGTAAGGCTTATTTAGAGATTAAGACTTCCAAACATGGGTGTCCAAATGCGAACTAAGTATCGAAATTCCAGATACAGTCAATGAAAAGCTTGGTCTTGGCAGAAGCATAAATGACTGGTACCATTTGAGATGCCTTAGGGTATCTCAGACATCCAGGACACCCACGGAGCTCACAGGTATGACACAGGACCTGTGAAAGAACTACAGCCTTCTAGAATGGCAGCTAGATCCCCCCAGCTGGGATACCCTAGGAAGCCTAAAATAATACTACATTTAAAAGTTGAGTTCCATGTTAAGTGTCTGTTTAAACTGAGCTGAGACACTTTCTGTTCTCTGCTGACTGTACTGACTAGACCTTTGATGACTGTAGTAAGAGTTTAGACACCCAGTTCACACCCACATGACAGTATTTAGTCACCTAAATTTGGTGTCTTACTCTACAGTGGAACTGTTTGTGGCATCCCAAAATGTCACATGAAGCTTAAAAGTTCCCATTTCTCCCAATTCGCTGTGCAAAATGTGAAAGGTGACTTGCTTAGCAGGAGGCCTCTACGCTGCAGGTGTGAGAAATTCAGCAGAATGAGTATACCGAAACTCAGCTTCAGAACTTAATGATGAAAAAAACTTAATAGCCACATCTATTAATCTGATGCACATAATCTATAATCTATATTTTCAAGAAGTTTAGATCTTTTGTCAGAATCAGTGCATCATAGAGACAAGGGGGAAAAAAAAAGGATTTAGTATCTGGTTTCTTGGCCTTTGCCCTAATAATGTCAATTTAGCTTGTCAATTAGTGTCAATTGTGGTTATATTGATCTGTGTGCTTTATGGATTCTACCTAGAATTAGACTCATTCTACAAACTCAGATACTACAGCAAAGTCCATAGCTTCCAACTTTCAGTCACTACTGAATTAAATATTAAGGCTACTTTTCTAAGAAGGAGTCAGGCTTAGTTATTTTCATAATTCTCCTTTATTTACGGGTTTATTTTTTTTTTATTGGACTGATGTTAGTAAAATAGAGCAAAATTTTACCCTGTTTATGGGGGCAATATTACATAAATCATTATTTACTTATTTCATAAGTAACATAGTATGATATTATGAAAGTTAGCTGATATTCTTATTCTGATATATTCATATATATATATATATCTCATATATATATGATCCCATTTGTATTGTACTAAATTGAGGATGTTCTCCTGAAGCCAACAGAGGCACACACTGCGGGGAGGGGCAGGGTGGGAGAAAAAAAACAGAAAAAAGCCTCATTTTTATTGTTGCTGTTATTTTACTGGAATATTATCCTACTTTCTGACATGAAGTAATGTAACATTAAATATTAATACAGTGTAAAAACTTTACAAGCAAATATATATCTGTCTGTGTCTTAATGTTACAATAAACATCACCAGAGAGAATCAATTTTATCTATCATCTGTAATATTTTGGTTTTCTTTTAATAAATTGTGATTTGACAGAGGAAAAAAAATATTTGAAGAATACTCTTTGGCTGCCTTCTAATATGTGTGCATTCTTATTTTTAATTGAAAGTTCCATCCTGAGGATGTTATTCATAAGTGTGAGATTCATCACACTTAACTTTAGCAATATAAAAGTTAAATAGCTTAGCTGTGATTTAGCTCACCCAACCTTAGAAGCTGCAATTCAGTTACAGACTGAGATGTCTAAAACCATGTGCTCACAATACAGCTGTTACATTTCAGCCAGGGAACACTTAGGATGCCTTAACATAATCATCCATAACACTTAAGGTATGCTAAACTGTCTTGCCTGGACTCCAGCTGCCAGTCCAGAAAAGAAAATGTGTTAAGCCTGGGCAGGTATCTCAGGTACCCTAGGATGCCTTAAAGACTGTCTAAGCGTGTACAACTCAAATGATACTTAAACTCTTTTTAAAATCCAGTCTCAAATGTCTACCCTGAGTTCAAAGCAGATGGGATTAGATCTGAATGCTATTGGTCATAACTACAGCAATTTAAATTAACCCTGCTAACCCATTCTAGTAGTTTTACTATAAAATATTAGTCCACATGACAGACAAAAATCATTCCTATTTTTTATTGTTTTAATTAAACAAAAATTGTCATTGATATATTCTTGTCTGCTTATCCAGTCGGGCAATGTCAGTCAAAGCCAAAGGCAGGGACATCAAAGGTGGTTACAGATATCCAACAGGATTTCTGAGGAGGAACTGCATAATCAAACCTGAGTGAGCAGGTAGGGGAGGGG
>JAOBAS010000008.1:12747929-12784334 GCA_025311575.1 Elanoides forficatus | reverse complement strand
GGCGGGGCGGGGGGGAGGGGGGGAATGGGACAGGGGGAGGAAACGAAACAGGCAAAAAGAGAAATTCTGGCCCTGAAAAAGCCTGCCCAATAAATTACAAACGGGCCAGAAGAGATAAAATGCCACTGAGACAGAAAGCACCACAAGAAATATATTAGTGGTTTCATTAGGAAAAAAAAGAGGGAAGGAAACTTGGCGCCACGTTAAGGCACATTAATTCATTTCTCCTGATGGTTTCTTTGACTTTGTCTCTCAGTAATGTCGAGGTGGGGGGGGACACGGATGGGACGGTGGTGCTAGGCTGGCTGGAAACCTTCCGTAGATCAAAAATTGCAGCCTCGAAGTGCAAGGGGAGCTGGAGGCAGGGAAGCCCCCAGAAAACTTTGTGGACGGAGGTGGGAGATTCAGGGGAAGGGGCAAGGGTCAGGGTGGGGGTCAGGGACCCACTCACCCGGTGTCAGCATCAGCGACAAGATCACCACTGTGAGTAAAGTCTCGGGGGAGGAAAGGCTGGAAATCTGGAGCCTGGTGAACGCTCACTGGGATGTGGGGCAGGAAGACTGAAGGGCTTGTTCTCCTCCCGTCTTAGAATAAAGCTTCTAAGCATCTTTACCTTCATGTTATTAAAATTGCTCAGGCACCGTAAAAACAATCAAAATGCAACCAGAGGACCTGAACATTAACAAGATATTAAATAAATAAATATGAATCAAATAAGAGGAAGGAGACAATGACCTGTTGTCAAAGCATGAAGGACAAATTGCCTGCTTCTTCCAACTGATCTGCTGAGAGGTGAGAACTAGTGGAAGCCATCTGGGGCCCTAGAATTTCAAAGTGAAAAAAAAAAAAGGCTAAAAACTCTGCTAGAAAATGTAAGAGTGTTTATGGGTCCTACGTAACTTCCAAAAGAGTATTTAGATAAGGAACCCATTGTGTTTTCAGCTGTATACTTTGGAACTATATATAGAGATTCATGTCTCATATGTATGATATATGTACTGAGAGAGCATCTGCCATGCAAATGTTAGCATCTAGGAGATAAGTCAGAGAGGAAGAAAAGAGGCGTCATCCATTTTAGATTTGGTATTTGAAGTTTTGGTTCTGTAAGTCAAGTTACACAGGAAAGGTATGTCAGGGCCAGGAAATTAACCTATCATTACTCAGTGCCATAATCCTAAATTTCTAGATTTCCTCATCTTCTTGAATTAAGTTTGGAAACATGTATCTTAGGAGAAGAGGCCTGCCTCTAAGTGTTTTAAGGAAACACCTACTCCTGGATTAGGTCAATCAGGATCTCTCTGGTTGAAATATTTTACTCTTACTTAGAGAGTGTGGGAAAGTGAGAGATCATGCAGCGCTGAAGTGCCAGTGAATCTGGGTCTTTAAAATTCAGTGTATGCATCGCAGTTTACAGTCCATACAGAAGTTGAACAGCCAGAGCTCACATTAACCCCTCCAAACTATCCAGAAGATCAGATGGGGGAAAGAGCACCCAAGACTATTTTCCTTGACTCCTTTCCTTATCTGATGTCTTTTACCTCATGTTTGCCTCTGAAACTTCTGGAAGCCGAAGACAATGAGCTTCTTATGTATACCCTTCTTCTGGGTGTAAAGTCCTGTATTTAACCAAACACAAGCAAAATGGCTTGGGCATCACAGTTGCCTTTTGAATAGGAATGTTTTTACTCCTAATATGGAAAATGCCTTGTAACAGGAAAAGGTACTGGGATACTTTTACATTTTCCCAATTGGTAATCTCCCACCTCCCTGTTGCAATGACTGTGTAAGTAACACTGGTTAAGAGTGTATTCGTGCTATATTAGAACATGTTAAAAAGCTAGTTACCTTGTCTAACATTGTAGAACTTGCAAAGCAGAACTCAGAGCATCTGCAAAGTTTCTACAAAACAAAAATTTATTACTGTAGATACCCTGCTTTCAGTACTTGTGCTATATACTGTAGAATTGGCTTCATTATTTCTGTGGGGGGCATAATCACAATAAAGATGTCCTACATTGTAGATATGCTGTGTGTGGATACACACACACACACACACGTATGTATATACTTATGTATATAAACACCTGCGTATGTGTGCGTGCACTACAAATTATGATGGACTCAGGAAACAGAAAAGTTATAGGATCATTATTTAATTTGAAATTTTGTTTTTAATTAGGCTTTGGCTATGTTGGGAGTGGAAGTTAACATAGGTGCCTCTATATGTTGATGCAACTCCTGCAGAAACTATGCTTCCCAATGTATACAATGACTTTAAACCAGTTCAGATTATCCAGTTCTAAGTAATAGCAGGAAGGTTAAACTAATACAAGGATGTCCTCCCAGAATTTTCTATCTTGGTATGTTTCACAGGCCACCCTTCACAGAACTACTGAACTTCTACCTAAATTGCATTTAGGCCTAACAAGGTTTCCAAAACTAGGTATTTTTCTTCCTTATTTTCCTGAGGGCAGTGACGTGTGAGCATGTTCCAAGTCTCCCTGTGATATATTCACCAGATGGAGCTTTGCAAAATGATGCAGTGGTGGATGATGATGATTAAAAAAGAAAAACAGAAAGAAAGAAAGAAAGAAAGAGAAAAGAAAGTTAGAGAAATGGTTTGCCTACTTCTATCTAGTGAGTAGGAGACTGGCTCAGGATGGGAAAATAAAATTTCTCTCTCTTTTGCAGTGTAAGAGCCAGCCCACATGTTCCTCTTTCTTGGCTCATACCCTCAACCACCAGGCTACCAGCCCTCTCTCTGCAGCTGTTCTACTTTACACGAAAAATAATTTCGAGATCCCTTGAACCAGAGAAAGACAGTGGGGGAGCATGAGTTACAGCACCCACCAAAGCATGCAGAGCCCTGGGAGGACTTGCTTGTATTGTGCTTTTTCGTATGAGACTGAGCTTAACCTAACAGACTTCACACATCAGATGTTTAGACTATGGAGCTGGTAGCAAACCCCATAGACATTCTTCTCCAGTATACATATTCATCAGACCTTGTGATAATTTTGTGTTGGAAACACTGGCTCAAATAGGTCACAGGGTTAGTCTTAAAAGCTTCAAACACTAGGTGTCAGAAAAGTGAATAGGAGTCACAAAGGTGGGCAGATTTTGCATCCAGCCTGGGTGCAATCCACCATAAAAGCCACGTAGTCATTCACTTTGAAATTCTAATGGTGAGGGAGTAAGAGGTGTATTTAGCCAGTAGGCCAGGCCAAGTTCCTGACCAGTATTTCTTATTTAAACTATATATATTGATCTGACTTTCTCACCCAGTTCCACCGTGATTGCTTGCATTCAAATCATTAAAATACTTGAGCAGTTCTTAGGACAAGACGGAGCCCCAGAACTACTGTCCTTACTGATGAGAGTATCCAGAATAGCTGTTTGGTGAAGGACTGAGTTCACACAGATATTTAAATTTTATCTTCCTCTCTCTGTTCCTTTCACTTCCCCCCCACACCTCCAGCCTATAGTTTCCAGCACAGTCTCCTGGAGTGATTTGTTTTCAAATGAAAAGGGGATGATAGGGACAGACTTAAGCCCCTTCCAACTTAGCAGGGAATTGACCCTGTGACTCCACCGGGAAAGTATGTTCTGCCCACTATGCTGTTGGTTAGGAGAGAGATAAGGAGCTGAGTCACCAACCTCCTTTTATTCCTCTCATCCCAAAACTCACACACACACACACACACGCACGCACACTCTCACTTTAAAAGTTTGATACAACAGAATTGGGTTATTTGTTTTCAGGGGAGAATTTCAAGTTGTGGAGCCCAGATGGCGGGAGATGGTTTTGCTGCAGCCCTGACCCCAGAGCGTGAACTGAGATTCCACTGCAGCATTTCACTGACATGTCCTCTGAGCTGCATCTTTGATGTTCTCAATCCTGATGTGAAGGCCTGATTCCTGCCTTTCCCGGTATAGTATGTGAGATGGTTGGTTGCCTGACTTTCCTGCCTGGGATTTCACTCCAGGTTTCTGCTTCCTAAGTCTGGCATTGCAGTGTTCAGCACTGCAGCACTGAAGTACACAGATGTTTTTTATTTTTTTTCTTTGTGATAGAAGACACGCATTTAGGTTGGGGAAAAATATTACAGTGAAATTAACTGGAGCTGTGAGAAATATTTGTTCTTCTGGTCAGCTATAGCAGGGAAAGTACTAGTATAATGTTATAGCCCTTAATAAGAAGTGATAACATTTGCACCATATTGTAACCTCAGCACATTTTTTTTTTTTTTGGCAACAGATTCCAGCGTTATCGTTTTAAGTACTTGCTACACCAATTCTCAACATCCTGCAAGACTTGACTCCCGTGTAGTGTGATCAATACACAATACAGTACTGCACTTTTACTAATGTGACCTTTTTGTAGGTTGATTGCTTGCTTATTTAATTCTTTCCTAAAACATTAGAGACTGCAAACAACCAAAAGG
The DNA here is from genome assembly GCA_025311575.1 of Elanoides forficatus. Taxonomy (NCBI): domain Eukaryota; kingdom Metazoa; phylum Chordata; class Aves; order Accipitriformes; family Accipitridae; genus Elanoides; species Elanoides forficatus. Next base: position 12,779,889 of record JAOBAS010000008.1, on the reverse strand, counting down.
TTGGAATAACTGATCATTCTGCAATATATTTAACTGACTGAGGTAGTTTAGTAAAGTGCATTCATACAATTTAAAGTTAGTTAACAATTACTTTCATCCCCTTATTAAAACTCATACGTCAAGACAGGGAGAGCATGAGTTAACTCATGCAACACAAATCACAGTGTCATTTAGATCTACACAAGGCATTAAAAATTATCTTTCTCAACCAAAAAAAGAAAAAAGGAAAGAAGTGTCCAAACTTTCAATCTATTGCTTATACAAGTAATCCCACTGAATCACATCAGCTTGAATAATAGATCTATAATGTGTTTTCAATAAATAATTCTTTTCTTATCCATTTTCATGGCACAGTCTCAGAGCAACATAGGGATCATTTAAATGGACAAAAGCAGATAAGAGTTTGTGTCTCTGCTCTAACTATAACATATTTCCATTGTTTAATAATGGAAAGGGAAATGCTTCTTAGAGTACAGAACACACCACTGAGGCAAAGAGCTGCCCTATTCCTGCCTCTACCAATAGTTCGCTGACACTACTCTGAGCAACTAAATTCTCTTTCCCGTGCCTCAGTTTCCCAGTCCGAGGAAGTGGAAGGAATTATACAGCCCAAAGGTGCTTCGAAATCTCTGATGGACAAACATGGCGACTGAGGTCATTATCATCACCTCTCGGGTACAACGCGAAAAGTCAAATCTTATGTAAGAGTAATACCCAGTTCTTCCTTTTTTTATCAACCCATCTCAGCGGCTTTTACAATGGCATACAGTATAATGTTATTTGCTCAACAGATCGGAAAACAGAAGCACTGACCTTGGGAAGGTCACATGTCAAGCCATTGATAGCGCTAGAAATAGATCCAAGTCTCAGAAGGCCCAGCCCTGCCTTCTACCCCAGTATTTTAGAGATGCAGAACTACTGATTTACAGAAATAAGCCTATTCCAAAAGAAAAGCTAAAGGCTTCCTGCCTCCTTCGCCTCCTCTCTCAGACTTGATTTTATGCATCAAAGGTTTCATATGCCAGTCATTTTCTTTCTGGAGGCCTAATGTAGTTATGTGGTGTGACAGTAATACCAAGCCCTGGTTTTCTTATTAATTCACATCTTAATTCACTGTAATTGAATTATTTTAACCAAGGAAAAAGAATGTTTCCTCAATCTTTTCCTGACTCAGACTTCAGACTTCAAAAACCACAGGGATTTCAGAGACAAATAATAAACCATTTGAAACACAAAGTACCTCTCACTTAAGAAACATTTCAGAAGAAAAAATAAAAACACTTTTTAAGCATAAGAACTATAGAGAAGTAGTTTTGTTTTCAGGAAGTCTATCAGTTCCTTTTTTCTGCTATAAAGCAAAATGAAAACAAAACCCAGGTAAAGATGCAAACCAAATTAATAATTTTCAGTGTAGTTTAAAATAGAAACCTGAAAGAAACTGTTTGATTAAAATGTGAAATGTTTTGTTTCAGTTTTGTTATTTTTGTTTTCTAATATAAAACAAAGCACATTTTGAAACAGAAAATCAGAATGGAATATCAGGAAATCAGAGTTTTATATCTTTGTTTTCCATAATTTTTTTTTTTCAAAATTCTATTTTGTCAAGATTATTTTTCTTTTTCTTCGACTAACCTGAATAGGAATTTTCTGATGGAAAATCTCTGAAAAGCTTTCTGAAACTATCCATTAGGAAAGCATCCAGTAGTGTCTGCACATTAAAAGGAGAATTGCTGGGCATCAGCAAACTGTGGGAAGACTGAATAGATGAAACATTATTAACAATAAAATAATACCTTCTTCCTATTTATGCAGTGCCTAGAAACCATACCCTGGGACCAATCCCACATGGCATTTTAGTTTTAATTAAATAACATTTTAGAGACAAAAGGGAGAAGAGGTTGGTGACCTGATTAATCATTGTACTACTCCATTTTACATCGCAGCATCCCAAAGGATTTAAAATGTATTATTCTGATGTAAAGCTAGAGTATTGCAGTGGTGGCTCAGGATGTAGTTTGTTATTTTTTTCTTTATTGGCAAAGTTGATCTGAAAAATCCCTTACTGCCTCCACTAGCCTCCAGCCACTAATTTTAACTTCTTGAGGCTTTTTATTTAACCAAGATCATTTTATTGATCCAGTTCATATTGCGGTCCACAAACAATTCTGTCCTTCCTGAGTTGATGAGAGGATCAAATCAGCATTGCTGCTGAGGTGGCTAAGGAATGATCTCTATACCTAGAGGGGATGAATAAATGCTGAAGCCCAGGATTCAGCCCCCACGAAACGCTAGCTTGGATGGATCTGGACCTTCTTATCCTTAAATTACTATGTAAAATATACAGAATCTAAAACGCAATTTCACGTGAGACTCCTGCAACTGAGTACATGTGTGTGTGCACAGATATAGATGTACGTATATATCAGGGAGTTAAATGTGACTGTGATGGGAGTATTTAAAAGACAGAAATCAGGCCAGCATCAAAGTAGTGTTTTACTAGACTGGCATTCATTAACAACACACATTTTCCAACGGTAAGTTCTTACACATTATTAGTTATAATTACTGCTTATTCAAATGGTCCTTAATAACCATCTCCTACATTAGCTGCCTGTATTCAGTACCACAGAGCTAATGCCATGTAGTCAGCCGGGCTGGCTGCAGTCAGGTTTGAGGATCAGTTTTGAGATCTCTTTGATGAGGTAAGCTGGGACCAAAGTCAAGAGTCATCTTTCTTCCTCTTTTTTCTCATGCATGCATGGTATTTTTATGATCCTCACAACCTTCCCAAAAGAAAGAGTGAATCTCATCTGCTCCCAACACAGACTACCTTATGTCCAGGAGCAGGACTTGTCCGTTTTCCCAGGCGTGTTTCCTGTCTGTTCTACATCCACTGCTCGTACCTTGCAGAGTTCATGCCTTGTACGTGATTTTCATTGTACCCTGTTTGTGCAATTATGTCACAAAAGTCTCCTTTTGCCTCTTGCAGTTGCATATTCCCTTCACAGGTCCGGTTAGCTGTGTCCCAGCGCTCAGACATTGTTGCTAATTATGCCATTAGTAGCATCACAAAATGTACAATCTCACAAACAGTTACAGTGTTGCTGTTTAGTCATGTTAGTGTGTTTATGTTTAGATTCCAGGCAAACAAATAACCAAATATGCCCTCAATCTGTTTGACTTTATGGGTGTAACAGGCCTCTGCTTTGTCAGCAAGACTTCTATTTAAGCGACATAAGTATTTACTCTGTAAGCTATACAGATATTTAAAATTCATAAATGTGTCATAACTTCTGCAGAATTTACTTGAAAATTCAGATTTGCTTTTAATACTTGCCATAAGAATTGGGCCATCATTTATTAAGTAAGCTTGTACTCTCTGTCCTTTGGATAGAAGTTCTTTGCTTACTCGCACGTACAAGGGCTTCTCTGGCACGTTCTCAGCTGGAGAGATTGAGGAAAATCTGGGTAGTTCATCACGATTCAAATAATGTTCACTTTTACTGTTTTACCTTCTTTGACTTGAATATTTATTCACATTCTAGAGGTTCAGCACTTATAATCAGAAAAAAAAAAATCCTAAGCTGTAGACCAGGTCTGCATTATATGGTCCTGTAGGATGCATGTGATCTGGGATTCATGTGCTTGGCTCTCGAACAGGTAATTTGTTTGGTGCACAGGGCGCAGCATTCGCACTGCAGAACCGCACAAGCGAGTCTCAAACAAATCGACAGACGTAAACCCACTGTGCTGCACATGTGTGGAGACGTGCATGCTACCAGAGATCTGATGAACCTGTACAAAAATATATATCTTCCCTTCTTGGGCCAAGAGAAATTAAGTGGCCTAACCCTCCCGTGAAGGCAGCGCAGACATACCCTAGTCCAAAGATACCCCTCCAGCAGGAGGAACTCTGCACTTCTTTATTTCTATTGCATCTGGTTTTGAGTAGCATCACTAAAATGTAGTAGCGCTGCCCTCTCCGTGGACGTGCGACAGATTGCTGAAGGACTCCAGGGCCACAAGTGGGAAATACCTGTAGGAGGTCACGCGGGGTCAGTGCTGAAGGAGCCACTTCACTTTGACTCTCTTCTTCATTTTCCTTCCCCATAACACTCATCATGAAAGTTCAAGTCATTGAGGACTGACTCAATAACTTGTGTACTTTCACTCTAACCGTGGAAGGTCAACTAAAGGTGAGGCAAAACCAAAACAAAGCGAAAAAGAGATCAGCTGAAAATATAAGGGTTTTTGTCTGAGGACTCAGAGTAACAGCTCCCTGTTTTGGTGGATTTCTCAAAATCTAGAGATTAAAGGGTGGTGGTACATTTCTCTGAACAACTGATTTTTATTTTTTTTAGGTCACTGCTGGAATATAAAAAAAATTGATTTTTGGATTAAACCATTTTCTTTTTTTTCCTTAATTAAAATGGTTTCTGGCTTTTTTTTTGAGAGGAAACTGGGAAGAGATTACAAAATGGTTTGGGTTTAATTAAATATTTATATCATTTAAATAAAATATTTTGCTGCTTTTAAACTTAGCTTTTAAAAGTGAAACTGAAGAAAATGTATGATGGAACACTTCAGCAGTCTGGCGATAGCTTTAGCTTTTATCATCTAGTCTGAGATACCCACCCAGGCATCCTTACAGTCAGTGGAGAGAGATTAGCCATTCGGCTTGTACTAAAATACATACAAAACAAGTAAGAGAGACTGTGTTGGGAAAGTATTATCTGTGACAATTTATTACAAAGACCCTTACTGTTTTCATTCATTTACACTAAAACTAACTTTTAGATGACTAATTCTAGATGTGGCTAATCCCATTCAAGGGAATAATGCTGACATCAAGGGGATGTTTATAAGAAATAATATTTCATTGAAAAAATATAAACAATTTTTAAAATTTGTTTTTAAAGTCTGTTTTTTCACTCATTTTTTGAACAGAATGAACAGTTGAAATGTTTTAGTTCATTAGTGTATTTCAAGAATAGCTGAACAGAAAGTTGTCATCTAGGTGTAGTCAGACATAGGAAATTATTTTTCAAAGCAGAATAAGCAGAAGAAAAGTCATCAAGTTGTGTCTTCAATATTTCCTTTGAAAGAATAAATATACAAGAGGAATGTTTCATTGTTATTTCTTACCTTTCAGTATTACAGAAGGCTCTTCAGTTATTTTCTCTTTTACATCTCTACCAACACATCAGAGAGAAATGAGGGGTGAAACGGAAGAGTGCTGTGCTGATGACTGTCATAAAAGCTGGATTTTATTGATTATATTATGTGTATCAGTAGCTTTATTGTTCTGAATCTTGACTCATAAAAAAAAATTCTGCTTGGGCAGCGATTCTCCCAATTATTACAAAAACTCCTGGAATTTATGATCTTCTGTGAATACCTAGGAATATTTTCTTCCATACTCTATTTATTACAAACATTTTTAATATTATCTATTTTGTAAGTTAGCATTATCTTGTTGACATCAAGGAAATCAACTTCTCTTAACATCTCAACCTTATGACAAGGTAATATTTAAATTCAGACACTTTGAAGAGTCGAGGATATTTAAAACAGTAATGATTAAAAAAAAAAAAAAAAAGGAAAAGAAGAAATTACATCTTAATGGGATTGTTGTTGCTAGGAGATTCCAGCTACTGTTTATGAGATGAATGTGTCCTTTTTTTCTTTTTTAATTAAAAAATTGATTAATGAATAGATAAACAACTAAAATGCTAACCTTTTAGTAAATTTGTGTAGAAGCTTCCAATATAATCTGATTAAGCACCAGCAACAACAACAAAATCTTGAAAGCAAATTGATCACACAAAGGACAGGGGACAAAAAGTAGGCCACTCTTTCAATTGTCCCTTTAACCTGTCAAGCTACACCTCCCCAGTGCTGCAAACAACCACCTTAATTAATATTGGTCACTGTGAGAAATTGTATATAGGGTTAGACGGGCAATTTGTCCAACACAGTACACTGTTTATTATGGTCTTCTGTTCAGCCTGTGTGTAATTCAAAACTATAATTAATTTAGCTATCACCACCTAGCTCAGTAGATATAATGGGATTTTGTTATAGCTTAGAAGCTGTCAAGGTTTCACAAGGAAGCTAAAAGGCAAAATACTGCTCAAGAAGACCTCCTTGGCAAGTTTCAAGTGTTTCTGCAACAGACTAGAAAGTCTTAACTTATTTTTAATGTGTTCTTAAATATAATTTAACAGGATATCAGAGTGAGATAAATAGTTAAGCTATTTTAACTTGAACTTTTATTTCCAAATAGCCAGTCCAACTTAGTGACAAAAAAATATCAGCCTAATACTTTCAGTTTTGTAAAGGTGTAAAAAACTGAAAATGAGGATCTATTACAAAACCATGTTAGATCACCACAGCTGTAGTAACCTCCATCACTAACATGAATGTTCTAGAACTTGGAGAATCTTAAAAATAGCCCATAAAACCTAAAAATTGTTAAAAAATAAAAATTGTTACTGTCAGATGCCCTTCCTCCAAGCTTTGCTACTTGCATATGTTAGAATGAAAACCAAAGAACAAGCCCAACTGCACCCACGAGTTACAGATTACTTGACGAAGAGCTGAGAATTTTTATCATTTACTTATACATGTTCACAGCCCTAGTCATTAAATCAGGAGAAGATATGTGATGTTTATTTTACTGACATTTTTAAAGTGTTTTGAGATCTTTGTATGTAGTTTAGGGCAATAATACATATTTTATTTGTAAAGCACTTAGGTAGCCTTAGGACTCTCTGAACAAGCTGTCTTGATATCAAAAACAGTATAGATGCACTGCTGCTAAAAGTTTAAACCTGGTAATCTTATCCATCCATTGTGCTTCCATAAACATATATAACCACAATTTTTATACATCATACATCCTTTTACAAATGCAGGTTCTGTAAGTGGAAAAAACAACCCCAAAACAACAATGTAGTTTCTTATAACTGTTTACGAGTCTTTAAGCATGTTTTTGGTTGGGGTTTTTTTGTTTGGTTTTTTGGTTTTTTTTTTGTTGGCTGGTTGTTTCTTTTTGGGGTGGGGCTGTTTTTGTAGCACTATTAATATGGAAGCTCATTCCAAAAACCATAGTGTCCACAATTCCCAGTGAATTCTTGGTAAAACAGAGATGCTCAGTACTGTGCAGGGTCAAACCAATACAGAACTAACTATACGTGATTGTTTCAGGTTTTTTTAGAATTTCTGCACAATGTGAGGAAAGGCCTGTAGGAGTTTTTTGGCTTGGCTATACAATCTTCAGTTCAGTCAGGAGTTTGAAAACGAAAGCCAGAACAATTGCTAAACCAGCGCTTTTCTAACAGAAATGTATAATATGTTTTGACCTCTATGTGTTTGTTTCATAAATTGTTAATTTGATATTTGTTTTCTGAACATTTGGTACTGTATTTAAGAACCTGGTGTTGGCCTATTTTGTTTACTTTTTCGATTTCAGATGTAAAGATAATATATTCTAATATTGTTTAGACATGTGCCTTCTATAGTCCAAAGATAAACAAGTTGAATCAAAAATGCAAGACACTGCAGAGTAACTCCTCCTTCACTTTCTCCTTATGCATTTAGCATAACTGAATGCTAAAACAATACTGATAGTATGATAAATGAATGATAAATTGAATCACAGGAGAGAAGCTTTGGCTGGTCAGGCAGGAGTAACTTTGTTTGGCACTCTTCCCCTTGCTGTGACCTCTCTGTTAAGGAAAGGAAGTCAGAGGGTGGGTGAGAGAGAGAGAAAGTGAGAGAGAAGAAAAGACAGAGAGAGAAGGAGGGAGGCAGGGAAGAAAGGAAGGAAGGAAGGGGAGGGAGAGATGGAGGGAGGGAGGAAGGGAGGGAAACCAAAAGAACAGCAATATCAAAAATAATAAATATGTTTTGGGGCAGGAATATTAATCTAATGAGATTTTAAATGAATCATTGTGTTGCTCATCCATATGTAAAGCAACTGAGGTATAGCTTAGGCAGTAGTCTTTAGGTCAGGAATCAGATTGACTAGTGGAATAATGCTAGAAATAACTAGTGTTTTGCCCATATTAATGCTATTTCTTTTTGCACAGATATAAATCCACTGTATTCACTGCCTTAGACGATGTAATTTTTTTTTAAAGATTAAAATATGTAAAAGGAATGTATTTTCAAATGACTTCTTAGTACCAGTGTTGCCTGGGAATAAGTAATAACACCACATATTTGCTAGTAGTCTAAGAATCCTGCCTGTTTATCTGCATAGAAGAAGGCCTGTCTTCCTCTCAGTTTGATAACAGATGTGGAATAACTTTGATGCCTGTGGTTAAAATAAATACACAAATAAAAAAGCTAAATGACATTATCCCATCAGATGTAATGAAAACAAGTTGGCAATTATCAATAAACAAGTTAACAAAGTTCTATCAGTTGTAAGAAACAACCAGTATACCACACCTCAATGCTATCAAGCTAGAATTCAAAAATTACTTTGAATTTTGTTTAACATTTTGCAGCCCAGTGACAGCCTAGAGACTTGATCCTCATGCTGAGAACAACTTTGGTGTCAGGAAATCCCATTCCCTTTAATGGTAGTGGATGTCCCTGTACAAATAAGAGGCATAAATTGGTCCAGATCAGGAAGACAGCAAATGGATTTAAGACTCAGGGGATGGATGTGCCTTGATAGCCATGACCTAACCTAAAAAGCCTGAAAAGAGAAAATTACTGAACCGGAACAGAATAGTGGAGGAATGTATTCAGCCTGAAAGAACATGGTGATAAAGTAAAGATTTGTTTTCCTTTTTAAAATTTTTTAAAATTTCTTTTTCATTAAACTGGTCTGAACCAGCAGGCTTGTTTAATAATATTTCATTTAGAAAGGGATCTTGCTTTAAACTGTAATGAAATCCATGCTAGGAAATCAGAGGTGCTTTAGCATCTTTTATGTGCACTGTACAAGAAGAATGCAGCTGTGTTTTTAGGCTTTGAAATATTAAAGTTCCCACTGCAAAAGTATTAACTAATTTTGATATACCAAATATAGGATGTGCACTAAAGATGTTTAGGAGCCACTCAAGTGGGACAGTTAAGAAAAAAAGGTATTCATCTGTGAAGGCTGGTTTTATCCAGGAGGGCTGGATTTTCTTTTTTTTTGGTGGTCTAAATCTCTAGTCTGCATTATTTCCAGTACAATATTCTGTACATCCTGTTGGATTCAAGATATAAATAAAGGTGGATTAGTGAATGAGGGAAGGATCTGGGCACAGCGGAACAAATGAAACTGCTATTTGAGGAAGAGAGCAACCAAAAAATATTTGTTAGCAGGCCACACAGCAACTCACCAGATTCTCTTGTATAAATGCATACATATAGCTATATACACCTATGTGTATGTTTGTATGTATGTATGTACACATATATATACTCAAGAAGCTTATGCATGCAAATTCATAAGACTGAAAAATGTCATGCACATATGTGTAGGCTAATGAAACAAAATAGCATAAATAATAGTCCCTCAACAATACCTTAGGCTAAACCCTAACTGTCCAAAAGACTGCATTTTCTATAGGGTCATAAAAATAGACATCAACCCTATCACCATCAATTTCTAGTGGAGATAGGTCTCTGTTGCTTTACTAGAAGTAAATACACGAGGTTAATTCCTGGTGTATGAGTGGGGGCTTAGGGCTATCTCACTTTTTTATCTGGCAGTTTGATTCAATTGCAAAAGTACAAAAGACAGTATAGACCATCATATGCATGATTGTCTAACAGTTAAACCAGTCCAAAGCAAACTTGTTTTTCAATGATTCCGTAACAGTGACTACCCTACTTACCCTTGGTAAATCCAACAAACAGCAGCAACATTTCAGCTGCACTAATGAACAGACAGAGAGGACATATGGTGGTCATGGCTGATGTTCTGTCTTCATGGCAACACATAATCATTGGATGCTCACATAATGGATGTTTTAGATCTTCATCTACAAAATACTCTCTTTGGATACAAGCCATCTTAACTAAAATAGCACATCTCTGACAAGCAATTTACACCAAAACCAGAAACACTCAGGGCTGGTTCAGGTTGATGATTATACTTCTGCAGTTAAATCAGTTCATATGTAGACTACACATTCCCACCCCCTCTGCCCTCTAGGCTATAAAGGAAGCTACATAGAGGAAAGGATTTCTTTCCCTTCAGATCCTATTATTTTCAGCACAAAACCCACCAGAGTGTTTTGTGCAGGCTTCTGAGTCATGAGAGGGGGAATGCCCCTATTTGTCTCTGCGCTGTGTTGTGTTAACATTCCAGTGCTCTCTCTGTGTTGTGTTAACATTCCAGTGCAAATAAAGCTATTTCAAGTCAATGGACATGATTCAACAATGGAGTGCTCTAGTTTTAGATGACTCCAAGGAAAGCAGCTAGATTGATTTCAGTGTACTGCAGTGGTTAGCAGAGATCAATATTGGTAACAGTAGCTGTAAGAAGGCAATATCCACAAAAGATTTTCTCCACTGGCCAGGGCTGAACACAGACTCATATACTCCCAGCTTCTACCAACTACCCGCATAGAGAGTATTGAATTTTTTGCAGGACTGTGGCAAATGTTGCTCAGTAAGATTGTACAATTAAAAAAAAAGTTCACTAGTTGATCTTTATCTGAAATATTGAAATGATTATTCATCATTATATTGTAAGAATTGACTGCGTTACTATAACTGAGAGTAATGCTTGGCTCCTCAGTTTCTCCAAAATAACCAGAGCCTATTTTCTCTTTTAATTTCATAATTCCTGAGAATTAAATACAATTTTCAATTATTTTTAATTAACAGTCGACTCCACATAATAGCCTCCCTGCAAAATAACTGAGAAGAAAATGACCTTCCAAAAGGTCCTATCCTTCCAATGTAATGAGAATGTACAAGTGTTTTGCTGAAAAAGTTAAAAATAGAGCAGAACAGCTGATGAAAATTTAGGCCTACTACAGTGATACAGATACTCATCATTGTTGCCTTTTATTGCCATCCTCTAATTGCCTCCATGAGTTCTTAAGTGTATTTGTTTTGGGTTCTTTTCCCTTTTACTTCCTGGATTACCGGAATTTTGATTGCTTTTGCTAAACTACTGCTTACAGTTCCTCCTGGACTGCCGATTAGTAGCACTCTACAGAAGGCATTTTTGCAGCTGTAATCCAGATTGCTTAAGAAAAAGGAACAGAATTCATAAAACACTGTTATTAATTAAAAAAAAATAATTGAAGGATCAAAGGTAGCAAAGAAAAACTTTGTAATACTAGGAAATAATGTGTCATATCTTACAGACTGCAGAGCTGTTTCTTTTTTTTTTTTTTTATGAATACAAAAAAAAAATGCCAGGGGACTCAATCCTCAGGGCTGCTGAACTCCACTGCAGGAAAGAAGAACCAAAGCATTGGCGCTTGGCCTTATTTTTTCACTCGTAAATTGCCCTGGTTGCAGGCGTCGGTGGAACCGAAGAGATGCAGCAAAGCAAGATCTTATTGCCCCTGTTTCTCAAGCCTGCCTGCCTGAAAACTTGCCTGTCAGAAAATGAGCTGCGCAACTGCAGCTACATCAATGCCTGACTCTCCAAAGTACACAGGACCTCGGCGTCACTTCAGCAGCTGTTCATGAGATTGATTGGCTGTGTGATCTCATTCTCCTCAATTTAAAATGAATCAAAGGCATTCAGTACCTGGCAGGATTAGCTCCCTTGTTTTTTCGCACTGATGAGGGAGGCAAGATGTTAAAACAAGAAAGGAAGAAAAGGAGTAGGGAAGGCATTACTGTTAAAAGGTAAGGCAGTGAAGGCCTATGATGCATGTAATAGCCATTTTTAGTAGTTTCATTCATTTTTGCTTACTGTTGAGCACTTAGGGTTTGCAGTCACAAGAAAGCACCAGCAATGGAAGTTAAATAACATTGCTTCCAGAAATCCCCTGGAAATGGTGTGCCACAGCCAGAAGCTCAGTGTTTCATGACTAGATCCGACTGGGAAGTAATACGGCTATGAGGCTTCCGTGAGAAAATGCCAACTTAACAACAAAAATAATTAACTAATCATTTTGATTCAGGCAGTATTTAATTCAGAGGAAATAGAAAGGTGTTTGAGGAGGACACTTCTGAACCTTAAAATCCTATTTTGACATTTTGCAATAAAAAGTTTAAATTTTCATTCCAAAATTATTTTCCTTTGAATTGTAGATAGAAACACACACATGAATTAAAAGAATATAAAAGAGTATATAAATGCAGAAAAGGATTCTGACCTGTTTTGGAAAAGAAATATTCAAAATGTTGGCTTTTTAACCTGAATTGAAATAACTTAAATTAATGTATACTTTGTTTTCATGAGGTAGGTAACCAGCTTTGGCTATTATTGGGCTGGTTCAATGTTTTTGCTGGTCCCAAGAATATCCCCTTTTCTCTTAAGTGTTCAGCATCATCTACCAATGTGTCAAAGCTGCTCTGATCTCCTATCTAAGTTTCTGCAAATTTTTGATGTTGAGTTGTTGTTCTTCCTCAGGGTTGAGTAGTGAATTATTCGTCAAGTAGTCCTCATGTTCAGTGAGCCAAGTGTTTTCTGGAGCACATGGACCTAATCATGTATCTTGAGCTTCAGATTAGTTTTGCTGCACTTCTTGTACACAAGGCCACACATTACACCAGTGATTACTGTAGTGCTTTTGGAGGATTAAAAGACCCTCTACTAGGCCACTGCCGCTGGTAAATTTTAACCCTCGTACTGATGAAGCATGCCTGAGTTAGGACCCACAAGAGACATAAATCGGTATGCTATGCTACATGATCTCCGGACAGCCAGGTGACCCTCTAGACTATTCTGTTCAGCAGTAGAAATAAAAACAAGAGTCCTAAACAGAAGACTCACATGGATGGCAGATCAGGTCCTAAACACACAGGCACACACAAAGTCATTGGGATTGCTCCATTAATGGCAGATTCTACAGTTAGTCAGGAGTCTGCTGGTGGAGAGTTTTCCAGTTTGTGAAAGATTAGGGAGTTGTCAAGATTCTCTGAAAGCCTGAAAAACCACATTAGCATCCTTCGGAACCCCAATATAACAGAGATATCGCTCCTCTTTTTCAGCATGAAAAAAAGTCTGATATCCAGAAGGTACCCACAAACACAAGCACATGGGCACATATAAATCAGGAATTTCCTGAAACTGCACACCAAGTCTACCCTAGTCAACTAACAGAAAAGGTTTTATTTAAAAAAGTTTTACATCATAACCTTTTTGTACTCTCTTCCTTACTGGTTAGTGATTGATCTTCATCTAAAAAGAAAACCGTAACATGCCAGAGCTACAGACAAAAAAATAGATATCTGTATCTAAGAAGGAAAAAATGTAGGCACGCTTGCCATTTTTGCCTAATCATAACTGTTATGACTCTCCTGCAAGTTTCCTAACCTTTTTATGTAAAAAAAAACCCCTATGAGTTCGTAAACATTTAGGCACATTAACAGCTTTTCTTACAAGTGCATTCCTACGACACTCATTGTACGTAAGACTAAAGGAAGGACAGTATTGTCCCATGCTGTCACATCAGTAGAATCTGAAGTAATTTACTTGCTTTAATTGCAACATTTGGGGTTGTAACATTTAAAATTATTTTTGTTTTGGCTTTTGTTTTCTTCTTGTAATCTGTGAAGACTTTAACACATTTCTGACTCCTGTGAAATACTAGCTAATAATAGGGACTGGTGTTTGCCATGTGCAGGGAAATAAGCCTTTCATAATATTTATCCAGAACCACATACACATTTTCCATTTCTTTCTGGACCTGCTGAACCAGAGCTTAAAGACTCGGTACACCTAATGGGTGTCATTTTTCCCCCATGTACTCTAGTAAGATTGGAGAAATGGAGTATATAACAGATTGGGCCCTATGTTGCTAGGTAACGTAACATCTATGCATATATCTGTTTCCTCTAGGATTATGATCTATCCCTCTTCTTCCTCCTGATTTTGTGAAAATATTCACCCAATATAATTTGGATACTTTGCAGGTGATTTTTCAGAGGGGTTACTTATTAAATCCAAAGGTCTTCTGTATAGAACTCTAAGTGTTTAATTACACTTTATTCTGTATACTTTTTTACATGCTAGTGTGTGGATGCATTTGCTCTGTCTCATATGCATAGCGATACATAATTGTCAACAAAATAAATAAAGAAAAAGTTCAGAAAATGCAATGCAGTTATAATTCACAAATTCAGATTTAAAGATAAAAATCCTTATCTTTCTGTGCAAATGCTAGCAAGCAGACCTATAACATCCACTCATTAACTCAGGCATAGGAGGGTTGGGGGAAAGAAAGACATTCCTTATTATTAGCAAGTTACTGAAGTGTAAAGTGTGCAATCTGATGAAAATTGAGCTGGGGACTTTTTATTAAAAAGCAGAGTGAGAAGGTAGGTAGAAAACAAGCAGAGATTAATCCAATGAGTCAGAGGAATATTTACTTCCCCAAGGACGCTAATGCAAACCTAAATATAGTTATCATACTACCTTGTAAAGCTGAAGTAAAGAAATGTGCAGATTATTTTAATAAAAGGATTTAGCTATAGTGTACCCCTCTGTTTTCATTTTCCTGTGGTGGCTACTTCACTGTCAAGTAGATTTCAAGAAGAGCATGTCCCATTGTCATTAGCAAGGCTAGTTATCATACTACAGGCCACAGTAATTGCCACTATCTAGCTTTTAGCTCCAGTTCTGTCTAGCAGAGCATAATCAGCTTAACCTTGGCAAGAGGGAAACAGAGAAAAAGTAAAATCCCAACAAGAATTATAGGGTTTGGGCTTTTGACTACTATCACTGCACATATCATCCACAAATCCCAGCTTGAGGCAGTTCCAGAAGTCTTGAAAAAAAAAGTTTGCATTCTGGAAGAAGAAATAGGATAGCAGTACAGGTAATTCTTGTAGCACTAAATATATTCCTTATGTTTATCAGTGTAACAACATCATATCAACATGATATCAGCTTGGCCTGCCTAAGCTCCCTCCAGAATTATTAATGAGAAGAGATAAATGATGTAGGCAAGGAAGGAAGGAAGGAAGGAATTCTGCTTTCTTTCAGGATTTGAGAGACCTTTTTTTGCTATTTATACTTTTCACTCCCTCCATTAGGTTGGATAGGAATAATCAAATCCTTTTTTCTCTTAGGTTCCATGATTACTGATTTTCTTTTACCTTTCTCCTTTTTGTTTAACATCCCTCAAAGAACCTCCAGAAAGCTAGCTTGCAGTCTTGACCATTGACCTTCACGGGGAAAAAAAGTTAAAATAACACTGAAAGGTGAAAGGAGATTTATTACTTCTCACGAACAGAAACACTGCTTTCATTACCAGAATTTCCCTTTCTTTCCATTTCTCTTTTTCTTTTCCTATTTCCTCACACCATTCTCCTTGGCCTGAAGACTACAACTGCAAAAATCAACGATTATGTACCCTCTTAGCATACCTTAACCCCTTCGGTACCCTCACCTCTCTGAAACCCTCCACTGAAGACCACATAGCAGCACCACCTCAAAAAATCCTCTGCTAAAAGTGCTCATCTTCTTTTCCACAGACAAATTCTAATGCATAGGTTATCCTGAAGTCCATCTACCCATTTGCTCTTCACGTTAGGAGAGTTAAAAGATATCCAACAGTGGTCATAATCTGAACAGGAGAATGAATGAGGCTCCCTCAAAGCTCTTCACCCTAATGTGTGGTTATGCAACTGTGCTCATGACATCTCTTTATCTTTTTGTTCATATATTGAAAAAAAACCCAACACATATTTTAAGTTAGTTAGATTTCATAATTTCTTTTTTTTTTTCCTGAATTTCAGATAAATCATTAAATGATCAGAAAAGCAGTCAGAAATCTGAAAGAATGCAGTGTCTCAAGATTTATTTCACACCTGTACACCTTTAAAAATATATTTTGGTTATTCATCTCCACACCTACATAAATTAGCCTCAGAAAAGTTATGTAATAACACTTAATTTTTAGTGTTAGATAAACCAAAAAAAGAGAGAAGTAACCTTGCAATAGATATTCAAATAATCCCCTACACAGTGAAAATTTAGGAACTGAATAACTGTGTATAATTTTAAATGACTAACCAGTCTGTATAATTTTTTAAAGCTGAGCTTCACAATAGTGTCTTTAAAACCAACCCCTTTAAAATCTCAACTGCTTTCCTGTCCTTCTAAATGGAACACACAACATACAAAAATTAAAACATTTACATCATACAGAGCAACAGTCAGATTTGAAATATAAAGTGCAATTCATATTCAAGGTTAGTTTGAGACTGAAAGTTGGAAATAATTCCAAACATAAACCTAACAAATATGCTTAACAATAATTGCAGTCCACATTTTCTCTAAAAATGTTCTCTGCTTTTTGCTCAGCATGAAACATAACATTATTTTTCCATTTGACAAAAACATATCATGTAAACCATTTTTCCATCTTATGTAATTCAGATTCTGACACAAATCAGGCAAAAAGGAAGCCAAAGTCAGCAGCATATGGGCAAATGAATAGATATTTACAAAGCCTGGGTATATAGCTCATAAATGCTTTATTTATTTATTTATTTATATCAAGAATTAAAAAGAGCAACCATTCATTTTAGTCTTGCATAAGACTAAATATTTGTCAATTTGGCAACTATCTCCCATTTTGGATAGTTGTTTCTAACACAAATAAAAAGGCATGAGTTGAGGTTATTGAAAGAATCACTAAAAACTAAAATCTTGATCCTGGAGGGAAGATGAGTAAATTTCTCTTTACTTATTTCCAACTACTTAGCTGTTGAGATTTATTTTTCATACTCTTCCTCATTTTATGTTTTCCAGCAGTCTCGGTCAATCAGAATTATTTTTCAAATAATTACTTTAGCATTTAGTCTAAATCATCAAAACAGAAGGTCTTTTTTTGTAGGAGAAAGCCAATCTTAGTTCCAGTATTTTTTTTATGGCACATATCAAGTCATATAAAACAAAAAAACCCCAAACAAACAGGTTACTTCCACCTTTTTCACTGTCCTTTGACATTAATACTGCAAATGGCTTCCAGTTTAAACATCTGTTTTCATCTGTAGACCCATTCTAATTTGGGATGTAAGTTTGAAGAAAAATTTCTAATAATAGGGGTGTCTATTAATTTTAGAAAACTCTATCAGACAGTGATTGATAAAATGGAAAAAATGCAGCTTCCTAGCATCTATTCCTAAATCAAAAAGCATACTTTTCTGTCATTTGCAATTTCAGAATTAGTTTGCATAGAACAGCAACTGGCTTATTAAAAGCATGTATGTTGAATGTTTTGCTGCCCTCACCAGGACACCAAATAATTTTGCATTTTATTTGGCAAACTCCTATGACTGACAGTCATATTTCTTGCAATAAATCAGCTATAATGAACAGTTCAGTGATTTCTGTCACATGGTATATGTACAACTGCTATCAGCTCGAATTGTTTTAACAGAAATTAGGAGCTGTTCAGTTGCTCAAAGACCTGCAAAAATATGGAATAAAAACAAAATTCTTGAAAATGTCTAAGGTAGATATTTTAAAATCTATTGATGTAGAATCAGAAAGAAGTTATCATTCATTCATTGACTAAAACAATAAATATATTAGCAAGCTTTCATTGTGCAGATGCTTCTTTCTGCAGAAAAGCTGGGATGCTAACCTCACTGTTTTATCCTCAATGTTTACATCTCTGATCATTCTCTAAATAGAAGAGAAAAACATCAGCTTGTTAGTAAAAAAATGTTCAGCTGGTGGCAGAAGCATATCTCTAATCAAACCAGAGGAAAAACTTCATTGCCATTAAGACAGTATTTTAGAGAATTTATAACTATAGTACTATAACACTTCCCCATGGCAATGAATTATACCGACATTGGCACATAAAATACTCTTTGTGGTTGATTGTTGCCTGTAGACTTTTCTTCAAGTTCACATACTTTACAAGTTTCAGTGATTAGGAACCCATTGCTTCTACTTTAAGATGGGTGGTGAATCCATGTAGTATTCCTTGATCACTGAATTACCTCATTTTTAACATGATATAAAATTTATCATTAAAGAAAACAGAAATTTTTAGTTATAGACTTATTTAGAAAAAATCTTCACTGAAATCCAGGTTCTTTCTACAACAAATCTTCTGTTATTTATGAAGGTTATAAGGCAATAACCTTAAAAAGATGCTGTTTTAGGAATACATTTTTTAGCTTCAGTTTGAAATCCAAAGGAGATAAAAGCAAATACATTTCTCTAGGCAGATCATTGATGGATAACATGAAGTTCAACAGTGAACAATAAACATTCTCTCTCCTTGCCTTTTTTTCCACTGAAATAAAACCCTTGCATGAGAATTGACAGATTATCTAACAAATTCCCTAGTCTGAGAAATTGGGAACAAGCCTTCAAGGTACACCAGGGATCATATTTGCCCCACAGTAGACAGAATCTAAAATAAATGTTCTAGTATCAGATGGAACGTTCTCCAAAATTTTTCATCATATTTAGTCTCTATGGTATTACTAAAACTAGAAGAAAAAGTATAAGACTCAATAATTATTTTCCTGTAACTGCATAGCACGCAAAAAAAAAAAAAGTGAAGACTAAATCCTCAGATATCTCTGAACAGCTAATTGTTTAAAGATAAAACATCTTTTTGCATCCAAATCTATCTCCAAGAAGCTTATATAGCTGAAACGCTAACTTTGGCACTGCTCCTTCCAGACTTCATGCTACACGAATATTTTACCATCTAAGAAATCTGTTTTCAATCTAGGACAACAAAAAGAGTCATTGTCTTTGAAAGTGCTGCAAAGAGACTCCAGAATGGAGACCCTCAGTTTTTGTCAATCTATGGGTCTAGTTCTGACTTCTAAAAAGACACAAGGGTTGTATACAGTTGGACATGTTGCTTGAACAGCATAGGGGCAGTAAAAGTCATCACATAGGCACTGTAAATCAGCATAAATGGTTCCTTTACTTTCATCTTTCTACCTTGTGTAGAGGGGCATCTAGGAGAAAGAGGAATAGGCAATGTATGAAGAATGCCGTTTAATCCCTGAAAGGAGAGGTTAGAATTCTTTTTCCCTTCATCCTTCTAATTTGCATTAGGACTGGGCCAAAAAAATATGAGGTATGACCTATAGTTTTCTTTTTTCTCTCTCCTGGTCTGCCTTCAGTGACTCTGTGGTGAAGAGGAACAAATTTTTATTAGTCCTTTCTCCAAGCTGAGCTGTAGTTTCCACAGTCTGCTATGTAAAAAATACTAGAATAACCAGAATGACTTTCCCCCCGCCCTCCTAGTGTAGGTTGCCAGCAGTGCTGCAATAGGAAGAACTCTCATCACAACATGGGTACTTCTGGAAAACCAATAGGCTACTGAAAAACATCTGGAGAAGTCCAAGTCCCTCCCCACCCACCTCATCTCATTTCTAACAGCTGGATAGAATAAAATATTTTCTTTAAAGATTGCAAAGGAAACTTTATAATTCTCAATGAATGTGCTCAAATTAGGTACATTTACTTTTTTTGGTTTAACAGGATTGACTTCAGCGGCCACAAGTGGAAGCTGGGCTACAGGTTGGGAACTTCACTGCCATATATATTTAAAAAGAAGCACAAACACATCCTGCTTTGGTTGGTTGGCTGGTTTTGGTTGGTTTTGTTTGTTTGTTTCATCTTGTCTACTTCTTTTCACTTAGCCATCGCAGGACTTCCATGTCCGCCTCTGGACGATATTCTTCTAGAAATGGCATCTGGGGCTCATGGTGAGTTCCACAGGCCTTTGTACAGATTTTCTCCACTTGCTTCTGGGTCTGCTATTCACTGTCTAAGCTGCTTTTAGTTTCTTGTCTTTGGTTCTTTTTTTCCAAGTTTTAAGTTGAATACAGTGACAAGTGCACTTTCTAGCCAAATATATCATATAAATTGTTTTGTAACTGTTTTTCTGGTTTTGGTATTTTAGCTTGGGTTTGACAGCTTTTTGTTTGGTTTGGTTTGGTTTATTTGTTTGTTTGCTTTTCCCTCCATTCCTTAATATCTGCAACATTATGTCACTATATCACTTCCAAAAGGTACCAGAATGCTGTATACTGCTATCTTCTGCCAGCCTGCCTGAATTAACATAACATTTAATTTAACAGCATGGACTTCCTCCCACTGCATCTTTTCTTCAACCTACAGGAGCCACTTTAAAAGGTGACTAGAAATACAGTAGTACTAATTCAAACACTTATATGGTCCACAACTTTCTTGCTGGCAGTGAAACAAGAGTGACAGTCAGTGTTAATGTCTAGTAAACTTGAAAGCTGTGCAGTATAAATTGACACCTGACTTTTCAGGTTGGGTAGGAAGACATCATATGATCCAAAAATCACCAGAAGAAAAATGTGCTTGTTACCCCTGTCCTGGACTTTTCTCTTATTGATCATGTAGATGTGAAAAAATATGTGCTTTTTTAGTTACCTTTGATAAACATCCCTGAAATGTTTCTTATGGTTCATGATTAAACTATTGAGCTCTCACGATCCTGTTAAGCAACATAATGAAGAAATTTCTGATCATTTAAGAGCATAACAAGTATATCTGACTGTAAGAGTAAAAAGATAAACATACATCCTAGGACAATTTTCCCCCATATAATTATCATAAAATTATGTAGGAGTAGCAATTTGGTACTTTCTCCACAACATGTTTGTATTTCTTTTTGCCTTGCCATTTTTTTACTTTAAAAAAGTAAAAAGCATTAAATGGAATAAATCTGACCATAATCTGTTAGCCGAGTTTAAAAAACATCTTGGCTATTAATAAGTTATATTAACTGTACTATATAGCTTTTTTTCTTTTCACTAGTATTGCACGTGGATATTTGAGAGCACACCTGGAAATTCTACCAGCATTCCAAAGACAAGTTATGCTTCTGAATGGGGCCCATTTCTTATCCACTGGAGAAAAAGAGCCGAATAAGGTTCAGATATCAAAATCTAGCTGCTGCAACATCTAATGGTTAGATACCCGGCCACCAAAGTTGAAGCCAGAGCCATGAGTAAGATATCCACATGCTTTGTAATGTATACAGAGAAAATATAAAATTATATGGCACATGAGTAAGGGTTTTTCAGATTACAGTTTTGGATTTAGCACCTTGATGTTTCTGAACTTGTGTTCCTGTTTAAGATATTTTCTGTGCATTGATTTAAGTTTTATCTTTTCTTTTTTTTCTTCTTTTTAATAATAAAGTAATGCCTCCAGAGCAAATCTTGTTAAACAATTCAACATTTTCTTAGTTTTATAGGAAACCGTTTCTTTCAATTTTCTCTGAAGGTAAATTATCATTTGAGAGTGAACAGAAGAATGAAAGGAAAGATGGAAAGTAGAGAATAAAGTAAAATTATAGAAAATATAATAGAAGACAATACAAAGTAATAAAATAGAAATGGAAGCTTTTGCTTGTGTAGGAACCTGCACAAATGATCAAAGAAACATCACATTTCCTCAGCTTCCTAGACCCCAGCATGGTTCTGATGATCCTCCTGCTCAAGCATATTAGTCAGTGTCCCCATTATCTGCTGCTCATCTTTTATGCCTAACCTTTTGTGCCTAAACAAGTGTCAGGATTGAATTGCTTCATTGTGTGCTATTTCAGATGCTCTGCTTCTGAGGGAGGTTGGCAGCTTTGATAGAATCTCCATGGAGGCCTGAAAACATTGGGCAAGGGAAAGCAGGGAGCACTGCAAGAGCTTGTGTCACTTCTGTATGGGCTACGCTTGGCACCAGCCCACGCACGCAGAACACACATCATTAAAGGCATCATGCACTGGAAAAGGATATCTTGGGATCTTCAGCTACTTTCAGATACCTTTAGCTCCTGCTTAATATAAATAGGCACATTTTTGTGGTTAAGGCAACTCTTTGCCAAGACTATTTTTTGCTTTACTACTTCATTATCCTATGAGAAATTAAACCAGAAAGCTGCTATGCCCAAAGCCTACATGGTGATGGGAGGTGCATGTGTAAATAGCTAATAAATAGGAGGTGCAGATGGTGAATTCAGGCCCATATCCCAAACTGTGACTCAGACAAAAGGGACTGAATTGCATTCCATGTCCCTAGACATGGAAAGAGCAACTGAAATTTTGATAATGAATGGGACTGAGTTATTTGCTTCAGCTGATTACAGACAATATGAATAGTGCTTTTAAAAATAGTGATCATGGACCTGTTAGGGCTCAATAACTATATAAAAGGAGCCTGTGAAAGACAAGTAAGAAAAACAATCCACTAATCCAACTGACAGTAGGTTTAACTTTTTTAGAAAGGGTCCAGTCAAAATTCTGTATAGGTCTGTAGACTGAGGCTGAAAGACACTGCTGCAGAGGAACATAGATGTTACAACTGTTAACATCAGTTAGGAGAAATGGACCCAAAACTAAAGGAAGAAACAGAAATATTTTTAATCAATATGGAAATTACAGAAGTTTTTTAGATTCAAACACAATTGCCATCAGTCAGGATTCTTTATTATACCTTTTGTATATTAAAGGAACTAAGGACCATTTTTTGACCTTTCATGCACCTTAAGTGATGATACTGCTTTTACCTCAAAATGACCAGCAGTAATTAATAGCTTGATCAAGAAGTATAATCCAAGGCTAACAGATATTCACACTTTACAGTTCATTTACCCCTTTAAAACTTCTTAAAGCATCTTGATGACTAACATTAAATCTTTTTTACCATAACTAATGATGTCCATTACATTGAAATCATAACTACCTGCACTTAAAGTATTGAAATCACAAATAATATTGGTACATATTTGTCTGCGCCAAAAGAAAAGCTCAATCCTTCAAAAGCAAGATATCAGTGATTTTTATCAAGTACTTAAACAAAACATAACCAGATTGAGCAACCTGCACCCTATTAAAAATGAGAATTAGATGCCTAAAACCCAGTGTGGATCTGGACTGTAAATCTTGAAGCTTCACAGAAATATATTATTTTAATGAGGTAAAAATCAACACAAAAAGCACTTAATGGAACTTAATCTGGAACAACAGAATATTGAGTTAACCAAGAACAACAGAATTATTTAGTGCTGGCTCCAAAGAGCCTTTCTTATCAAAGCTCAACCTGAATGGAGGCCTGTAGTAATAGGTTCTCCAACAACTTCTTCTGAAGATCACTAAAGATAATTTTTCCAATCTGCTTCAGAACTGAGGTTTTCTTACTCAGTACATTCTACTGGCAGCTTACTCACTTTTAAATTAAGGCTTTACTGATCCCCATGTGAGAAAATTTGCTGTGACTCAGAATGCATAGGAGGATGTACTCTTGACTACCTCCGCCAGCCAAAGCTGTGAGAGTATCCCAGGAGAAAAAAATGTAACCACTCTGGTAGCAGTTGATAATCATATTGACGATTTTAAATATTCTCTGGAAAAGTGACCAAAAATGCACAGCCAATGAATAAATAAAAACTAAAATAGAAATATTCTCTACACAGTGAACAAAAGTTACAAAATATACATTTAAACTATATTCTGAAACCAACACAGATCCTGGAGCAATAGTGACAAAAGCTATCACTGAGATGTACCAGTTAATAAATACACTATTCATTGTGAGCGGCAGTAAGTTTTCTCAGAAATGGCTCCACAATGTCAGGATGCAAAATAGCATACATTGGTATACCAAAGAAACATATCAGAAAGAAACATTCAGAAATCTTTAGGAAGGCATAGTGTCATTTAAATACATAAAAAGAATTGATTCTTCAGTCAGTAGACAGTAATCCTGTGAATTCCTTGAGAAGAATTCCTTGTGGATGCAAAAAATTACATAGGCTCAGAAAGAACATCTTGAACCAAAAAAACCCCAAGAGTGGGGGGGCAAAATGTGCAGACCAAAATGCAGCTCAAGAAACCCTCTTAGCTGAAGATGACATTATAATAGAAGAATGTTAGGTGGGAATATCAAATATTTTTTTGCTGTTCTTACTTTTCTCTAAGGGTCTGTCTGTGGCTACTGCTATGTGACCTGGATACTGGTGACCTTTGGTTTGATGCTCTACCCTCTTCTTATAGCTCGTGTGGCAATGTTATCAACCAGTAATAACAGAAAATCTCAAAAAGCTGCAACTTACAGCTACTACACCTATAACCTCCTTTAAAGGAGTACCCTCCATCATTGTTCCACATATATCTGCTAAAGTAAAAGAATCATCAGACTCTTACATTAACTGAATTGTAGACAGTAACACCTTGGCTGCACCCTACCATCACAAAGCTGAATATCTTTGTAGCCTCAATACATAGAGAATTATTTTTGAAATGGAAATATACCTCTTAAAGCACAAAACGACGAAGTATTCACTCAGGGGCCGCATGCGCCTGTCATTCCGAAGTCATTTCTCACTTGTTCTGTGCACTAGAAGCGTGTGTGGCGGGTACACCCACCCCAACAGAGACCAAAACTTCTCGATCGCTGAAAGGAAAGAGTTAAAACCAGAAGCTGTGGTTTGGCGCTGGAGCCTTCGGCCGCCCGCAAAGAGACTGCGGCTCGGTGCCTACCTCAGCCGAGGGACAGGAAAGGCAAGCCCCTTCGGGCAACGGATGCGGCCCTCAGCCAATAAAACACCTCGGTCAAGAGAAGTTTCCAGACTGCTGACCATATATGACCACGAGCCCCCTTCCCACCTTGGGCATGGAGGGAGTCTGTCTTCCTTGGCACGGTGGGCATATGGCAGGAGATGTTCCCTTTAGATCAGGACACTGTCTAAGGAGACTTGCCGGGGTTGAGTGCTTCGCTTTATTGGTGAGTGATGTCCGCCTTTTGAGTCATCCTCCTAAGCTTACATTTAGTTACAGTTCTTGTAGTGATAGTGACGTCCTTAAGCTGGTAGCATGTTTCCATATATTCTCTATGGTATGGCTAAATATTTTGACGGTTTTAATATTTTGTACCAGCTGTGGAAACTGGTTTGCTGTTAGGTGACTGTAAAAGTGAGATTTGGTAAATAATTGTTAGAAATCTTATACTAACACTATGATTAAAACAATAGATGAAAGTATAGCCAAGCAATTAACTAGCAGAGGCAGTTACTCATAAGTTTTGCAGTTCTTTTCTCTTATGACTAGATGTTCCTTTACACTAGATGAGAACAATGTTGAGACTGACCACATGTGATTGAAACTGCCTTAAGCTTCAAGATCAAAGAACAAGGACAGGAATAAAGACTTCAAGGACAGCCAATGAGAACTTCAAATGGGTCGGTGGTCACCAAAGCAGCCCTTCAACTCAAGTGGATCCTTCACTGGGCATGATCAGATATAGGCAGTACTAAGATAATCAGTTGCAATTATTTTTATGTATATATACACTAATCTGATTAATATGCGATTAGTTATTCTATATAACCTGTTTGTGCTGAAGCTGTGGCATGCACGCTAGGTGGAACTATCCCCTGTGCATCCAGAGCTGCAGTAAAGAATGCCTGCTTTCTAAAACTCAAAACCGAGTCTTAGATAGTTTCTTCAACTGGCTTTTCGGTATCAAAGCCACCTTCAAAAGGCCAGGAAGGTCTTGTGAAACAGGGTACCCTCTTATAACCAATGCATACCTTGCTAAGGACTGTGCCTCTGAAGAACTAAAAGACTGGTAAGAAAGGAACATCCTACCCCAGGAGGCACTGAAAATTGTTACAGTAATTGCTCAAAGGCATGAAGTCAGCAAAGATCTTCAGTAACTGGGGGAAAGGTAAAGGTGGCAGGGGGAGATCACGACCACCGACTCAATTCAAGACCAAAAAGACTTACTCCCCCACTCTTCTTGAGCATGCGCTGCAGAATAAACGAACACTGTACTTTTAATTCAAAGCAGGGAAAACTTTAGCCCAATAGAAACTGTGGTAGATAAGCAACTACCAATAATAGTTTGGGGGAAGAACTTTGGAAACTAAATATGTAAAACTAAACTGTATAAATTGCTTGCCCGTTTAGGTATGAGGTGTAGTAGCTTTGTGGTTTACCACCTAGCCCCCATCTTTGCACAAACATGAACTGGAACAAAACATCTCTGCTCTGTGTGTATATTGGTGTTTCACACACCAGGTGAACAACCCCACTTTTGGAACAACACTCCCGCTGAAGAGGAAGGAGCAGAAGAGACAATGTGTGATGAACGGACCGCAATCCCCATTCCTCATCCCCCTGCGCTGATAGGGAGGAGGAGGTAGAGAAAACCAGGGGCTGAGTTGAGCCAGGAAGGAGGGAGGGGTGGAGGGAAGGTGTTTTACTTCTCATTGAATGGTAACAAATTAAATTGATTTTTTTTCCCCCCTCAAGTCGAGTCTGTTTTTTGCCCATGACCATAAGTGGTGAGTGATCCCTCCCTGTCTTTGTGTCAACCCACGAGCTTTTCTTTATATTTTCTCCTCCTCATCCCACTGTGGGGGAGGAGTGAGCGAGCAGCCTCATGGTGCTTTGCGCTTAAACCACGACAGATGTCAAGGGTATGTTTTTTATGATTCCCCTAAGGGAAGAGGATAAACCCCAGTTGGCCTTTACTTGGGAGGAGACACAATATAACTTCAGCTGACTTCCCCAAGGATACAGACAGCATCACAGATCACTTCCTTAAACTGATGAGTGCTGACCTCTTCCTATTAACAGTGCACACAGCCTTTCACACTATTCACAGGAAAAGATTCCTGCCTGGCTAGTTTACTGAGCCCTTTATACTCTGAAGCATTTGAAGGTGTATAGCTACAAACCTAATTTTTGTTCAGAATAAATTCACAGACCAACTGTCCAAAATCTTGGGGAACAGAAACTTTTCCCGTGTATCCCCAGTTACAGGCAGCAATTGTTTTGTTCCCTCAGGTTACATTACTTTGGTCATTTCCCCTTGGTTAATTTTCTCTCTTTTGGTCTCTGAGGTCAAGCAGCTGTTTAAAACAAGCCAAGCCTGTGATATATTAATTTCATTACTAGCTAACATATTCACAAATAATTACTGAAAACCAGCTATGAAAAACATACAACTGCTACTCTTCACAAGACATTATGCAACTAGTATTATTTTGCAAGGCAGTTAATAAAAAGGAAAGAGTTTTATTCTTTGCAAAGAAAAGCAGCATTTAAATAATCCAATGAAATGCTTCTATTATATAAATGGAAATTTTGTATAGACGGAAATATAAATGGACTTACACAAATGCATGCTTTCCTTCTAAAGAAGGTGACTGACAATTTCTTAAGTATAACAAGTATCTAGTAGCACACCAACAAAAGGTGTACCTTGTCCTAAAACTCTGTATTATAAAAGCAACCTCCTGGGATGAAAATATCTCATTTTGTATGGACTGTAAGGAAAATTTTGTCTTGTTAAAAAATTAACTCTATGATGCACTGTTCTCATACCTTTATTTTTCCTTGAAACCTGATCTAATAATGACATACCCTGTCAATACTGCTCCAGAGTATATTTTCGTTACAGCCTTTTGTGAAAACAGCTCAACACGTACTGCAGTTTCACCGTAAACCTGTCGAAACAGAGATACACAGATCAGATCTCCTTAATGCTCAGCCCTTAGAATTCCAGTTGTGTCTTCAAATGAGATCTGTTCTCTGGGATGTTGCTTGAGAATATGTAATGCTGTAAGCACATTTTAGTGGGGGGCCAACAGCCTCTGAATACTTGTTCTTTTGATTATCAAATCGGCTGGGCTTACACAGGGATCAAGGAACACCGCCTGCTATTTCCTCCAGGCCTGATTCTGAACTGCCGTACAGAAACGAGTACCAAAAACCTAATGCATTTGTGCAAACGGAAATTAAGGGGAAATGGTAACATTCTCCATTGTTAGCATCGGAGTAGATTGTTACCCTGGCAGCAGCAATAGGAAGAAACATGTTGTATGCAATCCAATAAATATATCCTTTACTTTTTTCTTCTCATGTCTCACATGCTATTTTTCTAAACTATCACCTAACCACACTGGTAAGTATATTCCTTACTAACTGCTCTGATTTTATAGCAACATCTGCTGTCATATTACCAGGTTACTCTTGTTGGAATTTCACATTATTTCCTTTTAAGCCTTCCTCTCTCCCTTTATAAGAGAGTCACTTCGGTAGTTCTGAGTGGAGCTTCTTTGCCACCAAATCTGAAGTTCAACCATGCATGTCAAACAAACTATTGTAACCTAAACTTTGTTTGCTTGCACTTCTTTCTATTCAATACCACTGGCTACAATTAAGTGATGTGTCTCAGGAAAGGGATGCCAATTCATTTCCTGCCAGATCCTCTTTTCTATTACTCCATAGATCCTCCTCTAGCTTCTTTTATGGAAAAGCACAACTGCAACTGTTTGAACTGCCCGGGGAAGAAGAGGTCTAAGGGAAGTGTAACTCCTTCTGAAACAACTGACTTGCTCCCAGCCCTAATTATTTCTGACTTTCTACCAACCTCTAGTAAAAACAGTCCTCCTGAATATGTTAAAATAAGCAAGCAGCATAGTTTTTCAGGTGTATTCTGTCTTGTTTTCATACTTTCAATTTTGAGTAGGTTGGCAAGATTAGAAATGTGGAAGATGGCCCAGTTCTGAAAGACACAGCAAAGAAAATGTTAGTGTGTTTTTGTCTATTAATAGGGAGATAGTAAACACTCTGCCGCAGTTGCATATACAAAGAGAAAAAAAAGTCTTTGCCCAGGAATGTTGGCTGTCCAAATGTGTTATACCTTTATGGTTAAACAGAAAACAAAGTATCAAGGTGGTTGCTTTAATGCCTCCCACAGTAGCTTCCAAACATACTTCTGTTGTTAGAGGCAGCATTATCAATAGATGGATCATTCATACAAATGGGGTCAATCTGTTTGATTGACAACAAAATGATCTTCTTTGAACTTCTTTGCCCACATCAGTCACTCCATTCTGAATCACTAGCCTTGAACTTTCATCTTCCAGGCAAAAACACATTTAAAAAGCAGTGAGGCACCCCAAATATAAATGCTATTGAGTTATCAGACAATAAAGAAAAGGCTATTTCATCTTTTGACCACTAGATCAACCTTCAGGGCTTACAGAGGATCCTGCTGTAGTACCAAGACAGATGCTTCATTTTCTTTGTTGCTCTCTGGAATGGAGTGGCTCCAGATGCTGCTTTCCACTGCAGCTAGAAGTCCACCTAAGAACCACCTCCCCTTCCAACCTCTGGACTTCACAGGGCAGGGGAAAAAAGCACTAACAGGAAGCAGAAAATCCTGCCCCACAGTGTCATTGGCACTCAGATTGCTTTGGCTACATAAATAACTGATGAAAACCAGCTGCTTTATTCACATTATCTTTTACATTTTTCTTCCTGAAAAGTAATCTCCATGAAAGAAGGACAGTGTACTTGGCTTATAATGAGACATCCTTTTGGGTCATACTATAGCTAAAAGTTTCTAATAAAGGAGAAAGAAAAAAGAAACGTATTCCAGAAGAGCTTAATGCAGCACAGTGGAATAATGGCAGTGTTTGTTGGTATCAAACGATACACTTTCTGGCACTAAACTCTTGCTTCTAAACTCCCTGAACTTTATCAATTTTCATTGTGAAGTGTCATCTTGGCAGATGCCAAACAACAGTAACCTTGTAAATACACTAGTTCCCTTGAAAATCCTTACTAACTGTGTTCTCAAGCTAAAAACCAGCTGATGACACAGGACCTCTTGACCATAAAGCACAGGTTAGGATACAGTTGCTTGGAAGAAGCAGGTTATCTGGGTCTGGTACAGCAGGGAATGCATCTCTAGGGATTAGCCTCTCCCTTTATGTGGGGAAAATCTGCTCAGCATGACCAAGAGGAGACAGACAGGAGCCGAGAGAAAAAGCAGACACTGGTGCACTACCAAAGGATTGTTCTTTTCCAGCAGACATAGTGCAAAAAGCCCACAAGGGGTCCTGCTGCACACAGCTAGTACAAGGAAAGCCACTCAGTGAGAGGGAAAATTTCCCAGAAGAATAGAAGTCTTGGAAAATGAATGACATTTTGCCTGTTATCCAAAAAAGTTCTTTTTAGTGCCGGATCAAGTACCAGTTTCAGCGCTGTCAAGAGCAAGCTGTCTAGGAAGGCTGAAGAAAAAAAAAAAAAAAAAAAAATCCAAGCCCCTAAAAAACACATGGAAGCATAGGTTCTTGCTTGCTCTTTTAGAGATGACAGTTGTAAATAGGCTTTTGCGCGTTATTGCATGCAACTGACTGTTCTTTTCAAGATGAGGCCATGAAGCTGTACCCAAGTAGGAGAAAAGGTAAATATTTGGATGATAAGGACAGGTATTGTTCTTGTGGGCTTAGCCAGACATCTAGACTCTTTTGAACAAGTTGGTTCATATGGGGCTGTAAGACCCAGTTTTTGTCCCTGCACCACAAGAAGAAAGTGCACCACAAAGAAATAAGTAATGTTTGAGTCGTTTATACAGGAGACATTGATGTTGCTTCTGTCCCCGTTAAGCACTGAGCATCTGTCAGCACTGAGCTGGGATTTTCAGTCCTGGCTGAACACTCAACTTGTAGAGTTAATGAGTTCTTGTAACTCCTCATTTCAGGGAGTTTGTGATGTTTCCTTCAGGAGCTGGTTAGCCATAGAAGAGTTGGTCATTTTCTCTCTCATTTGCTACAGACAGGTATGAACGGCTGTTTCCAAACAGTCTGACAGTAGCTCAGGGTGTTCAAAATTAAAGCTCAGTACAGTGGCTGCACTAAGTGATGGAGCAGAGGGTACAGTGCACGGTAAGACTTGTATCGCTCTAACATCAAACATCGAGTTCATTAATGCCTACAGGAGCAGCCTCTGGCTTGCCCAGGACTAGGGAATTTGCATTCCCCTTTCAAGCACCAGTTAGAGGCTCCTGCACCTGCTGCCCAGCTTCTGTGCCAAGGCAGCAGCCACCTCCTCCGTAGCAATCACTCTGGTATGTGCTGCCTTTTCTTGGTGAGAAGCTGGCCCACAAGATAACACACGGAGCCTGCACTCTGGACCGAGGCCGCATAATGCTATTTTCCCTTTTATTTACAAAGGCTTCATTCCAACTGCATAAATAACAAATCCATTTCTAAGTGAGACTAGTAGTCAAACAGTGGAGGAGGGAAGGAGAGAAGTTATTTTTACAGGTAAGCTAACCCTTTGTTCAACCCTTTGCCTTTCCCTAGAACTAAAAATGTAAAAAAGCAGGTTAACAAGAATAGCAAATATTGCATCATGGAAGCTCATTTATGTACCTTATTATCATATCATCCTACTTCCAGAAGACATGGAAGAGGAATGCACAATTTTCCCCAGCTTTTTGCATAAACCAAGTCCTGCCTATAAGCCTCAAAAACGGTGGAAGGATGTAGAGGGGAAGATGGGAAAGACCTCACCTGATGAAAGCTGGGAGGTAAGTTTATGAACTGCAGAAGCGGTCTCCTCCTTTCAAAGTTAGCCTCTTCTTCCTCCTCCACCCTAACTCAGTGAATGGGAGAAGAGAGGAATCCTCCTCCACCGTCAGGGGTCAAAGCCCTGGTGCTGGTGCTCATGGAATATGTAACTTGGTGACTTCTAGCACCTTGTACCAACAAACAGGCTGTAGAGTTAAGGACAGTATCCCCGTTGATGAAGGTTACTTCAGCATGTTCTTACAGAATTAAAATATTAAATACTTGTCTGAAAAGGCATGGACAGAACATAAAAATCAGCTTACCTGAAAACTGAAAAGATGCAGTGCAACAAACAGATACATTTGTTCTTACTTCTTTTCTTTTTTAAATAACAGTGGCAGGATAATTGCAAATACCTTTTTTGCCAAGTATGTGGTTTTGCTTAATGATTTTGCGTCCAGGGTATTCTACAGCTACAGTTTCTTCCC